>CM077786.1:15377333-16074833 GCA_039737535.1 Lagodon rhomboides
GTAGCAACACATAGTTAATTGTCATGGTGACTGTCAGCTGTGCTCCAGTCCCAACCAATCACGGTGGCAGACTGCCACATAAAGGCGGGGGTAAAGCACCTGTCGGCCTCTTGCTTGCCGGAGGTTGGGTGACGTCATCTCCGTGCGTCCATCTCTGTTTCTGTGTGGTGACAGGTAGGCTGCCGGCAGCGGCTGCATTTCTCTCTCTCGTATGTCGCTCATCCAGTGCTAACTTCATTATTGTTTTATAAGGGCTCGCTTGGGTGATTGCTGCTGGCTGCGCGCTGCTCACCGCTCCGTATGCCACTCTGTGTTCGCTGTTGGTCACTCATGTAGCATCGATCCTTCTCCTCCCCGCTGTGTTGGCCGAGACTGCCTGATCGGTATGTAGTGCGGTGGCTTTAGCTTCCTCCTCCAGCCATTTGTAAGTTGCTCATTGTTTGTTTATCTGTTTGTTTTATCGTAGGGTGACTGACTGTAGCGGCGCAGCGCCGGCTAATCCGCCCATAAAACAACTGCTGCTTTGCTTTGCTTTGCTTTCGTTTGTTTCTGTTCATCTTAGCTTCATTTAAAGAAATCAGACTATATAAATCAGACGCTGTGCCTCACTGGAACTGTTTGCTGCGCCTGGAACAGAGCTGTGCAGGACTAATTGTTTCGCTTGGCTTTGATTAGCCTCGTGTTGGACACTCGGCGCTTCGCCAGACCAGACTCGGCCTCTGATCGCCTTGCCTGGTCATTCGGTGGCGATCATATGAAGTGTTTCCTGTTGCTGCCTGGGCGAAGTGGTGGCTCGGCAACGCTGTCTGTTATTGTTCGTGCAGCCATATCTTAAAGTGTGTGTGTGTGTGCGCGCGCTTGCGTGAGAGGACAGTGCGGAAACATATAATTTTGTCTTTTGTGTTGATTTCTTTCGTAATTGGTTTTGTTGCAACCCATAAACGATTATCTTGTTAGTTTTGTGTTTGTTTTTGGGTTATTATGAGTTGTATTTTATTTGTGGTTATATAGATTTCTGTTTATTTTGTCATTTTGTTTAATAGATTCTGTATATTTCATTTCTCTTTGTGTTTCATTGTTTCCTAATTGGTTACTCTCTGGTCTCCCCCATTCAGGTGCTGAGCCTACGGTGGTGGATTGGTGTCCTGGTCACGGTGTCCCCATTTGTATTGCGTTTGCACTCGTTTGATTTGTTTTTTTTTACTTTTATTTGCTTCACGTGTGGTGTTCCTGGGATTCCCCTTTCCTTTGGATGCAGTTTTTCACAGTAGGTCTCAGCCCTGATTGGTCCCCCTTATTCCCCTCAGTGAGTCATTTTACATTCATTTTAAAATAGAAAATTGTATAAATAAAAAAATATGTTTGCATTGAACTGCCGTCTCTGCCTCGTTACATAACGAACCTTAGTGCCTTCCTTTAATTGGGTTAGTCCACTTAAAAAGAAATCCCTGGGTGAAATTCCCAGGGTGGCGTTGTCTGGCAACTGTTAGATTTACCAATACTGCCTTAAGAGGCATCATCCCATAACTCGTGCCGCCACAATCTGGCGTTGTCGGCAGGATTTGTAATTTGAGAGCAGAGACGTGCGTTCTATGTTTTATTTTTTTGTGGCTGTGTTATTGAAGTGTTTGTGTTTGACCTGTGTTTCTTTCTTTCTCTTTCTCTAAAGCAAAGCAGCAGCTGGTTTTGTGGACCCACAACGAGCCCGTTTCCCCTTTCCCTGGTGTCCTCCTCACGGTAGGGAAGGTTGTAGTCGGTAGAGGCTTAGTTATGGAGGCAGAATTGCAGGAACTGAGGGATTTAGTCGCTCAGCTAAAAGCAGACAATGAGAGGCTGAGACAGGAACAGGTGGAGGCCGTGCCTGGCCCTAGTACAGCGCCCTCAGTTTCTCTAGAGCCCGCTGCATCCTCCATTGCCAGTGCTCCGTCAACGGAGAGACTGATTTTCGTGCCCCGAGACAGAAAATGTTCTACATTTAGGGGAAAGTCAGGCCTAGGGTTGGCTGAATGGCTGGAGGAGGTGCAAGCCTGTATGAGAGCACGCCACTTGTCTACATCCGATCAGGCATTCTTCTTATTTGACCACCTAGAGGGGGAGGCACGTGAGGAAATTAAGTACCGCCCCAGTGCAGAGCGTTCAGACCCAGCTAAAATTATTGCGGTGTTAGAGGAGCTTTATGGGTGTGCGGAGTCATATGTAGCTCTACAAGAGGCGTTTTTCTCCCGACGGCAGCAGGAGGGAGAGACTCTACTAGAGTTTTCCCTTGCATTGATGAGCCTTATGGCCTCTGTGAAGCAGCGTGCACCCAGTGGCATACCCAATGCAGAGGTTTTGCTACGTGACCAGTTTGTGGAGCATGTGCTGGATGGGTCACTTCGTCGCGAGCTGAAGCAGTTTGTGCGCAGGCAGCCTACTGCTACCTTACTGGAGGCTAGGAGCGAGGCGATCAGGTGGGAACGAGAGGGCTTACCTGGAGGTGTTCGAGGCCGTAGTCATTCTGTTCCTTCTGTCTTCGGTGCTCAGTATGTGGTCCAGGGCCGCCATCAGGCAGGTGTCGGTTCGCCTCAAGCCTCAGAGCTGGGTGAGATGAGGGAAATGCTGAAGTTGCAGCAGGAACAGTTGAACCAATTGACTCAGAGCATTTCCCGTCTGCAGGTCTCTCAGCAGCAAAGCCGACCAGCTTTTCGTGGTCCCATCATCTGTAGGCGATGTCAGCAACCAGGTCACATTGCCAGGGAGTGTGATGGAGCTCGTGTTCCTGCCCGCACTCAGCCTTCTTTGCCACTCTCCCAGCCAAGTAGGCCGTTTCACTCTGCCCAGGTGCCGGAAAACTAGCACCTGCCGAACTGGAGAGCCACAGTTCGGAGGGGGCAGTTACTGGCTCAGATTTAGGTTCAGGTGCAGGTGACGTGGAAGTGTCCAAGCTCATGTCATCTTGTCCTCATTTAGGTGTGAGCATGGGAGGGGTTGCAGTCTCTTGTTTGGTAGATACAGGGTCTATGGTGTCAACTATTACCGAATCTCTTTTCCATCAGCATTTTGAGCCCTGGGGCCAAGAGCGGCTTAAATCTTGTCACTGGCTGCAGCTCAGAGCAGCCAATGGCCTGGCCATCCCGTACATCGGCTACTTGGAGCTGGATGTAGAGCTTTGTGGGAAGCTCTTGCCAGCCTGTGGGATTCTGGTGGTCAAGGACCCGCCTGGTGGTGTATCTTCGCGGGTTCCCGGTATTTTAGGGATGAATGTCATTCGCAGGTGCTATGGGGAACTCTTTGGGCAGCATGGCTTAGCTTTGTTTGACCTGCCAGTGGTATCTGAGGCCCCTAAGCTTGTCACGCAGGCCCTCCAGAAGTGCCATGAAGCCAGTGTTAGAGCTCATCGGGGAGCAGGGAAAGTCAAGCTCCGTGGTAAAAAGGCTTGTCTTATACCGGGTGGCGTGATGAAGATTGTCGCAGCCACATGCTCAGAGCAGTACTCTGGCACTACTGTGCTCTTCGAGCCCCTAGATTCTGGCCTACCTGCTGGGCTGCTTGCATCTCCTGCCCTGGTACTAGTGGTACGGGGCACAGCCTACATTCCTATTGTAAATGTAGGGTCTTCAGATGTGTTGCTTTACCCCCATGCTGTTGTTGGGACCTTAGACGAGGTACGGGTGGTGAGTTTGCCTGCTGGTGTCACTGAGGTGCCACCCGTGGTGGCTACAGTGGCTTCTCAGTCTGTTTCCCCACCAGTACAAGAGTCAATAGCAGCTTTGGAGCTGGGTCATTTGCCTGCGGGAGCACAGGATAAGGTGAGGGCTCTGCTTGGCCAGTATCGTTCTATTTTCTCAGCTCATGACGGGGACCTAGGGTGTACTGACCTGATTTCTCATGAGATCCCTCTCTTAGATGATATCCCTGTGCGGCAACGGTATCGCCGAATTCCTCCATCTGAGTATGAGGTTGTTAAGGATCACATTAATCAACTTCTGGGGGCTCAGGTCATTAGGGAGAGCAGCAGCCCATATGCCTCTCCGATTGTGCTGGTTAAGAAGAAGGATGGGGGTCTTCGTATGTGTGTGGATTATAGGCTCCTAAATTCTAAAACTAGGAAGGATGCCTTTCCATTGCCCCGCATTGATGAGTCGTTAGATGCCTTAACTGGCGCTTGTTGGTTTTCTACTATGGACCTGGCTAGTGGGTACAATCAGGTCCCTGTGGCAGAGGCTGACCGTTCCAAGACAGCCTTTTGTACCCCCTTTGGCCTTTTTGAGTGGAACCGCATGCCCTTCGGGCTTTGCAACGCTCCCAGCACCTTCCAGCGACTGATGCAGAGGATTTTTGGCGACCAGCAGTGCCAATCCCTGCTGCTGTACCTCGATGACATCGTGGTCTTCTCCTCCACCATCGAGCAACATCTGGAGAGGTTGGGTGTGGTGCTGGGGCGTTTGCAACATGAAGGGCTAAAGGTGAAGCTCAGTAAGTGTGCCTTCTTCCAGCAGGAAGTGAGTTACCTGGGCCACGTTATTTCGGACAAAGGTGTCTCCACAGACCCCGGCAAGGTCAAGGCTGTCTCTGGCTGGCCCTCTCCTGCCACACTCTCAGAGCTGCGTTCCTTCCTTGGTTTTGCCAGCTACTACCGCCGCTTTGTAGAGGGTTTTGCGAAGTTGGCGGCGCCCCTACACAAGCTGGTGGCGGAACTGGCCGGTCTCAAAACCAAGAGAGTAGACCAAACTGTCTCTGGTCGTTGGACAGAAGAGTGTCACCATAGCTTTGAGGCTTTGAAAACTCGTCTCACCACTGCACCTGTGCTGGCATATGCCGACTTCACCCTTCCATTCATCCTGGAGGTGGATGCCAGCTATGGTGGCCTTGGAGCCGTATTGTCACAAGAACAGGATGGTAAGGTTCGGCCCATAGCTTATGCAAGCCGTGGTTTGAGGCCCACTGAGCGTAATATGAGTAACTATAGCTCCATGAAGTTGGAGTTTTTGGCGCTCAAGTGGGCAATGACCGAAAAGTTTAGGGAGTACCTGTTGGGGCACAAATGTGTTGTCTATACTGACAATAATCCTTTGAGTCATTTGTCATCCGCCAAGCTTGGGGCCACTGAACAGCGTTGGGCAGCCCAGCTGGCGTCGTTTGACTTTGACATTAAATATCGTTCAGGCCGTAGCAACACAAACGCTGATGCCCTTTCTCGTCAGCTCCCCCCTGAGGCACAAGACCTGCAAGCCATGGTCCGTGGCACGTTGCTCCCTAAACCCTTACAGCAGGTCCTGCAGGTGGACAAGGTAGATGCGACACAAGCCACTGTTGCAGCCTTGCCCCATCATCCCCCATCTGACATTGCTACGCTCCAGCGTACTGACCCAGTCATCCAGGAAGTCCTGGCTTTCTGGGCACGTAAGCAGCGTCCTAACAAAGAGGAGCGGAAACAAGTGTCTCATTCAGCCTTGGTGCTGCTCCGGCAGTGGGACCGGTTGATCGAAAGGGATGGTGCGTTATATCGCCGAGTTTCCCGGCCAGATGGGGCCGAGGTTGTGCTTCAGTTGGTGTTGCCTGCAGCTTTAAAAACAGGTGTGCTGACGGGGGTTCACCAAGGGCATGGTCATCAGGGGATTGAGAGGACTCTGGAGCTTCTGCGTCAGCGGTGTTACTGGCCAGGTATGTCTGCTGAGGTGACACAGTGGTGCCAGGCATGTGAAAGGTGCCAGGTGGCCAAGGTGAGTCAACCGGCTGCTCGCAGCTTTATGGGACACCTATTGGCTTCTCGACCTAACGAGATCCTGGCTATTGATTTTACTATTCTGGAGCCCAGTCATAATGGGATTGAAAATGTCCTTATAATGACTGACGTTTTTAGTAAGTACACGTGGGCTGTACCTACCCGTGATCAGCGAGCTACTACTGTAGCTCGGGTCTTGGTTACAGAGTGGTTCTCAAAATTCGGTGTCCCTGCCCGGATACATTCGGATCAGGGGCGGAGCTTTGAAGGTTCTCTTATTCAGCAGTTATGTGTTTTCTATGGGATAGAGAAGTCTCGAACCACACCATACCATCCTTCAGGGAATGGGCAATGTGAGCGTTTTAATAGAACACTTCACGACCTGTTACGTACATTGCCCGTGTCCCGTAAGCGTGACTGGAGTTCCTGTCTTCCCCAGGTCCTGTATGCCTACAACACCACCCCACACCAGGCAACTGGTGAGTCCCCTTTTCTGTTGATGTTTGGCCAGGAGCCAAGACTCCCAGTTGATTTCCTTTTAGGCAGGGTTCAGGATCCTGTTGTTGGCCATGTCCATGAGTGGGTTCAGGAGCACCAAGCCCGCTTACAAATGGCGTTTGAGGGAGCTCGTGACCGGTTGAAGGCTGCTGCAGAGCGCCGTAAAAAAATCACGACCAACATGTCCGAGATGTTCCTCTGGAAGAGGGCCAGTTGGTATGGTTGCGAAACCTTGGTGTACGAGGGCGCCACAAGATCCAGGATCAGTGGGCCTCGGATGTGTATCGTGTCGTGAGGGCACCGAGAGAAGGGGGCTCAGTTTACACCATTGCCCCTAGGGATGATCCAACCAGAGCCAGGCAGGTCCATCGGTCTTTGTTGAAGGGTGTGGTAGGGGTAGATTCTCCCGGTGGCGCTGCTGTTCTTTCCCCACCTCCTCCTGAGCGATCTCAGTCCGAGGATGAGGTATCATGTGATGGTGAGTGGCTGGTTGTGAGGCCTGAGAACCCGTTGCCCACTTCTCTCCAGGCCGAAGCTGTGACCCAAACCACCTCTAGATTGCTGGTTCCACCATCTGACCCAGCCCCCTCTGTGCCATCTTCCTTGGTGGCTCCTGCTCCTGTTGTGGCAGGTACTTCTTCTTCCCTCCCTGTTGCTGGAGATACTGCCCGGCGAACAGTAAGGTCAACTGCAGGTCACCACTCCAATGTCCACCACCTCCCACGGTCTGCAGGGGGAGCTGGACAAGGAAGTGGTAATCCTGCTGTTCCCATTTCCAATGCAGTTGCTGCACTATTTAGGCCTTGGAAATGAACCCAGCTTGTTATTGTTATGGTTATTCCATCGTCGGGACGACGATTCAAATGATGGGGGCGGATTGTAGCAACACATAGTTAATTGTCATGGTGACTGTCAGCTGTGCTCCAGTCCCAACCAATCACGGTGGCAGACTGCCACATAAAGGCGGGGGTAAAGCACCTGTCGGCCTCTTGCTTGCCGGAGGTTGGGTGACGTCATCTCCGTGCGTCCATCTCTGTTTCTGTGTGGTGACAGGTAGGCTGCCGGCAGCGGCTGCATTTCTCTCTCTCGTATGTCGCTCATCCAGTGCTAACTTCATTATTGTTTTATAAGGGCTCGCTTGGGTGATTGCTGCTGGCTGCGCGCTGCTCACCGCTCCGTATGCCACTCTGTGTTCGCTGTTGGTCACTCATGTAGCATCGATCCTTCTCCTCCCCGCTGTGTTGGCCGAGACTGCCTGATCGGTATGTAGTGCGGTGGCTTTAGCTTCCTCCTCCAGCCATTTGTAAGTTGCTCATTGTTTGTTTATCTGTTTGTTTTATCGTAGGGTGACTGACTGTAGCGGCGCAGCGCCGGCTAATCCGCCCATAAAACAACTGCTGCTTTGCTTTGCTTTGCTTTCGTTTGTTTCTGTTCATCTTAGCTTCATTTAAAGAAATCAGACTATATAAATCAGACGCTGTGCCTCACTGGAACTGTTTGCTGCGCCTGGAACAGAGCTGTGCAGGACTAATTGTTTCGCTTGGCTTTGATTAGCCTCGTGTTGGACACTCGGCGCTTCGCCAGACCAGACTCGGCCTCTGATCGCCTTGCCTGGTCATTCGGTGGCGATCATATGAAGTGTTTCCTGTTGCTGCCTGGGCGAAGTGGTGGCTCGGCAACGCTGTCTGTTATTGTTCGTGCAGCCATATCTTAAAGTGTGTGTGTGTGTGTGCGCGCTTGCGTGAGAGGACAGTGCGGAAACATATAATTTTGTCTTTTGTGTTGATTTCTTTCGTAATTGGTTTTGTTGCAACCCATAAACGATTATCTTGTTAGTTTTGTGTTTGTTTTTGGGTTATTATGAGTTGTATTTTATTTGTGGTTATATAGATTTCTGTTTATTTTGTCATTTTGTTTAATAGATTCTGTATATTTCATTTCTCTTTGTGTTTCATTGTTTCCTAATTGGTTACTCTCTGGTCTCCCCCATTCAGGTGCTGAGCCTACGGTGGTGGATTGGTGTCCTGGTCACGGTGTCCCCATTTGTATTGCGTTTGCACTCGTTTGATTTGTTTTTTTTACTTTTATTTGCTTCACGTGTGGTGTTCCTGGGATTCCCCTTTCCTTTGGATGCAGTTTTTCACAGTAGGTCTCAGCCCTGATTGGTCCCCCTTATTCCCCTCAGTGAGTCATTTTACATTCATTTTAAAATAGAAAATTGTATAAATAAAAAAATATGTTTGCATTGAACTGCCGTCTCTGCCTCGTTACATAACGAACCTTAGTGCCTTCCTTTAATTGGGTTAGTCCACTTAAAAAAGAAATCCCTGGGTGAAATTCCCAGGGTGGCGTTGTCTGGCAACTGTTAGATTTACCAATACTGCCTTAAGAGGCATCATCCCATAACTCGTGACGCCACAATCAGTAACGAAGAAAATTAGTAATCTTGTACTATCTGTATCACTATCAATGTTGGTGATTCTAGCTCTGGAGTAACTTGGTATTACATCAAAACAACATTTTTTTATTATTATGCAAGATAACGATAATTTATTAGCAGTTGGGTCTTGTTCCTACAAAATAAAAGCTCAAAAAATACAACTAACATTCATTAAAGATTGCTGGGGCTGTTTATTATCCCCAATCACCAGAATACATTGGCAATATACATTTCTGCAAACCATGTATATGCTGAAAACTTACATTTCTCTATGTTGAAGCTTTACCTTTCTTTGAGTTCAGTTTTCAATTTTATGTTTTGGCAACGCTGTGCTTATGGTCTGGTTAGGTTTAGGCACAAAAAACACTTAGGGTTAGGGATTGGAAAATATGCTTTGTCTCACCTGGCTCTGTCCCCACGAACACAGCAGGAAATTGTCCCCATGTCTCATCATAAAACAACCCAAACGCCAGTATAAATGTCAGCTTTGTACATTTCTGCGAAACCACAGCTCCACAGTGGACAGATTTGAATGCATCCATGCTGGCCAAAAAAACATAAAATGAAAAATTTGTTAGAACATGAAACTTTGTAGACATTTAGCCAGTAACATCTACTGCTGATGACATGGAGAGATACATTGCTCAGTGCTTAAAAAGAAGCCAGAATCTCAAGAACCATTTCATGTTGATATCTAACAGAAATGTGTGCTTCTCTTCATGTGAAATAAAGTTGGCGTGAAGAAAAGTAATCTGGTATATTAGACTTACCATCGCCACTATCTTTTAATAAAGGAGAGTAAGACCTTGGCTTTATAAAGTTGTATCTGTGACAGTGAATGCAGCACATTTCTCATTTGGGGATATGCCAATTATTTCACAAGGTCGCTAAATAACATGACTCTCATTCAAACAGAGGACGTGTGGAAAGGGAAAAAAAAGGATGGAAATTTTGAAAAAAACAAAATGTTGAGGAGAAAGATGAAGTGAAGTCATGAAATTCGAAAGGCGAGAGGAGGAGGCAGAGGATGCTACAACTGATGAATAAAATGAATAGAAAAATGGGAGGAGTGAGGAGCATGAAAGAGGGAGAAGGAACAGTCTCTCCTCGCCCGCCTCTGCATCTGTGCCCTGTCAAAGCTGCTTGACATACTATGATATGCACACACACGCAAACACACACGCACACACGCACCCCTTTCAAAACTGTATGTAAGGGGAAACAATGGGAGACACACACACACACACACACAATGCTGTGCTGCCATATATGATAAAGTTCTGTTTCTGCAGCCTCTGTGACCCACTTGAAGAGGATCTCCTCTGCGGTGTCTATTGGCACTAACTCACCGAAACATATTACCTATACGCCTCGCTCCCCTCCTCTTCCGTTGCCTCTCTCCTCCACCTCCCTCTCCCTCCTCCCACTCATCCCTCTATCCTCAATGCATCTGCCGGATCTGATTCGCTGGACGTGAAACCCCCTCGTTTCACTTTGCTTTTTGCAGTTTGTCTCCCTCCGTCATCACTTCACCATGCCGTCCCTTTGTGTCAGCTTGTGGGCCGTTGCTGAATTTTTCACTCTTCCATTTACGTATGTATGTCTGGAAGCTGGTCCTCGATGCACTGACACCTGCACACAGAAACATCCATTCCCCATACAGCAACACATCTCAATAAAACAAATTCACATCCGTAGACTGACTGGTGTTGCCTTGTACCTCCATGTGTCTGTCTCTTTCTGCAGTGTTTCTCCCCCCTGTCCTGTTTTGCTTTTCATCCTTGATATCAGCTGGAGCAAATCCACAAAATATGCTAAAAATATCCATCTTTATGCCTCATCCAGCCGTCCTCAGCTGGTGGTAACTCACTGATATCTCTTTTATATACACCTCCCCTGCTCTCTAACATGTTGGCTTACTCTCACTCATTTTTATCCATCCGGCACCGTGTCCGTCCACATTATCTCCATCCCCTCTCCTCGCCTGCCTTCACTTAAACTAAAACCCGTCCCTAAATCACCTCCGCCCCTCCCATGTGCCTCTTTATACATTTACGTCATCGCTCTCAGTCTGTACTATCAGGACTTGTTTCAGTCTCTCTACTGGCCCTCTCCAGAATGTGAATTTAATGAAATATCTTCTTCAGAAGTCTACTGGGACTTTAACACAAGTCTTCTGATTTTAGCATTAGCACAGAAGCAGCATCCGAGGAATCACTGGTGGCCTGCCAGTGCCGTTAGCATGACCTTATCTTGTGGGGCAGGAAGTGAAACACCTCACACAGGAGTGTGCCTTTACAGACCTTTAACCTAACTGTTGCCTTTATATTAACTGTAACCGTGATCCATACATGAGCTTTGTCCACTCTTCATACTTCCCATTATAACCATTATCTTTCCATAACACAGTACATTTGGTGGAAAGCAACTGTAGCTCTTATTCTGTATGTAATGAATCCTCTTATTCATGCTACAATAGCCAGTAGTTAATGGTAGGTTGGTGCTGTAAATACTCCACTATGAGCTTCGTCTCCCCTTCCTTCCCTCCCCTAGTCCTTCGTTCATTCAAGCCTCTCCTCACTTCCATTGAACAGGAGGCCCTGCATCTTTCAGTGTTCCTTTCCCGTCCTCCTCTTTTTGTCCCCTCGTTAGATTCTTTTGTAAATCTTCCCAGGACTTACAAAAATCTGCTATACTTTCCTCCTTTCTCCCTTTCTTTCCTCCCTACTTTCCTTCACCTGGATGTCTTCCTTCCCTTCTGCCCTATACCCATCGCCGATGTCTTGCATTATCCTTCCTTTTGCTCACTTACCGTACTCTTTCCCTTTGCAGCCTCAGCCTTACTTTCCTCATTTGCCCTTGAACCCCGCTCTCCTGCCACCCAGTCCACACTCTCTTCTCTTTCACCACTCTTCCTTTTTGCTCATCCACTCACATTCTCACATTTTAACTTCTTTTCCTGCCACTTTTAAGTTTTCAGATCTCCCAGTCTCTCTCTCTCTCTTGCTGCTGTCCCATTTTCAAACCACCTCTTTCTCTCCCCTTCTCTCTCTCTCCTGGAGATATATCATTAATATGGAAGGTGCCCTGCGCCTTGACTCTTGAGTCCCTTTCTCCCCATTCATGCCATCGCATCCCTCTGTATTTTTTAGCAACATTCATTTTTTTTCTCAGCTGGGACTGCTGGAGATAATTCACTGAACACTGCATCCTCCCCCACACACACACACACACACACACACACACACACACACACCTTACTGTGTATGCGTTGTACAGTGCTCATTCTCTGCTGGGTCTATACTTGTTCTTCCTCTCCCTCTCTGCTGTGTTACTGTCTTCCTCTCTTGCTCTCTAAGGTATGCCACAGCTAAACCAAATGTCTACTCTCCACCAATCCCTCCCATCCTCTTGCTCGCTTCACATTCCCTTTTTGCTTGCACTCTTACTTCCCTGTGTGCTTCCTGTCTTCTCACAGTCTCCGCACCTGGCTATGCCTGTCTGTCTCTTGTCTCTCTGCTGGGCCTGCAGTGCAACAGGAGACTGATTCCTATTCTCCGACTGATGCCTACCTCGCGCTGTTTATTTATTTTTTTATCCTCTCTTCCTGAAAAACCAACCCACCCTTACCCCCCGACTTTGCCTCTTATCGACTCTGAGAGCATCTTGTGTCTCGCTTCCCTCCCTCCGTTTGTGCAATCCATTCGTCCCTCCCTGCTCCTCTCTATGTATCTCTCCAACATGCCCTGCCTTCCCCCCTGTAACCCCCTTCTCACTGTGTTGCCTCTACTGAGTATAAAATTGAATATAATCAAAAGTGCTGTAGGGGTTAGACATACCCACGCATGTTTTTTTCACACACATGCACACACACACTCAGAAGAACAGGAGCACAGTGTCGGGAACAGCAATGCCTGGTGGACAAATAGTTAGACAATGCTGCCATCTGCTGGAATATAATGAAACATCACACCTTTCAAAGGGCCTTTTTCTCAGAAGACATCCCAGGTGTAAAAATAATCAGATTAATTATGGTAGAATTCTTATTGCTAATATTGTTTGTACTGGATCACTGACACATTGGCAATGCCAACAGAGTCACTGTTAATTTTTTTTTCACTAGCAACCTTTTGATGCGCAAGTTATAAATCCTCCCTCCAAAGGGCAACACAGGTCAAAGACCCATTTTAATTTCTTATGAAATTGCATTAATTGTTTATTTGATATATTGTTTTAGAATCTAAGTATTTCACCATTTAATATCCACAGTATCCAGTAAACGATTTGTTTTTGATTGCCATAAATCAGTATTTTTATTTTGCCTTTCCTATCTTAATAAATAGTTTGTTCAGCTTTACACACATGTATACAGTGTTTGATTATGAATACACTATGATGCTAATTTTGTTGAAATAGTTATTGTAGCATACTTAGCAGTAATTACTGCATTTTTACAAAACAACATCACAACACATGCAGGCCAGAGGAGCAGTCGTTGGCCCCTTTCTTAATTCCTATCCCCCTACTTCCAGCGCCTTGCTGGGACCACACCTATCTTTGACCTTTATCTCAACCACACACCTGGAAAGTTTTGTGACTGTGACTTGCAGTGGCGGCCAGTGAAAAAGAGCTGATAGTATAGAAATGGTTTAATCTTCACCCTTATCCGCAAGTTGTGTCAGCTCTGCTCACGACTGTTTGTACTGTCAGAGTTATAATGGCCAAATAATGTAAGACATTATCTGAAATTTAAAATACTGAAAGAGCCAGGTATCAGCAAAAATATGGCATCAGAACACTAAACTACACAAACTCCATTTGAGTTGACCAGAGACAATGAAAAATAACCTTCATGTGCATGTTAAAGATTCAGGACCTGACAAGTGTTCTTAAAGCAAAGATTTAACTTGCGGCTATTAAATCAATCATGAAAACAAGGCAATTGACTTAATATTTATATAGAGTGTATACGAGCCGAATTTTTTTAGGTACATCTAAAGTTTTTTCATGGACAATGGGAGCACAATGTCAAATTACCACACAGCTCCAACACTGTGATGACTGACAGCGATAAACTCACTTTTTAAATGCATGCAAGCATGTGAGTGACCTGTGTGCATCTTTAATGGAAACATAAAGTATCTGCGTGGGTGTAAGATGGAGGGTTTTGCTTTGAGCTTTCTGAGACCACTAAAGGAAATGTGGCTGTTAACCAAACAAGTGATGCATTTTTTACTTTCAGTGTGTCGTTGTCTGACTGCACAAGTTGGCTGACTAACAATTGTGTTAGAAACTATTTTTATGCAGATCCACCCACACTGTCCACTCTACAAGCAAACTTGTCTGAGAATTGACAACAGACATCATCACATTGAGATAAAGATAGGGCTAGGGTTAACATAACAGGGGTTTTGTATGTTGTCGGCCCTGAATTTGTAACCATCCTTACTGCCTTCAGGGAACTGTTAGAGGCTTCAGGACATATTGAAAGTTACTTTTAAAAGACACTCTCAGTCCACTACAGTGAACATCGTATCTGTCTTTTTAAGTGTTAAGGTTGTGTAATTCCAGGGTAAGGCCACTTTAAGCATAGACTTGTTTGTACAACGACTGGCATATGAGTCAGAATGTGCCAAAGTGAAAGACCGCCGCCACTTGTCTTAGAAACCTCATTTTACAACATCTGAAAAAGCAAAGGCACGAAATGGAGCCCTGTAAACTTATGACTGGCATCAAGCAGATCTCAGAAGTTCCCAACAAATCCAATTCAAAGGGCTTTGAGTAAGACTGACCTTTGTCTGAATGTCTCATTTCATCTCTCATATGAGAAGTTTGAGCTGAGTCAGAAGGGCAGAGTACTGCAACACAGGAGACACGCAATGAAAGACATTCAGTCAAGTCCAGTATGACATCATAAGCCATCCATCTGATACTATGTAATGTCAACCGAGAAGAAAGCTAGCTCCTAGTCGGTTACAATTTATCTGAATAACTGCTCAAACTACACTAATACTTTATGTAACTAAACACAGCAGAAACATAAATCTCTAATCTCAGACTTTTTTCAGAGTTAGGGACAATTTATCTGCTTTTGAAGGCTTTGCCTCAGTTCATTTGTGTCAGTATGTAAGTCAAGAGACTGCAACCCAACTCTTATACAAAGCATCAAATGGTAACATTTATGTTTAATATTGTATATGGTCCCTTTACAAATAAAGGGACCATGCTAAAGCTTTTGTTAATCACCCATGAGCACTTGGTGTCAGTGTACTGTGAGGAACACGGTGCTCACAAACTGGCATTTTGTCGGGGCCACTGAAGTCATTTCCACACCCGCACTAGTTTGGTATCTTGGTGACCTCCCCAGGGGAGGAGAGGCACAGTAGAGGGTGAGGCCATATCAATCCAATGGTGTACTGTAACCTTGGTGTCCAGTTTAACAAAAAAAAGGGACCCAAATGCATACTGAGGCAAGAAGGTTGAAAACTAAAAGTGAGTTTTAATGAAGGCCAAGCATCCAAATCCGAAAATATGAGCAACAAAAGGCAGGCAACAAAACAGCAGTAATCCAAGAGCAAAAACCAAAATGAAGAACAAACCAGAGTAACACAAGGAATCAGGAAACAAATACAGGAAAACCTGATGGGAAGACAGGACCAGAAAACAGATGAACCAATAGAGAGGGAGGGGAAACACAGGCTTAAATACACAGGGAGTGATTAACTATTGGAACACAGGTGAGGAGCACATGACACATGAGGGTATGATACCAAAATAAACAGGAATTCAACAAACCAAATACATCAAACTATGACACTTGGTGCCAAGAAAACCTCTCTGAGATCACACAAACTCATTTGTTCATGTTTTGCATGCCTTTACAGTTACCTTCTATGATTCAACCAGCTGTCATGTAATCAAAGGAAAATATTTTTATTCTGATAACAACATCACAAAATGAGTGCACTGGTACATCCTGGACGTTCTGGTCATGGCACACTTGACTTTAAGCCCTTTATGCTTTATACAAGCCCTCAATATTGTAAAATGTTACCCTCAATTCTGATGAAGTCAAAATCCTAATCAAATCCACAAAGCCTAAAGGCAGTAAATGATCTTGACCTCTATACTTTAAAATCTGACATCGTGACTTTACTTAAACCAACTGAGGAAACCAATTGCCTCAAAATTACCAAGTAAAGTAGACTAATAATAATTTTAAGGCTTTTTTCAGCTTGTACAATTAATATTGAATAGTCTACGTGGTAATTCTGAGGTAATCAGTTACCTGTTAAGTCAAATTTAAAAATTTATGGTGCATCAACTTGAGGTGGATTATCTTTTGCTATTCAAAGAAGAAAACAAACAAAAAAGTTGCTGTTTAAAGATTTATTGAATTCATTCAGAAAATGTCTAAACAAAACATTTTTAAAACGCTGATAAAAGTAAAGAAAAAAACATCACAAATGCTGCTGCTGCTGCTGCATGCATTGTAAAATATGTTGGAGAAGGATGAAAACTTTAGCCTGCAATAATAACAGCCCAAAAAGTATGAATCTATGGGGTTGAGGAGAATGTTTGGGTATATTGCGATGAGTTTGAATTTAAGCAGAATAACGCGCAGTTTGCTGAGCAAAACTAAATTTTCAAATTGGTTTTCATTTTGCTCAACCAGCTGAAGAACCACTGGTCATTTTTTTATTTTATCATGTTGCAGTTTAGATTACTTATAATTCCTTTGCTCTCCAGGACATACACAACCTCGCAGTCACGCAGACCTTCTTCAGTTATGTTCTTTATTTTGGCAGTTATCTGGAACACCTCATACGGTGGGATGAGCACCTCTTCCTCCTTATTTTTAAGGTGTGGGTAATTTTTCAGGTAAGCACCAGAACAAGTCCTAATTTCAAAGCAGGACTTGCTCCCAAACTGTGTCAGGTCTGTGCTCTTCGAGCTGGAGGTAAAGGAACCAAACCGAATCACTTGGTTGACTTTGCCCTTAAACACAGCCTTGGATCTGCGGTAAGTAGTGAGACAATTTCTATCATTGCTGAGGATCTGTACAGCGGATGTCAGCCAGAAATGTAAAGAGTGGAACGGGAAGGATGAGGCATAGTTTTTTCTCCCGGTCCGGACAGCAGCATTGAATGTCTCATAAATGGTTTTAAAACCAGATGTATACAGACAGATTGCTTGCAAGTGATCCTTAGTTAAAGCCTCATCCCCATTCTCTATGTGTTTTACATTTCTATTTGTACATGTTTTTGCTTTTTTCCAGGCTTTTGCAAATTGTCCAACATTCTCTTTTTTAAAGTATGTGTTGTTGACCATCTTTGCCATCGTTGCATTGCAGCCAAAGTACATGTCATCAACAGCATTTTCAGCCATGTCCAATTTGATGACCAGGGGATCATCTTGTTTTGGACGGTAGTTGAAACTGATCTGGAGGAGAAGGAAGAAAAAAAAATTAGAAGAAAGGTGATGATTTAAATGCTGTTTGCACCAATGTGACAAAATGTAGCTGACTCAACGATGACTGAGGCATTTGCTGTATAGACATTTGGTACTACTGTAAACCCAGACTGCACTAGACCTGAGAAAGTAGTGTGACTGGTGTTTTATCTCTCTTATTAAAGCAGCTACGAGGCACTTTCAGTTCTTGTTGATCGGCCCCTGTTGACAAAAGCAGTATGAGCATCACAGCCTGGGGCCAGCTGCATAGAATTAGACCTAGTCTTTGAGTTAAATCTAACCTTTAATAAAATAATTTACTGCACACTCAGAGGTGTGGATCTCATAAGAGTGCAGAAGTTGGTTCATGGTTGAGAAGACGCGTTTGGAGTTCCTAGGGCTGCTACTGAGATTGGAACAGACTCGAGTACTGTCCTCTTCAGGAGCTTTGGACTGTGGGTTTGTCTTCGTGTGCTCATGAACACTAAGCCCAGAACTACAGAAGCATCGCTCCCACACAGGCACTTTTGATTTCATATCTCACTGAGGTTTACACATGGCCTACAATTTCCCCTGGAGTCACAGTAGCAAAAGTGCAATTGACATAAAGGAGCCATTAATTCATTAATTATTTTTAGAAAGTACCTATTGGGAAGATGATATTGTTGGTCCAAAAAGATACACAAGGATTAATGCTTTCCGCAAAATTCAAGATGTTTGTTCCCTTAATTTGAGGATTAAGCAAGACAGATTTGTTGCCATGTTAAAACTGTATAAATTGATGCTTTATTTCTCCCTCAAGAATATCAACACTTATAGCTCTCAGAAATAAATAGATGTCTTTTGGGTTCATTTTTCACGGCACTTTCTGTGCTCTCTTGACCTGGAGCTTACTGAGCCAAGTCAGATTTAGTGAGGCTTATCTGATTGATCTCCAGGTTAAGAACATTGATGCTAAGCCTGTTTTTTTTTCTGACTTTCCATTTTTAACTCAGCATGTGTATAAGACATTTTTTTTACACTACGTTAATATTTGTCAAGTTTTATACATTCCCATGGATTTTCACATAATGAGAGGTGACTGGGTTGAATGTGCCACCCACCTTCATGGAGCCCACAGGTTGCATCCAGCAAGGGAGCGAACACACCGCAGCGAAAATCAGCATGGTCCCCTTCATCACAGCAGGCAGGCACACAGCTTCTGAATTCACACACACATAAAATAAACATGATACACATTTGACATCAGCTATGATAAAAAAAAATGGCTCGATGAATTCAAATCTCATATCATGTCATCAATCAGACTCAATCAGACTTTATTTATAGAGCAATTTTCATACATTGTAATGTAGTACAAAGTGCTTTACAGAATTAAAACAGCAACAGTAAAAACAACAACCATCCGTACACACACACACACACACACACGCACGCATATACAGACAAATATATCCAGCAACTTAAAACAATAAGTAAAATAAAAGAGTGAGTAATAATAAAATAAATAAATAGTAATAAATAAAACAGGGAATAACAACAGGAATTGCGGAACTGAGGAAACGCTATCATTGATGTATTTCATGTGTTTTGAAATACGAACTCACCAGTCTTTCAGTCGAGTAAGTGTTGAGCGACCCTTAGATCAATGAGTTGTGCACATCAAGGACTTATATACCCCGCTGGGTCCAAAAAAGGTCCCTAGACCTGCCCAGACACACACACTCAAAAGCCCACATTCGCACTGCCAATGAGTCTGCCGCATGAGTTTAGCAGCATGCATGAGTTGTTTGCATGGATTTGGTTTGAGGTGTAGTTTCATATTTAAACTGCACTGTTTACTGTTAATAGGATCCCCAGTAGTCTTCCTGTCTTTACTTTTGATGTATTTTATGTACAGAAGTTATAGACATCAGTTATAAAAAATACAACAAAAGTAAAACAGCATGACCTAAACTAAAACAAAAAGAAGAAGAAAAAAAACTTCTCATCCAAAGGTGCACTTACAGTAAGTGGTGTTTCCAAAGCTTTCGCCTGGCCTTTCTCGGCAGATGAGTGCAAAAAATAAATGTCAAAACTGTACTGAAATATTTTACTATGTGATGGTCACCTCACACAATTTAAGAATTTTGAATCCACAGAAGTAAAATGTTTAGTCAAATTATTGTCAAGTGGTGGGACACTTTTGAGCCCCGAGCATAAAGTACGTGTCAATTGTGTTAAAGGAAATGAATGTCCTGTCAGAAGCCACAAGCAACAAAACCTGTGGTTGAATATGAAACTGTGAAAAAGTTCTTCCGCATGTGAGGATAGGTGAAAAGCAGGGACGGACTGGACCCTTTTTTCAGGTCTGGATACTCCCAAGAATCCAGGCCACTGGAAGTGTTGCAGCAATGCGCATGGCGAAAAATTGGTGTTTTTCCACCCCAAAAAAGACAGTTTTACGCAGTTTTTACAGTTATGCAATAGCAATTACAACACTATTAAACTGACAGCCAGACAACAACACTCTATTGTACACAACCATGATGTCAGCTCCACACAGTCCTCCATAACAGCACTTTTTTCTTCTCTAAAGTCTTTTCTTCTCTAATCTCTTCTCTACCCTCACACATTTTCCTTTTGTCCTATATTATTTATATAATATGCAGAATTTGTCAGCAAATCATACAATAGCTAAGAATACCATATATGCAAAGAATACCAATATTCAATGTAAAACTGAAATATGTAGATCAACAGCAACTTCAACTTATTTCAGTAACACTAAATATTGGAAAAAAGACACTCAGTTTAGACAGATTACAGATAGCCATGAAGGATGTTATTGTTGCACTTGCAGTTAGAAGAAAACAAAGGCCATCAACTGTGTGCTCATCATGGTATTATATTAAGTAATATTATTATCAACTCTGAGGGTACACATGACAAAGGGGAACAAAGTAGTCTTAAAGCCAATCAATAATGATTTTATATGTTGGCCTTCTCAACTGGCTTCTGGGGGCATCTGACAAGCATTGGTGTGGCGTTTATAAACTTACTGGCGTTTATAAACTTACTTGTCGCTGCTGCATCATCCACATTGCTGGGAGGGGTGGGGGTGGGGGTCTAAACAACTCTGTAATTTTATGACATTTTGCCCCCTCCTTCTCTAGGGCCTTCCTTTTACTTTCTCTCTCCCTTTCATGGCCACCTTTCCTTTTTCCTCCTCTCTTTATGCTGCCGGGCCCGGGATCCATTTCCATCCACTTTCTTATCATCGCAGTGTGATGGCGGGCCATAAAGCAACTAACGTGTGTACTGTGCTGTTAGAAGTGTTGTCTGCCTGGCAACAGCAGGCCATTGGCTGAATTTCATTTATTGCCAGCATGGCCTGGCCTGGCTCCTTATTGGCCCGCCTGGCAGCCAGGCAGGCCAATAAGGAGCCAGGCCATCTGGAAATCAACAGAGTGTCCAGATGGGCCAGTCCGTGCCTGGTGAAAAGAAATAAAATTAATATTAACTTAACAAGTAAACACTCATGTTGAATCAATAAACCTTGATGCTTAATGTTCTCCCTACAATATCAGCTTCTTGCAGCTAAAGTACGATTGCTAGCTGCCTGATGCTTTCATGGACATGCTCGAGGGCATGGTCAACTAGGAAGTGTCAGTAACCTGAGGCTTTATATGCATATGGCTAGCAATGTAACATGTCATCTACTGTGGTTAGGTTAAAGCTGCTGCGATTAATATGTTTATATTAACAGTGGACCAAATGACTTTGCAATTTCCTTTAGCTTTACAGAGCATTTTAGCATCTTTAAGCCTGTTCTTTTGGTCTTATTGCTAACACTAGTGTCATCTCCAGATGTTTCCAGCCAAATCACTTCATTTTTGTTTTTCAACATCAAGAAAAAGAAATGCACCCTCCTTGAAATGAGCCCTTTTGTCTTGACTCTCACATCTCAATGCTAATCTTTCTTTGCAGTCCAATACACTTAGTGTTATGAGTGTTACAACTTCTCAACACAAACATCATTTATGTAGTCAGATTTCTACTTCTTTGCAGAACACGCAGGTCATTTAGCACACAGTCGTCATTACCACTCAGATTCACAATATATGAAATAATTCACAGTATATGCCCTATTTAAATGGAAATGTATTGTCTGTCCATGGACTGATATTGCTAAAAACTCACATCTCTGTTCTGGTTTTTGTGAAACTAATACAACTCCCTTCACTTTGTCAACTTCTTCCTTTCATGGGTAGGAAGAAGTGACATATTCGTAGAGTAACTATGAATAAATTGCCCTGAAATTAGCGACAATAGATTGACACACACAAACAACAGTGTGCGTGTCTGTGTATGCGTTCCTGGTGTTTGTGTGTTTGCATTTTTTTTCACAGTTTTGTAGGTGGCTTCTCACAGGAAAGGTTGTTTCACCAGATAAATGACACTTACGTACGTAGCTGCTTCAGAGAAATGACACAATCCCACACAAAGTGGTTCACTGAACATTAAATACTCACTACTCATAGTTTTATTTTATTTTACTGTCACTGTTACTAAAAATACCTTCACCTTATGAATAAGGATAAGACCATATATGATCATGGACTATAACTTTGAAAGTATAAGAAAGTATGTACTTTATAAAAATATTTAAAAAGGATAAAATAATATAAATACTACTGGCCAGATTTCTTAGTGTACCATATTTTGGTTCATTGTAGGATTTAGTTAAATTTGCAATTCTACAAAGTGGGCACAGCTACTGGATAAATGCAGAGCGGTATAACAAAAGGGCAACATTCACCCTTGTAAAGTAATGGGGGAAAATTTCTCACTAAAGTGAAATAAAGAAGATATTAAAAATTATACTTCAGCTATCCAATTACAACAATATGCGCAGTAATGATGATACAAACAAACATTAACCAATTTTTTGGGACATTTTTATTTAATTATTTAATTCAAAACATTCATGAGGAATTCAAATTTTCACTCTGCAGCTTGTATTAGATTGAACACCCTAATTTACCATCAGTCACACGTCTCATAGTGTCAAAAGAAAAAGTTTCTCGTTTAGGAGAAACACATGAGACATGAGAAAGGCATACTCATATGTTCCTTTTGTGACCACAGATGGGGGTCAAAGAAAACAGAAACATCTTCAGTGTGGTTAAAATGTGAAAGACAGAGTGAGACTTGTGTCTCTGTGTGGGTATCACTGCTTGCAAACACCTCACTTTGTACTGTTTCACATAGATGGGCCCCACACTTCTGAAATGTCTTGATTGTTAATGTAAGCACAAATATAGGATTAAAAACATGCATCTGTATATATGTTTATATGTGTTCACCTTCTGAGGGTCACTCAATACAAATTCTGTCCAGAGTGTGAAATTATCTTTCATGTAGATATTAATCACTAAAAGTTGGAGACCTTTGTTCATACCATAAAATATGTCAGAGAGCAGCGTCGCTTGCTAAAAGCACTTACAGGTAAATTAAAGATAAGATCCCAAAAGAAATTTTTTGGCCAGAGATCACTGCTAAAATATTTATAGTCCAACCAGTAACAAGAAGGGGGGTTCCCCTGGTCAGGGTGACACACAGGGCCCAGTTTAGAATATACAAAAAAAATATTCAGAACGTAGAATTTACAAAATATAAAGTGTTTAAGGTAAAAAAAAAAAGTATTATTGTACGTGATAACTCACATAACAATCACTCCCCTTCCTGTCATGTGCCTATATAAACCTCACCACTCTTCATGCCTGCTTTTTCTCATGCCCCTCCCCTCCCTCCCCTTTCTCTCTCTCTAGCTCTGTCTTTCTTATAGGGAGTCTGCCAGCCCGAGAGCTGCCGTTGAAACCACATTGCACACTTTATCAACGTGCGATGTTGAATTTCCTTCTTCAAGATTGTACTCATATTCCACCTCAATAAACTATAATTTAAATATACATCTCATTTGTGGTGTGGTCCTTGCTAGTGAATTTAACAAAATCTAAAGTTCCAAGTTTCCATTTTGGGAAAAGGCCTTCAGGTTCAGGACCAACAGCACACACTGGTGTAAATTTTGTTTCATTTAAAGGGAATTTTGAATGCAAAACACCTCATGTCCTGTATTTTTGTGATTTTTTTGTGCATCTACTTTTGCATTTTTGCATTAATTTACAGTTAAAATCTCCATATTCATTTAAAAGTAATCAAAATTCAGACACCAGACGACAACTCAAAATAATGAGGAGGTTTTTCCCTTTCCATCCCCACCAAAATCTGCAGCAATGACAACACATGACATGACTGTTTATTTGATTAAATTAGACATTATGGGCTCTATCTTACACTTGATGCAAAGCGGTGCACAGCGCAAGCATAATTGCTAGCTTCAGACCGACACAGTTGTAATTTTCACACCCAAATCCCACATCATTTAAATAGCAAATGTACTTGTGCCCACCTGTGAGCCCCTGAGTGTGTTGGTCTTAAAATGAGGTGTGGTCAGGCGCATTGATGGCAGATTGCTATCGTGAGGCAGCGGAATTTGACCAACAAAAAGCTGGTCCAAAGTCAAAAGCGCAGACTGTTTCCTGCAATCTAAAGAGTGCATTGCTCAGACTCTAAGATGTGCCTGCACAGGTGGATTTACACTGTTCGTACAACGTGATTTAATGATTTGAGAGGTAGCTTTCAGTCGTTTAAACCTTTCAATAAATGCAGTGATGCACTACAACAAATATTGTGGCACATTTAATCAGCAAAACTAAAAAAAAATAGTTCCAAACTACAGTTTTAAAAAGTCAATAAAGTTTATCAGCTGTTCCTCGAGCCCAAATGTACATCTTTACTGTATAGACAGCCATGTCCTTTCTCCTGTTGGAGGATCGCTGCATGTGATGTAATTAATATTTTCCTCATTAAAGAGTTCAGCCTCTCATCCCACCCGTTATTGATCAGGACTTTTTATGACCCGTCCTGTCTGATCCATGAATTGAGAATTGCGAATTCACAGGGGGACATTCAGCAGCAGGCCTCCTCCTCCTCAGTTAAATATCAGTTTATGCAGTCAAACAGAGTTGTCAATGGGACAGATGATTGTGAAATGGTGGCGCAGAGTGTCAAGCAGCAGAGGATCACATCCCTTTCTCTCAGCGAAGACAAGTGCTACTGTCAAATATGTGTCAGGTCCTGGCCACCCTGGCTCTTAAAGGGAATGGGTGATGACACTTGGATTGATTTGATTTATGTTCTGCCCAAAAACACAACCATGACTAGTTCAGAGTCTAAATACTCACTCTTTGTGCCGTGCGTTGCCCAGCTTATACACCATTTAAGCAGTAAAATGGACTTGGACACGCGCTCTGGGGCAGTTTTCAGACTTTTGACATTACAATTTGATGGCATATATATTTTGGCATGTCTCTCTAATAAAATAAATAACAACTCTAATATCTGAATTATTATTATTTGAAAAATATTTGAAAAACCTCTCACTATTACTTACCTACTACCACTGTCACTTTGGACCACAGGTTTGTATATCTCATCATAAAAGTTGCCCATTGTCATATGCAGCTGTTTCTCTATGCTGTAAGTACTTGCAATTTGGGTAACATACTGAAAATGATTATGTTAAAACAAATTAAAAAGTATTGATGGACCCTGATAACTGACCATGTAAATTGGCTTACTAGTGGATTTGTGATTGTGATGTTTGTTTGGTTCTGACTCAAAAGTTCCTTGACTAATCCGGTAAGCCACAATTCGGGGTCAGTGTTTCCAACCTGGTGAATAGGTGTTTAATGTTACACACAAATAAGCGTGTTACACAAATACACACGCTAATTTAGGGACACAGTCATGGTTTAACACATTCACACAGTCTGCCCACAAACTAACATACTTAGGCCATGCAAACTGTGCATGCGTGTTTGTGACCACAAAACCAAGGTGTATATAAAGTTGGACATGACTCCTGAACACATGTTGAGAAACAGTTTTCTGAACCAACCCTTTGGCCTGACGAGTTCACTTTGAGTGCCACATCTTCTAATCCTGAAGACTGGTAAGTTGAGCTTCAAGATAAACGTTTAAGTATTGTTTATTTTTGAAATTTCTGAAATAGTTTTAGCATTCACCATTAATTTAACTGACTAATTAATGTTTTAATATATATGTGTTACTGGTGGTCAGTGTGATACAGTTCATTGTTGCTCTTATGATGCAGGAACAGTTTTCCTGACTGCAGTGATGATGGGAAACATGATGATCTTTGCTCTGCTGTGTTTGATCCTTTGCTGGATGCTGCCTGTGTACTCCATGACAGTGAGTGCAGGATGTGACATTTGGTGGAAAATTTTGTAAAGATTAACTAATAGTGAAGGATGTTTACACAACTTTATTGGGTTTCAGTTTCTCACACAAAACTTTGAGGCAAAAACACCTAATCAGAATAAAATTCAAGTGAAATGTGCTTAAATAAGTACAAGGTCACTTAGATGCTTAACTACAAACTTATACTCTAGAAGTCATCGACATTTGTTATCATCAACAGAACCTGCTTTTTGCATAAAGCAGTTGTTGCATGGGTATACTCGTTGTTCTCCTGTTTAAGAATTAAGATTGCTGATTATTATCACAATATCCATATTTCATTTGAATCATTGATATCACTTTTACAATAAGGTAACTATTAAGACATTTATCAATGATGTCTTAAAGCAAATATTAATTAGGAACACCAACACTATTATTTGATGCTGCCATTGTACAAGTGTTAGCTTAAATACGATAGCTGCTACACTACTGGGATACCATTTACTGAGTTTTTCAGGGTTTGGGCCAATTTAATTAGATATGTGATGGATGGTGTTTCCATTTTTAACAGTGTCTGTTTAATGACCTCTCTCTTCATCTTTCTTTGTTTCCCTTTCAGATCCGTTTAAACTTCAATGTACAAGATCCCAAACCAAGCTTCCCGTTGAGCATGGCCGATGATTCAGTTGATGATATGTACTTTGGCTGCGACAAAGCAATGATGAGAAGTGTCAAGGAAAAATACCTTCAGAAAGAAATTGAGAGTGATATAACATTTGCAAAAGCCTGGAAAAAGGCAAGGGATTGTGCTAAAAGGAAATACAGGAAGGATAAGGCTCTAACCATAGATTACTTACAAGCGATCTGTGCTTACACAGATAACACCATATACAAGATGTTCAATGATGCAGTCCGGACAGAGAGAAGCCTCTATGGTTCCTCGTTTAAGTTCCACTCTTTTCATTTCCTGCTGACATCTGCAATACAGATCTTGAACAGCGATTACCACTGTCACACTACTTACAGGCGATCTGATGTCAGCTTTACTGGGGAAGTCAATGACAGAATTCGGTTTGGTTCCTTTGCCTCCAGCTCATTCAGAACAGACTTGACACGATTTGGTCGTGAGACCTGCTTTAAAATTGAGACCTGTCTGGGTGCTCCTTTGGCAAAGTATTCAGTGTTTGCTAGTGAGGCAGAAGTGCTCATCCCTCCCTATGAAGTGTTCAATATAACTGAGAAAATTAGTGGTCAGGTTAAAACTGATGGGCTGACTGATTGTAAAGTCCTCTTTGTCTTGAAGAATGTAGGGGGTAAGAGCATTCTGAACTGCAAAGCTGTGTGACAGCCCAGTGGTTCTTCTCCAACTACTGGGGAAAAAAGCATTCTGCCAACCTTATGCCTGCTAACTGTCTCTTCAGAACTTAATTCATTAGATTGATATATGACATAATCAAACACTCTCTGACTTTATGTTTTGGCTTTGTTTACTTACGGTGTATGATTTCTGTTGTTGGAATTTCTTGAAGAAAAATGCACATTTTCCTGTTTTTGCTGAGTGAATATTTGTCATTAAACTATTTGTTGCACTCATGTTGGTTGTATGGTCTCATTCCCTTGTGTAATGCATAGAAGCATCCAATTATTTGGTTAGCCACTGATAAGACATTCACAACTTTTCTCAGTGGAGTGCTGCTGACATTCACAATACAAGAAGCAGGCATAAAAGGCTGGTAAAGGAAGAGACGTGAGACGCAGTAGACATTTTTCTTATATCTCAGCTTGTACCTCCTCGACTCCTGCCCTCGCCACCTCTCCTCACATCTTTAACCCTAAACCACATGAGGAGCGAAGAGACGAGGAGGCATGAAATAGAGAAATGGGAAGAGTTAACAGGCGAAACAACAAAGGGTGAGCAAAAACACAGGCTTAAATGCAGAGGGGCTAATTAACAAATGGAACACAGGTAGGCACATAAAAAAGGCGGGAATAAGACAGAGACAGGAAGTGTGAAGTAAAACATCACAAAAGAGGTGGGGCTTTCAACAAAAAACAAGAAAAAAAAAAAGCTGATATTCAGGACCATTACGCTTGAATGGGTTAAAACCACTATTATGGTATGTATGCTGCTACTGACGTCCTGAGTTGGCTGTGATTAACTTAACCACAGCACCTGGTAGACATCACTCAAATTGGTTGCACACATGTTCAGGTTTTGCATGCCAGTGGATCATTGATCAACACTATTTGCTAGCTGACTGATGACAGATGGAAACAGATGTCTGTGGATGAAGCTAGAGCTCCTGCTGTACATTTGGGACTAAACTCAGGGCAAGACAGGTTCAGTGCATTTACATTTCAAGACTTTATTCAACTTTAAAGCCAATATGAAAAATGTGAAACAGTTATATACATATGTGTATCTTTTTTTTGGGGGGGGGGGGTATTTTTTATTAATAATCACTTTGATCTTGGATTTGATGGTGAATTGTAAATCTTACCGCCACTGTCGGACATGTTAGTTTTGTTTTTCATGGCAGGCAGGGAGCAGACAACACTACCCTAACATTATTGTGGCGCATCTTTCAAGAGTCTCATGCTGACCTTTGAACTTTTACAAGACTTTGAAGATGCTGTGAGGAGGGAGCAGCATAGCAGCTTCAGCTACCGATTCATAACTTTAAGTTCAGGCCATCGACCGGCTCACAGTACGTTCAGATCAATCCAGAGGTCCACGTATCAGTGTAGTCGTATCTCTAACTTTAAACCTGATTACCGATTCACATGAGTTAATCTTTTCACCCGTAGAGACTGGGTTGCCATGTCATATGCTTAGTGTGGTGCCATTCGTTCTGTATTCAAGACCCCACCTCCCACTTTCACCATTTATGAAACAAAAATCTAAATTCAATTTTAGAAAAACATTTGTTTATATTTGTTTTTATTAAAGTAAAGTAAAGTTTTTAAAAAAGTCCACACAGTGCAGTCACATAAAGGACGATAGCATGCTTCAAAACATGTACTTTATGTTTATCCTCTCTTTCATGTGGGAATTTTAGCTTTAAGAAAAAATAGTAAACACATGTCAGCTTTGGACAAGGCATACATTAGACTCACAATGAAATACATCAACATTAGGCCTGAGTGGAGTAAATCAAGGAGCCAGAGAAGGTGTTTAGGCCCTCAGTGATCCCACACAGCTGCCTGCCGCTCAGCAGCTCTACATAGACCTGGCCTCCCTGCTGCAGGGACAGCAGTACAGTCTGGGAGCTGCTGTCCTCCGAGTCCTCTCTGTTGTCTTCCCACGTGGATGCCACCACCTCCCTGTTTCTCATGAGTTGCACTTTGTAGTACATCCTTTCTCCTTTCCCACCCACCTTGGAGTAGACCGAGAAGGAGAAGGAATACACTCCAGAACGAGGAGCTGTGAATATACCTGGAAATAATGATGTGTTTAAAAAATTAATTTGCACATGGCACCTCTGCACTTTCACAGCTTTAAATGTCACTTTCAGGAAATAGAGAAATAATATTGTTGTTACAGAATCTGTAAGGTGACATCATTGAACAGCACAAAAGACATTCATGTGATGGTAGTGTACTGTGCATGTCTACTTGTTAAATGTCTGCCAACCAAATACTGTGTGAACACTTACCCAGGGCGGGGTTGTATCCATGTCCGTGGTTGAGGGTGATTACATCGTAAGGGATGGGGCTGTTCCTGGTGAAAGGCCCAATGCAGTTTGTTTTGCTGCTCAAGGATGCTGTGAACCCAATCCTCATCCCTCCTGAGACAGACAAACACATGTCATCATTTTTTAAAGAACTTTGGGGACTTCCTCAGCCTGGTTCCAAACCACAGATCTAGATCACAGTTCTAGAGAAAACATCAACTAATCACACTAATTGGTGGGATTAACAATCTGGAAATCTTCCTACATCATTGGCGAGCTACCCAGCTACAGCTAAAGGCAATGAGCTCAGATGAAATGGATGCAGGTGTACAAATTGTGTTTTTTTATTTGACTTACAGAGACAACTCTTAAATCAGAATGTTTCTTTCATCGATGTGAACAAAGAAACAAATAAATAAGAAAACCTAATTAATCCTATAAGGATTTTATGAATCATCAATGGAGTGAATAAATGGGAAATTCACTTCCGGAACCGGAGCCATTGAAAAAGTGGGCGGTGACTGTTGAGCTCTATTCAGACCCAGAAGCTGGGCCTGTGTCACTAGCAAAATGTCAGTAAAATACCAAGAGGTGAGATTGTTTTGTCAACATCCAGTTTCGCACTTCAGCATAGACCGTCCTTTAGTTAAGTGACGGACTCAAAACAGCAAATAGTTAAATCA
The DNA here is from genome assembly GCA_039737535.1 of Lagodon rhomboides. NCBI lineage: Eukaryota > Metazoa > Chordata > Actinopteri > Spariformes > Sparidae > Lagodon > Lagodon rhomboides. The sequence continues at coordinate 15,407,094 of CM077786.1, forward strand.
AAAGCTACATTCAGGGGTGTCATACTGGGGGAAAAGTGGGACTGATTGTTGCCCCAATGGGGGAGGGGGCCCTCGAAAGGCCTGAAATAAAAATGTTGTTAACTAACTTAAAATTGGCAGGATAAATCGGATGAGAGACTTTACTCTGTACAAAAAATAAATAGTGGAGGCTGTCTGAGGCCCCTCTCACCCCTTACAATACATAATGGTTCAGTCCACCCCTGCAGCTGCAGGTGCGGGAAGATGCCTCTCCAAACAGCTTAACGAGCGGAGTGGCTGCTGTTTATCAAGACATGTCTTTCCCCAAGACAGCAAAATCAGGGAGCCTTAAACGAAAGGAAAAGGCAAAAGGGAAAGAAAGCAAGGAGAGGGAAGATGATTCCTCACAATTTTTTTTTCAAAAGAAAGGTGAGCACAGTTCACAGCTAACACAGTTTAAGAACAGTTAAAGCTAATGTCAGCAGTTGTAAAGATTGAAGGCAGTCAGACAGCATGAAGCTAGCTCAGTTTCAGCAGCAGCAGGTTCCTCATCCTCATCTCATCCCTCATTAAGTGCTGACTGAAAGTTATTATTACAAGTAATCATTTCACATTGAGGTCGCGGACCTCGCGGTAAAAACAGTTCAAATTTTGAGCAATATTTAGCTCCTTTCCCAGTAAGCTAGCATGACATGTTTGGTATCAGCGGGATATATTTGATATCAAGATTTCTATGATGCTTGTGGCTTTAACAAATCTTAAAAACTGAGCTTGTGACAGCCTTCAGAAGATGTAATGTAATGTTAATGCTAGATGATCCACCATCATTTTCAGAGGGTTAAAAGTAGGCCAAGATAAAATATGGGAATGATAGTCAAAAATAACATTAAAATGCATAGTTTTATATAAAACAACATCAACTTTTTTCGCCAGCCTATACAAGGGCCCAATTAGATTTCTTTTCATGGGGCCCAAAATCCCTGGCGGCACCCCGGCTACAATCACATCAATATGGATGTATACAGATTGTAGTCTCTCGATTCTGTGGACTATGTCTACCAGTGTCCATGTCCCAGGAGTACCTATCACTTCAACGATGCTGGCCCCCAGCTGGGACATGCTCCCCAACAGGTCCATCATCCGCGTGAAGATTTGATCCTCCACTTCTTGGAGCTCAGCGGCGGCACAGCAGCAGCCTCTCTGGTGCTTGAATGCACAGTCACAGTCCCACTGTCTGCACGGTAGCTCCCCCTCCCACGACACTGCAAATGTGGAAGGACAGATGGGAAAACGATGTCATGGATCATTATATAAGAACTGGCACACTCAAAAGATGGATGTATATGTATATGTATGAAGTAAGAGGAGATCCTGCCATAACATTTCAAGACAAACACCAAATATTAAGACGCCCCAACACGCCGGTGATTGGTTTTGAACAAACTTCATCAAATTTACATCACATCAATACATTTCATACACAGAGTCTTTGAGTTGCCGTGACGGGAAATTGATGAAGAGTGCATCAATATAAGGTATAAAAGAGATCTCACTGGAGGAATTTGCTATAACATTTCAATCCAGTGTAGAATATTATAGAATATTATGATGGATACAGTATAGTATAGTATAGTATATTGTGAGAGGGATTAACACAATATAATATGATGTAAAAATCTATCGCACAAATAAGAATATCAGGGGCTCAGTCTTTAATAACTTTGCATCATAATTATGGCCGTAAGACATTCAAGCTCTGTGAAAATTGGGGGAAAAAATTGACGACAATTAAAAACGTATTTATTCAACATTTCATTACATTACTTATTGTTTACAAGTACTTTGAGCTACAATCTTGTATGAAAGGAATCATACAAATAAAGTTTATTGTAGTATTATCATTATCTTTATCTGGTATCTTTTGATCATTTTTCTCTGATATCTTTGTCGGCTATCCACAATGTGCAGTAATAACCCTCCTAACCAGCATGCCTTGTTAACGCTTACATTTTTGTTTTTTCACCATGTGAAGTGCACTCAAAACAATATACAGTTTGGTTTTACCTGCTGCCTCTCGTAGGCTGCTGATACTGTTTTCGGCTGTCACCCCGTCCCACAGCAGGCCCAAGACGAACAGAGTGCATGCTATGACTCTCATCTCACAACACAAGGAAATATCTGCAGGCAGAGAATTTTCATAGAATGAATACTGCTTAAAGTGTTTCTTGACAGTCAACTTTATTTTTTTTATAACACCAAAGACAAGGGTATAGGAGTAACGTGGAATTTCATGTTTTGTAGTTACACAGTAACTCAGTGACTCATCTCAGTAGAAAACGTTGCTTTTATCAGTTATAAGCTTAAGTTGTCATTTTTGTTTTCGTTTTGTTTTATCTTATTGTGTGTTCGTTGAATTCACTGAAAATAAACACTCCTCAATGCCATCATCTAGCTCTAACAAGCTGGGGAAAAAGACATATATGTGGTTGTTTGACTTGCAGCTGCAAGAATAACCTGTATTAACTGCCACAACAATAGCTTGCAAGAAAATTCACTTTATTTATTTAACACATTTTGGCAAAAGAAAAGAAAAAAATTACTCACAGCAGTCCAGCAGAGAATATCTTTTTCAGTCAGTATCCACGTAAAAAATTCTATAGTCCAGCACAAATTGTGATAAAAAATAAAAGGTAAACACATAAGTAATGAGGAGCTTGGGGTCTTGCAGTAGTATGCACAATGATGGCTTGTAATAAAGGTCACTTTTATTTCCAAGAGGGTGGAGAGATATCTGGCAGCTCACACTCTATGAACAGCCGCTTTCCTTAAGTTTATTCCCCTCCCATACACACTCGCAACCCTGTGCTCCTCAGGCAAGGTGTGACCTGTGAGGGCAGGATTCAGCAGGGACCTTCCTGGTAAGCTCCCCAGTGTATATCAAAATCTGCTAAAGATTGTATCTTACAGAGTTGGTTATTAGGTCGGAGGTGTCAGATTGGCTGATAAGACCGTCCGGTTTGTTGTTTATGATAAGCCTGCTGCATTGTCCCTCCGCACCTGTCCCTCTATTGGTGACGCTGGGTCAAAGAAGGTCCTAGTTTAGTTTAGGCTAGTGTTTCCAATAGTGTGTGTATGTATCCTGTCAATTGTGGCTGGACTATGAGAAACCAGTTTGAAATGGAAAGTGTTGAGCTCAGTATTGACACCAGTAATATTTAAGTCTTAGTTAGTCTTTACAAGCAGTGAAGACACTCAGTAGGTCATAGGAGCTGAATGATCTATTGTGTATCTTATTACCTACAATTAAGACTTCTGTAATACGGCACCATAAAGGGTGAGATCTTTGAAGCTGCACATCACCGTAATCTCAGCTGTCTTTCTATATGTAGGTTAGTGGGTTTGAACTGTGGTTTTCTAACAGATTTTAGAAAATCACAATTTGTTGTCAGCTTCTAATTGCTCTGATCATAACTCCATTCCTATTCTGGTTGTCCCAAATTTGATTGAAGCTGTGATGGCCAACTTTTGATGTTGTAAATGGAATCTCACTGGACTCTACAGTTCCCCTTTGGAGCTATTTGGAGCAACTATTTTGGTTTACCATCAGTGACTTCAGTGTCTTATTATTCATCAAATGGCCATAAACAGGGCTCCAAATGATCATTTTGCAACAAACCTTATTAATTAATCAATTCTAATAAGTGACATACTGTCAATGCTGTGTTTACAGCTTGTTTCAAGTGACCCAAAAAGCAGTTAATGCAGAAAGAATGACAGAAATCTTAACATCAGATAACCAGCAGCGAATACATGAAAAATATTTATTTTCTAAAAAAAAAGAACACACAACAAAGCACAAATAATAACTCAAAAAGCGCTACAGTTCTGCTAAACAGCATGAATTTATTGAATCATTTCTCCATTATGTGTTAAGATCTTAGTAGAGTGAGTCATGAGTTGAGCTTGGTAAAGAATACATGGTAAACAGGGAGAATACAGGCTCTGTATTATGAAATTCAATGGCAGTGTCCACACAAAACCCAAGTGATGCTTATCAGCTCAGGCCTATAGTGCGAGATACAGAGGAGGAAAACGATCTTTAAACATGTGCACTATATGATAAGCATTGTTAAAGTAAAGTGCTGCCAGTGTCCCGTTACAAGGAGGGTCCTGTTAGGAGGATGAGTGTATACGGAGTGTTTATTGTTCAACAGATACTCTTTATCTTGGGAAATTGTATCCTTGACATTTCTGGTAATCAGCAAGGTTTTGATGAAGGTTATTATCTTTAACCTTCATGGTTTCAATAGTTATTTATTGAGAACATATATTTGGGAAACGGCTAACCTTGGTTTTCCAATACTGCAAATCCATCTCCTGTCTGTTAAAGCTAACATCAGGGGCTGAAAGTTGTTTCTTAGAGGATTACAATGTGTTCTCTCTTAATTTTCTTTTGTAGCGATGTTACACTGCGGCATCGCGTACAGGCCAGGGAAATGTAAAATAAATGAAGTACAACTTAATTTATATTAATGGAAAAACATTATGATGCATTTTCAGACATCTATTTATATTTTTACATCCACTCCTCTCCAAATGAATTTTCAGATAAATAGGATATAAATATTAAATAAGAAAATAAAAAAATTAAATAAAGCAACGTGAAGTAGCTCAGCAGGTAGAGCAGATCAACCAGTCTTCAGGAGGTCACTGGTTTGCTGGTTGTGTGGCAGCCTCTGCCATCAGTAAGGGCCCCGTGATGAGCTGGCGACTCGTCCAGGGTGTACCCTGCCTTCGCTCTTAGATAACTGGGATTGGCTCCAGTAACCTCCCTGCGACCCCTTGAAGAAAGGGATAAAGAGGCTACCGCGACCATCAGGGGTTGACATTTGAAAGCAACGTGAAACATTATATGAGGATTAGGAATCACAGCATAAAGTTGTCAGCAAGGGAGAAATAAGGTATAAAGAAGATGTAAAAGTGTCCTGTACTGTAGCTTCATCAGTAGTGTTCACAGCCCAGACTCAGTAAGCCAAACAAAAATGAGCCCAAACAAGATTTGAAGTCATTTTAACAATATTTTATTAGAAACTGAGCCAAAAGCAACTTAATAAATGAATCTGTAGTCTGTAACTCAGTAACGTTTGCAGTGACAAATGTATGTTTGTGTGGTTTACAGAGGCAAATCAAAGAGGAAAACCAGACCAGAAGGTTAGATGAAAACGGAGAAAGACAGAGATACAGAATGAGAAACCAGCCTCAGGCCACGTCCACACTAATACTGATATTTTGTCAAACAAACATTTTCCTCTACAATTTGCCCCCTCCTCTATGCACAAATGGCGTTTTAGGTAAAAATAGTACAATAAATGGAGATTTTTTTAAAACGCCTTGCAAATTGCATTTTTATAAATCTAAACTGTAAATGTTATGAATAATTAGCTCCTACTCTTTCTGTTTTCAAGTCACTACCCCCAAAGGAGATAAAGTTCCCTGAACATGCTCAAAATGTTCTTCTCTGGTATTTGACGTATCGATGATGAAGACTTTATATCTATCTACAGATCTGTCATGCTTGTTTCAACGTTCGTAATCGTTTTTGCAATCCCAGGTGTACAGAAATATTTCGTAAAACAGACAGTCAAGTAGAAAGGATTCTTTTTTGTTTTTTTAAATGGAGGGGAAGAAATGTCAGTTTAGAAAAAGATCTGCTTAAGTGTGGACAAGGCCTAAATTACACAGACACAGCCTGCCCAGGTGCAAGACAACCAAGCAACCGAGGTACAAGCAACCCAGAAACGGAAAAGACAGTTAATTCCACCCCCTCAACAGCTGATCTTTAGTACACTGACTGAGGAAGTGATCAAAGGGAGAGTGAAGAGACTCATCCACCACAGAAACCACCACTGAAACCTTAAGGTATTCAAATTGAACAAACACAAAAGTTTACAACCCACATCCAAAATGTATCTCGTAACTTTGTGTAAACCAAGGTGGGAGGTTGTAGGAAAGCCTAAACACTATCGTAAGAGTCCCCTTAGATGTAGCCTTACCTCGCAGAGAGACTCAACCCTAATCTTCAGGCAGTCACGTGTGGAGGGTCCTTATGCTCGCTAAACCAGCATCCTTTTCACAAAGATGCTGTTCACCACCATCCTAGAATTCAGGACTCACAGGAGAAAACTCATTTAAACGATGGCTAACCACTCCCTGTTTACACAAGAGTAAACCAGTGGGTCAAAATAACAGGGACAACTTATGCCCTTTAAACCCAGTAACAAGTCAGAGAGGGAACCTGGTTGGTTACACACAAGTATTGAGCCTAGTTGAAGTTCAAAAGCAGAACAAGCCTACATTTATTTACTTATTCCATGTTCTTCCCTGCATATTACATTGTTCAGCACACTGTACATTTAATGCCATACACTATATATTTAATGTAATGATATGAATGATGTCCATGACAGCAATAACAGCTGGCACTGATTGGTCATGTAACAAAAGGCACTGAAATGTATAGTGATAAGCTTAGCAAGTGAAGTGGTAACTCATTTCTTAAAGCATTGAGGCAGCACATTACTGTATATGAGAGCATTCACGCTAGCGGCTACATCAATAGTAAGGCACACTGTTAATCTATAGTACAGAGCAGAGTTAGTTTCTTTAACGCATGCTTGGCAACACTTTTATCTTTTGGTCCCTGTGAAATCACAGAAAATACACAGAGCAGCATGAGTTGTTCGTGCCACGTCCCATTTAACCCATTTCTATACTCACTGCAGCTAAATATGTTCACTATCCTTTGGATTACTTTCAGCTGTCACTTTATGAAAACCTTGAAACTCCAATTCAATATGTTTTTTTTTTCATGAATCCATTAATTAAAAGTATGGTGCACGCTAGGCCTGCACCAAATATATAGTTTAATTGTTTTGTCTTCAAAAATAGTAGCAAATGAATTTATGTTGGTTTTCTCAACAACCTTGATTCAAATTATTGGCGAAACAAAGTTTTCATAATCTGTCAGTAGAATCATTACGCTTCTTTCACTTTGTCTTCGTAGGTGCCACTGCCCTTGTAAGCTGACACGTAGCCACTCGTGTCTGGGATGTCCTCGCGCCCGGACTTTCCTTTTCCTTTGCCTGAGCCGTCGAAACGCTCCTTGTGTGATCCTGTGTATTTGGTGGTGTCGGTCAGTCTGTCCACCGCTGCTGCCTTTGCCACTTTCTGAAAACAACAGAAAATCAAATTGACAGTGAACAAACACGTTTTTACATTTTATCCCTTCTACTATATTTGATAATTGCTTCATTATTTATTTTTTCACAGCACTGCTTTGGATTATCCTAATAAAATAAAGTATTCATACTTGTAAAGAATGTCTGTTTAAAAGCCACTATGTGTTAGAGTTTATATTTCTTGAGCACCATCGAGTGTTAGGACAGAGAATAACACTGTGGTAGACACAAATGCAGCCCACTAACAGTCACATTTTCAGTTTGGAGCTAAACAACTGCACATAAACAAGATTTAGCAGATAAAACAAAATGATTTTTATCCTTTCAGAGTCTTAACTAAGTATTCTTAACATTAAACCTGAGCTTATTCAATTTTAAACATAATAACTCAGCTGTATGTTGATAGGTCAGTCAGAGGGATCCGTTGGGGCATCAGGGTGAGTGAAGTGTGCTAATAACTGGTGAAATACTCACAGTGACTCCGATGTTGGCAGGCTCCTTACCAACAATGAGACCATAGAGCTGCTGAAGCGCCTCCTCTTTGCTTTTGCCTTTAAAACGTTTGGGGGCCAACTCTGACAGGGCCTGGTTGAACTGCTCAAATGTGATTACGCGAGCTGACTTTGCCCTGAGGAAACACACACACAGCGTCCAGACTGACATATCAGTGGTGGTCCTTGATTTTTCCTTGAGCACCACCATGAGGTTAACGGGTTTTCAGTGAAATGCCTTGACAATATCGGATGGACTGCCATGATATTTGGTACATGTATGTGATGACCTGGGTGATTCCTTGACTTGTCATAGTATCATGTGGTTAATGTTATGTAATTTGTTCAATCCTTGTATTTATCACCAGATTACTTGCAGAACTAAAGACTTTTCCATCAGCCTTAGCCTCAGTAAAATTGTACTTTTCTACACTGAGTACCAATAAAGGTTGTCAAATTGTCTAAAACAATATTCTTTGGACTTTTTCTTGACTTTTTGCCGTGGTATCGAACAGCCCAGTCACCAGGATATTATGTTAGCAGTTAACGTTTCTGCAAACCACAGTAACTTCCACAGTAACTGTTTTTGTTGTGCAAAAAGCGGCTCTTCTCACGGGAAGTTGGACCATCGTCATCTGTTAGAGTGGTCACCAAAACAGGTATTTCAGGGCAAAACCATAAGCACAGTGTTGTGACAAAACAGAGACAGGAAATTCAACCTAAACAAACGGAACGTTGCAATATAAAGAAGCGTTCAGTTTTAACTTATCTGTGGCTCTGCAGAAATGTACTTGGCTCACATTTATTCTGGCAGTTGGGTTGTATCGAGTATTGTTTTTTTTTTAGACTTGTGGTTTAAAACTCTGGGACATGGACTAACCAAAACATTTATTTATGACTCTCTATGGTTTATCGTACTGATCTCCTCTGCACACTGCAGCTTCTTCTGGCTGTTTGTTGCACTGTGGCAGTGTCGCCTGAATGAAATCTTACTTGACTTTGGTGAAAACTATGTCGACATCCGTAGTGGTGACGTTCTTGCCATCAATGATGTGGCATTCCTTGCAGATCTTAGCAAAGTTCTTGCCGTTCATCTCCTTGCCTGTGGCCTTGGTGTCTCCATGGACCGCAAACTTCTGGAAGGAGGCCTCCACCTCCGCTATAGACGCTGAGCCCTCGGCCATACTGACAGACAGACACATGGTACACATTCATGTCTGGTCATGGTCACACAACTGATTCTGTTCAGCATAACAGATTAATCAGGAGCATATGACTGCATTGTCCAAAGCCTAAAATAGCCCTTCAACCAGGGATGACAAAACTTACTTAAGTTGTCTGACGTTCATTTACTTTTTACCCGCGTGTCAAGGTAAAGAGCTCACATAAATTCATAATGACTCTATTAGCTGATTGGAAAACAGCACTGCCAAGGAACGCTGCCATCATGATCAGTCTAAGTGCACATTTTCTCTCTACCACACACACACACACACACTTTCACATCCATCATAATGTTAATGTTACTCAAGCTGCTCTCGCGCCAATTTAATTCAATCAGCTCAATTTCCAAATGGCTGCTCTGCTGTTCAATCTTGAGCAAATGACCAAACATGCTCCTGCTCTTTCTCTTCTCCTCTTCCTACACCCAATCTCTCTCCCCACACACACACACACACCACCACACACTTCTCCATCATTTTATATATGAAGGTGCACATTCAGTTATGATTTATGAATTCATATTTTAAGAAAATTGATTTAAAGGAAGACAATCATTTCATAATTGAAATGGGTTTTCTTTTATCAGAAGAAGCAGAAACATCTGCATCTATGTGTAGTTTCATGCATGTATAAAGTAGCAGCTTGACATTAAGGCATTAAAACACAAAAACAAATAACAGACAAACACAGCATGTATGTAAATAACACTGTAGATCCAATGTGGCTACATGCACTTTTGGCAACAATAATGGATCTGTTTAAGAAAATCTCATATTAAAAATGTGTCAAAATCAAAAGATGTCCACATAAATATTAGAAATGACTCTCACTATACTGGAGCATGAAATAAGACAACAAGACAGGATATTTCCATTGCCCTGAATGTTGTATTAGCATGGGACAGCGATGCTGATAAAGAGAGAGTAACGTGTACCTGCTGCCGTAAACGGAAGGATGCTGTGTCAATATTCAGGGAAATCCTGATTTGCGTACGGCTGCTCAACCTCTTCGTCCTTCTCCTCCTCTTTCTTCCTCTTTCTTCTCTCGCCTCTCCTCCTTCCTGCCACTCCCAGGCTTCCTCACAATGACGACAGCGATGGAGAGATACAGAGAGGCTGGAGGAGAGAGGGAGGGAGGGGGGAGGGAGGGAGAGAGTACCAGCCAGTACAGTCAATGACATCATGGGCACTCAGCCTCTCTTGTGTCTATTCAGTCTCATCAGCTCCTCGCCTCTGTGCGCAGACTTGCCTCTGTGGAAAGATTTATCATGTTATCTCTAATTTTATTTTATTTCAATTCCTCATTCTGTTCATTTCTGTTCCATGTCTTCTGATATTTCTTCTGTATCCCATGTTTTAGAGCACATAGATAAAGGTTGATACTCTTACCATTCTCCCTAGATCTTACTGTTCTTACTGTCCCCCCATCCTCTGTAATACTCAACTCAACTCAACTCACAGCTGGCTGTCATTCCCGCTCTCCTTTTCCCTCCCACCCTCTTGCTTTCTCTCTTTTTCTCTCTTACTGTCATCGTCACAAGAGCCCTGTTGTCTGGACAAAGATGAGAGCGGCCCTTCAGAGGACAAAGGACACTGACAATGGAGCGCTGACACATCACAGGAAAGATTAGCCCATCTCACAGCTTCATATCAATGAAACTGAATATCAGACCGGTAACACAGAGCACGCCTCTTTTCACACTCAGCAACTGCACTAAGTGGTCAAACAATACTCTATAATAATAATTATCATAATAATAATAATCTGCTTGGCGTTAAAATGAAATTTGCTGAGAGAGAAAAGAAAACAAACACTTGTAATATTTTTAAGTTTTTGTTTGTTTGTTTGTTTGTTTGTTTGTTTGTTTGTTTGTTTGTTTTTTCTTCGTCTTTTAAAACTAGTGGGGGAAAAAATGCATATTTTTTTCTATCAAAATCATTTTCTTAAGCTATTTTGAAATGCTCATTTCGGCTACAAGAGGCTGAATTGTGCCACTTCCCCATGTTCTAATAGTACTGAATTCATTCATGCTTTCTCCCAGGCGAGGTTTCCATTCACTGATCTATGAAAAGAAACGTAGAGAAATTATCCTGACAAAACTTTTTTCATATACTTTTTTCACATATAAAAAATAAAAACCTAACCAAACTTTTTTCCACCAAACTTTTTTCATAGATGAAAATGTTTTTGTTTTTTTCTCACTTGCCCTCAGGGGTCCCACAGATGTGCAAGAAGAGTCAGAATCTGCACCTAAAAATGCAACCGTCCACACATTTATCGATGAAATGCAGTTACATCAAGCTTCTTCTAAACACAATGAGTATTTGATACATTTTATAAGTAAATTAATAAAGTCATAATACTGCACAATTGTAGTTCCCACAGACAAGATTAGTATTTTTGCAAATGTGTCCCCATGTAAGTATCAGTCTACCAGCAGCTTTATTTATTATTAATGATGCTCTTTCAACCATCAGTGATTAAAACTGTGGTTTCTTCATGCATTAATTATGAATGTGAGCGGCTGTTTAGAGGTATGAATGCTACATTTTAAACATGAATGTTCTTCAAATACACGAAGGCTATTATAATTCATACATGAGGAAGCCCACAGTTACATATTTCACCTTATGAAAAACCAGTTTAGCTGATTTAAAAATGCTATTTGTGAGAAAAGTTGTTTTTTGAGTTTCATTCCTAACTCTTTGGGATGGCAGCCAACCCGTCCTACAATCTCAAACCGTCATTATTTGACAAGTTGGGAAAGAGACTCAAAAAAGTCATACTAGTCAGTCAATTTAAATATGATAAAACATATAAATTCTTTCCTTTTAATGTTTGTATCTTTTCGAAAATTACCAATTCTGCTTTTAAAAGAAGCTAAATTAAAGATCATCACAGTAGTTTCACCTTGCCTTGTTTTTCAGATTTTCAGTGTGCTCCTGTGGGTACCCACATACTGATACTGCTGCTCTGTGTTTTGTTCACAGGATCAACAGAACAAGTTGTTTTGACATCAGGCACCATCATGAAACTCACCGGTGGAAGCTGAAGGGTGTCTGAAGGACTAAGTCTTCCCACTTTGAAATACCAACCAGTACGGTCAATTCCTCCCTCATAGAAAAATGTTGTTTTAGGGGAATACCAATGTAAACAACAGTAGAAAGTTGAGGTTCTCGCTGAACTTGATTGGCTTTTGAGGCTTGTGTGTGTTACGGTGAACATTCTGTGCTGACATGTTGTGTTATTAATGTATTTGTATTGCAAACATACAAACTGTTAAAACTACAGTAACACTACAGCAGTATCAAGTCATCAGCACGATGGTGGGGCGTGCTGACACTTCTTTAATTAAGTGAGATGCAATCATAAATATTCTGTGTAGCCCACATTAGGTTTTATTTTGCTGACAACTTGACCTTACTGTGTGACTTTGCCTGAGATTCCTGCTTGTAATGCAAATTCCGTCACGGTTGCAGACCTCTGTACTTTCTCTCAGATGCTGTTTGCTTACAGTAGAAACAAAGGCTTCCCGTTAAATATCACCGGAGAACTGCTTTGTCTCTTGTTTGCACAGAAGTTGTAGGATCACGGGAGCCTGTGGTTGGAACCTCTCTGGACCTTATACTGACTGGCAGACTTACTCATATTAACAGATTGCGGACTACTGACTGACTAGATAATTTCTGATACAGAGTTAATCCCTATTTGTCTCATCATCATCATGGCTGAGTCTAATTTCCCTTTACCACCAGAGGCCTACTGTCCCCTGTGTGTGGACGACCTGAGAGACCCGGTCACCATCCCTTGCGGTGACACCTACTGTCTGGAGTGCATCAAGGTCTACTGGGACCAGTTTGACCACATGGGGGTGTACAGCTGCCCACAGTGCCGCGCGACCTTCACACCACGGCCCGTGCTGAGACGCAACCTGCCCGACGTGAACCACGAGCCCAGGCGCCAGCTTCCAGAGCTCACTCCTTTTCCCTACATGCACCGGGAATCCTTCTGCGACTTCTGCGTCGGCCGTCGCAACAAGGCCGTCAAGTCGTGCCTCATGTGCCTGGCCTACTACTGCGAAACCCACGTCAAGCCGCATTACGAGTCTTCTACCTTCAAGAGGCACAAGCTGGTGGACGAGACGGGCCACCTGGACAGGAAGATCTGCCCCCAGCATGAGAAGGGCCTGGAGCTGTTCTGTCGCTCTGACCAGATGTGTATCTGTGTGCTGTGTACTGTCAAGGAGCACCGCAGCCACAACATCACCTCAGCAGAGGAAGAGCGCATCGAAAAGCAAGTAAGTCTGAATAGTTTGTGGGTCAATATGTGTGACACAGGCTTGTTGTGCACTGAAGAAGCTGCATGAAATCAATTTAAAATCCCCCAAAAATTCTATTTTCCTTTCTTTCCATTTCATGAATTAGATTTTGGAGGAGAGAAGCAGAGGCAGACTCAGGATGTTTGAGGGGCAGGGGTGAAAAAAATAAAAATGGCACCAGATGTATGTAGTTGGACACCAGCGCGCAGAAAGTCGTGATACTTTTATAATGGAGAGAGGTCACTTCAACACATTTTGTCCACTGGAAAGGCATCCCAGAGGGCAGTTTATCATGTTTTATCTACCAAAGGGTCCTCTAAGAGGGCACTTTCTGGAACGTGAATCCACCAGTGGAGAGAAAAAGTAGATGCATACGATTTTGTATTTATTTTGTATTATTATTGTTGCTGTTGTTGTTTGAAGTTCTTCTTGTCATGTTCTTCCAACAGAAAGTCTTGGTAGTCACCCAGTCTGAAGTCCAGTATATTATTCAGGAGAGGATGAAGGAGCTGCAGGAGCTCAAACATAATGTGGATGCACTGAAAGTAAGATTAGACTTATACGGTACATTTTAAGATGCAATGGAATATTGTGTATTTAGGAGGAAATATAATGCAACCCGAGAACTGGGCATCGTCTGTTGGTGGTATCAAATGTCACACTGAACCTTTTTCTAAGGCGTCTCGACAAACTGGTTTTTACCTTTCAGAGTTCTGCCCAGCGAGCACAGGCAGAAAGCGATAAGACATTCCACGAAATGCTGCAGGCGGTGGAGCGCTGGAAGGCCGAAATCAATCAGATGATAATGGCCAACATGCAGTCAGCGATGTCGCAGGCTGAGGGCTACGTGGACCGTCTGGAGCAGGAGATTCTGGAGCTGCAGCGCAGAGATGCAGAGCTGCGGCAGATCCTCGAAACAGAGGACAACATTCATTTTCTGCAGGTGTGGAAAGATCATACGGAACTGAAAGAAATATTAGAATTTAGGTAATAATATATGTCGTGTAATGCGTTGTAACACTGATGGAATGGAAAGACTTTTTAGGTGGCAATACTCAGTAACTGTTGGGTAGATCAAGGCCGTACATCTGTGAAAAAATATTGTTTAGCTGTGCTACTTTTCTGTTTGTGTTTCTGTCTTGTTGACTGGATCATGGAGCTCCTCTCTTTCTTGTTGAGTAGAACTTTCCCAGCCTGTGTGTTCCTCCTGAGGCCATGGTGCCCAAAGTACTCATCAACCCTCAGTTCTCCTTTGGGGAGATGAGCAAGACAGCCACAGAGATGAAGGAACATCTGGACGACATCTGTAAGAAGGAACTGAGCAAAATTTCCAAGACAGGTTTGTGTCTACTAGATAATACTGAAGAAATATCTTTATATTGTTTTATATAATTTTATAGAAGTGGGCCAGTAACAGACTAATCTAATGCTGTGTCATCTTCACAGTCAGTGAAACTCCCGTGTACATACTTTTGCCAAGAAATGGAGACAAACGACTCAAAGGTAAGTGTCTGTCAGCTTTTATATGTTCAACTTTACCATTAGCACACATGTGTATAGATAATAGATAATATAGAGTCTTTATCTTCATCTTTAAGAGAACAAGAAAGATATAAAGTGAATCAAAGTTATCTCATTCAATTTAATTTAAGCTATGTAGTTCACTACAGATTTATTAAAGAAACAATTCATACAGCAATAACAAAAGACTTATCACAAAATTAAATGTGTCCATGTTTTCTTATCCAAACAGTTCCTTCTAGAGTGGATTTTCAGGAGCCAAAAACCAGGACAGACTTCTTAAGATGTGAGTAAAATGTATGTGGTTCAGTCCATTCAATGCCTGTCACTATCACCAGAAACAAAGTGACTACTTTAACATAGGTGTTTTGTTCCTTTACAGCAATATGCATGAAAATGTATCAATATATTGTTTTGGATTTAAAATGGACAGAGTGAGAAAGTGTATGGATGAATGAATTACAGTTCCTCTTCTCGATCAATGAGATGCATCTAAAGATAACTAATTGTAAAATGTGTCTCATGCATGGCTGTCTTTGCTCAGACTCCTGCAAGATGTCCTTCGATCCAAACACAGTCTATAAAGAGCTGGTCCTGTCGGATGGGAACCAGAGGGTGACTCGGAAGAAAACAGTCCAGTTTTACCCAGACCATCCAGAACGCTTTGACGGCTTCTCCCAGGTGTTGTGCAAGGAGCCTCTGACTGGTTTCAGATTTTACTGGGAGGCTGAGTGGGGCGGGGAGTTTTCCATCGGGCTGGCCTACAAGAGCATCAGTCGCAAGGGGAAGAATTCGCACAGCCTGCTGGGCTACAACGACAAGTCTTGGAGTCTCCTCTGCTCAGACTCAGGCTACTCTGCCTGGCACAACAAAGTCGACCGAGACCTTCCTGACGCACCCAGGGCCACACGAATTGGTGTGTACCTGGATTATGCAGGCAACAGCGTGGCCTTTTACTCGATATCAGAGACGATGGAGCTTATCCACAGGTTCAAGGCTCAGTTCAGTGAGCCTTTGTATGCTGGTTTTGGTGTGGGCTCCTCTGTTACCCTCTGCCAGCTGAAGCAGAGTCCCACTCCTTACTAAGATTTTAAAAAACAGGGAAGTTGTGTAAAGTTTATCTTGACAGGTATATTTGCACCCACAGTTACTGTGTACTGCAAGTGTTAAATATTGATTCTGCAGAACAATGTAAATATATGCACGCTCCTGGAATATATGATGATACTGGCTCGCTGAACATAATTTTGGATGAATGTGTAAATATTTATTTAATTGCAAGAAAAGTGTATATTGATTTAATCGCTTAACATTGAAAATTGAAATGCATTAACATGAATGGCAAAACAAGACACACAGTATTTGTTTATTTGTGTGATGCACAGTACAAAAACAATCTACATGCTGTTTTAATCTTTTCATACTTTTATCGTCTAACGGGGCAGCACCTTCACAATTAAAATGTGCAGTAATGACATGGAACGCTTACATTAGTTTGACAACACATTATTACATATAGATATGAATAGTATATATGAATACACTGATTAATATTCAGACACATGTTCTCAACCAATTAATTAGGTATGATTATTTCAATTACTGTATTTTTACATAATCAAGCTGTGCTGAATGACTCACCGATAACTGTTTTAGTTTCTGGTTATAGCCTCTATGATGCTTTCAAAACATCTTGTAGACATTTTGCAAATACACAAAATACTGCTTGTAGACTTGCATTTACAGTTTCCCCACCCTATAGAGATACAGGATAGGTGGGACGAAACCTGTTAGGACAAAGATACAGATGTTTAAAAAACAAACCGTAAAAAATATGCATGTTGGTATTACTCCAAACAAGGTTGAAGAAACTGTCACTGGGAGCTGAAACAAAGTTGTATCCACAAGATTAATCAGAGGCCCTTTTCTTCATGCTGTTACTCCTGTGTTGGTCCCTATTCCCCTCTCCTGGTCCGGGGCGTTTCAGAGCTCTGAGAACTGAGAAGCAGCAGAAAGCCATTATCAGGAAGAAGAAAATCATTAAGAAAACCCCTCTTTGTAAATGAAAAGCCATGCCAACAGTGGACACGGCAATCACTACCAGCCAAGAAATGCAGCAGCAGGCCACCGTGTACCTCAGAGGTTTACACCTGAGGAATATCACAGGATGGACGGTTGCAAGATATTGTTTCAGGCAGGTAAAGCTCAGCACCAGGGGGCGCATGATAAGGGACAATGCAGCCGAGAACTGGAGTAGTCTTGTCAAGAAACAGATCAATAGGTGGCGAACCAGGAAATAACAAATGCCCGAGAAACAAAGAAGGATCTCAGCAACTGTCTGGTTTAGAGGGATGAAATCAGAGGCTATCTTGTCTTGTCTTCTCCTCATTATAAGCCACAGGACGTACACATTGTTGGGGAGACCAAAGAGAAGGTTTGCTGCATATGCAACTCCTTCCAGAGGAATCCTCACTGTCCCCATGGTCTTTTCGTCAGTTGACATCAACAGTGGAGTCACGGCTGTGTCGTTGAAGGTACAGAAGTCCATTTTTACCTAATGATAAACACATGAACACCAGGCTGCTGAACGTATTCTTGGTGTGAATGCATGTACAATAATGTCAAGGTCATACTGTAAATGTTTCTGTAATCATTTATTAAAAAACATTAGAAATGGCACATGCAAATTCTTTGTAATGCAAAACACAATTACGAGTCTTATTCTTTATTTCTGTACTTCTCTTAATAACAATATCAGAAGCTTGATGTGTTTGTTTGTGAGAGTATTCAAACTGCACCACGCACTTTTTTCCATTTAAGAATCCAAATTAAAAGTCATGACCTTGTTTTTATTTTTATGATTTCTTTGTGTTCACAACTTACTTAATATAAAATGTCATTATTTCATTGCCATAAGTAATTTTAGACGTTTATATTATACTGGTATATAAATTAGATATAACATGTATAATCAATCGTTCTATCACGTGTCTCCTACCTGGAGGCTGACAGTCCTCAGTCACTTCTGTGTAGCAACAGATTCAGTATACGGGTGAATGCACACTTTTTACATATTCATACACTCTAAATAAACATGACACTGTCAAACCCATAACAAGTTCTCTGACCCTCAAGCAGCTGCATCAACAATTCAAACAACTCAACACATAATCATGTACTACAAACACAATGCCACGCATACCAACCAATAAATGGATATTTGACTCCAAGCTCAAC
The DNA here is from genome assembly GCA_039737535.1 of Lagodon rhomboides. Taxonomy (NCBI): domain Eukaryota; kingdom Metazoa; phylum Chordata; class Actinopteri; order Spariformes; family Sparidae; genus Lagodon; species Lagodon rhomboides. The sequence continues at coordinate 15,425,102 of CM077786.1, forward strand.
TTAAATGACCTCTGGGGTGTGCATAAGACTGGCGTGACACCTGTAGTGACCATGAAGGAATCTTTATGAATGTCATTCGGTCATATATGTCACTTTAAATGCAAAGACGGTGGGTTTCTTGCCAGATTTGGCTTCTGGCACCCCCTGACTGAGTAATCTAAAAGGAGCACTAGCTCCACGGCTAATCATGCTAACTAGTTAATAATGGTAGTAGTTTACTTTAGCAACAAGTAAAACTCCCTAAATTAAGGTGATTTAAGGAGTTTTACTTATTAACGAGTAAACTAGTTGCTTATTCCCACTCATCAAACTCACATTAAGATATTTGATGACATCTTAATGATAAGTCGAAATTGTGCCACTTTTGGCGACATCAAGAAAATAATGAAGAAGGCCACTGTTAAAGCAGTTGACAGTGTAATAACACTTAGTGGCACTTAAATGACAAAGGAAAAATATCTATGACACAATTATAATGGGATTTCAGTCTTGTGCAGACTCCTTTGTACAGTGTTACCAATTCTTTTAGCCCATTCATCGTATCACATAATGCAAAAATGTAAGCTTGTGCAAGTGTGTGTGTGTGTTTCAGAGAGTCCCAGCAGGACACAACAGAGGAATTATTAATTCATAAGAAAATGAATTATTATTCTTTCTTATTACGTTCTTAATGCACATACTTGTTCCTTTGTGTGGTGTTTTCCATGCTATCAGTATGACATGATTGACTTATCTTGTGTCATGGTGACTCAGTGGAAAAAAAAAAAATAGTCTCGCTTCTCTTAGCTCAAGTGATTTGCAAGATAAATGAGCCAAAGATGCAACACTGCTTTACATGTTTGTCATGAAACAGACACCATGCCCAGCCAAGGCTTTACATGCAAACTTACAGGTGTCTGATTCAGTCAACCAGCAGACTGATAATAATGCAAAAATACTGCAAAATAATAATATTTCTGTGGCAGCAAATCCACATAGAAGTATAAAATTAGATTATGGTAACTTTCTTTGTATTTCGCTTTCTAACAACAAACAATAATGAGAATAAAACTAATAACATAAAAGAAAGTAAGACATCATTAATCCATATTGCTATTACTCATGGACCATTATAACGTGCAGTATACATAGCACCTATCACCTATACATCAATACAATAGTTACCACCAGGGCAAGTGTAACTGACCTATCCACATGTCCATTAGTAATGACGGGGATGTAACAATACCTGAAACACATGGTACGATATCATCATGGTATAAAAAAAAGCAAAAGCACAAGATGACTTGAGCAATATCTTTAATAATATATGTGATATGTACAGCATTTATTATTTGTGTAAATTGTTTTTCTTTTACTTGACATCTTTCTGCTTTCCTCCAGTAAAATAAAAGTAGCCGGCCATGACCTACGCATGTGTAAAAAGTAGCCATGAATTGTCTTTGGCAATGAATGATTGGACGATGTAAAATTATAAAACAATACAGCAGCCAGCAGCAATCACCACCTGGCCTCGTGAGGCGAAGCAGACGGGCCAGGTGGAGGGGCAGAGGCATGTCAGCCCGGTAGCAGCCCGCCCTGCGGACAGCCGCCCTGCTTCTCCACCTAATGAGCCTAGAATCACTCTTGCAGCAAAAAGCAGCTCCAGAGAATGAGGTCGGTGTGAAGAGGTCAGATTGAAGAGGTCAGAGTGCTGCTACAGCTCAGGCATCACTGAAAACAGACATCAACGGAGCTTTTGTGTGAGCTTATAGTTTGAGTCAAGCATTGAGAATGAAACCAAAGAAGGCAACCAATCGGAAGGGCAGGTCTTATGAGAACATGATCTGATCTGGACCCGTCTCCTGGCCTGGCGATACTGTGGCCTCCCCTTCAGATGTCGCTGGCGGTGCTTGGACATCTCACTGTTCCGCTGTGGGGCCAGATCACGGGCACTGAACCTCCATTTCTCATTGGCGAATCCTGAAAGAGACATACAGTGCAGATGCAGACAGTCAGTCCCCTGCCCCGCTCATTCACAGCGTACATACAGCACAAATTGCCTCATCATCACTATGCATCCTGCAAACAAAAGAAAGAACTAGTATCAACAATATGGCTTCTTAAGTTTACTTGCTTTCAAAACAAATGTGTGGGAGCAAGATCTGAACCTTGGCAACAAGAGATGGTGGGGATGCTCAGACTGCTTTTGTCCACAGGGGCCACCAGGCAGCTTAAACATAAACTTAAGGTTCCTTTTAGCTTCTTTAATTAGAGTAGCTTAGTTACTTTCCATTACTGCCAGGTACAGGTGAGTTGAGGAACAAATTATCTTATTTATGTGAGATGAACTTGCATTTTGAGTTAATATACAATAACCTGCTGTAGACAGACATCCATTCTGTTGACCTGTACAGGGTCACAGTGGTGGCCGTCCATCCCAGTAGAGGGCAAACAGCAGGGCATGTCCTGGAAACAGGTTTTAAAGGTAATGACCCTTATTTTGAGAACTCCTTTTCTTATTTGAAATTATTTCCATTTTCCAGCCTGTTTAATGACTGTTGTGATTGTAATGTATTTGATTATGTCAACAGCAAACCACGTAACAGGAGCCTGCAAGGCTATCTGTGTGTCACTTCATATCATCCCCTCACTGCTGCCTGACTCGAACTCCAGACGCTGTTCAACTCTAAATCAGGTTTGAGTCATAGTTTGTTGAATTGTGTGATGTACAGTATGTTGTTGCTGTAAATGGCCTCTCAAATTACTGCAAAGGTTTGTTGTTGTCAAAGAATGATGCTTTTTTTTGCGTTCTTTTTTGTTACAAGCCCTAACTGATCGATGAAACATTGCATCTCATGAAAGTGTCTCTTCTTCTTCTTTGCAGTCACAAAATGAACAACACCTTTCTATCCTTGGGGGGTTTAACCATTGGGTCAGCTGCAATCAACAACATTGTGGGTCTTCCTTTGAATGGTTATGTCATGTGGCTGATAGTGACAGGAGCCAGAGAAACTTTGGCTTCAGACTTTCTTTCTCTCAACCTAGCTCTGTCTGAGATCTTTTTCTCTTTATCCACTGCATGGTACTTTGTCTTCGATCAGCTGAAACTGGGTCTCTGTTTCGAAGCCTTCATGTTCTCACGCGGCCTTCTGTTAACAGCCCGTCCTCTCTTTCAGTGTTGCATCTGTGTCGAGTGCTATATTGGGGTTGTCCACCCGGTGTTATTTCTCCGGTTCAAACAGCTGAGGCACAAGGTGGCCTGTTGCTGTGTCATCTGGCTGATGGCCTTGGTTTCCTGCATCTACTGTTTGTACACCTATTCAGACAATCTGTATCTTTATGGGTTTTTCGTCCAGAACATACTCATCCTCTTTGTAATGCTTTTCTGCTGCCTCTCGGTTCTTTCTGCTCTGAAACGCCCTGGGCCAGGAGAAAAAAACACAGAGAAGAAGAAGAAGAAGAAGATTAATTCAGTGAAGAGAAGGGCCTTTAAAATAATTTTGCTGATCATGATTTCCATGGCTATTAACTTCTTTTTCTATGTTGCCCCTATTCCAATGCAGTGCTGCTTGAGTTCTTTAGATTTTATTAATGTCTTAACCATTTGCACAGGCATAGCTTTGGCAACTGGGTTTATACAGCCCCTCCTTTACCTCCACAGGACTGGAAATCTCCCCTGCTTCAGGGCGTTCTGATTATCACTGTCAAAATGCTCGTGTGTGTATGTGTTTTCACTGTGATGTTCTCTGGTGGTTTGGGGTTATATAACATTTCAATTGCGTAGCACAAATGTGCAAGAATATATCATGTACCATGGAAAAACAGTGGGATCAATAATGTAAACAAACGTCTGCTTGTATTCTGCCTCCACTTGATTCTCATGGTGGCATCTTTTTTCATTATATACTGTTCATACAAGTGAACAGTACATACGTCTTCTTCTTCTTCTTGAACAAGATTTCCATGCTTCATTAATTTTCATGTTTGGTAAATAATGTAAAATCTAAGGGTGACTGCACTTTTGCCGTCAGGGCCCCATCCCTCTGGAACAGTCTACCCCCTTCCGTTAGATCGACTGAATCTCTAAATGGCTACAAAAAACTTCTCAAAACCCATCTCTATCGTCTTACCTTCCCTGCACAAAAACTGTAATTATTCTCTGCATTTATCTGAACATGTCTGTTTATTTTATTATATTCATTTTATGTTTGTTTTTATTTATGTTTCATGTTTTCTGTACCCTGTACAGCACTTTGCAAACCTTGTTTTAAAAAAGTGCTATATAAATAAATAAACCTAACCTAAACCTAAACTCAATGCATTTTGTTCAGGTTTAATGAGTGAGTGAGAGATTGGGAACATGCACATACGTACTTACTAAAGAGAATTGCACGTATCCAAGAGGTGTTTTTTGTTTTTTAAAGCTTCATTGTGTGAGATTCCCCACTAGATGGCACTGTTTCCCTTCTGTGTTGGTTTCACAGGAGGTCTCTGACATCTGCATCTCTTTATGACAGCAAGACAAACTTGTCAACAAGAAGACATTAAAAAAAAAAAAATCAACATCAATCACATATGAAGTACAAAGCCAGTGAAAATACCTTTTATTTAACCATTTATTTTTACGATTGAGGTCTTGGAAACCTCAAACAGAGGTAATTGTCTGTAGCGTACTTCAGCAACATGTCATCAGTTCAAAATCAGGTTCATGACAAAAAAACAGAAAAATAAGAAGGAACCAAACTGATCTGATGATGTAATGTATCTGAGATGTGACGGACTCAAATGTATCATTAGGGTGAGAAGGACGACTGTTACACTGCTCCTCCTCTCCTAAAGATGGCCTCTTCGGTCCCTCTGTTTTAAGCCATATCAGACTCACTTTTGTAACAGTTTCCATCCCCTCTTTCACTGAAGGTGACCAGACCTTTGTGAACCTTTATGCGGCAGAATTCTCCTGTGTGTGGTTAACAATAAAATGTAAATGGAGTTATTATTATCCAGTGACTGAGAGGGCACCTTCATAGTAAGCAGTTGCTATGATGAAGGGAAGTCACACATGGGGTGTCAGATTAGACAGCAAAGTCAGACAACAAGGAAGACATTTTAACATGATCATAAAAGGCAAGTGAGGTTTCATGAGGGACTGAGCTGTCAGCACATAGTGTGAGTCAAGATACGGAAACTTTATCGTCTGTCAATGCAGAAAATAATGGATACTTTCTCTGGTGCATGGCTTATACTGTATAAAGTTGCATACAGTATACATAAGGACATAAAATGCACATAATGATGTATTACAATGTCATGCAGTAAACACTCAATATTTATTTTTTTTTTGGGGGGGGGGGGGGACTGACAAACAGTGAGGCTAAAGCACCAGCTGGCTGTGACTGTTGCTTTCTCTAACTTCCTTGTTGCTTAGTTCTACAAACAGGAGGTCAGAAGGAGATCGGTGGGCTAATGACTCCTTACTGCAATCTGCCCTTCGATTTATTTTATTGAATCATTTATATTCCCAAGTCAAAAGCTGAAGCTGAAATGCTGTGAGCGCACAGTGTTAACTGTAAGTGGCTCAGATAAACAGATGAACTCTTTAATCAGCTCAGAGTTTTTACCATTTGGATTTTGTCTGTGAGCAATGAGAGGACACTGAGGTACTTTAGTGAATGAATCAAACTGTGAAAACATTTGACAAACACACACAATTTGTGAAACACAAATCTTTAATGCTTTTCTTCTTTTCTGACAGATACAACAAAATTGTAAGAGGATCCAATTTCCAATGAAAGTGACAATAAACAACAACAGAATCAAACATTACAATGTTTTACTGTAATAGTAAACATTGAAAAATGTAATTTAAACATTTTGTGCAAGCGGAAGAGCGAGCAACCTCTTTCAGAGACGCATCATCAGGCTGTTAAAAGCAGTTTAAAGCAATGTCCTATTTCAGATTCACCTACAGTGTTGAGAATGTATTTCATGTCGTCTCATCAGTCTAATCTTTAACAACTGTTGCACAGTACAACTTCTACGCACTGACTGTTCAACTTTCTTAATCTGATTTGGTATTGTTATGTTATTGGAATATTAATGGTGTGTGTAGCAAACAAAAAAATAGATTTTATGTAAAACATATCACTACACAATTCCTTATCTCTATGACTTTAAAGATCTCTCTGCTCCCTGAGTTTAGAGTACAGCGAGGCAAGCTGCCCAAAATATAACTTTTTATCATTTCAACATCAAGTATTTTACCTTATATTTGGGAGACTGCTTATGGGATAAGTGCACAGTTCGTATTGGACAGAGTTTTCCCCGTGCTTTTCACTTTGTACACCACATCACATGGAAAACTCTTCTGCTCAGATCTCTTCTGCTCAGATCGCTTCTTTATCTCTGTCACTTTAAAGACTTCATACGGAGGAATCAGGGCTTCACCCTCTGCATCCCCGAACTTGGAGTACAGCGAGATGTCTGCTCCAGAACATGTGACAATCTCAAAGCATGACTTGTCTCCAAATCTGTCAGCGCTGGGGTACCGTCCTATTGAGCTGGAGGTAAAAGAGCCAAAGCGAATCTCCTTGTTGAGGACATCTTGGCTAAAGTAGCAGTTGGTTCTGCGGTAGCCAGTGAGACATCTTTCTACTTCTGGTTTGCGAGCGTTGAGGGTTTGAAGGGCGTCAGTCAGGAAGAAGTGAAGTGTGTGATACTTGAATGAGGTCTTGTACTTAGACCTCTGGGTTAGAACTGCATTGTTGAAATCAAGATAGACATCTGGTTTGTCCAGGGTATAAACATAAATAGCCATAGCTTGTTCTTTCCCCAGAGCGGTTGAGGGTCGCTTTCCCTTTTTACGCTTCCATTTCTCTTTATCGTGTTTCTCTGCCATTTCCCATGCCTCTTTGAATTCGCTGTCTCTATTTATCTCATTCTGCAGGAATTCCTTCAGCACCTTGTCCTTCATTTGCTCCTTGCAGCCATCGTACATGTCATCGACAGAGTCTGGAGCCATGTCCAGTTTAATGTCGTCATTCAAGCCAGTCTCAGCAGAGTCCTTTAAAGAAACAATAGACATCACAGTAAAACAACTAATAATCAGGTTGTATGGTCACCTTACTTACTCAACAGTTACAGTTAAACAGGCCGTCATCCAGCATATACACTACCATTGCAAATCCTGTAGAGACTCCAAAAGTGATTATCACTGCTGCCATCAGTGCCATCACAGCCATCCTCCACCGAAGAAAAAGAAATGGAGTTGTTAAATAAAATAATCTGTGGATACTCGTGGAGTCGAGCGTCAGTGAGATTGAACAGTCTGTCTCTGCAGTCTTCACCGACTGAGAGGGTATCACACACTCAAATAGTATGCAGTTAGGGAAGTTAAACATTAGGTGTGAGAGAGTTCATTGATGCAAATAACAAGGAAGAGAATGTTTAGCAAGATAAAAATGACCATAAAAGGAGACATTAACCCTTAGATGCATAAGTGGGGTCAAAAATGACCCCAGAGGTTGTTATTTTTCAAAATCTTTGAAATAAAAAGTTTGTATATTTTCATATTCCAGGTATTCCTCATAAAACATGTTTGTGACATGAGGCCATTTGCATTTTTTAAAAAGAAATCATTAATTTAAAGAAATCACAGTTTTTGTATCACTACCCCACTCTTCCATAAGTGGGGTCAAAAATGACCCCAAGCATTTCTTATGGAATCTCATCAACTCTGACTGTCAGTAGGCATCCCACTTACACATATGTCAGCAGTCTCATCACCAAGGAGGTCATATCTTCATTTATTAACTTATTTTCCACATCCATGACTTTTCTGTGATAGAGTATAACGCGAGTTGTCATCACATAAGCCTACTTTGTTGTTAGCTAACTGGTGCTAGCTAACTAGTAGGCGCTAGTTAGCTAACTACAAAGTAATGTTAGTACTGTATAATGTTAGCTAGTTTAACATTACTGCACACTAGTGTTACTAACAGTGTTAGCTAACACTGTGTTACTAACAGTGTTAGCTAACACTAGTGTATTACTATAAAGTAATGTTAGTACTGTAATGTTAGCTAGTTTAACATTACTGCACACTAGTGTTACTAACAGTGTTAGCTAACACTAGTGTATTACTATAAAGTAATGTTAGTACTTTAATGTTAGCTAGTTTAGTAAGGTAGCTAACATTGCTGCATTTGTTGTGTGGAGAGTGAGACTATATTTATAACTTCCTTGTAATAAAAGCTAACCCGTTAGGTAGCCTACTATACGATTATTGATTATTCAATGGTGTGTGTGTGTGTGTGTGTGTGTGTGTGTGTGTGTGTGTGTGTGTGTGAGAGAGAGAGAGAGTGAGTGAGTGAGTGAGTGAGAGAGAGAGAGAGAGAGAGAGTATGAGTGTGAGTGAGAGAGAAAGAGTGTGTGTGTGTGTGTGTGAGAGAGAGAGAGAGAGAGAGAGAGAGAGTGTGTGTGTGTGTGGGGGCACATGCGCGCATGCATGCAATTTACTTACATATAAATGCATTGACATTTACTTACATAGCTACATACTGATTTAGTTTTGTGTGTCATTCAAACATTGTCCTTTTTATGTTTTCTCATCTAAAGTATCATGGCTGCTAGGAGGCCAGCTAGGATTACTTTTGTTGACCAAAATATGATGAAAATCATCATCTTTAACCAAAATTTAAGGAATTTCTTAAGTTTACTGCAAAAACGCATTGATTCTAATTGGGGTCATTTTTGACCCCACTCATGGAAGAGTGTAGGTATTGGTAGGTCATGCATCCAAGGGTTAAGAGAGCACAGCTAGGTGTCTACTCCAGACTGATATCATATCAAATCTGCCAGCTGTGGTAGCAACACAATAAACTGGAGTTTGAAGAGCTGAAAACGCCGCCCCTGTTCAGAACAGCAGAGCTTTCAGTGCAGATATCTTTCTGTTTGATGTCTGATAACAGTTTTATACGTCAATGCTTTGTGTTTTGTCTTGTACTCATGAAGAAAGAAAAAGTTTGTTCATGTGGAATTTTGTGTTCAAAAAAGTAAAAAATTACTATAAAATCACAAGTGAATTGATGCCAACTTTTCTCTCAGACATTTGAATGTTATATGAAGAGTGTTATGTATGAAGTCTGGTTAAATGGGGCCTCGGTTAACTCATTCATTTCACAAAGTCACTCTTTCAGCAAAGAAGAGTTTTTCATCTTTTACGTTATTTGATCTCTAGTGTTGGACTCTGTTGTCTTCCTCAGACACTGCTTAATAATGAGAATAGAAGGGAGGGACAAGATTTCAGTCACTTCCCTTTCTGAAATCAAAAAGCAGGTTTACCACTTCTTTGATCATTTTTTATTATCTATTCAAACAAACAAAGAGTGGTGAGTGAATCTATTCATGGTTGTCATTTTGCTCAAATAAAATAATTACTAATTCTTACAGACACCTTCAACAGAAGTAATGTGTCATTTTTGGTATTTTTATGCAAAGAGTGAAGCATGAAACTGGATTGTAAAGTGTGTTATTGAGCTGTTCAAGACGGCTTGAGACAGAGCATTCATGTTAAATGTATCATTGTCACTTATTATATTTCAGCCGACTGCTCTTGTTTATTTTAGAATCAGTCTGTTTTCTTGGTCCATATTTATGCCAAAAAATGCTGTGTCTATACGTCTGAGCGACAGTAGGTTAAGTGATAATAGTTAGTAGCCGTTGTTACAATGAAGGGAAGACACACGTGGGGTGTAAGATTAGACGGCAGAGTCACAGAGGAAGATATTTTAACATGATCATTAAAGGAAAACCCGCTTGGCTGAGCATTTGAAATTTTCTGCACAAATCATTTGAGCTCAGTATCAGTTGTGCTACAAAACAACACAACTGAGTTGATCGGGCTATTTTACAAATATTGTGTAGCTGATGTGGAGTCATAAATGTATCTATGACTGAGTGTTCAAAACGACATCGACATATGAGATGAGACAGGCAAAAAGTGAGATGTTGGTGGAGTTTCCACTAGATGGCACTGTTTCCCTTCTGTGTTGGTTTCACAGGAGGTCTCTGACATCTGCGTCTCTTTATGACAGCAGGACAAACGTGTCAACAAGAAGACATTTTTTTAACATTTGTTTCAACACCAATCACATATGAAGTACAAAGCCAGTGAAAATACATTTTATTTAACAATTCATTTTTACGATTGAGGTCTTGGAAACCTCAAATAGAGGTAATTGTCTGTAGCGTACTTCAGCAACATGTCATCAGTTCAAAGTCAGGTTCATGGCAAAAAACAGAAAAATAAGAAGGAACCAAACTGATCTGATGATGTAATGTATCTGAGATGTGACGGACTCAGATGTATCATTAGGGTGAGAAGGACGACTGTTACACTGCTCCTCCTCTCCTAAAGATGGCCTCTTCGGTCCCTCTGTTTTAAGCCATATCAGACTCACTTTTGTAACAGTTTCCATCCCCTCTTTCACTGAAGGTGACCAGACCTTTGTGAACCTTTATGCTGCAGAATGCTCCTGTGTGTGGTTACCAATAAAATGTAGATGGAGTTATTATTATCCAGTGACTGAGAGGGCACCTTCATAGTAAGCAGTTGCTATGATGAAGGGAAGTCACACATGGGGTGTCAGATTAGACAGCAAAGTCAGACAACAAGGAAGACATTTTAACATGATCATAAAAGGCAAGTGAGGTTTCATGAGGGACTGAGCTGTCAGCATATAGAGTGAGTCAAGATACGGAAACATTATTGTCCGTTAATGAAGACAACAATGGATGATTTCTCTGGTGCATGGCTTATACTGTATAAAGATGCATACAGTATACATAAGGACATAAAATGCACATAATGATGTATTACAATGTCATGCAGTAAACACTCAATATTTATTTTATTTTTTTTGGGGGGGGGGTGACAAACAGTGAGGCTAAAGTACCAGCTGGCTGTGACTGTTGTTTTCTGTAACTTCCTTGTTGCTTAGTTCTACAAACAGGAGGTCAGAAGGAGATCGGTGGGCTAATGACTCCTTACTGCAATCTGCCCTTTGATTTATTTTATTGAATCATTTATATTCCCAGGTCAAAAGCTGAAGCTGAAATGCTGTGAGCGCACAGTGTTAACTGTAAGTGGCTCAGATAAACAGATGAACTCTTTAATCAGCTCAGAGTTTTTACCATTTGGATTTTGTCTTTGAGCAATGAGAGGACACTGAGGTACTTTAGTGAATGAATCAAACTGTGAAAACATTTGACAAACACACACAATTGGTGAAACACAAATCTTTAATGCTTTTCTTCTTTTGTGACAGATACAATACAATTGTAAGAGGATCCAATTTCCAATGAAAGTGACAATAAACATCAACAGAATCAAACATTACAATGTTTTACTGTAATTGTAAACATTGAAAAATATAATTTAAACATTTTGCGCAAGCGGAAGAGCGAGCAACCTCTTTCAGAGACGCATCATCAGGCTGTTAAAAGCAGTTTAAAGCAATTTCCTATTTCAGATTCACCTACAGTGTGTTGAGAATGTATTTCATGTCATCTCATCAGTCTAATCTTTAACAACTGTTGCACAGTACAACTTCTACGCACTGACTGTTCAACTTTCTTAATCTGATTTGGTATCATTGTGTTATTGGAATATTAATGGTGTGTGTAGCAAACAAAAAATCGATTTTAAAATGTTTTTTTTACCTGTTTTGTTAACATTATGTAAAACATGTCACAATGTACACAATTCCTTATCTCTATGACTTTAAAGATCTCTTACAGAGGGATCGGTACTCCTCTCTCTGCTCCCTGATTTTAGAGTACAGCAAGACGAGCTGCCAAAAATATATCTTTTTATCATTTTAGCATCAAGTATTTTACCTTGTATTCGGGAGACTGCACAGTTCACAGTTCGTATTGGACAGAGTTTCTCCTGTGCTTTTCACTTTGTACACCACCTCACATGGAAGACTCTTGTCCTCAGATCTCTTCTTTATCGCTTCCACTCTGAAGACTTCATACGGAGGGATCAGCACTTCTCTCTCTTTCGGGAACCTACTGTGCTTCGAGATGTCTGCTCCAGAGCATGTCTCAATCTCAAAGCATGACTTGTCTCCAAAGGCCTTGGTGGGGTAATCTTTCTTTGAGCTGGAGGTAAAAGAGCCAAAGCGAAACTTGTCACCTTCTTTGCCGCTAAAGTGGCTGTTGGTGCGGCGGAAGACAGGTTGACATTTTTTTTTTCGGTTGATGGTTTGAATGGCGTCAGTCAGCAAGAAGTGAAGTTTGTGAAAATTGAATGCCTTGCCATACTTAGATTTCTCGGTTCGAACTGCACGGTTGAAATCAGGATAGATTTTGGGGTTCTCGCTACTATAAACATAAATAGCCTCAGCCTGATCTTCCCTCAGAGGCTCAGTTTTGTTCTGAATCCAGGACCAAATTCTGGAAAAAATGTTGGATTTGTTTTTCTCTTTATTCCGCAACTTTGACCTCATTTCTTCTTTGCAGCCAGCGTACATGTCATCAATGGAGTCTGGAGCCATGTCAAGTTGAATGACATCACCAGGCTCAGCAGGGTCCTTTAAAGAAACAATAGACATCACAGTAAAACAATTAATGATCAGGTTTTATGGTCACCTTACTTACAGAAGTAAATGCTCAACAATTACAGTTAAACACGTCGTCATCCAGCATATACACTCACATTGTGAATTGGTTCCATCTGTGCCATCACAGCCAAAGTAGAGACAGACAGAGTTGTTGAATAAAATAACCTGTGGATTCTCGTGGAGTTGAGCTTCAGTGAGACGGAACAGTCTGTCTCTGCAGTCTTCACCGACTGAGAGGGTATCACACACTTAAATAGTATGCAGTTAGAGAAGTTAAACATTAGGTGTCAGCTCATTAATGCAAATAACAAGGAAGAGACTGTTTAGCAAGATAAAAATGACCATAAAAGGAGACATTAAGAGAGCACAGCTAGATGTCTACTCCAGACTGATATAGCAAATCTGCCAGCTGTGGTAGCAACACAATAAACTGGAGTTTGAAGAGCTGAAAATGCCGCCCCTGTTCAGAGCAGCAGAGCTTTCAGTGAAGATATCTTTCTGTTTGATGTCTAATAACAGTTTTATACGTCAGTGCTCTGTCGTTTGTCTTTTACTAATGAAGACAGAAAAGGTTTGATTTGGAAAAGTGAGAACTGAATTTGGTTGTGTGGAATTCTGTATTCACAAAAATGAAAATAACCATAAAATCACAAGGGAATTGATGCCAACTTTTCTCTCAGACATTTGAATGTTCTATAGAGCAGTGTCTTTCAACCTTTTTTGAGCCACGGTACATGTTTACAGAAAAGCAATCCCACAGCACACCACCAAACAAAAATGTTACAAAATGACACACTGTAGCCTAATAGAGTATATATACTGACAATTTAGTCTCCTCAATTTGTTTATATTCACTCAGCGTGAAACCTGGGCCTGTTCAGATGAACACAAAGGCAAGGCAAGTTTATTTGTATAGCACAATTCATGCACAAGGCAACTCAGAGTCCTTTACAGGATCTTAAAGACATGAAAAATTGCGTATAAAAAAAGTTTAAAAACAAGTAGGCCTAAGAATACGTCAAGAAACAAAACATTGAAACAAGTTAAGACAAAGGGAAGTAGACTAAAATATAAAAGGTTTAAAAGATACAAGACTAGAAAATAAAAATCATAGTGCAGTTCAAAGCTTTAAAATTGCTTCAGTGAAAAGCAGCGGCAAACAGAAAGGTCTTCAGTCTTGATTTAAAAAGAGGTGAGAGTTGGAGCAGACCTGCAGTTTTCAGGGAGTTTATTCCAGATACGTGGCGCATAATAACTGAACGCTGCTTCTCCATGTTTAGTTCTGACTCTAGGGACTAAAAGCAGACCTGTACCTGAAGACCTCAGAGGTGATATCCTGACAGGAACTGAAGAAAGGCACATACAAAGCTCTTCCTCAGCAGCTCTGTCTCTCTCTGTTTTTTAGTTTTTATAGCAGTCACATAGATATGTTGTGGTAAATGTTAGGAATGTCAAAATAGCTCTGTTTTCCAAAATGGGGAACTCCTTGGCAGCAGTCAACCAAAAACTGTCCAAAGGTAGATCAGCAAAGCTTAGCTTTAATCACGGTCTTGTCTCAGTTCAGTTAGTTCCTCATGCTCCAGCAAAGTCATGTCCTTTCCAAAAACTGCTGCTGAGCTATATGGCTCCCTAACCCAGTCAAAGCATTTAGTGAAGGTTGAGGGGAATAAAATGACAGCTTCTCCTCAAGAGTTTTCAAATGTTTACCTACTATCTCACATGGTGCAGCTGTGATCTCCTTGCCATTTCTGAGTGAGGGGGAAGATGTCAAGGTTGGCATTTTCCAGATGTTTTGCCAGAGGTGCACCTTTGAATGGAATCAATTTATTTTGTCTGTGCTTGTGAGCAGGTTTTAATTTTCGGCCTTGCATACGTGTGTTCAGTTCATTCAGATGTATTTCTCAAGTATGCCTGCCTTGCACACCACTCATCACTTGCAAGCAGCTCTGCGTTATCGCACCTCTCATCAGTCAAAAACACTTATAGCTCGCAGCTCATACACATGGGCCAGCACTTTGCCGGCCGACACCCATCACACCTCCGTGTGGAGTTGATACGTGATAGGCCATTTCCTCCATTAAGATGCTAATATGCAGCTTTTCAGAGGTCTTGTCTTTACAAAGTTTACCATGCGCACGACATCATCCAACACAGGAGCCAGGTTTGCTGGTAAAGTCTTGGCAACTAGCTCCTCGTGGTGCAAAAAACAGTGCGTAGCAATAAAATCTGTATGTCTCTCTTTCACTCTGCTAACAAAGCCTTTGGTGCGCCTGACCATGGCTGCTGCTCCATCAATACACTCGTGCAGTTTTCCCACTGAAGTCCTCCTTGTTCAAGACATTCTGATGTGACCCGAAAAGTTCCCTCTCCTGTTGTTTTTTTCTGGCAAGGCCTTGCAAAATAGGAAGTTTTCTCTGATGGCGTCTCCATCCACAAAATGCACATTGGCCAAGAGTTGGGCCACTAATGTCCATAGAATCATCAAGTTGGAATGCAATTTTCCCAGCGATTCGTTTCTATTCCAAAACGACGCTTTTGATGTCTGCAGACAGGCCATCAATACGTCTGGCAACTGTGTTATCTGAGAGAGGGACTTTAGCTACTTCTTTAACCGCTTCAGGGCCAAGGATCTCGTTCACAATGGCTTTGCTGGCAGGTGGCATTAATGTCTCTGCCACAGTGTGTGGCTTTCTTGATTTGGTTACAATTTCAGCTACCATGTAGCGAGCTTTGAGAGCTTTCTCATACACCTTTATGGGTTTTTCTCATTAAAGTTACCTGTTTCTCAGTTTCTTTATGTAAATTAGAAATTCAATTCAATTCAAGATTCACATCAGGGAAGAATGTTGTTTTTGTGAAACTGAACATTTCCCAGAACATCACCAGAAATATGTCAGGTAAATATGGTTTCATGTAAGTGAGCTGAACTCACAGACTAAATTAATACACAAATTGCTGACTGTGTGAATGCATTAGATGAATAGTCTTTTCATATCTCTGCCCCATAATTCGGGCACGAGTAAATCTAACTTTACACCTGTCACACTCTGCACTCTCACGATGTGCAGAGTGCAGTCTTCTAAGAATGATGATGCCATTTTCCAGAGAAATGATTGGTCAGAAGTGAACCACTGTCCTGAAAAACCAGGATTAACCCTGAAGTTACCTCTGTTACACCATATTGTGCTTTATAGCAAGTTGGGCAAATAAAGTAAGTTCTTTAATTTACATTAATAAAAACTTGCATAAAGTTTTAAGTTCGGCATGTTAACCTTAATTTCTGTTAGTAAAGGCTTTGAATTTACCCATGTAAGAATGTTTGCCTCTCATTCGACCACAGGCTAAAGTATCTCGGATATGTATGTGGTATTCACTAGAAATATTCAAATTAAAGGGAAACTACTTCCTTGAACAAGGAAAATCCAACTGGGGGAGGAGATCAGTAACTGGAGGCTCGTAACATTTTCACTGGCTTTCTCTGATATATTCCGTCTGCCCCCCCTCCCCAAATTAGAGAGGTTTACTACTTCTCACACTTTCTTTGATCAGGTTTAGGATCACAACTAGCATGTTCAATGAACAAATAGCTACTTACAACAGTTTGAATTTCACACATGAATAATGGGGACTTGTGTGAAACACAATACACATGAGCATATGCAACCCCCCGGTCTCATATCTACTCAGTTTACAACTTCAGGCCTTTCAACCACAAACACATTCAAGTCATTTTACTCTCTCCATACAAGTTTGCATGTTTATCATTTATATTATGCATGCAAGAAAAGGAAAGGCATTAAACAAACAGTTGAAACAAAGCTTGTTTGAACATTTTTACTAGATTTTGGGATTTTTTTCCCATTCATCCAACAAATAGTCAAATGATGTTATATTATCTAACATATCTACAAAACATCCATATGCAGTTTGAGAGACATGTGAATTCACAATTCTGGTCCAGCCCACATAATTTTTTTAAACATCAAATAATAAACGTTAAATGTTGGAGACTGCATATCAGAAAAGAATACAATTAGTGTTGGACAGTTTTTTCCCCGTGCTTTTCACTTTGTACACCACCTCACATGGAAGACTCTTCTGCTCAGATCTCCTCTTTATCTTTGTCACTTTGAAGACTTCATACGGAGGAATCAGGGCTTCTCTCTCTGCCTCCCCGAGCTTAGAGTACAGCGAGACGTCTGCTCCAGAACATGTGACAATCTCAAAGCATGACTTGTCTCCAAATCTGTCAGCGCTGGGGTACCATCCCATTGAGCTGGAGGTAAAAGAGCCAAAGCGAATCTCCTTGTTGAGAACATCTTGGCTAAAGTAGCTGTCGACTCTGCGGTAGCCAGTGAGACATCTTTCTGCTTCTGGTTTGCGAGCGTTGAGGGTTTGAAGGGCATCGGTCAGGAAGAAGTGAAGTGTGTGAAACCTGAATGTGGTCTTGTACTTAGATCTCTGGGTTCGAACTGCATCGTTGAATTCTAGATAGATGTTTGGTTTGTCGAGGGTATAAACATAAATAGCCATGACCTGTTCTTTTCCCAGGGAGGTGGAAGGTCGCTTCTTACGCTTCCATTTCTTGTTGTAGTATTTTTCTGCTTCGCCCCAGGCCAGAGTGAAGTTTTTGTCTTTGTTTTTCTCATTCTGCAGGTACTCCTTCTTTACTCTGTACTCCATCTTGTCTGTGCAGCCAGTGTACATGTCATCTACAGCGTTTGGAGCCAAATCCAGTGGCACTTTTATACTGGGTTCTGCACAGTTCTGAAAAAAGTGATAGAAACAATGAGACAATAAAAATCTTACTTGGTGAAAGTCTATCCTACAGTATGCTGCAATGCCACCCAGCATTCGGACTACCTTTGTAAATCCTATAGAAGCTCCATACGCCACTAGCACTGCTGCCCAAACTGCTATCATTGCCATCTTCCACCAGCTCAGAAACCTGCACACAAAAATACCTCTCTCAGTAAATTCATTTTTCAGCTGTGTTACTGGAATCCACTGGCTTCCACCTCTAACCTTGCTGAGTTATTTCAATTTCTTTAAAGTGAAAATAATCAGTAAAACCTAATAAGATGGATTGAAATAGGTAGTGCACACCTTAATATTTGTTTTCAATCTACTTTTAACAGGCAAGAAATTAACATTTTTATTCACTTACCACAGTTCAGTTCTCACATGGTGAAGTGCTTCTTTGGTGACTAGCAGGTTAAGTGTGAAGCTTGCCTTTTACCAGCTGCAGGTCATTCCAATCGGGGGTGAGACCTTCACCTGTGCATCTGGGAATCATGCAGTTGTACCTAAATGAGCCAAGACTCAGGAAGGAATCAGTGAACACGCAGAGATTTCTTCAGACCCACAGTGACTTTTGACAAGCCCACTGTATTTTGGCCTTTATCTTCTCAGCGCCAAACATATAATAAAGGTTAAAAAAAAAAAAGTTTAAAAAAAAATACATTTAAATGATGATTGATTTCTTTTTTTCATTCATAGTGAAATACGTGGTGATATATACGGTGAAAGGACATCATAACTTAACACGCTGTACAGCAAAGAGTTAGTGCAAGACACTTGATAAACAGAAAAGCGTGTGAGAGAGATACAGGGAAAATGGAAAATAGCACAAAATATTCTTTGTCTTAAAAGAGTGATAGGGATAAGTTATTACAGAATAACTTACTATGTCATGTATCATCAGTATTGCTTTCATACAGTGGAGTAGTTATTGTAAACATGTTAGTTTAAACTGTGGTACCATGTTGGGAACAGCTCTGCAGTCCATTTCTTGCAAGACCTGCAGTACTCCGCCTATGATTAGTTGCATTTTCTTCACCAGGACTGACCAAGCTGGGCCTGCACCCCAAAGTTGGCCCACGGTGAGGTTTAATTGGGCTACCAGATGTTTTGAGTAAAAAAAGTAAAAGATAAAAATACACTAAAATAAATGAGTATAAAAAAAATACTAAATAAATCTATATGCTGTTCAATATTTTTAAGTAAAAATGTTCCTTTAATATGTAGGATCCTTAATGATTGATTAGATTTCATAATCATAAATAATGAGCATGGTGAGCAGAGTGACACCATTAAGTTTTAGATTTGGCCCTCCAAGGGAGCTGTTTTGCAGTTCTGATAGAGTGGTTTATGAACTGTGAAACTTTGTTTGCCTAGTAAACACACCGACTGCCTCCTTCCCAGTCTTCTGCTCTCCTCTCATCATCTGGTGCAGCCCAGATACACTGCAGCTGCGACATCCTAAGAGGTAAGTGTGTTTACTGGGGAAACTTAAGCTCACGATCCGCTGCGTCAGCTCTGCTGCTGGCCGTTTGGTTTACAAATCATCGTGGCCCACTGACCTTCCTCTGGTTGTCCAGTGAAGTACCAGGGCGCCTCTCAGTTGAACTCCACTGCTTTTCTCGCCTTACCCCATCAAAACACTTGCTAAATGTATTTAGCGTAGAGTACCAGGACCACAAAGCTGTTGAAGGTTTCGTCATA
Organism: Lagodon rhomboides; assembly: GCA_039737535.1. NCBI lineage: Eukaryota > Metazoa > Chordata > Actinopteri > Spariformes > Sparidae > Lagodon > Lagodon rhomboides. The sequence goes on from CM077786.1 coordinate 15,444,211, forward strand.
CAAAAACAACGGTGACAGTGTAGTGTGGGTCTTGCAAGAAAACCAGTTTGATCCATAATAACGCGTCCTTACAGAAAATGTAAATGTAGTTTTAGACAGCCAATTTGTGCTTCTGTGAAATTTGTTGAGCTGCAAAATCAAACGTTAAGCAAATTTTTAGTTAGGTATTATTATGTAATCCTACTGAGACCATTAATTAACCAGTAAATATCAGTTGTGTTCAAAAAATGTATATCAATAATCAACATAATATAAGTTTTATTTTTTTGGCATTATTGTGCACAGGTTGACCTTGGAAAACTGGAAAAGGTAACATTTTTATTTCCCCATCTCTTCACAAACGAAATTTCTGACATATCTCATGGTAAAACACGGATTAACATTACATCATTACGTCATTACACCCTTCTCAATGGCTAACCTTCAACATCAGCAGAACAAGCAGTAGCACCAGCAGAGAACCCAGCACTGCAGCCACAAAGCACTTCTGCTTGTGTTTTACAAGAACTAAAGAAATAACAGTCAGTAGCATTAGCCATATCAACAGCATCCCAACACTTCCTGCTTGAATTTGAGTGTTCTGTGTTGAAAATGTTGCAAAATGTAATTGTTTTTGTCTTCGATTCAAATTACAATTTAAATCTCTCCTTGGTGTTTTGGTGCTCTGTAGCTTGTAGACCACATTGCACCATGGGTCATTTGTCAGGACATCAGTGACTGTGAAGACCTCATAGGGAGGAATCAGCACCTGTCCCCTTTGGTTTGAAGCAGAGTAATATGTTATGTCAGCACCAAAGCATGAATGAATCTCAAAGCATGACACGTTGCCATTAAATTCAAAGGACTGCTTGCTTGAAGCTACCCAGGTGAAAGCACCAAAGCGCATGTTCGTGTTGATGACACTGCGGTCAAACTGTTCCTGTGTCCTGTGATAGGTGGTTCTGCATGTCGTCTGATTGTGACGAAGAACTTGAACAGCATCAGTCAGGTAGAAGTAGAAATAGTGGAACTTAAATCCATAAGTGTTGTACTTGTGTTTCCCCGTTTTCACTGCTTTGTTAAATTCTTGTTGGATATTTTTGACTTTGGTGTACATGTACAGAACTATAGCGTGGTCTTCTTTCAGGTTCTTGTGGACAGGTTTCTTTGCATGTCGTTCAACTGCAGCCCAGGCATTACTGAAGTTTCTGTTGACGTGCCACTCGTACACGCCAAACACGTCGATCACGGAGGCTGTCTCAGATCGGCAGCCATCGTACATGTCATCAATGGAATCTGTTGCCATATCCAGATTTCCACCGCCAGTCTGAGGTCGCTGCAGTGACAGATAAGAAACAGCTATAGTGAGCGCACCAACAAATACAGAAGGTTTGGAACATTCAGTGTCAGTTGGCAAGAAAAAAATCTATTTGCGATGACTGAGTCAATATGAGCAGGGACACTGTGCAAAGGAGGCGCTGTCACCTACCTCAGCAGGTGTCGGAGGCCACCAGAGGAGTAGAAATGGGTCATGATACAAGAGGAACGCCACCACCAACAGTGCACAGAGGCCTGCCCGGTTTCTCCCTGACTTCAGCACATACACTGGTCCATTGCAGAACTTCATATCTGAATGAAAACAAAAACAGTTCTTGTGACAGAAATGGCTTTTAGGACCAGTGTGATTGTCCTCATTCAAACATAATGACTCTGTATTTGTATCTGCAGGTCAAAGTACAGGCTCATATAAACAGTGAATCAAGCTTCACAATGTTTCCACGTCGACTTCCTCATTTTCTCCGCCAAAGAACATATGAAATTGGATCATGTTGTCTTACCTTTTCCCTGCCAAGTGCTCCCAACAGCAGCACCATAGTCCTTAGAGGGAAAGTGCCGATGCAGTGTAGTCACGAAGTCCGAGCTCACAGGATTTTCAGGTACAACCACGCAGCACAAACATTCTTCTACATTCTTTCCCTCAAGGCATCAGTGCTAATATGGATCTGATCTTGCATTGTTTATAAGCGTTTGTTTGACAAGGAGCCAGTCCACTAGTTGCTAGTTTGCAGCATAATCTCGTGCTATATGTGTATGTATTTATCAAGTATAAATAAAGTCCTCTGTCCACACTGGCTCTGTCATGTCACTGTTTGCACTGCCAGGAGGGCGGTTCTACATGTGGCAATACAGGTAAATCCTGTTTTGTAGCTTGCTTAAGCAAAAACAAAATGGAGGACGTTTGTCACTCTGGACTCGGCTGTGTAATGATAAAAGACAAAAACTTCGCCACAGTGCTGTTCACCATGTGGTAAGTTATGAAAACATTTTCAACATCACTAGTTTGTTTTCTACTTCCTGACCTACAGACACCAGAGTGACGAGTCAGGAGCTAAGCACCACCTGATTTTAATGAGCAGCGCAGCATCTGTATTTGTGTTTTTGATCAACTGGAGATATACTGGAGATATGCAGTAATACATTTTAAAGCTACATATTCAATTAATGTTTAATGTTGGACCTGTTCATGTTCATCTCTGATAGTTGAGTGAGTCACACTTGGTCAGGTAGAGGTATGTGTGTGTGTGTGTGTGTGTGTGTGTGTGTGTGTGTGTGTGTGTGTGTGTGTGTGTGTGTGTGACTCATTTGCTATCAGGAGCCAAACGCCAACAAAAGCCAGTCGAAATGTGGTGTGTACAAAAAGTGACATAAACCAACTTACAGTACAGTTTCCAATTTAAATTCAAATCAGTTAACAGCACACAAGTATCCTTGCCATCACACACCTAAAGCATCAGAAGTATTATTGTCATCGTTCAGGCACTACTGCAGATTTAATGACAGTTTTCCTCTGTTTCAGATGCAACATGCCTTCCAGGGAGAGGCAAGCGTGTCAGAGAACAACTTTATGTGCTTGTGCCATCACATCTCTTGCTCTTTTGGTGGGACTGCTCATGTTTGTTGTCATATATCTGACACTCAGCTGGCAGGATATTGTTGGAGAGGTAAGCTATTTATTGAACACATTGGCCCTCATTTATCAATCCAACGCAGAAACCAGCGCAGATCCGAGCGCAGAAATCATCTTACGACAGGGTTCACGTGTGATTCATGAAACGTTCGTATCTCGCCGATCACAGCGTAAGAATGATCGGGCGTTGATAAATGCGGCGGCTGAAAACAATCGTCATTTAAATACCACGCCCTTAAATATTCTCAGTTTAGAGGCCTCGCCCCTAGAGTTTACGACATGGAGATGCGTAATACGTCCAAGAAGAGGAACTTCTCCGACCTGAATGCTTGAAGCATTTTGGCTGTTTAGCCTATATTTAAATAAATAAGGGTTATTTTACGGTTGCAGTCAAGTTTCTGTCGTGCGCTCGTTTATTTCTTTATTTAAATGATGTTCCAGATCATTCGGAGCCTGGCACGAGTGGCGTTGTTCAGGCTGGAGTCAGTCCCACAGAACCAGTCAAATGCGAGCTGTGCGTGCGGGCGCATGTCCTCCGCTGCCCGTGTAGGTACACCACCACAACCCTGGATCCTGACAACAGAGGTCTTGGAAAAACAAACCGAAATGTGTCGGTCAATGGCGGAGAGAAATCGCTCACTTAGGCCTATAGCAATAAACGACACTTTAAAAGAGAAACGAAAACCCGAAACGCGCATCACATGAATAAAATGTTTGACTAAAAATTGTGCATTGTCTGTTTCCCTGTATTGAATAGTTGCCAAACATAAGTATTTAACACTTAACATTTTAGAAGCGATGAATGAGGTCCTGTCTCCCTCATGCAGCCTCCAGTTGGGGCTCTGCTGGCCAGGCTCTCTGGGCAGAGGTTCATCTGGATGCACCGGGACATCAAACGGCTCCCTGTTTTGCGCAGTAATGTGCAGAACCCCACAGGCTAAAATGATGTTGCAAACTTTCTCTGGCGTGTACAATAGGGTTCCCCCCGTGGATCCTGGACAGAGTCATCTGCCCTTAAGCAACCCGATGCAGCGCTCCAACGTGGCCCGTGTGCGTAAATGTGCATGGTTGAATCTGCGCTCCTGCTCTGTTGCAGGGTTTGCCGGTGGAGTTACCTGTTATTCCTTGAGGGGATAACCTTTGTCACCGAGCACATGAATCATTGCATGTATTGCTTGTAATTATGTCCTGCCTCAAAATCTTTCTCAAAATGAAAGAGAAATTAATGTTACAGCAACAAACGGTTAACCCCGTTAATTGCAAACTATTTGAAACTAGTAGGCTACCTTTAATGTCAGGGATATATGGTCTAATAACAATTCTCGGACTCCGCCAGATTTACTATGCTGCACCGCAAATCAACACGACTTGAAAACTTGCGTACACGAGCTGAGACCTGACGTGAGATTTGATCGTAGCCTCCGCTCACGTCCAAATTGATAAATGCCGAACTTTGCGTGGAAATGACCGTACGCCCAGTTTTCTGTCGTACGCTCGTTTGATAAATGAGGGCCAATGAATATGACATCGATCTAGAAGACGTAACCAAAATATAAAAGGAGTTACTGATCAAAAATAGTGTTTAAAACAACACATTATTCTTATTTTCAAGCATGCACAGTCAAAGATTCTGAAAGCCATAATTGTTTTTTAAGGAAAAATATGGACTGTTCCAGTTTTATACTGTTCATTTAGTGTAGGTTTCCATCTACTGGACAAATAATGAACAACACCCCTCTCCTTTCAGCATTCTACTCAGGATCTGAACTTGAACAAGAATGACAACATGGACGACGACTGCAGATCCAAAGCTACGGTTGTGACTGATGAAGCCATAATGCAGCCATGGGACACCAGCACAAACTTCAGCGAAGCTTGGAGCAATGCAGAGCAAAAGGCTAGAGAGCCTGTACACAGCTACATGGAGAAACATCATTCGACTGCCATATACATGTACACAAATGTTATGTTGCAACCTGTCAAGTCCAAACACGACACTGTCGACAGAACCGAAAGACAACTCAAGGAGACATTTGCATCACGCTCCCTGTATTTTTCTCTTAGTGAGGCCATTCAGGTTCTGAAGCACAGTCAGCTGACATGTCTTAGTACAAAATACAGAACAGAGACACTCTTAACTCAGAACATCTCTAACAAACTGATCCGGTTCAGCACCTTCATAATGGGTTCTGATCAGAGGAACTTCACAAGGAACGCTTCATGTTTTGAAATATATACATGTTTTGGTGCTGATATAACACATTACTCAGCCGTGAAAGGAACCAGCCAGGTGCTGATTCCTCCCTATGAGCTTTTCAAAGTCTCTGACATCGAGACGGATGCACAGAGGTGTGAAGTCATCTACACACTGAAGAGCAACCTGAACTGTGTTTATGACAGAGACAGCAATACCCTACACCCGATATCTGCATTACCAGTCGGAGGATTCTGGCTCATATTTACCATCAGTTGTGTAATTATTGTGTCTCTTTTGCTTCCCTTCGTCATTGTGAAGGTTTTAGAAAACCATAAGAAAGCTGCTGTTTACAGTGCTTCATCTTTGCATAACAGCACTTACTTTCCTGTCAGAGTTGCCACATAAAGAGGAAGGTTTGACTTTGTTTAAAGGTGACTCTGTGAGCTTTACAGTTGGCTGTAACCCCACTGTGGCCTGGATTAGGCTGGCTTTTCAATGTTTTAAAACAAAAAGGGAAAATACAAAAAATGCTTTTCATATTCATTAATCCCATATTGAAAAAATATATAACATATTGTATATCTGTAATGTATACAACACAGATGTTTTTCATAATTTCATGATGTAATACTAAATAATGCTGTTGGTCATTGGCTGTTTACAAAATCTCTAAATAACCACTAATTAGTTGACTGTATAGTGAGTTTGCCATTTTCTCTTGCTGTCCGTATGTATAGTGAGAATTATTATACCCTTAAAAGTGTTTTCCATTTGACCAATGAGCTCACTGTATAGTTCTCTATATAGGACTCCCTGTAGAGAGTTGGGTGTTGTGAACGAGTTGGTGATATCGAACACAACCATCGTCTTGTTACTGGAGTTCACATTTCAGAATGACTGTCCCTGTTGAAATAAAGTGTGTTGTTCACACTGTGACTTTTGCAACTCACCAAACAGAAATGTTAGGTGTGGTCTGAGGAACACAAATAGTGAAAAGGGCTTTCAAAAGGAACAAACATACATTATTTTCCAGGAACATGGCAGAGAACATCAATAAATCATGCTGGCAGTGAAGCAAAAAGCCCATTTCCCTGTTTACCACCATTAGGTCTTATGAATGGATTTTCTGCTAGCTCACTTTTTGAAAAATGTTCAGCTCTTTGGGTTGAATGCTAACGTTAGCTGCTGAAAGCTAATCTTTTATCAAACCTGTTGTTTGATCTGATCAAATTTAATGAATTCAGCTGTTTGTCAGTAGAAAAGAAAAAACAATGACTGTGTTGTAAGTAAATCATATTTCGTAACACCCTTAACATAATATACTTGAATAGAAATGTCCCTTGCCCTTGCAGTAGCTGTTAATTGATATGATGCACTGATGTGATCCATCACCTGAAAATCCTTTTTTTTTTTTTTTTTTTGTACCAAAAAAACAAAAAATTTATGACAGGACAGCCTGATACCTACAGTGAAGCCTAATGATCAGGCTAAACATCATCTAGTATGAATACTGAGCTTCAATAGGAACGCACACCCAACTCCTGGCACGTTCTACTTTGTATTGATAACTGAGGAATGTACCACTACAAGTTAATCTAACACACACATTCTTCTCTGAAATTTCACAATCACTTGACTCGGGCCATTTAAAATGTCAACACCTTATTGAGGGAGCGAGGAGGTGAAAGCACTGAATGTCAGTCACTCAAGCAGAGGAGAGTTTATCTTCTCGACTGTGTTGTTTTAGACCGCGCGCCGTCATTCACGCAAACTGAACATATCAAGTAAAGCTTAGACACAAATATGCTGCCGAGCAGGACTTTTGGAGGTGGACACTGGAGGTTGGAAGTTCACCTGAAGTCTCCCTGTGGTTCTCCTGTGCATGCATATGGGTAAAAGGTCTCCAGCATATCGGACATAAAATTAGTTCTAACCAAATCAGATGAGTACGATCTGACATTTGAGTTCTATCTGTCTATCTGTTTCTACGAGACGGAATTAAAGTTAAAAAACAAACGCTAGAGTGGAATGTAAGGTGAGCATGACTGCTGCTTGTTGTGTAGTAACAGAATAATGGCAATAAAGAAATAGGATATCTCATTTAATGAAGATGACCTATTGAAATCGTTTGTCCCTCTTGTAAAGGTATTCGACAGGGATGGCACTTCAAGGAAGAGTTTCTGTCTTGGAATCCCCCTGCTTCACGTTTCAGGCACTGACCATTGTGTATGTATGATCTGGCCTGATGTCAGTTCTTTTCCTTGATCAAAGTAGTATTACCTTCTCCTCCGACAAAACACAAACCTGATCCTGTATCATCACTTGCTGCTGAAAATGAACACCCTGCTGTTGGCCTCACAAGAGTGGGTCTTTAATGGCCCTCCTCGTTTATAAATCTTGACGTCTGAAAAGTGCATGCGAATAGGGAGTGGCCGGGTTTGAAAACTGATTTGAAAATACATACCCAAGTTGAAATCTTCACTATGCTAGGCCAAAAGAGTTGTGTGGTGAAGTCGATGCATTTCTTGCTTTTAGTTTCTTCAATTAAAATGTAGACTGTTTTCATTTACTATCATGTTGGGCAAATATTTCTAAATGTACGTGGGTGTGTGTGTTCGTGCGTGGTTGCAGTCACAGAATTAAAGGTGAGACTACTGACGAGGCGTTTCAGGAGCAGTGTTTTCTGGCGTCTTTTACATGCACGAGAACCTATAGGACACTGAAGGAAAGGAACAAAATAAAAAAGCATAATAGGTCACCAAAAATAACCTGGGCGATGGAGGGCAGGTCTTGGCCCAGAATAGACCCCATAAACTTTTGGTGTGGATCTGGATAAATGAAACGGATCTAGATATTTTTTTATCTCTTTCTTGAACATTGCGTGACAGGGTGATTTTAGACATTTTGGTTGATTTCTCAGGGAATCTTACATGGATCTTGATTTAAAAAAGAAAAAAATCAAGTGTATTTAGATGGTCAGTATCTTTGAATGAATTTTATTTGATACTGATCCTATTTGTGGTGAGCTCAAATTGGGAGTGGTGCAGGGCTGTTGAGTTTGATTTCACAATAGGCTTGATTGAATTAAATGTGACTGCTGGGCCTTGGCAGAGGTAGGCACTCTACTCACCGCCACTCTAGTAAAACATTTTCTTGTTTGTTCAACCCATACACAAAAATAAAAGGAAAAACATTTTGGCGGGGGGTTTTAGCTGGAGTTGCATGCTCCAACTCTAGGGCCCTAGCCATGGAAGGATGTTGTCAAATGGATCCGGGGTTGATGAAAAAAAATACATTTTATAATCGGATGGATAACATACAAAGAAAAGTACACTCACATCCATTTTTTCACTCAAACACATGCAAAAGAAATGCAGGGGGTGTGGAGGCTGATCTGTGGAATTCTATTTATCAGCTTGATCAGTCGTAACTGTAAGTGGGAGGAAGCAGGGCACACCTGCACTGTCTCTCAGCGCACACACTCACACAGTCACTGCAAAGGTTTCCAGATAACGCAGGAAACACACAGGTCGACACACAGTACAATCTACCTGAGCATAAACACGGACTGCTGACACAGTGACACAGTGAGACTAAAGGGGGGGCAACATCTGAAAACGACTCGAGCTGACACAGGTAGGAGTGTGTAAAACATACTTGCATCTCTTAAAATCATTAGGGACGTGCTATGTTTTCTCTAGTATTATTAGCATTTTAGTGTTTTTCTCTATTTAAAAAAGTGTGTCATTGTGTCTGTCAAACACTGATTTGAAAATAATTTAATTCAGAGGCTGTTGATCGTGTTTTCTTGGGTTTTTTGTAAACTATGTTGACGTGGAGATTCTAATGTTTGATTTAACAACAGGCTATTTACTGTGTCAATCCTGAAACTTAAAATAGTACAGGCATTTGAAAATCTCACATTAAAAGCATGTTTTATTCAGAGATCTCAATTGTAATGTAATCGTATGATAGCTGCTGCAACATTGATGCTATTTGGAAGTTTTTACTGTGTTTTGTCATGACATTTCCCAAAACCTCCTCCTTCCTGCCTTCTGGACTGATTTTCTCTTTCTTCCTCAGGTGTTTTCACTTTCGCCTCGTTACACCTGGTCCTGGTAACCTCCTCTGTGCATGACCACAGTGTTGTGGCAACCCATTGAGGAAATATTAAACATAGTGGAGGAAATAATCTACTATAGATTATAGTATACTATTACCAAAATTCCCCCACTCCTGCTCAGTTGTTATTTTGGTGCAGGTTGCGGCAACAGGTGAGGTGGTGAAGGCAAGAGTTGAAAAAAGGGCTTTAGAGTTGGGACATTTAAGAGAGATTTGCATCCAGATTTCTTATTTTGTCCAACTTCATCATCCTCCATCATGGCTCTCAGACGGACGGTCATGTTCCTGCTGCTGGTGGTCCTCTCCCTGCCGGGTCTCATCCACAGCTTCCAGCCGCTGTTCTCATTTGATGGGAACTCCATCACTCACCGTGACATCACACAAAGGGCGGTCCTCAGGAAGACAGCTGAGGTCTGTCGAGACATTGCTGTGTCTGAGGGACGAGACTTCAGCCTGACAGTGAGTTGGAAAGCAGCACTGAAACTGAGAAAAAAAAACTGAAACTTTTCATCAGAGCCGAAAGTAAAAAGTGACAACTAATTAATTTGCACTTCTAGTATCTGAAGATTTTATCATAAACATTCCTGGAGGTATGAACCAATGTCCTCTGCACTAGATCTCTCACAAAAAATCCAGGAAGATGTAGATAGGATCCTCTATGATTGTTGCCGATCTTTAAAACTGTTCAGTCCTCCAGTAAATCAGTGGTGCGCAAACATTCATACGATCAGTACAGCGTTTTCTGCTTTAAATCTAGATTTTTCTAATACACACTCAGTTATCTGTCATTTATTTGCCTCCAGATTGATGACAGTCTTTCAGCTGACAAGGTGCAAAGGGCCTGCTCCTCCACAGGCACCTCTTCTTCTCTCCTCTCAACTGTCATCTTCCAAACATCCATTTCCAATATGTACTTCAGCAACGCAAAAGTGGACGTGGTTTTTGCGCTGAGTGAGGAGCATCATTTTGATGACGAGACCTTCGAGGGAGGACGAGATGTCATCACAACAGGTACACAGCAAGCATCGCTTTCCGACAAGAGACATGCATGAAGTAAAAACATGCTTTCTTTCCCCCTTTCCTTGTGTGTTATATAGGTTATTTTACATATAATATGTCTTGAAATTTAAAAAGGTCAAAGTCAGCACCAACAGAGCTCCTCTCTCCCGCAGAAAACACTGCTCCTGAAACGTCTCATCAGCAGTCTCGCCATGAATGAGAAAACTGATGTGTTTGTTAAATGATATAGCATGTAAAGCTATTCTAGAGGTCACCCATAATGAAATGATGAAGCATAATGTCTACTTTAGAAAAGAAAATATTTCAAGAATTTTATTTCTCCTTGGCTAGAAATGAGAATGACTTGTTGTCAGTTTTTCTACCAAAGAGAGCAAATGTTTAGAAAGTTAAAATGAGCTCTATACAGCTACCCAAAAGGCATGATTTTATGAAAAGTATTAGCTTTAGTTTGCACGTAACTCTCTCTGTTCTCTGTTCTACTATCGAGGCGTGTCTGCTGTGAAGGCCAGCGTGAAGCTGGAGAACTTTGTCGCAGGGAGGTGGACCCTCGGACGAGTCTGTCACACCCTACAGGTGACAGATTTTTGTGGTGGCGGCAGCATTGTTATGGATGTGACGGGCAGGAGTGATGGTGCTGTGGTGATTGATGTTTGACATTCTGTATGTTAAGGACTTCTACAGCCACAGTAACTGGGTGGAGCTGGGGAACACCGCTCCTTACAGCACTCTGATCACACCAGACCAACCTCTTGAGAACCTGGCAGGTAGGGTCCTGTTATCTCTTGTCCACAGAGCTGCTGCTTGGTAAATCTGAAAGGATACGCTTCTGTAAGAACTCACAGTAGGCACATTGTCAGTTTACCTGTCACCTGTCAGTTAAGAAATACCCACCCTGTCATGACTCGTCAGGCTTTACACAACAACAAAAAAAACAAACATACACACAAAGCCACACATGAAAATGGGCACATTGTTACTCAGTGTTTTATGACTCAACGCACATGCCTCCAGCCTGCTAACCACACAACTTGTGTTTGAGTTTGTCTTTGTTAAACTAAACTAGGTCAAACTGTTCAATACTTGTTCTTACTCCCTATACTTACGTTATTCATCATTAATCTGCTCATTTAAGATGAATTAATAGATTTTAAACATAACTTTTAAAATCAAAATGATCTCAATTAGTCATCAGTAGAAACACTAATAACACTCAACGGACGCCAGTTTGAACACAATTATTAACACACACACTCACACACACATATTTCTCTCTGGTTTTAATAAATGTAATGTGTAAAGTAATCTGTTTCTACTTGTACTTGTAGAACTTGTTTTACATTTACATTAGAGCACTGATGGTGGTGGCTGCCATGCAAGGTGCCGACCAGCACATCAGGAGCAGTTTTGGGGTTCAGTAGGACTCTTCGACATGCAGACCAGGGGAAACCAGCGACCTTCCGATGACAAGATGTGGCTCTACCCCTGACCCACAGCCGCTTTTAAATATGTAAGATATGCCAGGTTTGATTTTTGTTATTGAATTTGCTGCAGGCCCGAGTACTCCTACCTGTAGAAACTGCACAGAAGGGAACTGTGATGACAACCTTCTGCCCGAGCTGCAGCAGCAGGGGCTTCTCACGTCAGGCTACTTCAACGTCTTCTCTTCAGCAAAACCTGCAGGTGACTTTTCAAGGTCCAGTGTGTAGGATTTATGCATCAAGCATCGTGTCCTCACCTACAGTGGCCACAAAAAACCTTAAAACTGAATTGAATTATGAATATTTTATTTCTGCCAATTGATCCTAAATCGTACACACCGGACTGTAAAGAAATCATTTATTTTTGTTGTGCTTCAGGAATAGTATTTGGTGAATATTCAACACACCGAACCCTATTCTCTCTACCCCAAGGTAAATGCAGCCACGGTGGATCATTTGATCGTACGAGCAGGCGGGATCCAGTGGGGGGCATCAGTAAAGATGACACCGGGTCCAGTCATGGCTCACTTCACCTCAAAGCAGCAGATTTGGCTGTCAACGCCACCATTGAGCTGCTGGAGGACGTAAGACTATCTGTTGGAGACAAGAACTTCTTGCGGTATGGGCCTCCTCAGTCATTTTGTGACCCCAGACAATCGGTGTAGCTACGATCATTATGATTCTAAGAGCTGTATCGTAGGCAACTGGACTTGTTTCAGTTTCTTGAAGATGTTTCACCTCTCATCCAAGAGACTTCTTCAGTTCTAACTAACTGGAGAGGAGTTGCAGGCTTTTGAACTATGTGTGGGAGTGTCCCCTGTAAGGACAGACCTAACCTGGATGACTGAGAAGCTTCATGAATATGACCATTATGGGGTGGACACAGGCTGGATGGAGCAGTAACGCTAAATGATGGCAATGATGAGCATGTATCGATGCATGATACATCCTACTGAACATGTTTTTTTTGTTTGGGCATGCAGTGAAGCAATGAATAATGTTTCACAAGAAATTGCTTTTCAATGATTTACCGGTCTATAGTCTTTGGTTTTGCACAAGGCCAAATAGTAATCACTGATCGCTGACAGATCAATGACTCATGATCATTTGGATGAGGTAATTATATCTGGGTTGTCTTGTGTTCCCACAGATTGATGGGCCTCTCCCAGTCCTCCGTGCTCTGTTTTGTCATTGACACCACAGGCAGTATGAGCGATGACATAGCTGAAGCTAAGAGAGTTTCCTTCGACATCATTGACAGCAAGAGGGGAACCCAGCAAGAGCCCTCCGCCTACATATTGGTAACTTTCAACGACCCAGGTACAGACGTGTTTATGAGATGATAGAATTTGCTGCAACTGCTTCCCAATAAATAGTAGGTGTCGTTTTTTATGTGAACATTACATAAAGCAGGGCCGTTTCTAGCTGTTTGGGGGCCCTGTGCCAAATGTTGTTCAGAGGCTCCTATTTTGGGAAACTATAATTTGGGATTCTAATCCCTCTAAGGATTAACATTTAAATGCATCAGTCTGGTGCGAATTAAGATGAAAGGACACTATATGTGTGTAAAAACTCTTTTCAATATTTCAATTTCAGCAAACAGCAATTTAAGCCAACATAAAATTATGATAAATGGGAATATTGGGGCTCAAAAATGATAAATTAGGCTCAATCATCACTACAGTGATTTAAGGGAATAACTGCTGTATGCTTTTCTATAATTGTAAAGTGTGTGTGTGTGTGTGTGTGTGTGTGTGTGTGTGTGTGTGTGTGTGTACTGCCCAAGTGTTTAATGTAACATCTATAATGAAGTAAGTGATGACACTTTTTTATTTTCCATATTCTTTATCCAGGTTTCGGACCTTTGCTTGTGACGACCGATGCGGACACCTTCAAAGACAGCATCAACAAGCTGTCTGCAAGTGGAGGAGGAGACATCCCAGAGCTGTGCCTGTCTGGCCTGCAGGTGGCTACAAAAGTGTTTTCTACTGTTATCATCATGGAATCCTTTACTTAGACAATGCGGTTTTTTATCATCATTATCATATCACGAGGCCATTCCACTTAAAGCCATCAAACTATAAAACGAAATTGTTGGCCCCTGCAGCCATACTAAAAAAATAACCTGAATATGGAAATCAAAAATCCATTTTAAAGCAAATCAAACTTTATCTAATATTATATGTACTTAAGTATAAAAAGTACAAGAAAAATTGAAGTTCTACGTGTATTTAAATGTATATATTGTATGTATGGTATACTATTGGTCAATGGATTATTGGACCTGATATTCATCATTTTTCCATTTAGAGGACTAGGGGATTTTTTTTTTTTTTTACCAAAACATTAAATACATGGATTTGATGTAACATGAAATCTGCAAAGTAACTACGGTTATTAAATAAGTGAAGTGGTGTAATGGTATAAAGTAGCAGAATATGAAAATCTTCAAGAAAAGTACAATATCAACAGTATCATACAGTTTAAAACCTTTTCCTGTCCTGTATACAACTGACAGCTTGCCTTGACTGCTGCTCCACCCTCCTCTGAGATCTTTGTCTTCACTGACGCTCCAGCTAAAGACGCTCACCTGAAAAGCACCGTCACTGCCCTTATAGAGAGCACCAAGTCTGCCGTGAGAGTCAACCTTTTGTCAGTCTTGATTTTATCGATTGCAAACATGTATCCAGTTCCAATACAACCTCACAAGGGTTTTCCCTATCCCTGCATTTTCAGGTAACTTTCATGTTGACGGACGTCCTGGCCAGTCGACGGCGCCGCAGAAGCTTTCAGGGTCCTACTTCACGTTCAATGAGCCAGTCAGATGCCCAACTGTACCGTGACCTCGCCCGCGCCTCTGGAGGTCAGGCCATTGAGGTCACCAAGTCAGACCTCTCTCTGGCTACGAGTGTCATAGAAGACTCAACAGCCGGTGCCGTGGTGAGACACTGAACAAGCAAATCATATCTGACTGAAGATGGCACTGTACAATATGTATACAGACTTTTAGTCACTCTTCTTTCTTCTTGCAGGTGACAGTTTTTCAGGTCGTGAGGAATCCTGGAAGCCCTGATAATTTTACATTTACTGTTGACGGTTCTCTAAGGAACATGACTGCCTACGTCACAGGAGACTCGGCTCTCACCTTCAGTCTTACCAGCTCCACAGGTGTTGTCACATGTCATTTGGATAGTTCCATCAGCCTCTTACTCCCTCAATCATCCGCAATTAAAGAAATAGTCTTGTTTTGACATGTTTCTCTCTCGCCCAGGTGTATCTCAGAGTTCCAGTCAGTCGAGTGGACCTCTGGCCTCCTTCACCACAGTGGGAAACCTACGTCGTTTAAGCCTCAACACTGACAACCAAACAGGATCATGGGAAATCACTGTTGACTCTAATAAGCCCTACTCTGTTAAGGTCACAGGTCAGTAATATGATAGAGATCACCTATAGTGAGAATTTAAACAATGTGTATGACATTTGATCTTTGTTGTGTACAAATTGTTTTTTTTTTAGTTTTACTGATGTTTTTCGATGTGTGTGTGTGTCCATCAGGTCAAAGCTCAGTGAACTTCATTTTCAATCTTGTGGAAGCTTATGAAGGAGCCCATGGGGACTTCAGCCTAAAGGAGGGACGTCCTCTTTCAGGTCAGATCACTTTTATTGTTATTCTTATACTCAGTTGTTTTGTCTCATTGTCCTCAACAACATCTTTTAAAGGATGGTCATCACATTAGGTGGCTTTTGTCTGCAATGGGTGACGGTTGAATCTGCATCTCCTCCAGGGTCAGGTGACTCTGCAGTAGACATGGATATTCAACGATTTTAGCTTTAGTCAGCAGAGACGTAAACCTGACATGAGGCACCGATGATATGAGGCACACCAAAGTTACAGAGACTGGCTCATAAATAGTTTTCAATCTGTCTCCTTTTAAGCAGCGCTCGAACATCTTTCAGTCAGTATCAAGTTTGAAAGACGTACTGGAGTCAAAGATATTATAGAAACAACCACTGTAACATTGTCACTGACCTCCATGCTGACTTCTAGTGTTTAGTCTCCCCCTAGACTAGGGGAAGCTTGTTTACTGGTAAAGGAAAAGGAGCGAGTCACCTATTTAGCAGACTCACTTTTTACCTGCATATACACACTCATTTTGTGGTCAAAACAGTAATTCAATCCCTAGAAATACTACTAGTCCTGTCAAACTGCCTCTTGTCTCTTCATGAACCTCTCAGTCTCCTTTGTCATGCTCATGTAGTTTCGCTGTCTCTTTCAGGTGGTAATGCCAGTCTCTTGGTCTCTGTGACAGGAAGTGACACAGTAAAGGTCACAGAGGTCACTCTGTTTGACAGCTCAGGGCCAACAGAGGTCAACGGATCACTGCAGGCACGTCACACGCTGCGTCACACTTGATAAAGTGGTCCCTTAGAGTGCTATTCCCAGAAGCTACAGTGTATACTTCACTTCTTCTCTTCTCTTACCACTTTCCAAACAAAGTCATTAGAAAAAGATTTTATTTTCTACCTTGAAGGAAGCCAGTTTTTAGTGGATGTATCTATACTTTCTGACAGCCGACCCTGAAATCTTGAATACTACAGTGTCCTCGAATGCCCCATTGGAGAGTCTAAAAATAGTCTTATTTGGAGTTTCATGAGATGCTAATTTACTGCTGGCAGCAAGTTTATTGCCTATAAAATTAGACTTTTTCTGAGTTAGATGAATTTGAACGGCCAGCTGCCTAAAATGTAGAAAACTTGGCTTAAAGGAGGAATTTTATAAACCATACATATTTGTCAGTCAAAGAACCACTCCACTTGTTGTCATTCTGTAGACGTTTACAATATTGTATGCAAAGCAATGAAACTGTGGGCAAATGGTGTGAATAACTGTAGGCAAATGGTGTGAATAACTGCAGCTCTTAGTCAACAGTAGTCAAACATCTTATGAGTCTGACCATTTCATATCACTGTCTACGATGACTTTCATGACAACATCGGTCTTTCTCTCACTGTCCCCCACAGTCATTGGGCAGTGGTAACTTCCTGGTGACTTTCAGTGGAGTCCCCGCAGGTGACTTTGTGGTTCGCCTGAAAGGAGAGGACAGCAGCTCCACCTCCAGGTCAACAACGAGCGCCTTCCAGAGACAGGCCTCCACACAGATCAAGACCTCAAGCATTTCTGTTACTGTGAGCACCCCGATTTGCATATTTTATACCAAGCAGCTAGTTGGGCACATAAGAACTGATGTAGCACAGCTGCTCTGTTGTTGTTAGCAGTGATGGGTCAGACATGTGTGAGTTGACTAATCAGAAGAGAGTGGGTATCTGGGGGGGGGGGCTTAAAGAGACAGGAGCTGAAAACAGGGCATTTCAGACAGAGGGAGGAAACAGTGTTGCACACCGAACAGTATGAGAAAAATTTGGTGTTTTTTGAGCATTCAAGCATGTAAACCTATTCTAGTAGTGAACCCTCAACAAATTAATAACCTGAAAATGAGCATAAAATGTCCCTAATAAGCAAGAGTCAAGCAGCCATGCAAGTGTGTCTGTGAGGCTGTGTTTAGGTACAGTAGTGCTTTAAACGTCACATTGCTAACAGGCTCACGATAATAATGAAACAAGTCCAGTTGCCTATGATGCAGCACTTGCACTTAACATTAGCTAATTAGCACTCAATACAAACTAATGTTGAGGCTGATGGGAATGTGATTAGTTTGTTCATAAACCAAAGTATGGGATAAATTCCATTTTTGATGTAGGCTATAAGAAAATCCAGTCATCAGGGGGATGTCGGTATCAGCAAATAGACACACATTTGTGCCAAATTTCATGGCAGGTCATTTAATGATTGTCTAGACAGGACAATCAAAACCACACATGTGATGGTGGTGCTAGGCTTCATCTTCAGGGGCTTCAGCCATTTGCAGTCACACCTAATTATGGTATATTGTTTTTGTTGGTTAATTGCCAATAAAAAGACTTATTGACTGAGCACAGGATTGTTTTTTTGGTCTGCCGTTGTTGTTTCCTTGTCCTCACTTTCCCAAGGCAGACAGGAAATCATTTTCATGTGAATATCTAATGTCCTTTTATCTGCACTTCTCTCTCCCTCCCTCTTTTCAGGCCCAAGTCAACAACACCAACGTAGAACCAGGCTCCACCATCTCTGTTCCTTTCACAGTCGCCACAACCACCAACGGAGTTGTGAACGATTCTGTGACCGGGACGTTCACGGTGCGAGCCAATAATGACCGCAGCTACGCTTCAACTACACCCAGCACTGTCGCCATAGCAGCAGGAGGCACAGCCAATGGCACCGTGACCTTAACCGTGCCAACCAGTGCTGCATCAGGAACAGACGTGACCCTTACCATTGAGGCGGAAAATGCAGCTGCCACTGATGTCAACTATGCCGTCCTCAGGTTTTCTGTGGCTCCCAAGGTAAGAGGACTGTAGTTAGATGTTGAAATAAAAACAGGATAGGTTGGTGGTTCGAAATGTAAGAGAAGAAAAAAATGTTGAGATTTGTTTATGTGACATTTTTTAAATATGATATTTAAATATGTAACTGTAAAGACAGTTATAATGAAAAATAGATAAGACATTATACTTGCTATAATTTTGCAGTTATTTTGAGTCAAATGATCTAATTTCTCATTAATTTGTGTCTCCAGGTGACAGATATCAGCCGTCCAGTGTGCCAGGAAGTTAGTTCATCATCCAACTGCCCCTCCTCTTCATCGCTCTGCGCTTCCTCTCAGTGGGAGTTCATCGCTAATCTCACCGATGGCATCAACGGAACCGGCATAGAGAGCGTCACCATCCGCCAAGGGAACGGTACCCTCAACACCACCACAGTGGTTGGAGCAGGGGGCGAGAACATCACAGTGGCCACCTACAGCGCCTCCTGCTGTTCACAGAATGTAGAGCTGACGGCTGTGGACAAAGTAGGAAATGTGGGGACGTGTGTGGGACAGGTTAAACAATCCACCACAGCTGCTCCTGTGATCACAGCCACAGTTAACACAACATCCACTGGAGGGCGCACTTTGAGCATGTCACAGTGTCTCTGGATCTGTGCTGCAGTTTCTCTGATTTGGTAATAAAAGGGATACATGTAAATTACAGAGTGAATATGGAATTGTATCTTTGATTTATTTCATCAGGTGTGTTTAAATTTAATTTACATCCATCTCTTTATTTCTTGAGGCATAAAAGAATATGTTTTAACTGTATCAATTTGATTTATTTGAATTTGGGTGCTTTGTGTTGAGAATATATTTTAAAAAATGCAGTTACATTATATTTCTGGTGTGTGTGGATTGGTTGCAGCCATCACAGCATGGACAGAGTGGTAAGGCTAACGTCAGAGTGCCAGCAAAGTTAAAAATCCTTCAGCCTCTCTCTTTCAAATAATGCTGAATATTATTCCACAAGTAGTTTTAAGGATTACCTTTTGTATCTTGGTGGCAAATTTGTGAAACACTGTTGTATCAAATGGACATTCAGGTAACATTAAGTGTGTGCTTTCATGCTGGTGAACAATAAATTTAACTCTAAATTCTGCTTCTGATAAGTCTTTAAAACCTCTACAATACATTAAGTACACGTTGCTGCTAAAATTTAGCAACTATTACTTAAAGGGTAACTGTTGGACTGTGGTATAAAGCCTCCAGAGGAAGTTGCATGTAATCTGATAAATTGCCTCCAGTGACGTCAACCAGTTGCATTGTGGGTAATGTAGGCCCCTGGTTTTAAAAAGCAGTCCACTCAATGTTTGACTTTGCTTAAAAACAAATGATCAAATCGAATACAAAAGAATATGTTTTTCTTCATTTTCAAAAACTGATGCCTACATTACCCACAATGCAACTTAGCCACTTAATGACAACACTGCACTTTAACAGATTGCATTCAGCTCCATCAGCATGGTAAAAAAGGCAAAGACCCCTGGAGTAGGAAGATACCGCTGACTTGGGAGCTGCACAGTGTAGTTTTCAGAGGGTTATGTGAAACACGCATGGTGAACAGAATGAATAATAACACTGCTGCAATCGCTAGTAAAGTTTATTTGTCTATTTCAGAAAAAGTAAAACAATAATTACAACAAAGAACCAAATTAACTTCAAAGAGCAGTAAAAATATAACAAATACAATATTAGATAAAGTGGAAGAACTAAGAGCGACTTCCAGCAGCCGAACACCAATGGCACTTCTGAGGCCTGTTTCACACGGCAGGATTTACATAGGAAGCTGGATTATACAGAACCACACCTGGTGAAGGACACAAAGCTGTTCCTGGTTCCACTCAGTGCAGTCCTACAGCTAACTCGGTGATCCCGGTTGGTGAGACAGGTCCCAGTTATCAGGAGACAGCACAACAGCCTGACTGAATGCAAACTGCACCATTAGAAGGGGAGGAGGAGTGAAAAGCTTGGTCCTTTTATCCAACAAAATATTGTTCAACTAATTTAGATTTTCCTTCAAACATTACAGCAACCACAAAATCAAAGTACAGCATGTTTACTACAAAAGAAAGAACAGAAAAGCTGATCACCTCTCCATTAACATGGCAAGTAAACATCAAAGCAGCCACCCCACTAAAAAAGAAAAGCTTCATTTTGATTTGCAACTTGCACAAATAAATGTTCTGCCCTGCACGGTCACCAAAAAGCAACTGGAGAGTCAAAAGTGCACCACTACAATGAGGAATCTAGATACGCGATTGAGAAGAGCAAACTGAACTGAAGTCGGTATCCTCAATAGATGACAATGACTTCATAGATACAGACACATGACTCCCGAGATTAAGAAGAAAAAAAAAACAACAACAACCTTTAAGTCGTGTCTGCGAAGATGTCATCCTTGTCACAAAAACACTAAAGAATATCCTTCTGTCTGAAATCACTGAGCACATTCATGTCACATCAGTAATGCAACTTAGAACAATGTAAGAAACTTACTATATTAGTCATTAACAACAGTATTTACAATACCTACTATGTTACTCTTTTAAACAGAGCAGAGCTGTATGTTACACAACTGGATATTTTGCATTATTTTTAATAGCCCATGGTAGATCAAACGTATCCCTGGATCTCTGTGTTCCTGACAAGAGAGACGGCCAATACCAGAGTTGTAAGTATGTATAATCTATACATAATAGATCAATACAGAGTGCCAATAACTGGTATCTAACATTGTTATCCTCAAAAGGCAAAGACAAAAGCTACAGTTACAGATAAATAGCTACAGTTTTGTTGTTTTTAACAAAAGCAAGTGAGAAACTGTACATAATATTAACAGTATTTTTATGGCAAGACCACTGAGGACTCTCTCCTCGACCTGCTCTCATCGAAGTCACTATGCTGTATGATAGGACTTTGGTCCAACAAACCCAACAAGACTGTGTAAGATGCAATACATTTCTTCATTGTCAAATAAGGTGTCAAAAGACTGGAAAGTGCGAAATGCAATTGCGCTGTAAAGTTACAAGTAATTGGCTTGAAGAGGGGAACAGAAATATACCAGTTTTCTAAAATATAGTCACAAGTTAATCCTGTAACTTCAGAGACTGATGATGTAGTTTGATATGATTCATTTGCTCTGATTATGTTGTCGTTCAGCTACTGTATCACAGGGCTGCAGCCCATTTTTGTTACTGGTTCAAAGCATCAGAAAAAGGCAAAGAAATGCAATGAAATCTTGTGTTTCTAAAGATGAAAATGAATAGATTTTGGTTTACACGCATGTAGGCGATGATACAATAGTTGCATGCAGAGGCACTGAGTTGAAAGAGTTTGTAGGCCTATATTCTCTGGGCATGCTTACATTTCAATCGAAATCAGCTTTTTTCTATAAGACAAAATTAGTACAGAGCTTCCATAGTTGGCATTCACTTTTTTCATTCAGTTGCATCACCATATATACTGTAACAATCCATTTATTTACAGTATATACATATATACTATACTTCACATAATATATATGTTGTGAACGTTCCATGCAGCATATGAAACCCTCTTTGAATAATATCATTGTATGGAAATAAGGGGTTCAAAGAATAACAAGCTGTCATCATATATTTGTTTCTACTTAAGGGTTTTACGGTAACTTGCAGTACGAACCCCACAGAACTAAGTGTCACTGCAGAGGATGTTCCCATTTTGAAATAATTTTCTGTGCCCGCCAAAGCACTGGCTCAGGATTACCAACCAGCACTGGCAAAGCAAATGTGTCAGCACTTTTGCAAATGCTATGCAGCTAACAAAGCACATACTCAAGTCAGCTTGATGCATGTGCCCTTCACCTCGAACCAGGCCTCATCGCCTCCACTGTGCACAAAGATCAGTCAGTGCTTCAAAACCCCCCGAAATGGCCTTGTTCCTGCATATGACATTAAAGTGATTTGCTGATTTGATAAAATTGGATCACATTCATGTCACATGAGATTTCCAGCATTATTTTCAGGCAACATTTTAATTTTTTTTTGTTGTTTTTCATTATACTGACCTCTCAGTCAACTTGAGCAAGATATATGCAGTAATAAACTTCAAAAAATTTAATTTTAGAGTCATCAAACTGTCATGCTAAAACCGCAAGTGCAGATATAACAGTTTAACCTACAACACTAATATGCAAATCCTCCAAGGTGTCTGACGTGTAAACATTGCAAGGGCTAAGTAGACTGGTATCGTACATACAATAGTTGCTGTATTGTAATATCTGTGGAGGTATAAAATGTGGCTGTTTGGCAATAAGCAGGGAGAGAAAGGTACAGTAATATCCCTGCCTTTGGAGTGTGAGTCAGGTAGAATCGGGGAGACCTGAGGTGTAAACGCTCTATGATTGTACTGATCTTGCATCTGTTATTTAATTGGATTGGGGATGGAAAAGGATGGACACAATCTGATCCGCAGGCCTATTTGAATGGCACAGGAAACAGCTTTCAAGCGAGTCTATTATGAGGGTACTGGCTGTCTTTCTGGTGTGTGTTAAACTAGATGTATCAGGTCTAATGTGCTACTCTAATTGGTCTCATTGATTTTATTTCTAATTTAACACATCCAGCCACTTTTACAGGTTGAAAATTGACAATATTCATCAGTCATTCATTTGCGCAGTTGTCAAAACTAATAAGCACCACCGGCTCTGTGGTGCTAAGGCAGCTACTTCATAGTTTAATAGCTTTAAAGCAATCAGCTTGTCTGATTGAAGAAAACATCACTAAGGAAACACTAAGAATAATTTATTCATATAACATGAGACACTGCCACTCAACAAAAATAATTACGGATGCTCTTTGTTCTGATTAGACATCACAGGTGGTTGTTAGAATAGATAAGAGATGCGGCTGGCTACACTCACAGGAAGAGGAAACCAGCCACATAAGGGTGGCTATGCCTACAGCTGCCTGGATGGTATTAATGACACTGATGAAGGCTCGCAGAGTGATTGTTGTGTTTCCAGGATTATGGCAAATCATAGGATATGGCTAGAGAACTTGAACGTCTGGGCACTGGTGTCTGGAGGTTAGGCTAGTCTTGTTGGGCTACTAAGACAATAGGGTTAGGGGAATAAGTAAAGCAAGGCATAGGGGAAGACATCCCGAGGTCCCTCTACTGCTCATCCATCTCAGTAAGATCAGAGTTGGAAGATGGCGGTGTGGCTGACGGGAGGTGGTTTGAAACGGGTAGTGGGCTCAGGTCAGAGCCCTGGGGGACGCCACTAGGCGCAGGGTCAGGGAGGGTCAGGGTCTCCGGAGCTGACTTTTTGCGGGGTCGGTCCTTGGGGACAGAGAGGGACTCAGGCGCATCAGTGCACATGGGGGTGGAGGGGGCGCTGGCAGGGCCGGTGAGGGCACAGGAGGACAGGGGCGTCTCGCTGATGGAGATCGACGGAGGAAACATCCCGATCTTCTGGTTGGTAGCCTCCTGGATGGCGCGCTCAAACTCTCTCACCTCATCCATCGTCATGTCTGGATTGGAAAAAGACCAATTGACCAGTGAGTGGAAGAATTGGAAAGTAGAATTGTGTTTATTCTTTGCACAGAGTACAACATGTAGTTTTTAAAGGGTAAGTAAACCAATTTTACACAATAAACTGTTATTATAGGTCTTGAGGAGCACTGCTGCATATGTGAGAAACACAGATAAATTGCTTCTAATGATGTCACTCAGGGGCCATGTTCCATTGTGGGTAATGTAGGCGCCATGTTCTAATTATTATTAGAGCATGTTGTCTTATTTTAATTACCAATATGTTGCTTTAGGTTTCCTAGATACCTTTCCAAACCTTTGGGTAATTTTTGCAGACATGATCGATTATATTCTTCACATGTTCACCAGTTCATGTCTGCATCGTTTGACTCAATGTAGGACAGAATGAGTGGATGTATGTGGAAAGTAATATGCAACTGTGAAAAGTTCATTCACAGACAGCAATGGTTCATATATGAGACAGAGGAGGAACAATGGACTGAAGAAACAATGAAAAAGACACATACGCTTGCTTTGTCATGGATCTCTATGTCATCCAGGGAAGATGGGTTTGTTGTGGAATGCTCTTGCTGCTCATGGCAATTTACGACTTTAATGTTGGTTTTCTCATGCATTTGTCTCTCGTAATCCCGCACATCATCCAAAGTCATATCTGGAAGAAGGGGGGAGGGGTGGAACCAGAGATGTTGGTAAATCCTCCATAATGGCACTCCAGTTGACGGAAAGGTGAAGAAGGGGAAGGGTTAGGTGCCAAAGGTGCACTCCTTGGGTGGGTATAAGCTGATGATTACAGCTTTTTAAGGTTAAAAGCTATAGAGGTCACAGTGCTAGCTTCCCATGACCCAGAGAGTTTACAGGAGACAGCCAGACAAATCTGAGCCACACAAGGAATAAGGGAGGAAAGGAAGTGTGAGGTCAAAGACGTTTCAAGATAAGGAAAAAGCCAGAATAATCCACACCAAAAGAACAGGTTGGATCATTGGAAGCACAGGAAAGCAACACCTAGAAAATATTCACTTATTCTCTGGGCAGATTCATTTCACACTAAGGGAGTATTTCAAGCATCTGAGTTGTAGGGAGCTGTGGTATAGCGGTTATAGAGGAGAGGAGAGGAACATGTTTCATGGCAAAGATAACAGGCTTGTTATCTTTATGCCCTGCAGCTATGGAAAAAGCTGAGAGGGAGCAAATGTGTTACAGCCACTTATGGCTGCAAACAGGGCTGCCTCTCGTGCAGCCAGACTCGCAGACAGAGGGACAGAGGCAGCTTTCATGTTTCAGTAAGTGCATCATTCTTCACTGAGTTACATTTCTAATTATCTCTCTATGGAATTGCAGCCACTTCGTTAGTTAGGTTTACACCCATACAAACAGGTAGGTCTGGTAAGTATGGAAAACAGCGCCAAATACATTTAAAATGAGTTTAACAGTACTGCAACATTTATACAACTACTGTGTCTACGGTTGATTCTCAACAAACTCATGAATTTCTCCAACATGAAACATGAAAGAGTGCGGTTTAAGAGGAATTTGTCTCGTGCAGGTTTTATTTGAAACAAACACTAACCACGTCTGGACACAACGGGACAGTGTTTGTTATTAGTGCGTTAGTGGTGATACCAAGATACCATGCTGTAGGAGAATGAGCAGGACTGGCAGTAACAGGGTTAGATGCAGGTTGAGTGATTTTTCATGCACACTGCATTGTAAATAAAGAGTAATCAAACAGTAATTTATATCATGACAGTGTGTACATTTCAAAGGATAATCAGTTTTAAAATATAACAGTTCAAGAAGAGTAACAAATCTTCCTTCAAGGCTGAACTGCATTAATTCACAATACACAACAATGAAAAAGAAAAAAGATTGCATCGATGTATGATTACAATTAATAAGTTATACACATATTTAAATAAGAAAAGTCAGTGCTATTGTGTAGGCAATGCATTAATTAAAATTTGGTGTCAGTGAATCGTTGAAAACTGAAAGGTTGAAATGTGCCAATGGCTGTAAATTAGCTGAGTTTGTAGACAGCATGACTGTAGAAAAAACCTACCAATCCACTCATCCACCCAGGCAAATGCCTGTCGATGTCCCAGCAGCAGCACATCCCGAACCACCTTTAACACAATCCGACAGTCAGAAAATTACTCTTTTCCTTTTTTAATGTTTTTTTAAGTCATTACATGTTACTATATAAGATTCAACCTGTAGGACAACAGACTAAGAACAATGGACCAAGAAATTAACTTAGCAAAGCAAAGAAGGATATATGTAAACATGCATTACAGCAACTTAAAACCAAGGTTCATCTATGACTAAAAGAAAAGAATCTAACATCTTTTTGTTACCTTGTGTACAAACTGCTCCACACGGGTCTGCAGACCCCACACCTCGAACTTGACGGTGACCAGTTTGTATGAGCACATGATGGGATCTTGGGTGTCCCTCCAGCCCTCCTGAAGAATCCCCGTGACGTCTTGTCTGACTTGAAATATCTCAAGTCCTGCAACAGTGGGGAATGAACACACACACACGCACACACTTAATATTACAATAATTAACCCAAACCTTCAGGCATCGTTGTTTCTGCATCCCAGTGGAGAAACAACTCCCCAGTGGGGAGAAGTATTGGAGAGCCTAAAATTAGATGCATGACTGAATTCTAGTATTAAGTACAATTTGAATTAACCGCTCTGGTCCTTGGAGAATTTCTATTCAGAGTCATTAGAGTTGAGGCAATCTGTTATCAAACCGCTCTGAAGACAATTACCAGCTCTCACACTTCACAGACTCAGAAGTGCGGCTGACAGACAAGTGGGATTGAGGTCTCAAGTCCCCAAAGTTTGTATTAGACAGAGTGCTTGGGCTTCAATAACAAATCAAACAGATATTAATAAAAATATCAAGTATGTTGTTATCTTTCCTGAGAAGATCCTCACAGGGGTATTAAAAATACTGGCTATAAAAGAATTCAAACACAAGGATCACAACATGACACACTGTAATCTAAATCATCTAAATCACATTGTTTTACTACTGCGCCTCCAGGTTCAACACTGCATTGACACCCCTGCAGTGGTGTTAATACCCAGTAGCCACGAGCATACACACACACACACACACACACACACACACACACACACACACACACACACCTACACAAGCTCACCTCAGACTCTTTATAGTAGCGCTCTGGGATCTCATCGTAGGCGATGTCGACGAAACACACCTCCCTCTCCTGATCCTTCAGCTCGCTGTCGAAAATCTAAAAAAACAGAGCAGAACGGTTTGCCAGCGTGAACTGTGGCCTCTGCCTGACGATCCTCACAGTTATAAATACACCTCAGCAAAGTGTCTTTTCCAGGTTACATCATGCCTGCCTTACTGCTTGACTCAAAGGCTGGAAATTATTCATACTGTTACTAACGCTCGACTGTGTGTCTTGTCACGCTCGGTCCCCTCATCATTCAGTCAAACGCTAGAAACGCGTATTGTAGTTTCTTACACAGCCATTAGGGGTGCTCTCTGAACACATCTCCTATTTGTTACTGTGTCAAATGACACTGCAATGACTGTGTGATGAGTTCAGAGCTGCTTGCACAAAGAGTGCCACTTTCTTATCTATTATTAGTCCTATTGTGTCATCAGTTCTAATGCTGTTGGGTATATGGAACTTCCTACTAGGCCAGCGCAATATATCGATATAATATCTTTTTTGTGATATAAGAGTATATGTAATTCTACATTTTGGACATCATGATATCGAGATGTGGCATGTGTGTTGTCTTTTCCTGAGTTTGAAGGCTGAATTAGGAGAAGAAGAAGAAGGAAGCAGAAGGAAGCAGGAAGGAGAAGGAAGAAGACGACCAAGTAGAGGAAGATGAAGAAGCAGAATTTCCAATAGTCATCTCTACAATAGTGTTGCAATATCGACATTGTCGCTCAGTACCAGGATTTGCAAAGTGCTTTTGAGAAGATTTCAACATATCGACATGTATAACTTCGAAAGTGAGGTTAGAGGCCACAGGCTTCATTTAAGAGATTTTTTATCTTCAACTAAACTACAGGCAGGCTTCTGAAATATCTAAATGAATGAACACAAATCATTCATAGATCTTTATCATTCATGCCGTTCCATCTTTGTTAACGTGATCTCTCTCTCTCCTCCACTGATATCCGTACATCTCCCGTGTACATCCTCCCTCTTCACTCTCGTTCCCTTCTTTATTCCTCCTCCCCTCCGAGGGGGCATTCTGTCATTTACAGTGAAGATGAGCACTGCTGGCACAATAAGGGTGATATGTCAGCATGCATGAGCGCAACCAAGCAACAGGAATGGCGACCGGGATGAAGAGAGAGGGAGAGGTGGATGAGAGACACAACGGAAGGGGAAAACACTGAAAAGGAGATGGTGGTGGAGCGCAGGGCAGGAGCAAGATATAGTGTAGTAAGTGGAGAGAGCTGGAGTCACAGGGAGGGGTAGAGAAAAAGAGTTGGGGGGCAGTGGACATGTATTCAGAAAAGGATGGAGGTGGGAGGGAGAGGAGGAAACACAGGTTTGTGTAATCAGACATGAGAAGGAAAAGGAAACATTTCTTCAATGAGCATGGATACATTAATTTACAAAATGTAAAATCATGAGTGTACTTATTTGAAGAGTTGTTGCTTAAGTATCAAACCAAAACTCTATGTTCTCCTCATTCAATGCTATGTGCCAATATTATGCACTGCTCTACTGTAGATGCCAGTATTTGTTGGTACACTTCATTTTATTAGTTTTCCAGTGTGAACACACAACAAACTCAAAACAAAGACAGACATTATGCGGTATTCTCCGTCCAAAGAAGGGCATTTGTCTTAAAATACTCAGCAGCCAGGTTTTTTAAAGGCTGACTGTGATCACAGACTGTGAGAGAAAACACTCTGGTTGGCTGTTCAGGTAAGCAGATCAGTGCACGACAAGAGAAAACGGAAAAAGAAAGGGAGCCTGTTGCTGTTGTAGCCATGATTTCACAACTTTAGCATGGCGTCTCCTTATTTTTCTCCCCTGCCACATCTGCAGCGCTTTTCTCAACTTTGTAATCATACATATTATCGATTAACTGATTGGCTATTTTAGTGAGAGTGGGGTCAAAAAAATGCTGCTTACTCATAACAATGCTTTGTATCAGCAGAGAGGCATTTCTTTTCACGCAGGCGAAGAACGTATGAGCTTGTTGGCCGTCAGCTGTGGTTTTTACAGTGTGGTCAAGTGCATCTTTGCAGGCAATTCCATGGATGTTCATATTGGATGTAATTGTACCTCTGTGTTCACTGGTTTTATGGCGCATATCTGTCTCCAAACTGGGCGCAGCTTTGAATGTGCATGACTTGTTGGGCGTCTGAATGCAGACGACGCGTGGATATAGACTGCAGTGATGTAATAAGTATCTTCAAACTGATTGGCAATGTGTCATCACACGTGAGCAGAAACAAAAACATTTAAAAAGTTGTACTGAAAAGTTAAAAAGGTTGAATATGGCAAAAGAAAACAGACAGAATGCAAATGAAACATGCATTTTCTCATTCTGCCTGCTGTGTAGTTCAGGGCTCCTTGGAGAGATTTACAAGAGCAACATGAGCCTCATGACACATGTTAAATCTTCGTGTGTGTGAGTGTGAGCGCACATATATGTGTGTGTCTGACATTGACTGTGGAATTCTGCATGTCATGCAATGTTGCAGCAGCCTCCATTCAATGCATGATGGCAATTCACACACCCACTCATTTCCTGTTCACCCATCCATGGTGTTCCTCACTTGCGCCATTCCTTCCCTCCTTCCTTCTTTCCTTCCTTGCTTGCTTGTTTCTTCCTTCCTCCCTCCATTTCTGAGTCCTTTCCACTCACCAAGTACTTCTTTGAGCTTTCCACACACAGCCTTAAGACACCCACAGTTGCCAGATGTATGTTATGCCATCAAAATCCACACATGCGAAAACACAATACTTGATCAGATAGCATATGGTTATATAACATGTTCAAAACAAAGCAGCGCACAGCTGCATTCATATCATTTCACAGCATCCTTTATTGCAAACCGCCTCACAGACTCATGAAGTGGTTATACAATGTCATAAAACATGCAGAGCTCCTTGTTTGTTTGCCTTGAAGATGTTACACAAAGTAGTGCAGCTGTATCACTGAATCATTGACTGGAGTGTGTGTGCATGCAGACGCTGACGTGCCGCTCTCACATCTCAAACTGTCTGGGATGTAAACACACAGACAAAAGCATATTTATGTAACAGAACTGTGATTTGTCTCAGCTTTTACCAATAAAGTGCCGTGACTGCAGGCGATTTCTGTTAGATTTCATTAAAAAGTTCCTGATCTGATGCCTTCTCTTGTCTCACCCAAGAAGCATCAATCTAAAAGATCGCTGCGTGTTTAATGAACCGACAGTCTGCCCATTTCTGTCTCCTTGGTTTCCTTTATGAGTGCATGCATAAACTAGTCTGTCAACAAGAGATTAGAGTTCAGTTGGGAGCCATTCCTCCCTTATACAATCACCAAATCGCTGACAATTTGAAGAAAAATATGAGGACACACTAAAATAAACCTGCTTGCTGCCCATCATGATATATTACAGGCTATTTGTCTGTTGCACACTAACCCTACCATTCCTCTTCCTCACTGTCCAGGCAGTGGCAGCATTTCATTTGATGACTAATGCCCCTATAAACTTGAGAGTGGAGGAAAATATAGAGAGAAAGAAAGTGAGTAGGCCAACAGCCCAAATGAAATTAGCCGTCCAACAAGTGAAGCCGTTTTTTTTGGCAGACTCCCAAGGCGCATTGTATAGTTGGCATTATGATACAACAGGAGGGTCTGTGGGTTGCCAAATCTGTCCGGACGGTTTTATTCATCAGCCGTCGCAGAGGTCTTGTTTTCAACCGTATGTCTGCTATCAGATAATTGTGTTTTAAATAGGCCTATTTCGCTGTGGAGACTGGTGTATCAGAAGGACAGAAGATAAGCCAGGTTAACATAACGTCAGAGATTAGTATTGGCGTTAGAGCCCGACTGATTAATTGACCTGGCTTCGTGCAAGAAATATCAGTGTTGGTGTGTATGTTAAACAAGAAACTGCAGTGCAGACATGGACATGCTGGAGGTATTTTGAAACAACTGTAAGAAATGTCCTGCTCAGCACATTTCAAAGTAAATTAAAGGGATTCTTGTCAAAAGTAATTGTATTTGTTGCACGTTTGGCAAAAAAAAGCTTGTATCAGCATCACAGGCATCCGATCCATCCTTTCTCGTGGATGTACAGACATGTCACACCAGGGGATACTCACATTGTCATTGCACCCTTTGTTGTCCTCGTATTTTGTCTCTATGTGGATGGAGAACTTGGGCAGGAATGAGCACTGTGGGGAAAAATAAAAAACATGAAAGAATAAAATAAAAAGCAATCCGTCATTGTTGTCTTAATGCCTTTTATATAGAAGTGGTGAACAGTCCATTCTGCAGAAATTAGACACTCCTTACATCTGGTGATAATTCAGACGGGGTTTCTGGGTTTGGGTTTACATCTGTACTCTACTTTATGTTACACAGCTGTCAAAAAAGGGACCAGCTTCTCTCACCGGTAGTGCATCAAAGTACTTTTCACTGCATTAACACTGGCTGTCATAGCTTCTGTTGGAACTCTCTGTCTCTCTCTCCTTCTTTGTTCTTCCTTACCGCATAGAATGTCATTATATCTCCTTGTCAAAATTGGCAAAACCAAAACCAAATTCTTAAGGCTTTTGTGATGGTTTTCTTTTTAAAAATCTTGGCATGGGTGTTTTTACACTGACTCATGTGTGAACACAAATCTCCCCCACACATAAACAGAGACAATATCAAGCATTCTGTCATCACAGTATTGTTGACTTCCCCTCTTTTCCCCGCACCCCAAAGTGTCATGACTCATGCATTCGACATTTCTCACTCCGCACGACAGAAGCCCTGTAGCTGAGCCTAATCGGATGCATGTGTGTCGACAAAATGTGTCAGCTAATTCTGCCAAGGCTTCAAGTGTTTTCAAGGGTTAATCACAGGTCACATAGGCAGTTCTGCCTATTAGCAAAGACAAGCTTGCTCTTATGTAGTGAGGACCTTTTTTGTGCATAAACACTGACCATGTAAGGACCAGGAGTCCTTCATGGGGACAAGAGACCAGTCCTCACAGCTGCAAAGCATTTCTGAGGTCCTGAGCAACAAAATGTAACTTTCTATCTTAAAATAACAGCTTCAGAATCATTTTGATGGTACAGTATCTTGTAATAACTTGAATGGTGTCTCATTCTCAGCCCCTCCGCCCCCCTATCACTTGTTTGGGCACTATGTGACTCCAGCGAGAGGGTCGGATCACAGCCTACAAGTTTGCAACACATTACATTGTTATGATTTAATACGTTTTGTTTGTAGTTATCACCTACATTATGTCTGACAAATTGTTACAGACGTGGGATTTGGGTGGAAGCTAATGTAAAATCCTAACACGGATAGATAGCGCAAACCTGGTTGTGTGTGTTGTGTGATGAAGGGGTAAATTAAGTGTAATCACAGCAGAAATCAAAGATGCAGGTGTTGTAACTAACAAACCTAATCCCGTTGTGAAAAATTATGTAACGGCAAGATATGCGAGCTGCATTTCAAAAAAGCAGCAGGCTGCATAATTCCCTTCTGTACACAGACAATATAGCTTCTAAACAGAGTGAACCACAGATGCTTTAATATGTGCATTTTAGCATTTTTGTATTTTTTATCAAGCTGTCAGATGCTTCAAATGAAAGACAGGTTTACTGTGATTTCTTATCCCCAATGTTAAAGTTGCAGTTGCTACAGACACCATGAACTGGACCGACAGAAGGAGACAGAGCAAAGAAATGAAAAAAATGAGAAAAAAGGTACTCTGCTCAGTGTCTTTATTTTGAAATATGCACAAAGGATACTTACTGTATATTCTGCAGGCCATGGCATGGGATGACACAGACATCAGGCCAGAGCAGAGACAGAACACAAGAGAATCACAGTGAGTCACAGACCATCTTAAAAAATCCCACAGCATGAAAAGAAATGAGAGAAGGCAATGTAGAAAAAAAAACTGTCATGCCATTTGTAAGATTTTTTGTTAAAAACATATTTTAAAAGATTATCTAAAATTATAAACAGAATGTGAACAGTTTTGACATTATGATGTCATGTTTTGCGTTGTAGAGATATCATGCTAACCAGCCAGCCCACCAACACATCCCTGTTCTCTGAAATCCGAGTCTGGACCGCTAGCTGCAAGGCTAACTAGCTAACAGCAGCTACAATTAGCGGCAGTTACCGTTTCCTCGAGGCTAAATGGTGCCCTCCTTTTAAGGTGGCCATTTCTTACATATTAAACCTTTAAAGTAAGGCTCTTTTTGTTAGAGCAGCTAAAGTGAACTGAGATGCTGTGTTGTGGTATTGGTCATAAAAAGTAAAAAGTTGCACGAGATCCAGTGAACACACACGCTCACCTGTTACGGTGTAAGGGTAGTAGTTCCATGCTTTCTCCGTCACGTAGAAGATTTTCGGAACCACTGCTCGAGCCCAGCTGGGCAATTTACTTCAGAGAGACATTGAGACAGACAGAGACATATTAGGAGAGAGACTGTGAGAACATAGCAGCGAAGCAGGGATTGGGCTGAAATTGCTTTCTGTTATCACGGCAATCTTCCAAAACATGTTCCACTTTTTAAAGGAATGTCTGCTCAAAGGATAGAACAGTGACGGATGGTGTGAAAAAAAAAATGCTTCCAGAAGATTTAATTCAGGGGTAGTCAAACACAAACAGATTTTATAACATGGAACACAAGTCTCATAATGCTATGTTTTGTGATCGTATTAGATCGTATTATCCAGAACATTTTAGCTGAAAGCTCTGCTCTCTTTTTGGTAACACCCTGCTCACATCCACACAGTTACACACATTCATACCTGCAAACTGCTCACTCCAATCACAGTCTGATCTGCTGACCACTGAGCAGCTCCACTAGAGCAGCTGGGGTTTGAGGGAGTTGCTCAAGGGCATCTCTATCAATTTGACTTTAACATAGTAAAATCAACATCTTCGGTTTTAGACTGTTGGTCTGACAAAGCAAGCCACTGTCAACCGCTGATGGTCGCGGCTTTATCCCTTTTTTCAAGGGGTCATAGGGAGGTTTCTGGAGCCAATCCCAGGTATCTAAGGGCGAAGGCAGGGTACACCCAGACGAGTCGCCAGCTCGCCAGCTCATCGTAAGGTGCCAAGTGCACATCAGGAGCGATTTTGGGGTTCAGTATCTTGCTCACGGATACTTCGTCAAGTGGCTCAGCTCCGCCCCGGGGCTTTTTGACCACTGTTTTTGACCACTGTGAACAATATTCAAGAGAGTCGGACTAATCATGAAACATTGCCCTTGTCTTAGAGCAAATACTGAAAACACGGGGAATATACATCTACCTAAAAGATAACCAAATCTGCTAACAGCTCCTCTAAAACTTGCAAATTAACACATTATAACTTCTTTGTTTAATCTGTCCCAAAACCAAAGTGTAAAAACAACACATTATGGTTCTACTGGAGGATTATGGGCTGGACTATTTCTGGACTGGGCGGTGTCTATCATTGTTCCAACCTACTTTAGATGAAAACACTCCCCATGTCATATGACAAAAGCCTTAACTGCTTCATTCCCATGGAAACTGCCATCACACTGATCCCCGCAGTATAAGACAGCTGAGGTAGCATGTAAAATAACAATATGAGGCATTGAATTTGATCAATATTTTATCAGATAAAAAATGAGGCAAGAATTAGCTCCCTAGCATGCTATTTCCTCACTGTGGACGGCAGCCAGTTCCACAGCTTTTGGTAACGTTTACTTATTGGCATGACAGACTCTGAAGGGACCTAGCTCAGTGTATGTATGTACGCCGTCGTCGAGGCTTTAGTCATAAATAAGTGGGCATGCTTTCATCTGAAGGTTGTTGGACAGACGTAGCTTGGCACAGGAACTTCCTGAGAGCAAAAACCCACCCTGAAGGCTTTTCTCAATGGAAGAGATGTTCTCACTCTCTCCCGACTGACTTCAGCAAGATTTGGCGTTACCAACGGGTTCCGCTGGTGGAAGCGCTCTCCTGCTGTTGATCTGATTGATTTAAGTGGTTTGTCCATATAGTTTTTTTAAGTGCCTGCCCTTTTTAAAATGTTTTCTAGCGGCTTTCTTTCCAGATAGTTTTGTGGGACAGACCATCTGGTGCGTCAGGTCAGGTGAGGTGACTGGTTTTGGACAGAGCCAGGTATGCTGTTCAACATTGTTTCCAGTCTTTACGTTCAACTAAGTAGTTGCAGTTAGAATGAAAGTGGTATAAATCTTCTCAAAGTCTTGGCAAGAAAGTGAAACAGCGTAATTGCTAAAATGTCAAACTTTGCATTAGAGCCCCTTCTGGCAGCCGGGAGATCATCTACCATGTGTTCACTGTTCAAAGAGGTACAGTATACTGCCAATATGTAGACTCGGGGGACTTTGTGTGTGACTATTCATGCTTGACATTCCCTGGTTTTGAACCATGAACTCTGCTAAGACTATAATTGAGGCTGCGTTCAGAACTTTTATTATGAGACGTGTCAAACACAGAAGTGAACAGGCTTTTATGTATCCTGCTTTCATCTCCACTTCATTTGACTGACATGGAAAACAATTTCTTAAGGAGGACAAAAATGGCGCCCACTGCATCGTGACGGCTGTGAATAAAAACAGCCTTCGACGGTCACATTGTGTGAACGTTGGCAGGTTCTCTCTCTCTCTCTCTCTCTCTCTCTCTCTCTCTCTCTCTCTCTCTCTCTCTCTCTCTCTCTCTCTCTCTCTCTCTCTCTCTCTCTCTCTCTCTCTCTCTCTCTCTCTCTCTCTCTCTCTCTCTCTCTCTCTCTCTCTCTCTCTCTCTCTCTCTCTCTCTCTCTCTCTCTCTCTCTCTCTCTCTCTCTCTCTCTCTCTCTCTCTCTCTCTCTCTCTCTCTCTCTCTCTCTCTCTCTCTCTGCCTCTCTCCCAGCAAAACAGACTGACACTCCTCCCACACCCCCATCTGTTGATTTCTCCCATTCCCTCCATGTTCTTTTAAAGATCTTTGCCAATAGCTGCTGGGACGGGGCCCACGTTTCCAAACGTGCAAGCATGGTGGGTTTTCACACCAACGCCTGTATTCGTATTTAGAAAACTTGGAAAAAAAAACTCACACCCTAGTTTAGTTGAACACATCAAAGGAAAGGGAACGCTTTATTCATAAAATCAACCAACCCCTCTGCGCTCTTAATGAAGGTTATTGACAGAACAAGCATGGAATCGATGTTCAGGTCAAATGGGATTGGGCCAAATAGTGAAGTACAGCACGAGGCAGATTGTGAGGGCTAATGGGGCGGTTGAAGCGTGACAGAACGGGCCCAGATTGACTTCCCTGCTGCTGAATCAGAGCTAAATGTTTCGTTGTCGCAGAACCAGATGGATGGTTCAATCCTTACTATAACATTATCTATCTTGATTGTTCATAACTTGATATAAAGATATTAGTTTAATGTACTACATTTTGTTTATCCAGAAATCACTCAGAGTTTTGTTTATTGTCGTCTGCCATTTCTCTGTTCATTTGTGTCTTTCTCTCTTTTTTCATTCAGGACAGAGTACTACAGCACAGATGGATATGAACAGATTGTACGGGGCTGTCGTAGGTGATTATTCACATTAATGTCAGGCAAACAACTCTACAACAAATCACCTTTTGTGACAGGGCTCAAGCACTACATGGGAAACTGCAAACCTCTCCAGCACACCAATTCAAAAAAAGTAATCGTCTCATGTTCATTCTGAGAAATGAACATTTTTGGAGAAGCTAACACTGATGTTCGCCTGTTGGAGACACTACTTACTGATGATAGCCTGTTGGGGAAGCCAACAACAATGTTCATTCGTTTGCTATTCACACCATGATTCCTTTACCGTCCAAACAAAGCCTTGAGCAAATGTAAAAAATGTCTTTTTCTGAAATTGCAGTATAGACAGAGCAAATTGGATGAAAGTACCTGAATAGAAGCCTGACTTATCTCTGTTTGCTCCCTCTGCCTTCTTCCTCTCCTCTCCTCTGAAGAGCAGAGCTGTGCTGACTCAACATAATTAGTTCCCCGGCATTGCGAACGCTGACACAGGTATTTGTGCTCAAACAAATGGCCTACAGCATCTCTGTGCCTCCCTCTTTTTTCCCTCTTTTGCCCTTATGTTTTGTTCTTTCCATCTCACAGTCATTTTCTTTTCTTCTTCACATATTCTCCACCCTATTCTTTGTCATCTTTCTGTGATTCATGTAGGTATAATAAAACTGTTTATACATGCAGATGCATGTGTGACACATCCAAACAGGATCACGGTTTGCAGTGAGATGCCTCAGTATGGGGTGACATATAACCATGATGGATAAGTAACTCAGACAAACTGACGTGAAATGAATTTCAGGGCATCCACATGTATATTTGTGTTTGTGCAAACCTTTACAGCCTTATCCAATGACTGAATGTAATGCCACTTGCATGCAGATATACTCCAGGTGCCACATAACAGAAAATGTTACATACATGAGGATGATTACTTGGGATTTTTGGTATTGCAGAAACATATTTTCTGAGGGTACAAATAATGTCTTATCTAAAGACAGGAATTTAAGTATAACAGAATTGTCCTAACTGAAAGTAGGATTGCATAAATTTAAAAAAGCTACGTTTCAGCACTGTTCTTCTTAGGTCTGTATGGCAATGACGATGAAGACGGGGAACAATATAAACAACGACATCCTACTCATACCATAACTGGAGGGGAAGCTGACACCAATGTTAGCCTGTTGGAGAAGCTAATAACAATATTAGCCTGTTGGAGAAGCTCACACCAATGTTAGTCTGTTAGAGAAGCTACTACTGATGTTAGCCTGTTGGAGAAGCTAACACGGGTGATGACCTTCTGGCGAATATCAAGATTAATGCCTCCTACTCATCAAGGCTGTATTGAATGACCATCTTTTCCTATCCATTACAGCAAACTAGCTAGTCATGAGTTCAGGAACTGCTTCTGTATCTTTTCTTAAACTGTTCAACCATGGTGGCTTATATTGTCATTTGACAAATTATCTCCCGTGGATTCTGCTAATAAAAGTCATATACATTCTCATGAAGAGGTTACATACTTAACCAAACATGAGCTATATTACCTTCCAGTACAGTGTATGAGTTCTCCACATTCAAATTAAACACATGTATAAAACGTGTGCCACTGACCTGTTGAGGTAGACTCGTTTCTCTGTGAACTGGCCTTGGCCGTGCTCCGGGTCTTCATAGGGTTCATTCTGGACCACCTCCACCCCTTCCCCTCGATCACTCTGCTCATGGCTGTGTTTACTGATCATGTACAGCTGCCCAATCCGGTACTGGAAGATAAAACACAACAACGAGTTCACAAACTATTGTCTGACAGCAGCTACTTTAGGAGACTTAACTTTGTCCCCAACCTGTTACACTAATGCTTCTAAGTTAAGTCCAAGATTTACAGATATGTTGACAGCAGGAATGCTCATAGCTCAATTGTCAAGTTGATTGCTGTTTCAAAACAACAATGAACTTTTAATGTGTACAGTCTCAAGTATTGTGTTACCGGCATTTGCATCAAAACTCAAAAGGTGTCATGTAACCGCTGGAAGTCATCAACATAGAGGCAGAATTGGAGCACATACTGTATTTCGCACCACAGTAAACCAATGTTGTGCTTCTTTGAGTTTCACAATAATAAATGTACTAAACTGTCCTGACATTTGGATACATGAAAAATCAAACACAATTCTAGAGAGGAAAAAACTAGAGGATCACGCACACGGCAACACAAAGCCATTCTGTCACAGACATTCATTACAAATGGATCTGAGGCAAATTTGTATGCGACTTACGAAGTTTCAGCTGAAAAAAGTAACACCCTGTCTAATTATCATAGAACATATTCATCACACCAATAGTGGATATTTTATTATCATGCAAAAAGATGACAGGAACAGGATCACAACACAAACATTGGTGATAATAAAAGAGGTAAATTAAAAAGGTAATAGAACGCAAAATGTGATATTACTCACACCGTCTCAATTTTGTCATTTTTTCGCATGTTTTTGTTCCATCCGTAAAATCAGAATTGAGTGTATTTCTGACTCAAAATGGATACTGATGAATACTAAAAGGTCTGAAGCAATACCTCAGATTCAATAGTGATCCATCAGATAACTTCCCTGTTAGAGAATATAAATTGTGCAGCAGTCATGAATGAAACTTAAAAGGTTCAATACTAACCTGGAAAAGTTCAACTAAACATGCTTCTGCCTTTATTTCTGCTGTGAGGCCGACAGAGTGGGAAACTACTCCTCCACAATCTTAAAAAGCAGACGGTCTGTTTTTCCATGAGTCAACACTAATTCTTTGTTTACTGCCTTATTTTGCAGACTTAGTTGAGAATAGGTCAGAAAACAAAGCAAAGTCACGTCGAGCCTCTGCAGCAAACTCTTCAATAAAACGCCAGATTCACTGTTGGTGTCTGGCTGAGCTACTCTGTTTCCGTGAAAGTGACGCTGTGGCACTTGTACACACTGGACCGTGTTCAGTTAATTAAATACTCTGGCCAGGCAATAACAGCTTTTAGTTTTTGATGCCCTGCAGCTTGTTCACTTTATTCAAGCAAGTAATTGACTGTAGGCTGCACTTCTGCCTGCTTTTGATTTTTAATCTTCTAAATCCAAAGCTTCTGTTGGTGACAAAGGAGCCAGGAAGGAGTAGGAAAGATATGGAAATGAAAGAATGATTTCAAAGAGGGAGAAAAGGAGCTGACTGGGAGTGAGCACCCGGGGAGCATCAAAGGAGCACAAGTTGAGGAGTTTTAATGAGAACGAGGGGCCGGAATTAAATCAAAGACAGAGGGAATGGACACAACTGGACAATTTGGACTACAGATTCTGAGTAACAGCGTAGGAAGACGAGGATTAATGATGCGCGAATGGCAAGAAAAAGATAGTTTGATGGAGGCCAACGATGCTTATAACCTCGTTCAGCGTTACAGGCTCAGAGCGAGCGAGGCTGCACTCTGTTTCCTGCTCAGTCACCATACGCTCCTTCACACGTGTGCTAATAAGGAATCTCAGAGAGAGTGCGAGTAGGGCAGCGCTAATGAAGGAGAGCTAAAATCAGCCGTATTCCCCTGGATTCCACACTTCCTCCTTCCCTGACCTTTACCTGCCACGGCTGTTGGCTGCGCTGTGAAACGCTGTCAGGGAGAAATGTAAGGTGCTCACCCAGAATAGCTCCCAGAGGGGGCTGAAAAACGGTGTCACCGCCTAGCTGCCGATGCAAATCTCTGACGGATACGCATATTTTGCTGGTATGCGCTAAAATAAATGAAACAATTATGCAAAGTCCTGCAGGTCATTAGACCAAGTGTGGT
Organism: Lagodon rhomboides; assembly: GCA_039737535.1. Taxonomy (NCBI): domain Eukaryota; kingdom Metazoa; phylum Chordata; class Actinopteri; order Spariformes; family Sparidae; genus Lagodon; species Lagodon rhomboides. Next base: position 15,484,529 of record CM077786.1, read on the forward strand.
GGAAGAATGCAAAAGCAAGCAGCTATAACAGATACTATCACAGGGGGATCTGCATAGTCGGGGCATCTGTGGCTTCTTGAAAGCCAGTTTTAACACTTGTGTGATAATGTGGGATGCTTCATGAAATCTAATAGAATAAAACATCAAAAATAGAGAGACTAAAAATTGGTGAAAGCAGCTTATTTATGGTTGAATTCAAGTGAAAAATAAAAGGACACAAAATCAACCTATTGTGTTACAATTACCACTATCCCATAATTATGTCATTAGGGGTATGTGAGTGTCAAGTATGTTGGCTCTACCACACGTTAACATCCTTTCCACGCAATACAATATGCTTACCATGTTTAATATCATACATTTGTAGAAATGAGCTAATTGTAAGTGTTCTTATAAGGTGTGTTGATGACCTTCTTCATGCTCAATACAGCTTTCAGTGGCCAATTGTCCCCCAGTAATTGTTGGAAGAAAAAAAACTGTGCCACCAGAGTAAAGAGGCTTTAACGGGCTGCAGGACAAGGGTGGGGAATTAGAACAGCTTTTGATTAATTTGAAATAATTCAAGTATGGTGCAAGGAATGAAAATCCACCTTTCTGCATTTCATTCTCATACTTCTTTCTCCTGTTGATTTAAGACTTGCAATCTGATGTAAGGAAGATTCCACAGCTGTATTTGGAATATGGAAACAGCCGTGAATCAAGGACGCAGCTACGTTCAAACCAGGGTCAGATAGATTTGAAAATACTTGCCGTAATACAGTAAAACACCAGCCGACTGGTAAATGCATGTGTTCAAACACAAACCGACAGTACCTAGACACACGTATGTGCTCAAAAAACACACTCCCACAATCATCAAATCAACAACCAACGAATGTTGCATAAGAAACACTGTCAATCTGAAAAAATAAACATACATTCCTCAGCTCACTATGTTCACAATCTAGTCATTAAAGGGTAAAAACCCTGCTGCAGCACCTGGACTCTGTATCCTCTGTGGTGCTGCAAACTAGTTTCACAGTGAAACTGTGAAAGGGCAGCAATGCAATGACTCACTTCCCGTGTGTCTATTCACTGCAAGACCCCCAAGTCTCCAGACAATGGTATACGTGAGGTATCAGAAAAGGACACACACTTTACCAACAACAAAAACACAACTGAGAGAGAGAGGAGTGAGGAGTGAGAGAGGCATTACCAGGGTTATGTGAGCACAAAATTACTCCAATGGAAAGCCCGACACAGCAGCAGGTTAAGATCAGGCACAAACAGTTATTAAAGGCACTGACGGCTTGGCTGACCTCTGCCACAGCCAGAAAAGTGTCTACTCTTCTGTCTGCTGGTGTCAACTGATTACACAGTGACAGCGATGAGGACCCACAGTAGCAAAGAGAAATATCTCTCTGAACGTTTGTTTTTCGCAAAAAACAAATGACTTGACTCATTCATTTGTCAATCAACGGTAAATTTATCTGCAACTATTTTGATACCAATATGCAGTTTTAGAGGGAGTCACATGCTGCAACTGTCACAGCTGCACAGTATCTCCACCGAAAACAGTCACTTTACATTCTAACATTACATCATGGTTAATTAGTGAGTTTTAAGTGTGCTGGTAGGCATGTTTTTGAACTTTGGACAAAACAAGGCTACACTCATTAGCGCTCCTGCTTCCATTCATGCTAAGCTAAGCAGTGTTAGGATTTATTTTTTTTACCTCTCTGCACCTCATGCACCTCACGCTTTAAAATTAATCTAATTGATTTACATTGTTTGATTTAAGTCTAAAACATTAATACACTTGATTACATTGAAAATGCATGAAACCAAAAGTGTTTGCATGAATGTGTCCTTGAGGTGTGGAGGAGGGTGGCAGAGAAGAGACAGAGGCTAGGATAGATGGCAGGAGAAGAGTTTTTTTCTTTCAACAGGCCGCTGACCACCTGGAGACTATCGTGTTGCTAAGAGGCTGGGACCAGCTCGTGCACCAACGAAGGGGGGCTAAGTCTAAACCACAGCACCACCCCACCTGTACAACCAATGAATATTGTTAACCTTATCTGTTCTTAACCAATGAGAAATTCTACATTTTCTGATACCAAAATTATATGGTACAATGTAAAGAGAGATTTTGCATCTTTTTCTGGGCGATTGGTTACAGAGTAACAGCACTCCGCTGACTGTGATTTGTCAAACAGAGAAAGTCCTTGATCAAGCCTTTTTTACTTAATGATACAATTCTAATTAAAGCTGCAAGCAGCGATGAATGGGCCCTCGCAGTCCGCGCGCGTCGGCGAGAGCAGGTGCGCAGTACGCATCAGTTGTGGCCTGCTGCCTGCTGGCTGACGCCTGTTGCGTGTTGCGCGCTGACTGCATCGGCTGTGTGCGGAGTGCAGAGTGCGTGGGTTGTTGCAAGCGTGGGCTTCTACAGGTGAGATGAAAGAAGATACCCAGCAGTTTGAAGAAGTGGAATCAAGTCAGAATGCTGAATGAAGAGGCTTGTGATGTGGGTAATGTGTGGCTTTTGTGGTTGGGATAAAGTATGCGAACTGAAAGAGATCTAGTCTTCAGCTGGTGTGTCTCTATGTTGACATTAGTTGTGGTATTGGTTGCTAAACTGTACAGTGTAGCGCCAATATGAGAAACTTCCTAGCAAATTAAATGTGAATTTGAGATAATTGCTCATGTTAAGATTATATGGTAATAGCAGTCATGCAATTGATGAACGTGAATTCTTTCAAGTGAAATTCAGAGATATAGCAATTTCCTAGCAAAAAATAAACAACATATAACAGAAGAAATGATTGTCTAATAAATGTGTTGCAGCTGTTAAGTTCCCAACATGGCTTATTTGAGGATGAATGACTGACACTCAACAGTGGCGTTAAGCAAGGGTTATCTAACCGTGATTCTTAAGTCTCGAAAAGATGCTTCTGAGTTAAGATAACTGGAGATTTTTTGCATAGTAAAATACAGTGTATATAATGTTAGGCCAGCTTTCTGCGAGATGACTCCAAAAGGGTATAGGAGAGAAAAGTGAAAACCACAGTGGCTTTATGAAGGAAAAAAGGGAGGACAGCGAGATGGGGAGTGACGTGCAGCACAGGGTCGCAGGGTGGGAATCGAACCCGGGTCCGCTACAGCGAGAACGCAGTTTTTGCTTATAAGACGCCCGCTCTACCAACTGAGCTAAACGGCAGCGTTGTCGATGATGAGTTTCTGTCGTAGTTTGTCCGACCGTCCTGCGTGGTGGCACCGCGTCACAGGGGAGGGGCAGCAGGAATGCCAAGCAGCGCGATTGGTTGTTGAGTACGCTGAGTTGTGATTGGCTCGAGAGGAGAGTGGCAGCGGCCAAGTAGCCGGGTTTGGCGAAGGTCCGGTCTTTCCGTCCTTCGACTTCACAATGTAAGTACATGTTGTGGCACAACACACTAGTTAGATACTTATGTGACGGTTGGTGAAGCTCTGAAAGTTATAGTGGGGTGAATATGGACAGAAGAGTTTCGTGTTGTAGCGACTGGCCAAAGGGTGTAGTTAACGGCGATAGTGGTGGCTATGTAATTCCAGCGAGTGTGTTGTGTGTTTTACATTAAAGATGTCTGTACCAGCGTCCCCTCAAAAATTCCCCAAGATGGACGACGAGGAAGGAATGCGTCTGCGGACAGATCTGCAGCTGCTGTGTGTAAGTATACAATGAGCCGCGGCAAAGTTACAATAACGGGGATAAGAAAAGTCATTCAGCTCTAAACGGATTGAGGAGTGACCGTCGGGCTTTAGGCGGGACAGTGTGGTTATAACTAAGTAGTTAGCCTCTTCATGTAGCAGGGCTAATGGCGGCGCCTGCGTTGTTAACTACAGTGTACTTTAGTTGTAATACCTGTGACTGTGTAAACCTGATGCTATCTCGCAGTAAAGACAGTAGTCTGACATGTTTTGTGTGTTTTACAGTATTCCTGCTTGGATCCTGCTGTAAGCAGCCAGGAGAGATACAGCCAGTGCGTCTCCACGGCTGGTCACGCAGCCGTGCTAGTGGCCCGGGTGACGCGGCAGCGGAAGTCTGACGCAAGACAAATTGCCTGGCTGAGGGACTCCCTGGCCAAGTCTCAGGCAGCCCTGGCCGAGTCTCAGGCCGCCCATGTCGAGTGTCAGGCCGCCCTGGCCGAGTCTCGGACCGCCCATGCCGAGTGTCAGGCCGCCCTGGCCGAGTCTCAGGCCAGATGCAGGCAGCTGGCCGACCAGCTGGCTGCATTTCAGCTACAGCCGGCATTAGCCAACGGTAAGTAAAGTTACTGTGGTAGTCAAGAGTGTAACGACAGTAAAGCTAGTGTGTGACTAGCTGCAACTTTGGTGTGAAAATGTGGTTATTGTGCCTTTTACAGGAGTCACAGACGAGGAGATCCTCGATGCAGATCTGGTCGTTGCGGCCGAGGCCGCCGAGGCAAATCTGCAATTGACCCTTTCGCAGGAGGAGGAGGAGATGGAAGAGGAGGAGATGGAGGAGGAGGCGGGGCAGCGGAGGAAACGTCAGCGCGTTGATGAAGGCGACTGTGAGTTGGCTGGAAGAGTGTTTATTATATTGAAGCTATGAGTTATATATGTTCTTAGGCGAAAGGTACTAAATGAAGTGTCTTTGTTTTTTTTGTTATAGGCGGAGAAGAGTCCTGATGACACCAGCGCCAAGAGTGCCTGTACATAATTATTTAATATTTAAATAAAGTTTTTTTTTGTGTGCTACATGTGGTGTGTTTTTGTTTGTATGTGAGTTATAGTTATAGTTACAGAAAAACAAGAAGTTATCAGATCCATGTTACATCTGGAAAACACAGTCTGAGCAAAGAAACAACATGGTTTTGAGATAAAACGTTTAAATCAGTAACAATTGACCAGAACACGACTCAAAGGCAGTAGTGTCTATGTATAAAGAAAACAGGTGTAGTGAGGGAATACTTGAGCGCTTGTTATATATTTGTTGTCATTCTACAACACTGGGTGAGTGTGGTAGTCAAAATAGCAGGCTTGTTGCAGTGGGCACAGACAGGTTGTGTTCCCTCCACTACACCACTGAGTGTTTGTTTATACATGGACAGCAACATTAGCTTTGTGCTGTGTTCTCGGCACATTAGACAGTTTAAAATGTTGTATCTCCAAACAATGTAGAGACTTTGATCAGACTAACCTAAAATTACATGACTTTGTCCACAAAGTGGATCAACAGACAATTCAGGTCTGGGAAAGGTGCAAATGTTCTGGAATGTAGGGTGTGGATGTAAGTGGGATATGCATGTGTTCCTTTTAGTATGCTAATTAGACAGCCTAACGAGCAGTATTGTTATGTCAAGGCAGTATTGTGTGACTATATAGCTGGTGATTGGGATGCATATTGCTTTGAGCATGATAAGTACAGGGCATAATGAGCAGTGAAGGCAGTATTGTGTGAGTAAAGGGCAAATGTTTGTAATGCACATTTCATTGAGCATGAAAAAGTAGAGAGCATAGGCTAAGCCATCTACATTTATATGTAGAGTGACATCTGTGCTGTCAAATGGTATGACAATAGGGTTGTCACACTTGTGGCATCCTTTGCTGGACCTCAACCTGTGCAGAAGATTCAACGCTGGGACAAAGCCACCAGAGCTGCAATAAAGGATAGACCAACACGCATTGCAGCAAGTGTGATGTACGCCTTTGGTTTGCATAAGCATAAAAATATGACTAATGTGTGATTATTAGGAAACTTATGTGGGTAAGTAAGCAAGCGACTCTATAAAAAGAACCCTTAGTTGTTCTGAGGAGTTGTTCAGACCACATTAGTACAACAAAAATCTGCTCCCACCTAAGCCCAGTGTTGCAAGAAAACAACATTTCTCTAAAAACGTACACAAACATGTATTTGTAAACAACCTAGGGTTTCTGCATCAGATGCCTCCTGCAACAACATCTGAAAGGTGAAAAAATGTGTTTTTAGGTGTTTCTATATTTGGGTCTTACAGGGTTAAGTTAACTAAAGCTGTCACTGGAATTCTCAAGGTAATATGAGCATATAGTGTCTCACAAGAGGACATGGTTTTGAGACAAAAAGGTTTAAGTGCTTCTGTGTTTAGAAAGAGATGCACGAAAAAAAGGATTGACATTTATAAAAAAAAAAAAAATAGACACTAGTACAATGCTGCCAGAGTGCTTTCTAAACATTGTTATGCGTGTCTTTTAAAAGTATCAAAGTAGCAGTTTATTGAGTTATGCTTGAGACAGTCACACCAGAGGACACGTTTAAGATTAGGCAAGAAAGTGTGAACAACCTAATAACAAAGCCGTTTTTATGACAGCTGTTACATGTAAAACAAAGACATGTTTAACTATGAACTGCATTAAATATAATGGTAATACTAATGACATTCACTTTGTATCTTATGGGACACAGAAAATGCCTTGTCATGTCAACAACCCATATACAGTGTACACCACAAGAATCTGGTGAAAGTAGAAAGCCCCATGGCTTCAGTTCATTAGCAATAACAGTAAATTGGTATGTTTGTCTGAGATAGCTGAAAAGCTTTGGTTTAAGAATATTTTAGACCAATTGTACAATATCTGGGAAAGACTTTCACACATGATACAACGTTTAGACAGCAATGTAAGTTTCTCCCCAAGTTAAAAACATCTAAGTCAACTCTTAATATGGGGCTGAAGAGACACGTCTCCATTTTAGGAACTGTGTTATTATTAACAGCTGAATGTGTATCATGCTTTGTGTATCCTGCCCTGTCTCTTAATACTTAACTCTGAAAAGAAGATAAGAGTTTATGAATTAGTTGTGTGTGGACAAATAGACTTCACAAGTGTAAGAATACAGTCTTAGTTTGGAGAGAGCAGTGTGAGGTGTGGAATTGCAGAATACTGTTCCATGAAGTGTGATTTTGCAAATGATTTGGTGAAGCCATGTTGGGAATTGCCTGTTAGTCTGGCTGCCGTCAGTGTTACCAGGGTTACAGGTTGGTTTGTCTTAGGGGGCGTGGTCCAAAAAAACCGCATCCAATCCAACACGCCAGGTAGGAAGAGGCGTGGCTTAGACGGAGATAAACAGCGGCGCGTGGCGCGGCTCGGTCCACTTCGTTCTACTAGCGACTGACTGTGAACTCAGAAAGTTGTTAGAGGATTTAGCGGACCCTTTGGCTTTTGCGTTGTTGGTGTTGCCAGCATTGTTTTTGCCGTTTTTTTCTTCAGTCTTTGATTCGGAGCTACACTCACTCTTGCAAGGTAAGCAGCACCCTAACTTTAATACAAGCAGGCGAATCTTCTGGACTGTGGAAACGTTTGTATGGAAAGTGGTTAGAAAACGGAGTTCCTCCGAACATCAAATATTGTATTTCTGTCCGAAATGCCGTGTCTTTGTCTGCTGTCCGTGAGAATGGCGTGGTGTCCTTTGTTGAGTAATCACGCTAACTAAAGCAGCAAGCTAGCTCTCGTGCACCTACGGTGTCAAAGTTAGTCCGAAAAGTGATTAGAAAACGGCAATCCGGGCCATATGGAAGTAACACAGTGATATGTATGTTTTAGGATGCCTCTGACCAAGTCGCACAAGCGTGCGAAGGCGGCCCGCCAGAGGAGTGCCCGCAAGCCGGACATTGTGATGGTGGGTCCCCAGCGGCCCCCCGCTGCTTTTCCCGCCGGTAAGTTGCTCCCCATTGTCTTACGCTAATGTCTTTTGTTCGCTGTCGCTGACGATCACGTGTGCGGCCCCATGGATTTGTTGACATGGCTTTGTTGTTGTTGTTGTTGTTGTTGTTGTTGTTGTTGTTGTTGTTGTTGTGGTTGTGACTTCAGCTGTGGTTAGGACTAAATAGTGTTTATGTTCAGCGGATTTCGGAAAGCACTTCAGCTGTTAGCATTCACACTGTATTTTGGCAGGAAATGCTATGTTTCTAGTTAGTAATGCAAGCGTGTGTTTTGTCACAGTGGCAGGAACAGGTTCGAGGCATCGTGTGCGGCCGTGGGGCACCTCTCTGGCGACCAACCGCCCCCACAAGTTGGTGATTCCGCCGCGGGTGGACGGGACCAAGGTCAGAGTAATGTCTTATATGCTTATACAAGCCTCCATGAATTCTCCCCGATCCCCATTGATGTATTTTGTTTTGTGTTGGTAGGTGGTGCTGGTCGTCGGCGACTCGCACTTGCGTGCCTGCGTGGACGGCTTCGTGCAGCTGCCACAGGAGGTGGTCACCTTTGGCTTCCTGTCCACACCTGGTGCCAGTGCTGCGGACCTGACGGTCGAGGTGCAGCATGCTGACGTTCCTGCCTGGATCGACGCGGTGTGTGTGCTGGCTCCGGGCAACAACCTGACTTCGAGCAGGACGATCCAGGAGGCGGCGGCGGACTTTGCCAAGCTGCTCGCTGCTGTTACCCATCGGTGCGACAAGGTAAGCCATTGTTAGCTATTTGAATGCTGCGTGATTAGCACGGTGTATTTCTAGCTCTGTTGCCTTATTGAAATTGTTGAGGCATCTGTAATCAGGGCTCCTTTTGGCTGGAACCACTGCATTCAATAATCAGTAGTATAGGCTGCAGCATACACAGAGTATTATAAAGATGATGATAATGATAAGATAGAAGTAAAGGCACATTAAAGGAAACATTCCATCACGGATTTATTTGTGAAAGAGTGTTGCATGAAGACTTGTTAGTGCAAGTAGAATGTTGTTTGCTGAGCTGTGTCTCTGTTTTTGTAGGTGTTCGTGGTGGGCTTTCCTCGGCGGCTGACTGTTGACCTGGAGCAGCAGACCCTCCTCAGCCAGGTCTACCACACGAAGGCTGTTTCTGCAGGTATGTAGCAGCAACATGTGCATCATTTTAATGGGGTGATGGTGTCAAGACAGTGTCACTGGACACTGTTGGCTGGCTTTATCTCTGAGCAACCTAACAAAATTGCTGGTGCTCTCTTGCAGGTGTGCCATACTTTGACATCGCCGAGCACTTTCCTGTGGCTGACACTGACCTGTGGAGCAGAGACGGTGTAAGTAGTGACGCTGTGTATGAGTGGCATCAGCATTAGAGGAAATGCTTGTAGTCATGAGGGAGAATATCAGCATTAGCAGCATGCAGAGGACAGTGATAAGACAGCAGTGTAATGGTCTGTGGAATGTGGTCTTTTTGCAGGTCCACCTGAGTGACTCCTTGGGGATGCCCAGGCTTGTGGCGTGCCTGACCGAGTTTGCACTGGCGCAACTCATCCCTCCTCCACCCAAGCCAACGGTGTCTCCTCCGCCAGCAGCCCCCAGGCGCCGTGTCCGTCCTCGGTTGGTGGTGACGGGGGAAGTGAAGGTGTCGCCTCCAAAGGATCCTTTCCAGTGGCAGATTGTTGGGGGCAACAAGCAGGTAAGCACATCTATGCTGTTATTGTTCACAATAATGTTAATGCTGTAAGGAGCTAGTGTTGCCTTTAGCCTGTTTGACTAGGCTCATTCGTCATGCATGAAGTCTGACTGTGCTCTTTCTCTCAACAGTCCACCGCCTCCCCTGAAGGGCGCCGCCAGCAGCAGGTGAGTTTGATTTGGTTTGTGCTAAATAGCTTAGTGAAAAGTAGAAAGAGGAATGGGGAGAAGTATTTGAGAAAACGACATTGTAGGTAATCCTTTTCCTTCTGTTGTTGCTGGCAGGTGCCATTGCCAGAAGAGGACCTCATTCCACTGTCGCCGGTGAGGTTTGATGGAGCGTTTTTGGCTGCAGCAGAGGAGCACCCCCCAGCCCCTTCTCCTGAGCGTGTGTTTGTCCCTGCTCGCCGTCGAAGCAAGAGGGTAAGTTGTATACAACAAATGTTGTCTGCTTGAGTCTTTGGTGACCTGTGGCTTTCCAGAGAAGGATTGCTCAATATTGTCGACACCTGCTTATTACACTTGACACGTGACAAATGTATGCTACCTGTCTTATAGGTTGCCCAGCCAGCCAGGCCTCCACGTTCCTGCACAGAGCCGAAGCGGAAGGCGTTCCACCAGGTGTGTGTTTATTGAGTTTGCTTATGTCATAATGCTATGATGGGTTTGTCTATGATCTGTATGTTATGTTTTGGGAAAGATTGCTGCTATAAATGGTTGTGCCTTTGTTGTAGGAGGCGGCATCAGCAAACTCGGCGCAGGTGGTGGCTCCTGCAGTGCCAGCGTGTGCCTCCAAGGTTGGTACATTTTAGTTTGCTCACTTTCCAAGAGTGAAGAGCACAGTTTTGACAGCACCAGGAAGTGGATGACTCATGTAACACCAGCTTGTTGTAGCTGATGCAGAAAATGCTTTCCATGGGCTTGCATATGTTACTGGGTGTTAATTGCTGCTGCATTGTTTCAGGTGGAGACGGGTTCGCCCCCGGAGGTGGCTGCATGCGTGTCAACGGGTCCAGTGCCAGTGTTCGCGGCCAAGGTTGGTATAGTTTAGACCTTTCATGGCCATTGTAAGGATGCTTGAATATGCATGAGCATGGATTTTTGTCGCTGTCTGTGTGTTTTACGGTCACTCACATATGTAGCTCTGTCCTTGTGTTTTTCATATGAGTGCGTTTGTGTTAACTTTGTTATGCTTGTCTTCAGATGGAGGCAACACCTGACCTGGAGGTGTCTGCAAGTGCTTCAGCTGTTCCAGTGCCAGGGTTTGGGGCCAAGGTAAGTTAGTTAGTCCTTTACTTATGATGTCACATGCCGGGGTGAACCTTAAAGCTGGTGTTTACAAGTGGATAAAGGCAACTAGTGTAACACAAACCACATGTGACTGATCCATGTAATGCCTTTCTCTCTTGCTTTTAGGTGAAGGCTGCAGCAGACGTGGTGGAGCTCTCCCCTCCAGAACCAGAATCTCCCAGCGATTGGGAGTTGCTTATGATGGACGATGGGTTCCAGCTACGGACGCCACCCAGCGAAGCTGAACATACATCAGCCAGTGCGCGTCCCTGTGTGAGAGGAACCTTTCATCAGGGGAGTGACAGGTTTGCTTATCGCGGGCTTCAGTGTATGGCTATAGGTTTGGTAAGCTTGGCAGTACATACAGTACAGAGTGTGTTTTCCTGGAACAGTGACAGACTTGACACAGTGGTTGTAGAGGGTGACAAGTTGTACACATTTTTGCGAGAGAGACATCTCATCAGCAGTTCTGAGGAGATGTTGTGTGTTTCGGATTTGCCTAAGCAGCATGACATTTTTGGACAGCGTTTTGTGTTTGAATATGGTACAGACTTTGTCTGTGGTGTTGTGGATGTAAAGAAGGGAGACATGATTGACAAAGGTGTACATGTCTCTCTGCAGAAAGGCTTGCGTGACATGTTTAGTAAGTATGACACGTGTCTGTTGACAGTGGCTGGCTACACATGTGCCCTCATATCTCACGACGGGGAATATGCAGTGGTAGATTCACATGCGCGGAATGCAGCTGGTCTGTCAGTCCCTGATGGTACCAGCACTGTTGTGTATTGTAGTTGTCTTGAGGACATTTATCAGCATGTGCGCAATTTGGCAAAATCGATCAGGGCTAGCCACAAGGAGTTTGAGGTTGCTGGTGTAACTGTTACACGGCGTTGTGCTAAGCGCAAGCTTACATGGCCAAGTACAGCGTGTGAAAAATGGCAGCGCATTGATGATGACACAGAGTCAGAAGTAGTGCTAGTCAGTGATGTGTCTTACAGACAGCTAAAGTTTTGTCCTCTTAGCCAAGCAGTAGCAGAGTCATTATGCAGACAGTTGGAGGTGGACCATGTCAATGTTGGAGCACCTGTGACTCCACCAGTGGGCCTGCTGGGACCTCCATGTAAGAAGGAGCAGATAAAGGCAGATGGGAACTGTTTCTTTCGAGCTGTGTCGTTAGCAGTTAGTGGTACACAGGACCACCACAGATTAGTTCGTCGTGCTGTTGTGAAGCATTTAAAAAATAGTGCAGCAGGGTATACTTTGAGAAGGGCTTCTTCGTCTTCAATGGCACATTATATTAAGACTTCTAGGATGCAGTATCTTGGGACTTGGGCCACAGAAGTTGAAATTCAGGCAGCTGCTGATTATTTAGGAGTGGACATCTATACATATTCTGACAAAAGATGGTTACAGTTTAGCTGCAAACAGAGCCGTTTCCCACTACAGGGGATCTATTTGGATCATGTCAATGCTAACCATTACGAAACTGTTGTTTGTGTTCGTGAGCCACAACTAGACAGTTGTTTTGGTCTATGCAACGCTGATAGTGCCACTGCAAACAGGTACAATCTCAGACATGCCACTGTAGACAAGGCATTGGCAACTGCAGAGTGTAAAAGCACTAATGCTTGTATCACGCCAGGTGGCACTAGTCCTGCTTCACCATATTTGAAAAAGAAGAATTGTGAGAAAAAGAGGATGCTATATCAAAATAGTGTGTTGAGAGAGCTGAAAAGGCAATTGGCTGCTAGTAGATATCATGCAGATGTGTGTCATCGGAGTAAAGAAAGGGAAAGGTCTAAAAGGAAATACCGTGAAAATGTGGGACACAGAAAGAAAGTGAAGGCACATAGTGTTAGGAAATACAGTGAAAATGTGGCACACAGACAAAAAGTGAGGGCATATAGTGTTTCTAAATACCAGGCAAATGCGTTGCACCGAGGCCACGTTCAGGAATATAGTTTGTTCAAGTACATGCACAATGGGGTGTACAGACAACAACTAAAGGCAATAAGTAAAAGAAAATATAGACAGAATGCTGTGCACAGGCGACAGGTAAAAGCCAGGTCCAGAGCTAAGTATCATGGAAGCAAGCAGTATAGAGCTCATGTTGCAGCTGTTAACAGATCGAAGAGGCTGGAAATGAAGGAGAAACAGAAGCAGTTTGACATAGTGATGTCAAAATTTCAGGATAAGGTTAAAGATGGCCCGGATTTTGTGTGTTGTGTGTGTCACAGGCTGTTGTTCAAGCACCAGGTTTTAAAGTGCCAGAAAAGTGATTATGGCAAGACTCGAGTTTTGGCTGCATTAGCACAGACATGTATAAGTCATCAATACTTGCATACATGTAGTCCTGACTGTTCAGAGCCATGCCAGTTACATTCAGCTAGAGGTACTTTGTGGATTTGTTATACATGTCATCATAAGTTGCGTAAAGGTGTGCTGCCACCTGAGTGCTCAGTAAACCAGTTGAGTGTGGACCCCATTCCACCACAGTTGGCATGTTTGAACAGCTTAGAGCAACATCTGATTGCTTTACACATTCCGTTTATGAAAATGTTGGCATTACCTAAGGGGGGTCAGAATGGAGTGCATGGACCAGTGACATGTGTTCCAGCCAACATTTCACAGACAACTAATGTGTTGCCACGTTCAAACATGGAGGGCTCTTTGCTAAGAGTGAAGCTGAAGCGCAAGCTGACTTATAAAGGGCATTATAACTATCAGTTTGTGGACAGTCAGCACGTTAAAGAGGCTGTGCAGTATTTGAAAGCGAACAATGACCACTATAAAGAGATAAAATTTAATGAAAGCTGGCGTAATGATTTTTGTCAAGAACAAAACAATGATGTTGTGGAAGAGGAGAGTGAAGATGAGGCAGCAGGTGAACAAGCATCTGCCGATATTGGAGGAGATGCACTCTTGCATGATCGTCAGCAGCATTGTATGTTTCAGGACACATGTCTTCTGCCTGTGGACCTTGGTCAGGAAACATTAGACCAGTATTTCGAAGACATTTTGACAGTTGCACCTGCAGAAGGTAACAATCCTGTCAAGTTACTGTCTGATGAGGCAAACGAGGCAAAATGTTTCCCTGTGTTGTTTCCACACGGACATAACACTTTCCATGAGAGTCGATCTCATCGTTTGACCTTGTCACGGTATTTAAACAACAGGATTTTACATGCTGATGGTCGATTTGCTAAAAATGTCGAATATATCTTCTTTGGTCAGTACATGTCTGAGCTGCAGCAGGTTATATCCAATGTCTCAATAGCATTGAGGAAAGGGAAAGGAGGTGCTTCTCGGAGGGTAGGTGATAGTGTCCAGGATTTTATGAATAATGAGGATTCATTGAAGGACTTGTTAGATTTTGATGATGGGTATCGTTTCCTGAAACCCATCAGAGGCACGCCAGCTTTTTGGCAAGAAGCACAGCGTGGGCTGGTGGCTTGTGTTCGTCAGCTAGGTCTGCCGACGTGGTTTTGTTCTTTCTCTTCTGCTGACTTGCGCTGGCAAAATTTACTGTATAGCATTTTGAAACAGGAAGGCCGGTCCCAGACAGTAGAAGATTTACAGTGGGAAGACAAATGTGGACTTTTGCGTCAGCACCCAGTCACTGCAGCAAGGATGTTTGATTTTCGCTGGCATTGTTTTTTGAGGGAGGTCCTTATGTCCCCCTCACATCCGCTAGGCGAAATCATTGACTACTTTTATCGTGTCGAATTCCAGCAGCGAGGTTCACCACATGTACATTGCTTGTTTTGGATCAAGGATGCACCCATACTTGACCAAAACACAGATGAGGAGGTAGTGGCATTCATAGATAAGTATGTAACTTGCGAGTTACCATCACAAGATGCAACATTATTGGGCATTGTGGAATCTGTACAGCAACATTCGAAGCGACACTCCAAAACCTGTAAAAAGAACAAAACTGTTTGCCGTTTTAACTTTCCTAGAGTGCCATCTGCCCGTACATTTATTTCACGTAGCCCCACAATGGAAGGGTGTACGTGTGGAGCAGCGTTTCTGGTAGATGCAACATGTACATGTGGTAATCTGGGTACGTCCAAAGTCAATACTATGCCACGAGACCTTGCTCAAAAGGTTTTGGCCAAAATCAAGCAGGCAGTGTCCGAAGAAGACAATAGCAATGTTAGGGTGGAGACTCTGTTGGAGAATTTATACATGAATCAAGCTGTGTTGGAGGCAGCATATAAACGTCTAGCCACTAAGACAACCATTGTGTTAAAAAGGCAGGTGGATGAAGTCTGGATCAACCAGTACAACGGGCCACTATTAAAATGTTGGAATGCCAATTTGGATGTCCAGTTTGTAGTAGACGCATATGCTTGCATTGTTTACATTATTTCTTACATCTCGAAGGCAGAGAGAGAGATAGGCTTGTTGCTGAGCAATGCCCAGAGAGAGGCGGCTAAGGATGGAAATGTCAGTGCAAAGGAGGCACTGAAAAGTTTAGGCAGTGTGTATTTACATAACCGTGATGTGTGTGCTCAGGAAGCAGTGTACAGGCTGACAAATATGCATCTAAAAGAGTGCTCCAGGAAAGTTGTCTTTGTGCCCACAGGCAATAATATCGTTAAAATGAGTTTGCCATTAGCTGTGTTGAGGCAAAAGGCAAAGTCTCCTGCTTGTAGCTCTGATGCTGTCTGGATGACTGGTTTGGTTGATCGCTACAAGAACAGGCCACATGATGGAACCTTTAATGACATGTGCATCGCGACATTTGCCTCAGAATATCGTATTTTGAGTCGCAATGAAAACAGCAAGGATCGCATAAAGTTAAATGGTAATTGTGGCTTTGTCCTCAAAAGAACTCGTAGTGCACCAGCAGTCATTCGCTATGCACGCTTCTCTGTAACCAAACATCCAGAGTTATTCTATCTCAGTAGGATGCAGTTGTTTTTGCCGTATCGTTCAGATTCCGATTTGAAACCTGCTACATTCCTTACATTTGAACAGTTTTACACGGAGGGTCATGTTAGATTTAGTGATGGAACAAGCCATTCAATCAAGTACATAGTAGATGTAAATCGCTCCAAGTTTGAAATTAATGGTGAAGATTTGGATGAGATCCAGGATAGAATCAGCTCTGATGGTGTGGCAGAAGAAGCCTGGGGTGAGCTGTGTCCTGAGCAAGAAATAGAGCGTTTAGAGTGTCAACAGGAAACACGAGACAAAGAGCAGCCAGAGGAAGATGAGGAGGCGCATATTCCTGATTTAGCTGTTCGTAGAGAACAGGTGGCACAATTGGAAGCGCGAAATACTACAATGTGTAGGACTGATGGCTTGGCTTTAATTAGGTCATTAAATGAGAAGCAAATGTCTGTCTTCTACCACGTGAGACAGTGGTGCTTGGATAGAGTTGCAGGGAAGAGTCCAGATCCCTTGCATGTGTTTATTACAGGTGGTGCGGGAACTGGCAAAAGCCATCTCATCAAAGCCATCCAATATGAGGCAACCAGGTTGCTGTCAACAGTCTGTCGTCAGCCTGACAATATTAGTGTTTTATTAACAGCTCCTACAGGGATTGCTGCATACAATTTACATGCAGCAACTATTCACAACTGTTTGAGCATTGGCACAGATGTTCGCTTACCATACATACCTCTAGGAGAGGATAAAGTGAACTCTTTGCGTGCTAAATACAGTGATGTACAAATACTGATAATAGACGAAATATCGATGGTCGACAACAGACTGTTGACTTACGTGCACGGTAGATTGAGACAGCTGAAACAGACAGGTGATTTCTCGGCATTTGGAAATGTGTGTGTTATTGCAGTGGGAGATTTTTACCAGTTGCCTCCAGTAAGAGCAAAGGCTCTTTATGAAGACAAGAATGGAGCCACGTTGTGGTCTGATCTGTTTAAAGCTGTGGAATTAACTGAGGTCGTTAGGCAAAAAGATCCAGCCTTCGCAGCCTTGTTAAACCGAGTCCGAACACGCTCCAAAGATACTGCGATGTTGAGCAGTGACATCGATGCATTGAAGCGTTGTGAAACCGGTGAGGAGAGCTCGGTATTACACATTTATCCCACAAATAAGCAGGTGAATGAGCACAATGGCAGGGCGCTCCTGCAGGCATGTCCAGAACATGTCACAATACATGCACAAGACTTGGTGCCGAACAAAGTCACTGGCAACTTAGACGAGAGATCAGATCAGCCCAAAAAACTGTATAACACCGTCTTAGCCGATGTTTTGACATTGGGCAAAGGTGCGCGTGTTATGTTGACTAAAAACGTGGACGTTTCTGATGGCTTAGTTAATGGTGTCTGTGGCATTGTGACTGACCTGGTCTATTTACAGAATAAGAAGTTTCCTCACAAAGTTTATGTGAAATTTGACGACGCACACGTTGGTGCTAAGAGGAGAGAACCCCGCAGAGATGATATTGGCATAGAAGCAGAGGAAGAAAGGGTTCGAAACAAAGGGGGTGTGCGTCGTCAATTCCCACTTAGACTTGCGTGGGCTTGTACTGTACATAAGGTCCAAGGTGTAACTGTTGATAGTGCTGTGGTGTCTCTACGCAAGGTCTTTTCTGCAGGCCAGGCGTACGTGGCATTAAGTCGTGTCAGAAGTCTGTCAGGTTTGGTGATTGAAGATTTTGAGGAAAAGGCTATTTATTGTAAGGACAACATTAAGGAAGCTCTTCAGAAGATGCCTCCGTTCTTGACAAACACAAGCATTAGGCAAACATTGACAACAAGTAACTGTACTATCTTTCTAATGAATGTCCAAAGTTTACAACGACATATCTCTGATTTGGCAACCTGTGTACAGCATTTGCAGCTTAACTGTATTGCTGTGACAGAAACATGGCTACCTCCTGCAGCCTCATTAGAAACAGTACAGATGGATGGCTTTACATTTCATAGTCGTCCTCGCAGTGACTCTTACAGTGGCCAGCACCCAGCATTGCTGGCACTGCAAACACAACAACATGGAGGTGTTGGCCTGTACACTGCAGATCACTCTGATTGGCATGTCATCAGAACCCCTCACTTCGATTTGGAATGTTTACAGTGTCACAGTGTAACACATGACATATTAATAGCTGTCATTTATCGGCCACCATCTTATCCAATGCCTTTGTTTAAAGATAATGTTACCCAAATGCTAAATTGCCTAGAGCCCAAATACAGCACAATTGCCATCATGGGAGATTTCAATGATAACATTTTCACATCATCCACAATCTGCAGACTTCTGACTGAGAAAGGCTACGTACAATGCGTGACACAACCTACTACAGAGAAAGGGACACTAATAGATCATGTGTATGTGAAAACTACGCAGTATGACACAAACTGTGTAGTTTCACCTACCTACTTCAGTGATCACGAGGCAGTTGTGTGTTCTTTTACCAGTAGAAGTGTTGTTCCAGCTACGACCACAGACTAGAAACATCATAGCAGTGCAATGTCTCTACCACTTGACCTTTCCTTCCCTCAACTTTTGCATTTCTATACATGTAGTTCAATATCAGTTAAACAAGACAGATCTTTTACTGATATTATGGCAAAAACAATGCAGTAAACATATTTAATATATGTACGATTCACATCTGTCTGTATGTAAATGTGTGAGTGTGTGTGTGTGTGTGTGTGTGTGTGAAGGGATATTTGTATTTGCCTAAACTGCAATGACTGTACGTATGCATAACAAAGTAATTATAACTACATGTATGTTATTTAAAGAGGTATTTATTGATTGTCACCAAATGATTTTAAATGGTGCCTTATGTATTATACAAGTGTCTGTTTTATAAGATAACATATTTATTATAATTGTATACAATTGGATGGAATACTTAATCAGTACATGACTTTTATGTAATGTCTGTTCTGCTGTGGCAAAATGAACTATCTTTTTCAACATTACAACAGCTTTTATAAGTATAAGTAATGAGCAACATTTCCCTAACAACACAGTTGCCTCAAACAACATTCTTGGCATATTTTCTCTAATTCGTTACATAATAAATAATATATGATAATAACAAAGTTATGGCTTGCTTGCACATGCTGTTGCTAATGTTGATTTGGCTTTACATGTAATATTTGACCAAAAAGCCAAAGGCACTGGTATTGGCTACTCCTGGTTTATACTGGGATGGGGTTCGATTCCCTGCGGTTCCCTGCTGCTTGGTTCACACAATAAGACTGCCATACCTACAAGGCAATATGCTGTACACATGTCACTCAAGACAGACACCTCATGCACATAGCACTCGTGGCACCTTGCCTTATTTGAACATAATGTGATGGGACTAACTACCACTGACTGTTTCCATTATGTGGCAATAGACAACACCAAGTTCTTTCACTGTACTGTTTGTAAAATAACTGCAAATGTTATGTAATGTATTTGATTTTCTTTGTTCTCACTGAAAATTGCTGTGTTAAAACAACATTAACATCTTTTTTACAAATGTATGTATGACTTATGTGAACCGTGTTTATCAATGTGTACCTTTGGTTTATTGTTGTTGACGTGCTTTTATTGTGTCAAACTGTTCTGCTACCTCATGTGTATGTCATGTGTTATGTAAATAAAATCTGATGGATATGAGGCTGGTTTCCTGTGTGCAGTAAATGTCAATATAAAGTGGCTGCGACCAAAATAATAAACATGTGACTATATACACAACAGTGCCACCTAATATGTTTGTAGCAAATACACTATACATAGAGACTTTAGACTTTAGAAAATGTTTCATCTTCAATGTCTCAAGATGACACTTGGTGAAGATGACATCTGTAATGTTAAAACTATAACAAAGTTTTGTTAAAATACAAATCAAAGACATGACACACAATACAAGCCACATCTCAAGCTTTCTAGCCTTTACTCTTGTTATGTCATCTTCATTCATTAATTCACACTTCCTCTTGGCATCTGATTAACCCTACGTCTTTACTGATGACCTTCATTACATTTTAATACATTTCTTTCAATCTTAAGTACAAATACACAATTCCATTTCCACCAAAACAGTTTTGATAAGTACAAGCAATAAGCATCATTTGCCATATTAAACACTTGCTTCTAACTACAGTATTTGCATTTCATTTGTCTATTCAACACATAACTTATACTCATTACTCATAGTTTATGTAATGCTGACAAATGCTGTTGCTAAATTGGGTTTAGCTTTACCTAACATATTTGACATAAAGCCACAGGCTGTGCTCCTGGCTACTCCTGCTTTCTCCTGGCACATGACTCACTTCAGTGCTGCTTGGTTTGGAATTCACATACACACCTAAAATACAGTGAAAGGTACAACGCACACATGTTGTTGCAAGCCAGATATACACAACAAACACAGCAAGCTCATGGCATTCTTACCACATAGCTTTTTTGAAAATTGTGTGATGGACCAAGCTAACACTAACTGTGTCATTTATGTGGCGCTGAACATCACCATCATCAATTATGTTATGTTGTCATGTACATTTGAAAGAAAAATTACCAGCAAATTTCATGTACATATGCTTCTATCCGCTGTCACTGCACCTTGATGCTTATACGATAATGATCTCTTGCCTTCTTCCAAAAATGTATTTATAGCTGCATATCAATATCAGGCGTTTGGTTTAATTTCTGATTAGTTGCTTGCTTTGCTTGTGTAACACTGTTTCACCTACATTTTCTCTTTATGACATGTACTATGTAAATAAAGTGTTAGGACATTAGGTTGACTTCCTGACTGTATCAGATGGCTATTTGGCAAAATCTTTACCTACATAGAATTTTTGTGACTCACAGTACAACACTGCCATCTAGTGGGCAACTTGTCTAAATACAATGGAATCAATATTGAAAGATGGCAGCGAAAATTAAAATTAAAATGGATGACTTCCTGTTGGATTGCAATCATGGGTGTATATGGCTTTTTTCTGCGTCTCCTCATGATACACATTCCTGAGAGATTTGGTTTAGATGGGAACTTTCATGTAGAAGGTATGCTCCAAAGCAAAAAAATCAAAATGGCCGCCGTCACAGCAATATTAAAATGGTTGACTTCCTGTTGGACTGAGCTTTTGGCTGTCAATTGCTTTTTTGTGCGTCTCCGCATGATACACATTCCTGAGAGATTTGGTTTAGATGAAAAATTTCCTGTAGAAGTTATGCGAATTTGAAGCTCCGTGGCGAAGGCTTGACATGTTTGCCTCCACAGCGACCACCAGGTATGACCTATTGTTACAAGTTGTGACAAGTTTTCATCTTCAAGGTTTTTTAAAATGAGACGCACTCACCGTGAAGACTCTGGGGTTAATTTTCTGGTACGAAATAATTTTTTTAAAAACTTGGCAATATTTCAAAATGTCCGCCAAAATAAAAATGGCCGACTCTGTATCAATGTGTAGAAAAATTCAGGGCCACGCCCTCTACATGTGTGAGCAATTTGATGGAGATTGGACTTTGTATGTAGAATTTATGAGAACATGATGACCGACGGCGAAGAAAAAAAAATCAAGGCCACACCACGCCCACCACGTATGAGGGGCATAACCGCCATTAACAACTTTTAATCTTCAAGTCATAAGGATTCATAGTGAGTTAATCTGAAGACTGTGGCGTTAAATCTCTAGGACGAGTTAGTTCTCAAAATAGGCCAAAATTGGCCAAAAATAAATTTCACATCAAAATAGCCGACTTCCTGTTGGAGTGACGGTCGTGGTCCTTGAGGGTTTTTTGTGCGTCTGCTCATGATAAATACGCGTACCGAATTTCGTTCACGTATCTGTTTGTTAAAGGCGGGGGCTTTACATTAGGGGGCGCTATAGAGTCACCGAGCCACGCCCACATCCAATGACATTAAATTATCAAATTTTTTGCCCGACAGAATTTTTCTGGCAAGTTTAAATGAGTTTTTAGGTATGTTCAGGGCCTCCAAAACTGCGATTACTTGTGAGAAGTATAATAATAATAATAATAATCAAGAATAATTCCTTCAGTTACAATAGGGTCCTCGCAGGTCCCTGACCTGCTCGGGCCCTAAATAAATGGTAAACAGTACGTCGTGGTTCTGTCTTCACTCAAATAAACGAACACGCTCAACAGCAGCTCAAAGCCGACCAGCTCAGGTTTTATATCAAAGACACAGACTCCAAGACTTGAGAATCTTACAAGTGACCTCATTCAACTCTTTGGAAAGAAAGTAACTGAGTGTGTCCTCCTTGAACAACTTCAACCTGCGGCAACAGTTTTTATGGGAACTTGTGGGTGGCAGAAACAAGATGTAAATACAACACTGATATTTTATTTATAACTCTATAATGCTGATATCGCAGATTTTCTTAGAAGACAGTTGCCCTCTTTACAAACCGAGCAGATGCATAGCAATGTAAGGATTAACTCAGAGACCAGTACGAACTCTTCTCTTAACTCCGTTTGATGTCTCGAACAACTCCTGAGGGAAATTCCTCATTCTGTAGCTGCTACATGCTCCATCAGTGTTTCCCCTACCATGGTATAGGCCTGGCGGGCCGCCAGGCCAAAGAGACCCCCCGCCAGGCAACAAAAAAAAAATCGTCATCAGCAATTTTGCAGGAGTTTACTACAAAAACACAATCAATCAATCAGGAGCGTTTCTGTGCAGCGACACGTGCACGTGAGTCAACCTATGGTCAACCTGCTTCGTTGCCTAGTAACGATGCAAGCACCGTTGCTGAGAGCGCGAGCATAGCTGGCCAACTATGGCGCCGCCGGAGAAAAAAAAAATAAAAATACCGCGGGCGACAGACAAATTAAGATAACTAAATTCTTCTGCCAGACTCCGGAGCCAATGAAAATTGATGAGGCAACTCTAAAAAAAAAATACACATGCAGGTGAGACGGAAGAAAGGGGGGCAGATTGCAGTGGAGAGGGGGGGCTGCGTGAGTACCGTTACCATCGCTGATACCGGTCCGACTGACGACCCTCGTCCAACGGCTGACCCCAGTCCGACTGCCGATTCTAGGGGAAACACTGCTCCACTGTGTCCATGCAGCTAATAGCTAACTTTGTTTGTTAGTCATTTAATGCAGAGTAAAAAGCTTGCAGAGGACTTTGGGGGATTTTTTATTTTTTTCTAACCAAAGCAATATCCATGTCTCCAACTTATTATCGAGCTAATTTGATCGAAGCTTTTGAAACGTCACCAAACAGAAAAAAAGGTGAAATAGACGCGTTTCTGATCAGTTGGCTTGGTGCAAGAAAACTAGGCTATGCAAAACATATTTTCTCTAGAAGTTGGTGGTGTAGGCCAAGTCATGCGTGAATGTGATACACATAGAAGAAGTAGAGGCTAGAGGAAGATGTGCACATTATAAAGCTTTGTAGGAGAATTGCAGAGTCAGGGGATGATTCTCTGAGGGTTCATTCATGACTACAAGCAACCCCCTCCAGATACAAGTAGTCATGTCATACATTGTTAATATAAAATAATTAATTATAGACGCCTTGACGGCCACTTGTGCTTACAACTTCCTAGACCATCATGAGCAGCAGTGGAGCAGAACCAACAAGGCACTAAAAAGTTCAGTAGAAGTTGGTGAGCGCGGAGCTGTCATGTCGCGACATTATGAAATGCATCAAGCTAAAGGACATTTGCGGCACTCGCAGCACAGCTCAGGGACGTTCTGAGCGTCTGCGGGATCAACCCTGAAATGACCTGTACGCAGTGTGAGGCTCCGAACGGTACAGCCAGTGCTGCAGCTCTGGAATGAATGACCAATCTTCATGTGTTACCTAACACTGGTACAGCAGTAGCCCCTGTTTAGCTGTACATGAAGAAAGTGCATCTTTCAGGTCTGTGTTTTTAGTGATAAATACTTTCTACCAGTAATATGATAACTTTTGAGGCAATTCAGTTCAGTCACAATGAATTCGTTACAGGGGATGTTGCGAGGATCGCACTGAAGACGTACACGCCTTCAAATATGTATGAATCCAAACATGGTGGAGCTTATGTTAGAGAAGGTTATATAATTCAGCGTTTAAAGTGGAAAAAGCCTTCTGCCCATTTGTGTGTTAATTTATTAATGCTGCATTCATGAGCCGAAGTTATTACATTACCTCTCTCATCCCTTACAGAGTATACAGCAACAGCCAGAACAAATTGCATAACGCCTTCTTGTTGCGTCACCTCCCGTCAAGTCAGTCCCTCCTTTCCTAATCCGCCACCGCATCAGCTCCATTAATAAAAGTTCACCTTTTCCTTGAAGTCTCGAAAGCAATGCCAGCATTTCTAAAAACAGCTCTGGGCCGCGAGCCTGCCAGGTTAAGAGCTACTGTAAATAATGCAGACGTTCTCCATTCCTCTTCTTCATGCCACATATGAAATGAGGGAAGCAAGTGGTGTGGATTGAAAGACACCCAGGACACGCTGAGGGGGGAATTAAAAGGAGGGCAAGGGAGTTTTTGGTGAGTCCTTTGCTCACGCGCCAGGACAAAGTTGCAGAAAATGAGACAGGGGCACAGACGGACAGAAATAAAGACAGCCAGTAAAGTGTGACATCAGCCTAATTTAATGTCTGTTCAGACAAGAGATGTCCTTTAACGTTCATTTCGTCATCAATGAGCCGTAGCGGTCACCGACTTCTAAAAATATCAAGGCCATGCATATATCGCCTAGGCCTCTTATGAGGTGCGACGATTTGAAATGTTTGAGGACACCGCGATGAATGTGCTCGACTGAGAACGACCGAAAACAGACGGCTCCATAAGACGGGAGGTTTGCACAACAACAAATAAAAGCTTGTACTGACTGGGTGAATAGCCCTGTTATTTTCCCCCATTGGAGCAAAACAGGCAATCACTTGAGAGAACGCCGCAGCGCTCAAGTACTAGTCACTCTGTCTCTTGTCTGGAATCTTCACAGCGTGATCGATCATTTAGCTACATGACGCAGCCAGCACAAAGAGGCCAGTGTTCGCCTTGTCTTTATTCAATTTGTCTGGTGACAAGGCACTCTAGTTTGTTGTTACTCATTAATCAATGCACATAAACTGGAGTGTGTTGTCATCATCACCCCCTATTAGAAGGTTCTGGTATAGGTACCTGAAACCCAAATCCACACACCCAGGGCTGTGTTCTGACAAGTGCAAAATCACAACAAACATCCCCAACCCCCAAAAATGTACAAATGCCATTTATTTATTCTGAATGGAACCACTGTGTAAAAGATTGGTTTGCTGCAAACACAACTGAGGCACACAGACTCACTAGTTGCTGCTAGTTTTGACAGTCCAGTGAGATATTTATAGTCATGTCAGATAGAGTCAAGACAACCTAGTTTTCAGTTTCTGTTATTAAACATACTGTATTCACCTGGACTGGAAGTTTAAACACTAGTTAAGTACACATAGTTTCATGCATTGCTTCATTCTATGGTCGCTCTTTGACATTTGTCACAGAGAGTACTTGGTATGATTTCTCTACACACAAACATACAGTACACCTGAGCTGCAGTGATGCCTTCAAACGACAAATGCAAGAGTGCAATGCAAGAAAATTTTCGTATCTCAAACGTCCTTTTCTTTTCCTGTGAGGCATGCGCATTCAGAGTTCCGAGTAAGAGCCAACAACTCCTAACAGTATAATTTTGTCGTCAATACCTTTTATAGACCGGATGAATACAACCTGTTCGTGTGTGCGCTTGTGACATTTGGTCTTCAGCTAAACTGCTCTGGAAGGCTAGCTGTTTGGATCCATGTGAACAATCAAATGCAATATTTTTTCTCATTATTGATATACTGAACAGCTGTTACAGCATCTTTGGGTATTCATTTTGAAAAGAAAAGAAAATGTCTGGATTGAAAAAATTGTGGCGATATTCTGACTGAATGAACACCCACATTTGAACCAATACCTCTGGACTGTTTTCAGTAACACAACTATACAAAAAAAGAGATCATCAAGGTGGGTTTTTAACTTAGTGAGAGATTCATTTCACACTTAAATTTTTCTTCCACTTATTTGCATTCAGCACGTCTGGGACTCACCCTCAGAAAGACACAGAACAAGTAGTTTCATTAGACATCATTTAAATTATTCACACTTGAGTTAGTTTTCAATTTTTCAACCCAGTTCATTTTCATCTCATTTATTTCTGCCCACCTGAAGTGTTTCTATGTAATAGCATAGTCCTTGGCCAGCCAGTAATTCACCTGAAACACAAGTACTTCCATTCATCATACAAAACAAAAACGGAAAAATACAGACCTGTGCAAAACTGCTCACTTTTCTAAGGGCTTAAAAAGGTCTAGACAAGCTGTCAGACAGCCAGACGTACCGCCAGACTGGAGAAACACAATATGAATAAACAACAGTGCGGCGTTAAGCTGCAAAAATCAATATGTGGTCTATCTGGACTCCCTCAGCATTTCTGTGCAGTCGATACTGCTATAGCACCATCATTAAGAAAGTGGAGGAGGAGGAGTAGAAAGAGAGGAGCGTACGATCAGTAAAGCAACAGCACTGTTGTTGAAGGGCTGAGGATGAAGAGGGGAAGAGAAGGAAAAGCAAGCAAAAATGACTGGATAAGACAGTGGACGAATTTTAAGAAAGGGAGAGTCAGCAGATACAGAGGAGAGGAACGGAGGAAGGAATGAAACAGTAAGAAGGGAGAGGAGGAGTTGTGATTAACAGGCTGCACATTGCTGTATTTCACACACCACAGGCCTCGGTGCACAAAGGATGGAGAGGGGGAACTCAAATGAATGAGCGCAATAAACCAAGACAGGCGAGAATGGATGGAGGGATGAGTGGAAATCATTTTCTGTCCATTGAGAGATCATCTCGCTCATTATTCTGTGCGACAACATCAACCGTCAAACGTGCGGCCGCCTCAAGTACTTGGGCTTCGCTGGCACACTCAGACAAACACAGTGATGGAAGCCTTCTCAGTTTGGCTTCTGAATGTACTGTTTGTGGATGTGGGACCATAGGTGGGTGGCAAACACTGGATCAATCACCACTCACAAGCACTGAACCAGTCAGAGTTCAGCCTGTTGTTGAGTATGAGTTGCACCTAGTTGAACTATTGTCTTTTACGCAACCTAAACATATGTGTTTACTGGTCTCTGGTGCCGTTGAGTGTTGTGAGATATTACAAAAAAGCATTTTACCAATTTGGTTTTGGACATCTGCAGACCCTCATGGACACATTGTGCCTGGAAGTATAATTCCAGTTTAAGACCTGTATTAAGACTAGTTAGTGCAAAATGGAGGTTTCCCACCAGAAGGAAGCAGTAATGTCTCAAGGAACAAGTTAGATTTTGCTAACTAAAAGATATTCCTTAAAAAAAGATCATTATTCTTTATTCAGTTTGTATTACTATATTCCAGAAAGCCCATATTACCTTTTAAAGGTAACCTTGGCAGATGGAGCAGAATGAACGACCTCCTGCACGCAGAAGACCTCGGCATCAGCCAAAGAGTCTTGCGAACAACAGAAGTATCAGTGAGGACATAATTAACCAGCACTGCTCCTCAGCAGCCAGGTCAGCACACCTCTCAATTTGAATGTCAATGTGAGGTAATAGCTACATTAATAGCTCTGCTAATCATGGTGTTCCACTTGTAGAAGGCCACGTTAATGCCCTCCAGGAGCACCACAGCAGCCCAACAGAGAGACCATTTTGTGCTTGGCTGGTACCTAAACAAGGCCGACTTCTGATTCAACCTTGGAGGAAATAAAGAAACTGTTCTTGCCCCGGAGCTCAAGTAGTTTTAATTGCTCAATTTCTGCCTGAAAGGAAACGAAATAGCGACAGAGAGGATGGCGGACGCTTGAAAGTAATCCTCAGCTCACAGCTTAAATAAATGAGCTCAGTGTGCTTTCCATGGTTACCTCGTGAATGAGTCAGTGTGGTAAAGCATGTATGTACATAGTGCTATAATAATCACATGCTGAGGACCTGCGGTAACTCAAGCAGAACGGCAGGCTATTGTTTTATTAATAGCTATTTTAAAAACATTGCCTACTGGCATGCAGCTCACACAGTGAGAGTGTTGGACCCTTATTAAACATCAGATCCATTTGTTTTCTACTGCTCTTGTGAAACATGGCTCAGACCAGTTAAAAAAAAATTGAATTTGCGTAATCACTGTCATTCCATTCCCGTACCTTTGTTGTTGTTTTGTTGATATTTAAGTTAATTTTAGTTAATATACCTGGGAGGCCCACCCAAGTAAACTGTATGTGTGGGAAACACTAACTTGAACACAGTAGAAAGACAATATATTTAGTGTTCTACGTCATTAGTTTCATTGATTTTTATGAATATATGCTTATTCGGAATTTGATGGCAGCAACAAGTTGGAAGTTGATTGGGTATGAAAGACTCACTTATTCACAAGCAAAGAGGGGGTGAGGATTGTCACAGTTGATGCTCAGGCAGGTTGAGTAAGTAAAATTCTGGGTAAATCTTGAACATCAAATAATAATAATAATAATAAAAAACCCTTGTGCTTATTACATCTCTTTAATCAGCTCTTCCCCCTCTCGCCCTCACAAGCTCTGGGCCCTTCATACTGATGGATGGCTGCATTAGCGGGGCGATAATGGCTTGAGTAATGGAGGGAGGTGGCAGGAATGTGGACAGAGGTGTAATATTGGACTAAGCTGAGACGACCGATATCAGGAAACAAGGGGAAACGTGAGAAGAATAAAGCGTCTTTCACTACGGGAACCCACCGACAGATTACATTTATGATTCCACATGAATAGACTTCTTTGGATAGATGAGTGTACGCTTTACCCATTGGCTGATTTTTCCCTTTTGACTTTCAGTGGCTCGAATAGGTGATCCCACAGGAAACTTCATGAGGCCAGCAACGTCAACCAATTTCTAACATCCTAACCATTTGTTGCTGCGTCAACCAGGGATGTTGTTAGCCTGTCCTGCGAGAATTGTGCCTAAAATCTGTGTGACACCTACAGAAACTAGATTAGAAACTAGATGGATCAGAAACAAGAAGCCGCCAGAATATCTTACCTAAAAAAATGCCAAGATTCACAACGCACCCACATTCAAACCACCCAGTCTTTCTCTCACTGCATCTTCTCTGAATCAGAAAAATTAGTTATTAGCTTCTTCTTTCTTAATAAAAACAGGTCTGTTTGTGGCTTTGTGGCAATGATATGCGGTAATCCGATG
Organism: Lagodon rhomboides; assembly: GCA_039737535.1. Taxonomy (NCBI): domain Eukaryota; kingdom Metazoa; phylum Chordata; class Actinopteri; order Spariformes; family Sparidae; genus Lagodon; species Lagodon rhomboides. The sequence continues at coordinate 15,513,364 of CM077786.1, forward strand.
GGTTTTTAATAGGTTTACTCATCTTGAGAAGTAAAATAATTCCCCAAACTCATAAGGAACACTTAATCGCTCAGTTTATCTGAAAAATTCAAAACCACCAGATTTGGAGATGCGTGGTTTTTCAATGGACAGAAATGATATACACTCTGAGAATGCAAATGAAAAAACTCATTAATCTCACCTCCGCTCTATAAAGCGTGAAGGTAGGATTACACCAGTTGGCAGCCTCTCCAACATCCATCTATTACACACACACACACACGAGTGCATACGTACACAGTCCCATACTGCTATGGACCCATCACTTTGCAGTTTCATTACCTATGATGGCAAAGACACACACACACACACACACACACACACACACACACACACACACACACACACACACACACACACACACATTTAATCAACTGGGCAGCAGTGAGCAGTGCAGTGCTCTGGGCTGCTCTCTCCAGATAAGATTATCCTTCAGCTGTAGGCCTGACAGTCAATAGGACCAGGAGTGTAATTAGTGCGTGTGTGTGCATGAAGGCAAGAGTAGGGAGAAAGGGCAAACGAACAAGACAACAATAAGATGGCGATGATAGCGACTGAGTGAGTAAGAGAGAAATACTTTATCGGTGTTGCTCAGGCTGTAAAATCTGAGCAGCAGAGACACAAGGCAGCAGGACAGAGAAACATGTGTAGCACAGTCCTGTCCTCAAAAACAAGCCTCACAATTCTCCAAACCTTCCCTGCTGTCTTTCCCGTGGGTAGAGTTTATATGAGAAAAATAAATTACTGTATGTGTTTGTCTGCAAAAGAAGACAGCCGTTGTCTGTGTTTGCGCCGGCTTATGACAACACTGGCACAAGAGGTTTAACTGAGAGGGTCATAACAATGTCTGCTGGAAGCTGGGGGACAGCTCAACTCTGATAGAAATTATGAAATAAAAGTTTTCTGATGTGCTTAATGTCCCTGTCCATCAAGTCAAGTTTGCCGTGAAGGATCTGAACTTGTCACAGATGTGTTTTGTCAAAACCAACCATGCAGAAGTCAAAGCTGTTGCTTTTATCATCAAGAATAAATGTTTGCAATGTAACTTTCTTGAAAACTAGGGATATGTTGAAACTTCACATTTCTTTATGTTGCAATTTTAAGGCTCAACTTCCTATTTTATTTTGCGACAACGCTGTGCTTATCGTCTGGTTAGGTCCAGGCACAAAAACCACTTGGTCAGGGTTAGGGGAAGATTACGTTTGGGCTTTAAAAGATCAGTTGGTGTAACTCATACACATGTTGAAGCAGATTCCATACTACATGCTCAATGTGAAAGGGACACATCCTGTCAGATTGGACAGTCGTACAGCAAGGAACTAGTGACTGCATGTTCAGTACAGGCCGATAACACAAGGTATAGCTGAGGCTGACGTGAATGAATAATTAAGGGGATATTATAATTTATTTTGAGTGGGACATGAACGTATGTATCAAATTGCATGGCAATGCGTCCAACTGATGTTGTGACATTTAACCCAGAAACACTAAAGTAAGCATCATGGTAGCACCAGATTAAATTACACCCTTGTGTTTGTATTGGATTCAGGCTAAATAGCATCTAATATCGTAACATGGCTAAGTATCCACACATTATGTATAGTGAAAGGGTAGATACTGTATGTTGATACAGTTTAATCTCACAGATTATTGATTACATGTCAATGTCAGTAAAACCCGCACAAGTCTGAAATATTACATTTAAATGGGATAAATATCCCCAAAACTGATTCCAACTGTTGTATATTGATTTTGATGGCAGCTCCCTTGACCTTTGAGGGAAACAAACTGTGCTGAGGTGCCCACCTGTGACTCAACCTGATACCTGTCAGCTTCAAGTTCCTGCTAATGTGGGATAAAGTGCTGGCCAGCTGAGGCGTACACCGGGGACGCACGTCTCCGCTCAGACAGAGCTATTAATCGCCTCGACTATTATTATTCATCATTTCATCACACATGCACACACAGATGATGCACAGTGCACATTTACACAAACAAATTCAATGCCAGAGACAGTTAGAGGGATGTTTTCCTGCAGAGAAGATTTTGGTCGTGACAACATGAAGAAATAGAAAGTGTTGGAGAGATACATTTTTAATCCTTGACTTTGATAAAGTGTCAAGGAAATCAAGGATTTTACCAGGTAAGACTCTCAAAAAGAAACCTTCGCATTTAATCAAAGATCAGTTAGTTGTTAAACACTCCTTGTGTTACAAAGTAGCTTGGGATCACGGATGAGGTGATGTATTAAAGTGGAGTACAAAACTAAAAATATATATTTCACATGGGTAATAGTTTTTTGACATTTTAAAGGGGAAATGTTTCATACATCTAAATAAAAATATGACTGTACCATTATACCATCCATGGTCATTGAAAATCCTTGATTCTGATTGGCTGAGTGTTGCTTGTTTTTCAGAAAACTGCACTGCTCTGATGTAGCCACTCTGAATTGGTATGCACAGGCGTGTGGATACAGGTTGGTAGATATGGATGGAGTACAAAAGGTAATCTATTACTGGAAACCTGCTGTCCCAGGAGTAGAAGATAAAGCAATACAGACATGCCAGAATACTCGGCTGATATTTCCACATTAAAATCTCCCTCAAAGGCATATTCAAACGCTGGCTTGTCAGGATGATGTTACACCTGTCTGGACCAAATAATGCTCATAACGGCAGAGGAAGTTGAGTGAAATCCCCGGCCTGTATGGAGCTGGGCTGAAGCCCAGTTAGCTGTTGGCATTGAGGTGAAGGTCATGCTAGTTGTGCTATGAATTGCAGATGGGCGCCCACAGCTGCTGCAGCCTGTGTGTGTCACAAGAGAGTGGTGTGAAAAGCACTCAGCAACATGCCACCATGATGTGTGTGTGTGTGTGTGTGTGTGTGTGTGTGTGTGTGTGTGTGTGTGTGTGTGTGTGTGTGTGTGTGTGTGTGTGTGTGTGTGTGTGTGTGTGTTGCTTGGGGCACTGTGAATGGGGGCAGAACATATGCTCAACGCTCTCTGTGTGTCATTGGCTTTGTCTTTTTAAAGTGGGCAGATGTACACTTCCATCAACAGTGTGTATGTGCGGATTACTTTGTGAGTGATAATCTGTATTACACTGTATGTGTGCACACACACACACACACACACACAAACACTCAACACCTTTTTCCTCACCCACCTACGGCAGCAGCACTAAACAATCACTTATCCCCGGTGCTTCCTCTACACCAGTTTGTTTCTCCACCAGAACCTCTATGACACAGACTCTGGCACATTTTCTGTCATTTTCACAGTTTGAGCAATTATTTAATTGGCTGTATTCATTAACCCATCACTGAGTCTGCATTCAGAACAATTAATTCCTGCCGACCCACGTGTGCCAAAAAAAGACGAATGTGCAAGGCCTCTGAGAGAAACATGAATGAGGTAAGTGGCAGGTCAGAGCGGCCTAATTAATACCCTGCTGCTATCACACTGCATGTGGGTTTCAGTTTCATCCAAAAAAAAAAATGAAAATGAAAATTAATATCAGGGAAGTCAAAAGGCAAATTACATTTCTCAATGGTTTTGATGTTTCAAATTCAAAACTAGAATCACTGCCTGGCGGCTGTGTGCCTCCAGGTGATTCCACTGAATAACTTCCAGTAAGAAACATGCCGTCTTTACTTTGAGACTTTTTTTTCAGAGGAGCACAGAGGACTGATGGAGAGCTTCATCACACTGTATAACCTGTTATAGATATTATACATATTGATGTATGATATTTAAAAACAACAAACAGTAGATTCCTTGTATGTGTTCACATGCTAAGCTGATTCTGACAGAATGTCAAGAAGCTACGAATTGTAAAAGTCGGATGCGTCACCCACATCTTCAACCCAGCAGCCCATAAGAGCTCCACAATCAGCAGAGTTTCAAGGTGGGCGCCAAGTTGTCACAATCCCTCCTTCTGTTTCTGAGTTATAGTGTTGTAATTATGCCAAAAAAGTTTTTTGCAGAAACAGTATGATGTCAAAGTGAAGTTGACCTCGTCATTATTAGCATATGAATACTTGAGTAGCATGAAGACTGATGTCCTCGCAAGGGGTCAGCACACCAATCTGAAGGGTCTGCTACACAATGCTACGTTAAAGCTTTCCTCTATTCTTTGCTTTTGTTCTTGAGGATCACTGGATCATTTTACATCTTTAGGGCTTAACTAACTTGTCTAATAAGTGAAGAGAGAATCTTTACTTGAAATGGGAGACGATTAGCTGGTGACGACGAGGGGTCGTCAGAAAACACTACTTGTGATTGGCCAAAAAATTCGAATGCTGGGGAATGGCACAAAAAGGCTTGTTTCTTCAAGAAATATTCTTATGATGAGCACTCGCATCCTTGCTTAATGAAAACATTTTTAATTGTAATTAAAGCTTGAGCTGCGATGACAATAAAGGCTGGTATTAGGCATGGACGCAGTCGAATTATGACTCAAGAAGAAGTTGAAAATGGGGAATAGACTAAAAACTTGCGGCACTCCGACATAACCGATTTCTGTGGGGCTTGATTTTTAATATCCGAGGGAGATGTGCAGCAAACAACAAACACATACAAAAAAAAGCAGAAGGGGAGCAGAACCCTGAGCACATTAAAGAGAAAAATGGATACGAGGACAGGGGGAGACAAGGAGTGATATGAAGAGTCAGGCAGGACCCAGCCAAAACCGAGACAAGAGAGGGAGGAGAGGGAGATACTGGAAAAGAAAGTGAGAGAAAAGGCCCAGACCAAGACAAATGAAAGGAGTGATGGAGTGAAAACGAATTTGACAGACAGCAAGAAAGGAGTGTTAAATGAATGTGGAAGAAAAAAGAGAGAGAGATGCTCTACATTTAGGTGGGAACGGAAGGATTTCATAGGGAAGGAATGAGACAGTGAAAAACGGGAATGACAGCGAATGACGGAAGGGCCAGACAACGAGTGGGAAAGAGTAAGAGAAAGACTGAATAAAGCATGAGAGGGATGTAACAAGAGAGAAGCTGGCCCGAGAAGGAGAAGAAGGATGCAGAGGAGGAGGAGGACGGTTCCCGTAGAGCCGCCCTCCTTGTCCTCACTGTCCAACACAGGGACTGTAAATCCCCCCGAAACTTGAGAGGATGTAAACAAACCGTTAGCCCTCCTCTACCGAAGGGAAAACCATCCTACACACACACACACACACACAGGGGCATATTACACAGACACACAAACAAACAGGTGTGAACGTGCACACATGCAAACCATGTGTGCATGCCTGCAGGTGAAAGTACATACAGTACACACATACACACATACAGTCATACACACACATACACACATACATGAAGTGCTACAGAACTGCCTCTCGCTGCTACTCTGCCCTTTCTGTAAATAGGACAGAGACCATTACACATCATCAAACCCTCTCATGTCCAACCACTTCTGGAATAAATGACTCAAAATTTGTGCTGTGACAATGCAGGCCACCGGTTTAGAACACACAGCTTCAACTAGAGGCGGGGAAATTTCTCTGTTTATAAAGATGCATCGTGATGCCAATGTGGAGAATTCTGCATCGATGCAGAGACAGAGCGTAATCGAGAGCCTGCAGCTTATGCTGATTGTTCATTGTCCAGCCTCAACGTTGCGATGTTACTCCATACTTTATGTAGGAGGTGTGTTTGGATGGAGGCAGAGATCATCTGCGAGCGATGAAAAAAAAACTAACTCAGTATTTTTAAAAACACACAAATTGTTTACAGCTGAATTATAATCTAATTGAATCGTGAGCCTGGGCATCTGACTGGTGTTTAACAAAACAAGGTCACCTTAAACTTAATATTCTTTTTGCTATCCTTGTCCTCTCCTTTCTTTTGACTTACACGACTTTGAAAAGGATAAACAATTGGTTCCTTAAAGGAGCAATGAGGAAGAATTTTAGTTGAAAACATTCAAAAATGAACTTACATTATCAACAGTATGTTAAGAAATAGCAGTAGAAGTAAATCAATGATCAAGCTTTCAACCCGCAAGAATACCTTTAGAGATAAATGATAATGATCATGTCTTACCAGGACAAAGATGAAAAAGTGAGTCACACATATTTAGTCATGACACTAGTTTAAATGAGAATAGCTTGTGTGATAATACGTTTAGAGGAACTTTAGGGTTAAAACATAGAAGGAGAACTACCTTATATTCAAGCCTAACAGAGGTTTAAACCTGCTACAAATAACACAGCTCATCTTTAAATCAACCTCACATGTTGTGTGCAAAAGGAAACCCGTTGAAGTTGGAATGATTTACGGGGCGAGAGTGACAGCGGCCGTGAGTGGACAGCAAATCTCCTTAAAAGAGCCATAAAGCCTGGTGAAGAGGAGGATTGGGGGGGGGGGGACTGATCGGAGTGGCCTTGATGCTGTCCGAGTAATCAGGCTTTTATATGCTTTTACACAACCAAACACCGCTCGCTACACTCCGGTCGGTTCCATCTGTCTCACAGGTCCCATTATCTCTCCTAACTATAACCGTGTCATCTGCTTTCTCTCTGTCACTTCACTCGCTCCTCTATTACATCCTTTCACTTTCTTCCCCACCTCATGATATCATTTTCCCTTCACCTCCATGACATTTTCCGGGGCTCTCGGACTTTCAATCTGTCTTTCATTTTCACCCTTTCTTCTACCTGCTAGAACACTGACATGTTCCCTTCCCAGAGTCACCGCGACCCACAGATGAAGTTAGTTTAGCATAAAGTCTTTTTACTTTTCAGAAATTGGTTTTCACACCGCTCTGCAGATAGCAATTTAGAGCTCAAGACGGAAGTCTGCAGTGTGAATGCGTACGTGTGGTCACTTAAAGCGCTTCCTGTCCTCCGTCTCAATGCTCAGAGGTGCTCGCACATGTACATAACACATACAGGTGCAGAGTGACCACAGAAGCCAGGCGACAGAGACAGCTCGCTCAGACTGAAGACGATGAACCGCAGCTGCACACTGGCTTGCAAGTGCATCTGCATTTACTGTCCACAAACTAACACTTCAACCTTCTTGAATGTTGTCCTCTAAAAATTGATACACAAAGAGATCCATTTGTGAACACTAGTGAGAGTCACACCTTCCGTTTCCAATACGCGCTCTCAACTGACGACAATCTGATGGTTTCTGATAAGTGTGAACAGCAAAATGCTGTGTGTGTGTGGTGCCATTTCTTTTTTTGTCCCCAGATCTGAATTTGACCACCTGGGTACGTGTTACCAAAGAGGAGCCAAAGACGTGCGTTATATATCATTTGTATCCGCATATTCATAGAAAAACAATTATTAGTCATCATCACAATACAGGGAGACTTCCCGATAAAGTAAAAAGGCACCGCAACTGAGTTAAAAAGAAATAGCTCAAGTTTAAAAAGACACTTTCATGAAAGTGTTAGGCGAGTAGGTTGATGCCACTGTTGAACACCTCTGAAGCTCACTAGTTAGCATTGTTTTCACTTGTCATTTCAATCCATGGAAAAACCAAAGTGTGACAAATGTCCGAGGCCACTTCTTGACCGGGCACAGTGACTTCCTGGAGTCTCTGCAGGTTGGCTGGCAACCTCACGGTGATGACAGGACTTCTGAGCATGGCATCGATCTTCTCATCAAACAGCTGCAACAAGGCAAACAAATGCCGCTCCCAAAATGTTGAACTATTCATTTAAAGCAAAGGTAATACTGAGAGCACCTTCTGCACTAGCAGGACATGGAGCAGTGTGTTTGTGAGTGTAAAAATAAAGTCACGGCTTTTATTCAAACTCATGTTTGATAGCTTAATGTAACACTTTAGATAAACAGCAGTCAGAGCATCTCAAAGGCTTGCTCAGTGTACACTGCATGTTAGGCCAGCCTGAGTTATAAACTTTGAGGTGTTTCTGCATACACAGAGTTGGGCTTAATTCACAGAGTATACACACACACACACACACACACACACAAGCTCACAGAACAATAAACAATTTCAATTTCAAGAAATTCAACTGCAGACACTCTACACAAATACTGTAAACTAAATCACTAATAGTCTCTAATAAAAAAGGGGGGGGTGACTGACAATGAGTACAGCTCCATCCGCTGCTGAAGTTCATGTGATATCATTCAAAGCTCTAAAACAGCTACCACCCACAGGGACCTTGAAGTTTAATATTTAGATTAAAATCTCACTATCTCATTGTGTATTTGTTGCTTTTGCTACACCCACGCACAGAGTTTTAGGTTAGAGCCGCCATGCTTTAAAACGTCAATGAACCCCATTGTGCCTGCTGTTTCCTTGGCTGCACATCACTCAGTGTGCTTTGCTCTCACATCATTCATGAGTCCTTTGCTGCCTTGGTTTTTCCTTCACTTGAAAGCTCAGCTGCTGTTGCTGCACAATGCATGCTGAGGAAACTAATGTGCAAGTTGTTCAACTACATGTACAAAGAGCAGCGCCACAGAGGGAAATCAGAGGCTGCTGGTTACAAAGACAGGTCGTGTGGGATCTGTACTGAATGTGTGTGGGAAAGGGAGGTGAATAAAAGAGGAACAAAGTGTGCGTGTGTGTGTGTGTGTGTGTGTGTGTGTGTGTGTGTGTGTGTGTGTGTGAATGGTTTATACCGCACAGGAAGGTTGTGAATGGCAGAGTGAGAGAGCGAGCAAACATAACTTAAATGTAAAGGTCAGGATGGGTGAAGGCAGCTTTGATGGGAATCCCCACTGGGGGTGTGTGCATGTGTGTGTGCTTGTGTGTTTGTGTGGCAGCAGCAGAGCCACTACTATGCTATTTTTAGCCGTGATGGGTGAAGTTTGACTTCATCGTCAGGGACAAGGGAGAGTCAATTTCCCTACCTCCTCCTCCTCTTTCCTCTCTCTTTGTCCTTCTCTGCTCTCCATTCGTTGTCACCTTTACCGCCCTCACCATCTCTCACTCGTGCGTCAGTCTTATTTCAGGGCTCAACCCAATGACTCAATTTAAAAAAAAAAAAAAAAAAAATCACGCTCATTTCAGGTACATCACAACAGGGGACGTCGGTGTTACAAAAGAATTCTCTAGAGGAGAATTTTACTCCCTCCACTTCCAATTCAGTCATTACCAGCTGAACCTGATAAGTAGAGGTGTGGAAATTTCTTGATTATAAGATGCATCACGAAGCGGACCTGGAAGATTCTGCATCGATGCAGACACAGAGCATAATCGAGAGTCTGCAGCTTGTGTTGATTGTTGATTGTCCGGCCTCAGCTGCACAATAAGGTTACGTCGCGACGTTGCTCCCATGCTTTGAATTGTGGGCGGACATTAGGCCAACGTTACTTATGTAGGAGGCATGTCGGAGGGAGGCAGAGATCATCTGCGAGCGATGAAAATAACTCACAGAGTATTTTTATAAACGGACATCTCAGGGAATTTGTCGGATTTTACGAATTTGCGTACGTGCACGCGTGACTTTTGCAACACAACAATCACTAATCATGTTAGCCATTTTCACCCGGAGCTAACATCTACAGCCATAAATAAGAACAGTTACATCAAGCCCAGCTAATCAGCCAAGATCTGAGGTGGTGCTGTCAACTGTGCTGTCCAACTCTGAGAGGTGTGTGTGTGTGTACAGAGTCAATAAATGCCTCATCTTAAAGCTGCTATGTGAAAACAATATTATTGTAGATTACAACAACAAACAACGAAAGGCACTGCAGATGGATGAATGTTTTGTTTTTGTAATGTTTATGTACCGAGGTACAGATATTGAAAAGGTGCTGCTTTTTTTGTAGACTGCTGTCGTCTGATTATTGAAAGGACTTTCTGAATACAAGGGGAATTTAAATGCTGAAAAAGTAGCCACGCGCAGTAATATTGATCATGGAGGATGAGCCTACAGTGTAACAGCAGGGTGAACACAGCTGATATAATTGTAATGAATATGATTTAGGTGTGTCATTAATAATAATAAACTACTGTGCTGATTATGTTACCCATGACTGTTTTTAATAGCGGCAGCTGTGCGCTCTACACTATGACACTTCTATGACACACCTCAGGTCATCTTTTACTTTTTCATGAGATTTTTATCACAAGTTGGAGTCGTGCCACGGGTCTCTTCAATCTCATCCACATCAGAGTGTAGAGATTTACTGCATACTATAGCGACTAAGACCAGCCTGAGACCCCAACACTGTGCAGTGCCTAATTGGAGCAGCTGTGCAAACACCTGCAGGACATGGAGACCGCTGTCAGCCACAGTGAGGTGGAAAAAAACAGCATTCCTTTGGAAAGAAACATACATTGAAACCCTGTATGAGACAAGGTAGTCTATTCAATCTACTGTCAGATAGGGGTGTAGCAGCTCTTCAAGACAATGGTTTGGTTTATACTTTTTTTAAAATCACATTTTGGTTTTTCAGGGGCTATTGAGGCAGATTAAGAAAAGGTTTTATTAGATCAACTACACTTTGGAATATCAAGAACACTAACAAACACTTTGAATGTAGTTGACTTTATAAATGAACTAAGGAAAAATAATAGAATTAATAAGTTAATTAAAAAGGCAAGTCCACATATTAACGAATAGTCTTGTAAACATACTGGAATTTCTGAGGTTAGGTTGAAAGTGACCCCTCTGACCCCTGTGCCTTATTCAACAATGAACACAAAGGTGTACTGACCATACATATACTTCTCTCTCTTCCTTTACGTCTTGCCATTTTTCTTCCCTCCCCTCCCCATCCCTTGGTCTCGGACTTTTATCATCCATTGACGTGTGTGTCACCCTCAGATGACCTGTGCATTACTGATGCTATTGCATAATGATGGGTCGGATAGTGTTACTGTCCACGCTGGTGTAATTCTACACACGCTAATGATTCTTGACGTAATACGACAGCAGCGGCCAGTCAGCTGAGGTTGATTCCTCAGCAGCCGTGCTCACAATCGCTCCTCTGTCATCAGGAGCATGATTTTGGCTTTACTTTACCATCAGATTTGTGTGACAGTGAAGAAAGGACCAATTTAAGGTAAATGACTGGCAAAGTGGTTTGAATGTCCTGAGTTTGTTATTGATGAAGCTCTTGAGAAGAACCAGAAATCGTATAAAACCCTAGATTCAAACCTGTATGGTTGAATATAGAACAGCACTGACATAAAGCCGTATTGATGTCCTATAAAATGTGATTGATTTGTTTGAGGTTGTGAACTTTATCAACCCTGGTGTGAAACAGGCCTGTTTACAACAAAATATTTGTCAAATCGACAAGCTGTGAAAAATCAATAGCTTATAACTGGAACAAGTAACGGCCTAATGGACACTAAGCTTGGTCAACACATATAATAACATGCATTAACCCTCACAAGGAACGCCAATACGACTGTTCTGGCAGTGGGATGGAATGGGGAGCAGAATATACGGTATGCCTTAAAATAATAGCAAATATAAAGGAGACAAATAACGGTATGCTCATTTTTAGGTACATCATTTTATCATTTAACTACTAGAATAGGTTCAGAAGCTTTAATGCTCGAAAGAGTCCAATGCCGCAGCCCTGCATTGCCCCTCTATCTGAAACGCTCTGTTTTAGCTCCCGTCTCTCTAAGGCCCACTTTCCAAATGCTCTGATTGGTCAGTTCACACACGCCTGAGCCGGCATCACTCACCCCGTCTCCAGTCGGGTCTGTCGTCTTATCAGCTTCCAGTTAGCTTCACTTCTACTGTGAATACAGGCATAAATTATGCAAATGTGTGACATGGTGATAAAGTGTAATGAAGTCACAGAATTTGAGGCGGGACTACTGACGAGGTGTTTCAGGCACTTCAGGAGACGTGTTTTCTGTGGGAAAGAAGGAGGTATGGAGATGCTTGCTCACCTCAATGGAGGAATGTGTTCTTAGACAAACTGCCAATTTCGCTAAATAGATTTTCTTTAACTAAAAGTATGAATTTCCCTCAAAGCAACATCTGACCAAATGTGTTTATTGAGGGTTTGATCTGGACCACGGTGGAACTTTGTGTGTACTCGATTCATTTCACCCTCACGCTGCCCAGTTAATGTAAATCAGTGTTTTGTAAATGCTGTCACATAAACTCAGAAGCAGCAAATTTATGGGACAGAAATTTGGCAACCAGCTGCTATCTTAAACCAAAACAAAGTCCGTCTTGTCTGCACTCTTTCACTTAGGTCAACTTGAAGCCCGTACCAGGTAAGAACTGAAAGAAATAGCCGAACATCGGTCCACTGTGCAGATTACCCTCAGCAGCTGGCTGCTGCTCGTGCTTTAACTCTGGTCTTGTAACAGCTGAAAACCCTGCGTTTAGTTTGTATTCTTAATGAATACACTGCTGTTTTCTTGGATGAGGACTGGGAGTTACATCTTGATGTTTTGCGTTGCCATGAAACGCCAACTGACTTTAAATGGCACTCGCTATTCCCACTGAACCAAAGCAACTGCTCCAGAGTTTAAATAAATTGGTACAAAGATTACTGATGTGAACACAGTCGGTTTTACTACTGCTGTCTAATATTATACTCCTACTGTTGTTCAAACGAGGGGCGTGTTTCTGATCGAAGAGCACAACATGTGTGCGTTTTAAAGCTCGTCTAGGTTTGTCCAAATGTGTCTCATACAGAGCTATGCAGTTGGCTGATAAAGGAAAAAATGCCATTGCGCATTTGTTAAGGCAAATTCACACACACACAAACACACACACACACACACACACACACACACACACACACACACACAGCCACAGTCACATGGACTTTGTGGCGCTACCAAGGCAACCAAAACACAAGAGCTAATTATAGTTATAGCTGTAGACTCTGGGACACAAACTCATACTCAGGCACACTCACATGTGCAAACACACTGAGCAGGCAGGCAATTCATTTTCAGTTAACTGTCAATGAATCCACGTCCTTTCGGGTTTTGGTGTCTCAATGGACATGATGCTCGGGTAAGAATGAACACACCTGCTCAATCTGATGCTATGTGGTCCGTCCGACTCTTCACCTTATGGCTTCGTTTTTGTCAGCAACAATCCTGATTCACACACAAGCGTGCTTCCATTAATTACACATTATTTGTAACTATAAGCACTACCACAACTCCATTTCCACCCAGAGCATCAAGCTTCAGACATCTATATTTCTTATATTCTAATTAGAATGTATGCAAAACGACATACAAGCGTAACGACCAGCTGTGGTGACGTCAGTCATCAAAATGCAGACTATGACCAAAAATGGCTTCCTAATGATACAGCATGTTAAGATAAAGATGAAATATGTATTCTAAAGAATAATCATATGCACATGCTAACAACAATTCAAGACAAAGATCACTACAACTCACTTATATAACATCACTGCTATACATTAAATGTACATCCATATCATAGGAGCACTGCTGAGATGAATCCAGATCATTTTTAATAAATCAATATAGCTTAGTGCCCTTTGCAGTTTTGGAACGAGGTGCTGTTTCGGTCTAGATGACAGCTTGGAGAACATTTCGGACCTTTTACAGAATTTAGATGTTGGTTGCCAAACGTTTTGTCAGTGAACCCCTGGAAAGACGTACATATAGCGATAAATCGTTCCCGTCACCTCAACCAGCAGCTACAACCTGGAAGCAAGAGGAGGTGAAATGTTTGCCAATAATTAAGAAACTTCAGCTCAAATGTTTACTGCTTACGGTAGGTTTCAGTAATTGTGTCACGATGATTCTCATGGTGTGTTCTGCAATTTCGTCCTGTGCTTTTTAATCTAATAGAGAACAAACATGAAGCCATTTTTCCATTCTCCAAAACTCGGCTTTTAAGAATTATTCATTAGATTTGTCCTGGGGGACAGAGCCAATGTCGCATTACTTCAGTAAATAATTCAATTATTTCACAGTTTTTGCAAACAAGCATCTTTCACTGTTGTGGAATCAAGTAACCCACTTTCTTTTTTCTTTTTCTTTTTTCCTATAATGGCAACACAAAACATTACCGAGGCAGTGCTTTTTCCATTAAAAAGGCCGAACAATGAAAAACTACGTCAAGGCTTTCTGCAGATTTATGTCTCTGAGAAAGCAGACGCCAAAATATGCTGGAGGTTATACAACGCATATTAAACTAACTGAACAAACGGTACTCCCAGTATTTAAAAACAGGCCAGAAGATAATTTCAACAATCACATTTCTTCTTCAAAATTCATAGAAGTCTTCCCTTGGGTGCTGCACCAACAATCATACTGCTCTGAGGTTTGTGGTCTGAAGCTAGCCAATGAGAGATGTTTGAAAAAGAAGCTGAAAGCAACTATTTAATACATAATGAGCTTTTTCCATTGCAAAAATAACTATCCTGCATCTTTTATCAGCTGCAAATTCCCAAATTGTGCCTCAGTACAATTACATGGCCTTTTAAAGATGAACATATACCCACATGTCAACGTTCTTTTATTTCCTGCAATTGCATCTCCTCCTCCCCTTCCTTCTCTGTAAAATATAAATCCATAGATTAACCTTTTAAGAGCCTTTGTAAACTTCTGCTTAATCCGTTTCCATCCAGTTTTTTCACCCTGATGTTGCTGTCTCGACTGTGAAACAACCCCTTTCCACCTGACACTAAAATCGCAATATGGAACTTTGTTTTTGTCTGGAGGCAGCATGCAGCCTTTCCCACACATTAATTTATTTGTGGCAGTCCGCAAATAGTGGCCGCCACATATTGATTTTTCTATTTTTGGAGCTGCGCGTCCCGTTCTCACTCACTCAAGACAGTGCACCCTGTCAGTGAATAGCATGATGTTATATACTCGAATACAGTGGATGGCGGTGTGGTTTTTAGTCTGCTGTTCAACGCTGTTGGCTTGACCGGAACTGTTGAAAAGTTGACAGCGGGCCTCATCGCCAAGATATCATAACGTGGTTAATATTAATGGATTTTGCATAAACTTGTCCAAAGTTAAGACATTACGTATATCCCCGATAAGTCGGTCAAAGTCATCAACACAAGCTTGAAGACCCAACTCTTGAAATAAGTTAAGCGTGCATGGGGGGTTCAAGTGTGCCGACGATACGTTGGTGGCAGCAGCTCAGCAAGAGCAAAGCTGTTAAGCCATCATGTGACATCTCAGCCCCCCCCCACCAGACAGCCACCACCACAATTACACTCTGATTCTGTGGGAAAGAGTTTCTAGCCTGAGGCTGAGGTAACTGGCTTCTATAAATTCACCTCAGGTGATGAAGGAGCAGAAAGGGAGTGCTGCCAAACTGTGACTCCGATCTCAGACATGACTAAAAACAACCATGTGCACATGTGCACATCAGTCCGCAGTGTATTTAGTTCTTTTTTATTTAAATTAGCATGTATAGTGTAGCATGTATGTAGTGTTGTATGAGCTATGGCTCAACAACTTTTACCTTTGCATGAATATAAAAAACGGGTTGTTTTTTTTCAGCAGCTGTTTGTGAAATTAGCTGGTTTAGCATGATCACATTTTAAAACTGGTGCGTGCAGGTGAATATTGATTGTTAAAAATATAGTGTGGTAGACACAAGCATGTGCACTGTTTCTACATCACACACACACACACACACTTATTTCCTAGAGAGGTACACTAAACCTGACCACTGACCCACAACCTTTCGTCCCCATTTAACTCGTAAGGTAGCCTATGTCAGAAAACACACACATATACACACACACACACACACACACACACACAAACTGACCATTGACCTCTGACTGGCTGTAAAAAAATTAATAAAATAAAAAACTCATGGAAGGATTGGCATGATTCACATGGCGTTGTTGGTTAGCCGGAGGCTCGATTAAGCGTAGATGTCAGCATTTTCTCCAACTAAATAAGTGTGTGTGTGTGCGTGTGTGGAAACGCACAACGTGCCAAGGTCAACCACTTGGGCTGTAAACAGAATTCAGTACCTTGGACAGCTACAGTTTCCGTGCAGAGGGAAAGTGGGTGCAGCTGTTTATAGCCTGTGTTAACACTGCAGGACCACACCTGTGTGCGAGAGGTAAATCTACAGCTTAAAACATGACATCCTACTCTTCCATGTTTACACACACATATGCTGACCACCATTTATACAACACAGGGCTGCATTACAGAGATGTCAGTTTGATTGCGCTGCTATTTTCAGGTGACCTCAGAGTTCACTGAAAACCAGCAGGTAATTTATTTTAGACGTGACACAGCAGATGCATAATGGATTACAATTGCGGATGGATTGATAATAATTAGAATTACAGAGCCTGCCACTGTGAATTTAATCCGGTTTAAATTGGACTCAAGCCTGACAGCCCTCCTGATAGGCACAGAGTGGAGCTAAACAGCTGCTGGCAAAAAAAAAGTTGAAACGTGAATCCTCTGGCTGCAGAATGATTGCACATGTTCTGGCTCATGTGCAGTTATGCACTCTGAATAACGGATTAAATAAGTAAATGGATTGTAAACTAGAATATGGACATGCATTAATGGATATGTTGTATTCACCATTAAATGTATAGATTTTCCGTGTTCTCAAGAGACCACAATGCGATGTAGCCTAATAGCCTAATAAGACTAGTGGTGATCTCACTTTACTTGTTAAAAGCCCTCGCAATTGTTATTTCTCCTTCCATTGACATCCATTAGCCACAGCTGAATGCAACAAATTCACACATGAGAAGAGGCTAATGGGAAACGGGGGGGGGGGCAGGATGAGATAAACTTTACAAGATCTGTGCTGAGTAGGTTAGTTGTTTGATTTAGTTGGCGTATGCAAGAACATGTTGGGTGCACAAGCAGGGTTATTTTACTGATTACTTTCCAGATTATTTTATTAATGAATAAAATAGGTGACACTTCACTAATCGATGTGACTAATTACTTACATAAAGTACATTAAAACTGCTCATCACTCAGACCAAGAACACACTGGAAACACAGACTGATGCTGTCTGACAGTGTTAAGAGTATCTGTGAGGAAGTGACATCATACAGAGTGTCTTTGTGTGATTCCAGCTTGGGCGGAATGGAAGCATGTTTTTACAGCGGTGTATCTTTGTGGATGTGGAGCTCAACACGGGTGAGGCTGTTAAGCCATCGTGTAACATCTCAGCCCACCCCCCGTGGGACAGCCACCACCACAATTACAATCTGATTCTGTGGGAAACGCTGAGCATGTATTTACTGTTTGTACTCAGGATCTCCTGGGTGTTTAAAGAGAAGGAGGTCAGTACGCACGATAACGTGAGCCATCTTTCTTCAGCTACAAGGCGTTACACTTAGATGTTCACCGTGGAATCTAACGAGGAAATGTCAGCAGTCATCGCCATTCAGAGGGGGGATAAAGTGTCTTTGAAAAATATGGGACAGGTAGTCTCGGGGAGGCAGTGAGTCGGATGGAGATAAAGTTCACACAGACAGTAACACACAGAAGGTCACACTCGGGCACGTTATAGAAGTCCACAGGAATGGCACAATGGTGCCCATGCATACACTCTTTGCTTACCTGTGAAGAGTTTATCATGATTGATACAGGAGCAATAACAAACCTACAGAGTTTTCTCAGCACTGCATCATTAATAGGCTTAAACCAGTGTTATGATATCTAGTAGAGGGAAGTGTTCATTAATTAAAACAAAATCCAATAAAAGTGAGAGCTGTTTCAGCTCTGAATAAAAAGATAAACCCAATCCTCAACATTATTAAAGCAACGTTATGTAGAAATTGACGTGTTGTGTGATTTGGTGCCTGCTACAGTTTCTGAGTGCAACACAGCGGTCGTAAATACAAATCCCAGGTCTGTAACCATGTAGGTGCCAACTAAAACAAAACTCATTACATCATAACAGTGGTATTTGTTGAGAACTTGTATGTTGAAGTAAACATGTATGTAACGGTGAGATCCTGCCCTCTCACTGAAGTCACATTACAAGACACTGAACCGTCAACGTGATTTTGAAGCTGCTATTTTAAAGGTAGAAAAGTTACACAATGTTGCTTTACACTAGATAAAGCATTTGACATTCAACAGGCAAACCAATCAAGAATTATTCCGAAGGCGTTTCCATTCATTCATAAATCTTAAACGCAATCTGGTTTGTGTCAAGACAAGAATTGTGTCTTGTCTTGTGTCATTAATGATTATTATCATTAATCTAGTAAGTATGAATATGACTGACACAGGACAACTTTGTTTTCTGCCCTGAGATGTGACTCACTGAGACACTTGACAATCGATAAGGGCATCATTTTTCCTTATAGTACGGATTAGAATTGGACAACATGACAATATGTGCCCTGCCGTACCAGTTATTTGATACTATTTGATTTGATTTAACATCTCTGGATGTATGAGGTCATTGAGCAATGCTGCAAACCATGATGAGAACTGCTTTATGTCAATACTGTTTCTTTAATAGGATTTTTGCATCCGGTACTGGCAATCTGTTTGGGTATTTTATCCATTAACAATCGGTCGACTGATTTTGTGGAAAGTTTATATCAATATTGAAATGTATCAGCAGGGCTCCAGACCAAACTGTTACACTGATTGCACTGGTGCGCCTTACTTTTACATTTAGGTGCACCAGCACATAATTTAGGTGCACCCAATAATACACCTCAATTCAATTTCTTTGAACATCGAATTGAATTGAATCCAATTAAATGATTGTAAAACATGAATACAATTGTTGGTGATTGTTAAAATATTTCTATAGGCTACATTTTTTTATTCTCCTGGATGTCTGGATATTCTACTGGTGCGACTCATGAAAATGTTTAGCCGCACTTGACAGATTTTTCGGTCAATGTGCAACCAAAATAGTGGCACCCAGAAGCCCTGATCAGGATACAAAATCACATATATGATAGATGATTGTATCCATATAACATTGCACCCAGTTACTGCAGTTAGTTGAAAATTGTATAGGTATGAATTGGCATTCACTGAACTGAAACTGACAACAACTCAAACATAAACTAGAAGAAGATAGTTATAAATATTCTTTGCCAGTCATTGACTTCTGACTTCCGTTTGAATACAGTTACTTGTTCTCTGCTCACCATAACTAAGTGATGGAGGCAGACCACACAGAAAGAAGCAGAAAAAAAAAGGAGCAGAGAGTGATCCAACTCAAGTGTTCTTTCTGGAAGATTTCTGCAAACGCCTACACTTCCATAGACGACAAACCAGACCCGTTACAAACATCTGATTTACTCTCTGACCTGCGAGAGAACCACAAACACATTAGAGAGCACAAACAAATCAACCAGAGTAAGAAATAAAGATGCCTAAAAACCCAGGAACGGTGGAAGAATAGAAATGAGCTCAGCTGGCACTGTATCAACATGGGAATCAAAGCGTTTCCAACTCGCCCCTCTGTCTTTCTTTCACAGAGCTTACTGGGAAGCAAAGAATGGACTTGATTTTCCTGGAACTGGATAATTGGAGGTTGATGGTGAATGCCATGGTGATGGTGAACGGTAAATGTCAAAAGTAAGGAGAGGAGCGGTACCATGAAGCATATCTATACAAGTGAGGATAAAGAGAAATACGTTGACAGACAGAGGCCTTTTAAAAAGTATTGAGATAGAAGGTATACAAATAACAGTTGAGCACAGAAGTAAGCAAACACTACTGCAGACAGCGCACATAACCACAAAGACCTTTCAGAAACCAAATTAATGACAGTCAGCAGGGTTACAGTATGTCAGGAATGTTGAGCAACAAGATAATTTTGTCATGTTAACACACCCCGTCTCTCTCTTCCCCGCTTTCCAGATTTCTCAGCTCTGACTGGGCTCATTGTTAGAGGTCATCACCCTTATAGGCCACTTAGAGCCAAGTGTTTGTCTGTATGTTTTGGGGAAACTACATGAATTCAATGATCCCTGCTCTGTCCAAATCCTCTAGTCTACACATTTTAATCAGGGATTTCCATTAAATGGAAAAGGACATCCAAACTGTGAAAAAACAAAACACGGGAGCAATCATTATGTTCAAGATTGAAAGTTAATACTTAAAAGCATTGCATCAAAAGTCAGCCGAAAAATGGGGCAGAAAATGTTTTCAGTTTTTTTTTCTCGTCATCCATTAGCACAAGAGAAACATTTAATGGAACAGAGTGGCCTGACTGCCTCTACTCACAGGAGTAAACTTCAAGTCACTAAATGTGTTTTTCCATTAAACAACTGGCATTTGAAATACCACTGACAAATAAAAAGGCTATCGGAATCTAAAAAGCAACGTCAAGAAGAAAAACACATACTGTAGTATTGGGCACGTTGATACTGATCTCCATCGTGTCAGCTGATTGTAGCCATTTCAATGAGAGAAAGACAAGGACCAAGCAATATTTAAATCAGCCCTTTCAACCTCGGGTCACATTGGTACTGCACAGAAATTGTCATCTTTGTGGGAACTTCCTATCACCTCTGGGTGTGACCAAATACCTAAAGTTGATGTATGTTGATCTACAGTACCAGCAGGTCTGTGTAATTCAGCATGTTGAGTCAGTCTCAGTGTCGGTCTCATGCGACGCTCTGCACCACAAAGGGCCGTGTGACGGGGCAGGCCGAGGGCTGCAGAGCCCGTATGGCAGGCTGACACAGAGGAAAGTGTGTTATTAAAGCAGTAATGGGCTCTCCGTTACCTCGCCACCTGCAGGTAGATCAATAGAGCTCTCCTTATTGAGTGTCCATTGCAGTGGCTCCCTGACGGGAGGTGACGGTGACTGTGAGCGAGAATGAGACAGAGAGGCTTTGTGTGTGTGTGTGTGTGTGTGTGTGTGTGTGTGTGTGTGTGTGTGTGTGTGTGTGTGTGTGTGTGTGTGTGTGTGTGTGAGAGAGAGAGCGCGATTTGGATGTTTTGTACACATTTCTCTCAGCTGTCTTGGAGTGAAAACTGATGCAACAAGAATCTCAGACATTTCTGGCGAGGCAGTGAGAGATTGCAGAGTACAGAGCCCCTCTGATAAACTGCTAAGTAACCCTGTTCCCTGTTGGCCAGCGTTTCCTCCATGCTGGATAAATCACTGAAACTGTATTAAAGCTGGGTGTCAAAACACAGGGAAGTCCTACAGTGTTCATGAAAGAAATCTGACTATTCATGAACCAAAGCAAAACCTTCACACTCTATGTCTGAATAACTGGCCGATCGATAATATACTACAACAAAAAGGCAAATATTTACACCGGACATATGCACATCTTCGTATAGACCAAAAGACAACTTCATGAAGTTGCTTTACATTTATCAGTGCTTTTGATATTAACATGAAATCAGACTGAGCCCAATGCGAAATATGCTCAAAGCGTCCAATTCATGGAGAATTCCCCCTACTTTTAAACTCGACAGGAATTATTCTACTCCATATAAAGCCTTTTTGTTTGTTTTCATTGTATTGTTCATTGCGGCACTTTTAGTCAAATCTGTATCAAGCGAAAAAGCTCAATACTGTTTGCTACAGACTGACAAAATTGAACTAATGCCAAGCCAAGACAAAGTTAAGCTAACGACACACAGACAAAGCTACAAAGCTAAAAAGTTAAGCTAACAGCAAAGAAATAGTTAACCTAACAGCCGAAACCAAGTTACGCTAACGGCAGACTGTGAGGAGGAGCTAAAAGGAGTTCAAATGGAAATTGTATATTGGACACGATTGCAAATAAATGGTAATGTTGTTACCAAAACAAATGTTTGCTTTTAGCAATAATCATAACAACCTTATAAGGCAGTAGGATGGTAGCTTGTGTGGGTGTTTTGCTGCCCCCTTTTGGCTAAAAATCAATAAATGCTGACAGCGTTGCTCTCTGACATCTGCTGGAGTGTAACCTACTACAAAGATTGACATTTCATCCAGTGAGGATATGAAGAATAAAGAATCCTGCTGTGATATGGCCCATATATAGGCCGAAAGACAAAGAGAGAGGGAAAGAAAAAGGGCACCGCCAACGAGCAGACAGCTACTGGAATAAATGGATTAAAATGGACTTACGCAGCTAAACAGAACTGCATTACAGGTCTGCAGAGGTCTTTTTGTGCCTGCAAACCATTTGTCTGTGTATGTGTGTCAAGAAGAAAAAAAGGACAAGAGAAGGCAGCAGAGAGATGGAGGCATGAGGTGTTGTGGCCAGAAAGGAAGTCAAGACAAGACGTTTCAGTCCTTGTAAATCACTGGGGAGACATTTATTACTTAATGGCTGCTGGCTCTCCATCCAAAGCCAGCGGTAGCCTGGGATCACTTCTACAAAAAGAAATGCTGGCTTTGACAATCCCAGGTGTAAAATTTTTTTTAAAAAATAATAAGAACGGCATTATGATTGCTAAGCTGCAGCCCAGATGTTATGCTGGACTTCAGCTCTCCATCAGTGCAGCTCCAACACCAGTGACCAAATGTTGTGTTGAAGACATCTCTTTTTTTCCCTCAAAAGCAACGACAATAGAGGACAAAAAGAAATATGTTTTCAGCCAGCATTCACAGCAACTAACGAAACCTCAAGCAACACGCCCGCATCAGGTAGTGTTGTGGTATTTTTAGCCGTCTCCCTTTTGTTTGGTCAACAAGCATAAGAGAACCTGACTCATCAAGCCAATTTGACTCTTCAGCCGCCAAAGTGTCAAAAAAACAGCTGTCAGTGCAATATGCTGATAAAACTAAAGAGGCTTCTGTCTGAATGTCCTTGACCTTCTGTCTGTCCGTGTTTCCTTGGCTAGCAGTGTCTCCATAGCGGTGTCGCCAACAAAGACCAAGGCCAAACACAAACTGCATAAAGGAGGCAGAACACACTGTGAGAAACAGACAGGTGGGTAGTCAAAACAATATTAGAGGGAGATGGAACAGTCTTACAACAAACACTGCGATTTCCCTCATTTTGCCTCGACTTTTCTGGTCAGTAAACAAACAGACGCCCAGACTCCAGTGTGTATAAACAACACTGACAAGTGAGACTTCTTGTGGTTTGAGAGAAAAAGGATGGTACAAGCTCAAATTTAGAGATGCGCACTAAAATATTTAGCAATTTCATCCTGAGGTTTACAATTAGACACCATTTCACATCAAGTTGGAGAGTTCATTTCATTTGTATAACTTTGAAAAATGTGCTAATTGAGAATGTTGCCCTAGAATAATTTCCCAAATAATTCATATAATTTGTAATAATCCCGATTGAATCATTAAAGACTGTTGCCTCAAACCATTAATTATTAAAAGCCTGTCATTTAGGTCACATAAATAGTTGATGACACCCAAATGTTTGGAGCGCATAAATAAAAAAAACTAAACATTGCTCCTTCTGTCACAAAGGCTTCACGCCACTAAAAGCAGCTACTGTAAGTGCCCACACCCGTGTGTGCCCATGACTGATTTTCCATGACGCTGGACCAATGTGTGGTTTCATGAATCTGATCATAAATTCAAATCAGAGCATCAAAGCCTCATAGTAACTGTTTCAGCTTTACGCAGTCAGATAAACCACAAACAAGCCACACGTAAGTCATTATTGCTGAAAGCACGTATCTCATTTCTCCAGTCTTCATTCGATTTTCGTACGATGGGCGGGAGCTGATGTGGTGAATAAAACCTCGAGGCTTTTTTGTAAACCAGGCTTATCTCGACTGTGGAGCTGCGTTGAAAATGTGTGAAAAGGGAAGCATATTAAACACATTTCAGATTTTTCTTCAGAAAAAGTAATAAAATAATATATTTAGATTGTTTACCCAACTGCCTTTCCAGGTGATTGTACATGCCAACATTGTAGGGTAAGAACAAACTCCACATGCACTGTGTTACATGCTGCATTTGAGGCCAACTTTCTTTTTTGGCACTGCCTGTGCTAGCTGCAAAGCACTTCCTCCCAGCTGTCAACGATGTCAGAACAACTCCAACTAATTTTTTCGTCTGTTTTTTTCTTCCTCCTCCTGAATTCCTCTCTTCCTTTCTTTTTTTTTTTTTGCCTTCTCCACATGTCTCCACTCGGAGCAGCGAAGCCACCCAGTGAAGGAAGGGGGAAGGTAAACAAACAGAGAAGGGAACTTGACGTTCGGCCTCAGCGTACGGTTCAGCCCTCTGGACCGCTTCCCACTTGCCTGACCAGCTGCTTGCGTCATCCATCTGCAAACATGCTGCAAATGTGCTTTTCACACACACACCCAGGACTAGGGTCAATCCCAAAAACAGACAATGACAGACTGAAGGGTAAAATGGATCCATCTAGCTGATGACCTGATCCGTCTCGGCATGCAAGTTGTTCCGAACGTTCCAAATGCTCAGTGAGTACAGCATGCATGTAGTTTTCAACATTAAACCATATTCTTATTAAACAGTTGATGTAAAATAATCAACTGATATAAAAGTAAACAATACAAGTTAGTTTTGAATTATCTAATGTTTCTACACTCTGATTTCACTGCATAATGCACTGATAACATTGTTTGCCAAACACAAACATATGAGCCTCAGACAAAATGAAAAGTGTGACCGACTTCACGTTAGCAGCAAAACAAGAGATTGCAACAGGCCTTCTATTAAAGGCCTCTTGAGGGAAGCTTTCAGAAATATGCACCTCGGTCCAGTTCGTCCTCCCACTGACGTCAAAGTCCTATTAAGGCCAAATCAGCCCAGTAGCAGTGCCTCTTTTTCCCCTTATTTCGAGGAAATCACTCCGCTTTTTCCAAAATATCTGCAATGTTGATTCTTGGGATGGTGTGTGTGTGTGTGTGTGTGTGTGTGTGTGTGTGTGTGTGTGTGTGTGTGTGTGTGTGTGTGTGTGTGTGTGTGTGTGTGCATGTGTGAGTGGAGCTGGATGCGTGTGTGCTAGGCTGTGTGCGATGACATCACTAGGGGTACAGAGGGGAAGGAAGTTGGAAGGAGAGAATGTTTGGAGTTAGACGGAGACAAGACAGAACCATATCTTATTAATTACCCAGCAAAACATTCCTGCCTCGGAGAAAAGGTTAAACGTCGGCTTGGCTCAGTTTTATGACCGTCTCGCTCTTTGTTTCCATGTCTCTGTCAAACCGAGCGAGGTGCTACTGTCCATGCATTATTTCAACTTCTACTTCAGGGGGCAGTTCGTGAGATATGGAAGGAATTTGAGGTTACAGCATTAAATAAATTAACAACAGAGTTGGAAGTAACAACAGTGTTGAGATTATGTCAAAGACGTCTATGTGCTGTGTTGCAGAGGTCTCTACTGAAGTTAGCATGCTAACCTCGGCTAATGCTGTCCTATAAAACTACTTTTTTATTTCTGCTAGAGGCAATAGTCCAGAAATTACCAGTCCTCTGGTAGTTTCAAAATACAATGCAAATGCAGTGCAAAAAACACAGATTTTATCCTGTAAGCGAGCTATCTCATCAGCCCGTGAAGTAGTAACCACTAGCTAACAGGGAAGCTTGCTAGCTTCTGGGGTTGGAGCTATTAGACTTAATAACTTTTCCTAAACAGAGGCCACTAGTGACCACAAGGCACAATTACAGAATAATATTAAATGGATAAAACAGTCAAGAATAGGCATGAAGTCAGCAATCTGGAGCGATATATAGAAACATTAGCAAGCGTTAGCTGCCAGAAGCTACTGGTCATACCAGATCAAGTAAGGCTGTGACAGGAGAAGCACCGAGTGAGTTGAGCTGAACGTTTTAAATGTCTCGTGAGTTCACACGTCAAAAGGTCTCGCTTTAACATCTTCAACAAAGTTTATTGGATATAGACGTGGATGTATTGTTTTAAGCAACTAATTTAATGTAAATGACGTTATTCACATTTAATTCATAATGACAGATCGATGTTTCTGTTGATGTATTTGCGTGACCTTCAGGGCCTATGGAAGCGTTACACCGACTTTAAATGCATCTCAAGTCCCCCTCTGTATTCATCAAATGCTGCTGCTTTTCTATCTGTCAGCTATCCCACATGAAGTCTGCTGTGTCTTGCTCGTTAATGAGCCGTTTTCTGAATTCCAAACAGAGAATCTAAACCTTCAATGGGACACTGCTGCAAAAGAAACCATCTCTCGCTCTCGCATAATCCATGTCTTCTCGAACATGTGTTTCTTCATCAAACAGAGACCTTCTTTCTTAAATGGAAAGCATGTGCACACATATGCCCACACACATCACACTCAGACACACGGGGAGGCTTATGCAACCCAGAGGTCAAGTTGACAGGAAAAAGCTAATTATTGGGCGCAGAGAGGATGTACCTTCACTCTTCAGTGTACGTGTTTGTGTAAATAGATATTTTTCACATGTATATAACATTATTGAATAGTTTCCATGCAACACTTTTCATACAGGCACTATACCACACCAGAACCCCCCCCCCCCCCGGTGAATTCCAGGATTGTAGCACAGGGCTTTGAAAAGGGTCGTCCTCAGGAGAGAAGGATGTGGGTTGAAAGTGATTCATATGCGCACAGAAACACGCAAGCGTCGACACCCAAGAAAAGAAATGTGTGTGGGAAGTGATCAGCAGTATGTTAGCACCAAACAAACAGTGCATTTCGGGTTAGAAAGCAACACGTAAGGGTGTAAAAAAAATAAGCACAGAGTGATCAATATGGGATGAATCACGCAGAGAGAAAGACTCAAAGTTGAAATCAACCAAGAACAGGCCTGGTTGCCCCCCCCCCTCCTTTTAATGCTGCATGTCCAATTAATGTTAAAAGTGGTAAATAGTAATAGTAAATAAAGAATTGCATGGAGCTGCTCATATACGTAGCTTTGCGTATCAGAGCTAAATGTTTCAGATCTTGCACCACCTGACTCTCATGAAAAAAAAAAATCTTCCAGTAAAAAATGTTACCTGAACAAAGTCAAGAGGTTAAACAGAAAAAGAAAATATAACATCAAATAAAAATAAATTGAGAGTAAATTACCGTAATTGTAAGCGATTCCTGGAATTTTTGAGGGGCTGCAAACGGCCTTAACTAGAGCCAGGCATGCTGCTTGTTAAGACCTCTTTAGGTCTATTTAAAGAGCCGGCACATCTGCCCCCTGTTTGCCTTTCCAGGGCTGTAAAACCTGGACAGTGAAAGGAGGGTGAAGCGTGACAAAAGAGAGGAGAGACTGTCTTTATGAGATGCACACTTAGATTGTTTGCACCACGGACTTTAAATGAACAGAATGGGACTTGTACATACAAATCAACCTTCTCAAGTGTTTTTTTCTTCCCCCCTTTCCACTCGCTGGTACACTTAAGATGGCCGTCAAGAAACATTACACTGTTGTTATGGAAACCTCATGAGATTGAAGCGCACGCGGTAAACACCTTAATGCTCTATTATGCAATTTTCGCATATCTGAGGGCCCCAAATAGCATCTGCTGGAAATGTGAGGACTTTGATACCCAGAAATCTTCTATAACGTGACACGACTCGACTGCATACAGCGCACTCGTGTTTACCAAGCAAGCTGGTGGTTGATGCTTTATGTTGAAGGTCACTAAGACGAGGAAAAAAATAATAATTTTTCCAAAAAATAATGGAAGTGTCTATTTTGTTTTAACTAAATTAAATACCTGACAAGTCACACAAATAATCCTTATCTTTTATTATATTACTCCTCATCAGCTCTTTTGGTCAGGCCCACAATATTTGGATTGAAAATCAGTACTGGTCATATATTTACTGAAAATGTATTTGACCTAAATTTATGCCATGAACCTGTTAAAAAAGGCACAGACCTGAAAACCTGTGAAACTGCTCAACTCAAACCAGCTCAACATGTATATGCATTGGTTCTTACTAGGCTATATCAATACTGTTCCTTATCAAACGCTAGCTTTCATTCTTGACATTATTAGAGCATAGTACTGCAGGTGTTTAGGTATTTAGTAATTCTTGCTTGTTACAAGTTAAATTAGAAAATTAACATTGTTTATCTTTGCTTACACAATATTCTCTGTCTCTGTTGGGTGTGCTCCACGACAATTCCAACTCTTGTTGCCTCAGTATCATATAGCAGAGTCTCCGCTGAAGTATTTCATCAGTTCTTCTACTCTGAACTTTTCACGGCATCAAATCCTGAGGACGTGGCTTTGATCATCTCAAGTGCTCTTCACTATTTCTCTAGTAGACGGGCCTCTGCCCTCCATGGGTCAATGGGTGCCAAGAAGTTCAGCCTTGAGTTCTGTCACCAGCTTGCTGTCGAGCTTCTTCTGGCTGGAATGACAGTGAGGGATCTGAAAGGCTGCACTCACGAGACTTGTGGAACAGACTGACAGTCATGCCGAATCGCTCAGAGCTGAACTTCCGTCTGTTCACCAGCATTTCGGAACGGGCCAAGATAATGTTGAGTGTTTTACAGTACATATGAGCATTGTGACATTAAGCACACAAGATTTAATTGAATGAGGATGTGATGTTCAAAAACAACTGAAAACAACAGGGGCTCAAAGCTCAAAGGACTGGTTAAGAGATACCTAACTTTTATTTCATAACAAAACCTTGTATCTTTTGTCCAGCTTCTTTTTCTGTTTGTTTTTTTGTTTCTTCCAAGGGGTGAGGGATGGGGCTGTATGGATCAGCTGGCTACAGCTATGTCATGTGAAATCCTCGTTACATAATCAGGTGATTTGAATCTTAAAGATGTCACAAGTCTGTCCTTAAGCTGCCCTGACGTCTTCACAGGCTCTTACCCCTGTGAAAAACAAACCCTGTTTATGACCAACGCACACACAAATTCCGATTTAACATGGAGGGGGAAATTTGATGATAGCTTTTCAGCAGTCTTACCGTACCACGGGCATCAGAGTCATTACACTAGTGTCAACGGACCAAAATCTCAAATCATGAGTTTTCAGTTATTAAATCAAGTGAATAAATTACAGCAAAATAGCAACAATCTCCTTAAGTCATTGTTGGTGAATAATTGCGTCACAATAATTTAGACATTTAATTTGATTTTTGATTCCATGTGTTGGATTTTAAACTATTTGCTATTTCATATATCTATATTTTGGGCCATATATGAGTGGCCCTTGCCAGAAAACTTATGAGTTAGTCATCAAATACATTTTTATACATTTAGCTTTTTAATATGTTTAATATGTTTTTCTAAATATGCATCTGGATTAAAAAATGTATCTATGATTTTTCTCATGCTAGTGTACCCACATAAAGGTGTCAATCCACCTTTTTAAAAAAGGACCCAGAATACAGGGAAGGAATTTACTTTCAGCACTTAAATTCACGGCAGCTCATGGAAAAAAGAAACACAAGTCATTACTGTTGGTATCAGTTTTTTTGTCGAGGTAATGTCCTCACTGTCTAATCCTATAACATTTAACTGCCTGCCTGGAGCCTTCAATATGATTAACGCTCCTGTTACCTAAATGAATAGATAAGAACATCTCTGTTCTGGTTCCTCCAAACATTACTCCTTCCTCAGTTTCCCTGTGCACCATGTACAGCCTGTACACACAAGCACAACTGCACTCTTTCTCACAGAGACACACACTTCCGTCAGTCAATACATCTTAGCAGGCATTTTCGCTCCCTAATCCTCTAAATCACACCACAAATCAGCCATGGTCAGGGCTGACTCAGTTGAAGAGGACACTAAAACACGGGAGAGTATACACACATTGTGTACACACACACACACACACACATATATATATACATCCAAGCTAGCACACGCACATGCAGTAGTGAGGAGAAGAAAAAAATCAATCCTCACTCTTATTTCTCAGAGAGGGTTGAGAATGTGACCTACCTTTACCTCACAATCATGTGAGAGACAGTAATTCTGTCCTTACATCTTCACACGCGCGCACACACACACACACACACACACTCTCTCTGTTTCTCTTTCCCTCTCACGCTATCACTCTCCCGCCAGCGGCCAAGACTGACTGAACATCAACCTTCACTGTGAAGCCATTAAGATAAGACATGGAGTTTATTAGCTTCATTTCAACAGGCAGTCAGTGGGTTGATGATGATCTCGGTGTCCCTTCATCACAATCCTCTCGTGTGGAAGTGACAGAGGAAATATTGACCTTACATCTCTCCCACGCTTGTAGCACGCTGCACCTCCCTTGAAAACCTTGTAGCCTGTGCAAAAAAGTATCAACCTACTGGGAACGTGGACAAACTGGCTCATCTTCCCGCTGACACCAGTGCAGTTCTGAATTCGTACAACTGACCTAAAATGGGCGTCAAGGGAGCGCTTTGGTATTTGGGCGGTAAACAGTTTCACCTGCACTCGAGCTGCTACTTTTAGTAAACACAGGATGCACGGGTGACAATGATGACTCTCCACACTAAACCACAAATCTCTTGAAAGACGTGTGCAGCATGGCCCGTTGATGTCGGTGTTCTCCTGACTTAAATAGATTTGCCACTACTGAGAGGCTAATTGCTACACAGTGGGGTGACGGCCGGCAAGGGATTAAAAAATTAAAAAGATTTTTTTAAGATTGGCACAGACATTGGACTTTGCTCATGGTTGACTTCTCCTCTCATCCCTGTGATGTTGATATTATGGTTTTAATTGAAATCACTTGGTACAGACACGTTTACCTCAAGATGGATTGTTATAACGTCTCATCAACCTCGGCTGTACTTCTGGTGTAGTACTGATTAGAAACTAGTAGGCTGCTAACACACTATAGTAACATATTAGCATGGTAAACACTATACCTGCATAACATCGGCGTGTTAGCATTGTTACTTTGCACACAACTTCTAACTGTACTTGCTGTATTTTGTCAGTATTTAAATTAAATGCTGAAATCAAACTCTAAATGAATGCTCAGAACAACATTCAAGCGTCTGAGAGCGACAGATTAGTAATTATGTTTACCTGAGAATGTCAGCACAGCCTATTTACCTTCACTTCATTGTGTCTAAGCTGAAATGCAGCACACACACTGCAAGGAACTGCTTGATGCTAAATCCCAGGCTTGAGGGAAGGTAAGACTCCATCATCTGCCTCATTATTTGACAGTTATCCTGGGGATGGTCTTACACTATAATCACTATAATCCACTCCGCTATTGGGGTAATGGTAGTGATGGATGGCACTGGTTACCATAGAAACGAGAGATGATAATGAAGTGTGTCAGCATATAGCTATCTATAGCCAGTCTAATTTGTGTGTATGTGTTCAGTGTGTGGGCTGAGCCGATAGTTCTTCCAAAGATGCGTTGCACCTGTGCGTGGGCTGGAGGCATAGCAGAACAGCATGATGACCAGTGTGTGCGAGTGTATTCTTATCCTGAGTGAATGGGTATCCTGCTCAACACTCAGTGAAAAGCAAACCTTTAGATACTTTCCGACAGAAGGTACAAAATAGACGCACGACGGTGAACCTGCTGCATTTGAGACTGCATGTGAGCACTGACACAGCTGAGGATTTACGCCTGCTGCAATCTTAACAGCCGAAGCAATTAAATGAGTATTGGGGGGAACACACACATATACATTTATGCGAGATACCATGAGATCCTTTTAAAACTGTTGAAATTACAGCGAAAACCGGTGACATCATTTTTTAATGCGTCTGTCAACAAGCCCAGTCCCCCTGACACAATATTAAAGCGCTTCTCAGAAACCACTGGATGCATTAAACCACAGATGACTTCCTCCTTAACTCTCAACCAATCTTCATATTTCATGCGACTACTCAAGCTTCTCTCCACCTCTCGTCTGTCAACCTCTTTTCTTTCTCTCCCTCTTCCCATTTGCATGTATTTTACAGCAGGCAACTGGAATGAAAGCATCTGCCGACCATCTTCTTACCTCATATCCATCTGTCTACCCTCATCCTCTCTTGATAAATCTCTACGACTAATCCAAAAAAGAATAAGGGAGAAAGAGTCCTTTCTCGATTTCTCTGCCTCCTCCTCTGTTGCACTTTTTCCATCTCAGAGTCTCTGTACAAGTACAGGTAGTAATAAAACATCAGGTCTGTGCCTTTGAACACGCACACATATACAACTCCACACATGCTCCGCACGTGAAATTACAGCGGGTCCAAAAGGACCACCAGAACATTAAATTACATCGATCAGATGACAGTTCATGCTTCATAGTCTCCAGTGGTAAAAGCTAGTCAGAAATAAAGGCAAACAGTTAACAATACAACCAAACCCCTAATCAGTGTCAGAGCACACAGACCATGGCTGGGCACTGACAGTGTCGCCAAATAAACACAAGGCCACTTTGAAGACATTTTCACGCTCGGGTGATAGCATTATCAACGCAACATTTGCTGAAGTAATGGAGATATTACAGGCCTAAATCAGGCTTATGAGCACCACAGTGTGTTTTTATGTGAACCTTGTGATAATGTTTCTCCTCAGCCTCTTCAACAGAAGGTCACATTCTGGGCTGACCAGGAGGATTACTACCGAACAGGAAGCGTTTGATGAAAGGACACGCCACGGTGTCTATGTTTGGTTACTTTTGGACAATGAAGCAACAGGAAGAAAAATACAACTGCAAAGAGCATCCAGCCATATTTAGTACCAGTGTTGTGTAAATGTAGGCTTTTAACACACAAGGTTATAGTAATAAAATACAAAGCCTATATTTGAGTTGGTGGAGTGTGTTTTCTACTCAGATGACCTTGAACAAATTACAAGCCAAGTAGAGGCCAATAGTCCTGCTTAACCTTTCCAGTTAGAAAGGCAGCCCATAGCTTCAGGCAAACAGGCAAAAAGTGTGCTATTTTAAGCAGTGATCACTGTGTGCCTCTGATGGATGGTTGCACTGAATTCACTCAGACAACATTAGTCATAAAGTAGAAGACAGTTGTTTGTTGTTTTGCTTGATCAGCAATCTGATATTGATATAAGGCTGATGGCACCATATCAATAGTGCTTAGTACCATGCGGCTTCAGAAATACAGCACAGGACTACCTACAGAGGGAATCAAAACACCCTCCAAATCAAAATAGTGCTCATAATCTCCCTTTCTACACCATTTTTTCTGCATCACAGCCAGAGTCCAAATTCACTTACTGCTATGTTTGTTGTTTTGTAATTTGCAACGCTTCACTCTGACAGCTAAGTGATGTTTTATTGCATTAAACCCCCCCTCCGTTAATGGCAGGAATCTGTTCAATAATTTTAAAACATAAAGAGAATTTGGAAATTTGGTGAGTAAAAAGTGGGATGGCCTGCAGAGTGTTTATGAGCCAGTCAAAGCCATCACTGGGAAATATAGATGTTGTGGAGATAAGAGCCATAGCGAATGAGAGAGAAGTCATTTGTGAGCGGTGTGACTCCAACAGTGTAACACTGCTGCTAATTAATTTCATTAATTCATTCAATTGGCCTTTAGCTTGAAGTCACACTGTGAGTAACACAGTTGATGGCTCATTTCTCACAGAATGTAGATGGTGCAAAAGGTGCCAATTCATGCGCTGTGGAAACACGTATGTAGCATATGAGACAACACCTACACACATACACACAGCTTTCATGAGGGTAATTTGAAGGCTGGAATTGGGTTAAGCATGTGTCGCCATCTTGGAGCCAGAAAAAGCAAAATAGGGCACATGTACTCCTGTACAAACAAAAGTTAGCACTAGCAGCTTTCTCAGGCTAATGTTTGTGTTACACCATAGCATTTTGATTATTTTTTTATTGCCTGATTGATGAATAAACTTTACTGTATATCATTACCACAAGTGCAATAAAACGTACAGTTTGGCCTGAGGGTGGCCCCATCACAAAAGCTGTAAAGTAGTAATAATGTGGGCTAAGCTGTGGCAGAATTAGATCAACTTGAATGAAGCTTTATGGTTTCTCAGCTACGTACTTAAGCTAAGCTTTGTACCAAGATGAATGCTAATATTAGCATGGCAACATATACGTCAATAGTTACCACACTGTTTACATGATGACAGTGACAGCCTCCAAACATTTGACAAGATGGCAGACTAGCATTAGCAAGTTTAAATATTCCCTGTTCATAAGTTAACAAGCTAATATGCTAAGAATTGGCCACCTGTTGCGTTTATACTCAACAAATTCAACAAATAGCGAGTAGCAAATCACTATATTAACTGCTGACTGCTTCTAACTGTCGCTGCTAGTGTCTCAGTTAGCTGTGCAGCTAGCAGTATGGACTCCTAGTACTCGGAGCACTTTGGGAGTGTTGGTGTTTACAGTACACTAGCACAGGAGCTCTGGACGAGGAGGGCCAGGGCTAGCTGGTTAGCATGCTAACTTAAGTAGATCTCTCTGCAACACAACAATACTCTTACTTCTTCACATTCACATGACAATTTAAGTTATTTTTTTCCCAATAAATTAATACATATTCCATCTTTCAGCATTTTGCAAGTTAGCATGTTTTACGGTTAACTGGTAAAGTCATGTTAAGTGAGGGACTTAGCCCGTATTCAGCACCCCTGAAAAATATAGACAGAAATAACTACTTTGATAATCAATTAATCATTAAAGTCATTTTGAAAGCAAAAATACCCAACATTCTTTAGCTCAAGCTTTGTAACTATAATAGATGTAAAAAATATTGGGGGTGTGGATGTGTGTAGACAATAAGCCAATGTCGAATATGCCACCATGTGCAAAAGAATGCAACTGGCTATTTTCCACCATTTTCTGACATTAATCAAGAAAATAATCAGCATTAATCGATCATGACAACAATCCTTAGCTGCGGCCCAAATATTCACTTTTAAAAGCTTCCCTTAACACCCAAGAAAATGTGGTCAACATGTCAGACATTGACAAAAGTGTTTTGAATAGTGTTTTAGAGGGGATTTGCCTTTCAAACACCAACTGTTCACAATCTCTTGCTCTCCATAAAACCATCTACTGCTGCAAAGCTATTATTAGCCAGAAAGAGAAAAAGAAACTGTTCACACCAGTGAACTTCTGTGAATATATAGTGTCAGTGTGTGTATGCACAGCTGGGTAATGTTCAAACACACCCTGAGTCTCCCCTGAGGGAAAGACCTAATCATGATCAATGTGCATGTAATAACTCAATGGTTGGATTTACTCTTTATTCCAAGTCTCCACATGGTATTATTAATATGAAACATGAGTATCATATCACTACATTATCATCAACTAACTTATTAGACACAATAACTTCCCATACAGGAACAGCCATGTAAACATTGGCATGGACGCATCATTCCACACGTCACCCAAAAACTCATCCAGGCAAAGAATAAACTATTCCATGTAAATCCTGCAAACTTTCCTGTCAGAGTGGCTCAGCCACAGCCTGTGGAATCTCCTCTGATAAACAACAAAGAAATGTGCGCAAATCCACTTGTAGGTGCTTGGCTGAGTGCACCAAATGAATGTCTGTAATGTCAAGTACTGTGAAGAGGCTGTGAAGCTTCATCTCTCACATAATTCCATTAACTCACTCGCATGTTCTATCCAGCCACTCAGCCTTGCACCATATTTGTACATATTTGAGTGCCATTACTTAGATACAAAAGGTCCATTCACAACAAGACCAAATATAAAACCAATCGTTCGAATTTCTCTGTCATGCTGATGTAGAACAAAACAGCCGAATGCAAAGTCCCTGCCTTATTCTAACCACATCATGTCATTTCAGCCATTCCTGAGACACCGTGTGAGCACGTGACCCCACAGCAGCAACAGTAAGCAGTTTTAATGATGATGTCCACATTGAGCAAGAAGAGTGACTTTGGTCTAAAGAATCAGCTGCTTTGTCTCTATTTTCAGCCTCACTTTACAGATTTAGCAGCCGCCTTCGGACTGTGGCTGCTGCTGGAAAACGGCTCTTATCCCTCCTGTGATTTGTTGGAGCAGCAGAGAGATGGTGGAAGAAATCCTCTTTTTCTCCATTGTGACACAAGGCAGTTTCATACCACAAGGTTAGAATTTGATTTGTATAAGGGTGTCATCATCCACAGTGATAAATACTGTATATGTAAAAGTAATGTTGTTATTGTTAGGAATAATGTAGGGCTGCAAAACATGATTGTTTTCGTTTCTGATTACTGTGATTATTTTCATGATTAACTGATCAATTGAAAAGAAAATTTTGAATAATGTGTGACTTAATAAGTGACATCTTCCAACAATCCTAGTTAATGTAGTTTTATGTGTTTTGCTCTTTGAAAAGGCTTTTGTTTTCCATCTAAGCACTTGTTTTTGACTATTTGTATGCATAAAGTTAGTGTAATTTTGTCTATTTTCAGTGATATTGTTATTAAATTTGAACTTGGACTATGTAAGACTATATGATGTGGACCCATTGGGTTTTCTAGCTAACAGGGGCAGTAACAGGTCATCTGCAGGCTTATTTTGCTTTAGAAAAATGTGGGCGCATGCTTGTTCTCCAAATGGTCGACAACAGCTTTGTATTTGGGCTAGGCTGCGATAGATGTTTTAGGATAGAAAAATCAGTGTTTAATTTTGGAACAGAGCAAAACAATCAAGCAACACTCCCAATGAAAGCAGACTGGTTTTCATTTCATGCCAAGATATTTTCCAAAAAAGCCATCATCAGGCTTTTACTCTCTTCCTCCATGTTAGAAAACACTGTTCCATTTCACCAGCACACTGAGCTCATCATTGGCCTCATCTAAGCAACTCAGGACTGGAGTGGTGGATGTTGCTGCAGAGTACACATCTTACAACATAAGAGACAATGGTGATGTGACCCTGTGATGTGTGCGTGTGTGCTGAATTATAGAAACAAGCACACATACACTCAAAGTGTGGCCGTGTGTGAGAGACAAACAGAATTTGTGCCGCGGATAAGTGAAACACCCCTCTCTAGAGCGTGACTGTCAAAACGGCGCAACGATCTCATGTAGCTCTTGTGTTATGAAACAAGCTTTTCTGGTGATACAACACACACACACAAGAACACACACACAAACACACACACACACACACAGCCATCTAGGAAATGAGAATGGGCCTCATCCGTGGATAATGGTCCATCACAACCCATGATGGTTTCCTCTAGAAGGGTAAATGGCAGTAAATGGGATGTTGATTGAATCACAGCATTGTCATGTATACCAGATGGCAAAAAGGCCTTGCACCTTACCATGACACTAAAGAAACAAACAGACCCCATTTTCTAAACAAACCCTGGAGTGGGTGGGAGGGGTCTGACCATAAAGAGAGAAAACAATATTCTGAATGAAGGGGTAGCAGTGCCCGTGAAAAATAATAGGGACATTGTGTGCATTGGAGCTTTAATGTCAGGCTTGGTGGATGTACTATGGAGGGCTGAGAGATCGTGTAACAAGCAAGGAGCTAGGAGTTCAACCCCAAATCTAAGGGTGAAACCCCAGTGTTGGCAAACGTCTACGTAATTGATCGTAACCCCTGAACTCCATCTGTGAATGGGGACAAGAGGGGAGACTTTTCCTTCAGGGATCAATAAAGTCTCACTTTACACAACTTTAAATTGCATTTCATTACATCACCCATTCTGAATGCAGGAACACCCAGCCCTCCAAGGACACCGTCATCTTTAATTACCTTGACTAAAAAAAGAAAACTGTTTGATTTGTCTAGAAAGAAGACTGGCTGTCCTCGCTGAGCTTTTCAGCCCTCCCTGCCTGTGGATACGTGAAATTAACTGCTGGCGTCATGGAAACATGCTCCCGGTTTGAACAATGGCAACCAATCTTGTTAAAGAGCCCTTATTAAAAGCGGGTTTTAACAAACCAGCAGCAATCGCTGAGAAGTAGTTCTTTTTCTTTCTTTTTTTTTCTTTTCTCCAACCTGAATGAAGTAACTAAGGGAAGAGACGCTGCCAACGCTGATGAAACTCTCTGCCGTCTTTTGTGAAAATTGTACTCAAATAAAAACTCATCCACCTAATGGTGTTTCAAGCCATGGAGCGTGAAATGGCTCAAATTGTCACTGTCATGCTCGATGGCTGATACAATGTCGGTACAACAAGAACACTTCTGTGCAAATTTATGATGGATAATCCTTTGTGGCGCAAAAGCACAATACGACACAGCAGCTCTGATCCTATTACAGTCCTTCATGGGTCCACTACAATACAACAGGTTCAAGGTTCATTTAGTTATTCTTCATTCTACAACACAGGATAGTCCCTTTATGCTACACAAGAAAAACTATTTTTATGGTGGAGTGTTGAGGACGAGTTCAGGAGTCTGGCAGCCTGAGCGAAGAAAGCTGCTTTGTAGTCTGGTGGCACTGCAGCAGATACTGCTGTACTGCCAGGCAGCAGCAGGGTGAACAGGCCGTCCCTGAGGTGGATGTTGTTGGTTTTTTTTTTTTTTATCCTTTGGGGAAAAATTGATAAGATTTTCCCAGCAGTTAAAAAACTCCAGACATTCAACTTATTTTGAATGCCTGGTTCTCCCCCCACGCTGACCTCAACCACTGTAGCTGACGTCCTCAGGCATGTTGTAAACTACCACCGACGTTAGCAGCGTGGGGGCAGTGGGCAAGGAATGTAGACGGTGTGTGAATTGTGCATGCTAGGGGTTTTGTTGGTACGGACGATAGCCATGATTTAAAATGAAATATTGATATGTTAATAAGATATACATGACAATATACCTCCAAAATAATTTTCTTTTGGTCATAGCTGGTTGCGTTAACCTTAATGTCCAGCCATCATAAAAAGAAAAAATATTAATTTGACAGATAGCATTTATTTTTGTTTTTCAAATAGATGTAATCAGATATCTATATAAAAACTATATCACATAATCTAATAAAATCGGTGTCATGAATGGTTTTGTCTATGATCATGTTGTGGAAATCTGATTCTGATATTGTGATGGCCCTAGTGTCTGCCTAAACACCATCTAACACCGGTAACAGCAACAGCAGCAACAACAACAACAACCAGGGCAAGCCTACAAAACAATACCGCTACATCAGGTGTTAACTGCACTTCTGTGCGCCAGCTGCTTCTAGACAAGGGTGGTGTGTGTGTGTTTTCATATCTCAAGCTGTGCAGATGCAGGTGTGAAACATGCACCACACAGTGTGAGCCCTAATGAGGCTCAAGTCAGGTGAATAAACTGTATGTGGTTTTAGCCAAAAGTGGGGCGCACTACATTGCAAGTTACTCATTCTCTTTAATGAATTCTGGCGAGACCGTTACTTTCAGAGATGTTTATGCCTTGAAAAATGAAGGTGTGAGCCAACAACCCAGGTGTCCTTCCAGCTATTCATCCGGCCATTCATTCCAGCAGCCAGCGCCACATCCTCCTACTCCTGAGTCGAACCATCTATTCTCTCAGCGTGCCAGCAGCACCAAAACCAGCAACTTCCCCTTGCTTAAGTCAAAACAGGATCTCAAAGGCCATTTAACATGCCCACATGCTGTGTGTTTACCATCACTCAAAAGCTACACGCACACACGCTGATAAATATGTGAGAACAGACGTGTTATACTAAATTATGCATTGAACCAACTGTTTGGAAGTTTGCTAAAAAAAAAAAATGCAGGGTACTTCAATGATTTGTATAATAAGCATGGTGGTTAAAAAATGGTTACATCTTTGGGTTTATTGCGTATGACAGCCCAGAAAGAAAAAAAAAAAAGATGTTCCCCAAGCACGTGTCTCAGAGCAGATTACAGTCTTATACAATCAGATGGTGCCATAATCCTTCAGTTTTTGCCAGAGCTAACGCCCCGTTAAACAGCCATCTAGCCAACGTGTTCCACCAACTACCCACTGTATCAGATAGACTTAGAGCACGTGGATGTTCAGTTCATTCAGCTCTGAATGGGTGTCGTTTTCACTGGCCTTCTCTGAATGTCACTATGCTCTGACTCATTACGGTAAATGGAAAAAAAGAGGCTGGCCTTCTGCAATGAAGATCTACTTCACTTTGTTTGCCTCTGAATGTATCCCTGCTCGTGTGAAACCCCTATTCAGAAGACACTTTCTGGGCTTTTCATGCCATCTCTGGTGCTCTATTCCCCGTGCAGATGAAGCTTTTAGAGTGTGAAGTCCGAATTGTGATGAAAACTTTATATTCATCATCCATGGCTATGTTGAGGCCTAATACATGAGATGCACAGTGACTCAGGTCAGCTAAAGGTTGGGTGATGTCAGCATTTTTCTCATGAGCTTGAAAAAAAAAAAAAAAAAAGGGCTTGTCAGCCACAGACAGGGAGGTGCAAGTGAGAGATACTGCCGCAGAGAAAGACATAATGGTAGACAGGAGAGGGAACACATCTATCCATGTCTTCTGTGATGCATCACCTCTCCATCCTTTCCAGGGGAAAAAAAAAATGGGCGCGGTGGCTGATGAATGGCCGCGGTCACAGGAGGAGAACAGAGCAGAGTTAGCCCCGAGGGACTGAGAGGAGAAAATGATTATTCCTTGGCTAAGTGGTTCTGGTTAGAGTTACATCTAAATCTTGTCTGAGACTGAACTTTAAACCAGTTCTCAAACACAGAAGCTACAGTGTGTGACTCAACTCCTTGAAAGTAAAAGACTTTATCCAGACCGGAATTTCTTGATTTGGTTAGACTCGAGTCATCCTGGTCCTTCTCACTACACAGAGAACACTAAAACTTAATGGCAGCAAAATGTTTTCATGTGATGTGTCCAAATGTTTTTGCATAACGGAAATAACGGAACAAGCACCAGCCTCAGTAATCAGTGAGATGAAAAGCTGCAGGCGACAGGCTGCACACCTCCAACTTCTCAGTGATGTAACCAACTCCTTTTCCCTCATTAAATAATACCAGGTTCCCTCTTAGCATTGGGTTTAAATCCAAATTTTTGCTTTTCACTTTTCACAACAAATCCTCCACCATTTTGTCAGTCAACTCTCGTTACTCTCATCTCGGGAGAAGTGGGTTGTGATCCCTGCTACTTTGTGCTGCGACTGCTGCTGCTGCTACTATCAGTTTGTAATCATGGTCTGTCATCTAACTACGTATTGATTTTGTTTTAAAGAAGCAAAATGACAGCGGAGCTGGTGGGCAAGTAATGTGATCGGTGGATGCACAAACACAGATTAACACTGGTAACCTTTTTTTTTTTTCTAAACCAAACACACCTTGCATTTTTAGGTGGTTCCAGCATTTTAATTGGAATATTTTGGTGGTTTCCCAAAGGTACACTGAGACTGTGATGTGCAATTTTGACTATTTTCTGACATTTAACAGACTAAAAAAATCTAGTCTCTATGAGTCTCAGCAGACTAAACTGAAACCATCATGCCAGGATGCCAGTAGTGGTAATGGGAAAATAAAATTAGCAATTTGGGGGACATTTCTACTCAACAATTACATTCCTCCCTCTCTATCTAAGGCCTTTCATACAGTCTTGGTTTTCACAGTGAAAACTAATTTAAAAAAAGATGGGAGCCCTTTATAGGAATTGTTTAACAGTTTGGTGTCGGGAGTTAGATAAAAAGATTTATACCACTTTTGTGTGTCAACTAAATATGAAGCTACAGCCGCGGTCGGTTAACTCGTATCAGTATACAGACTGAAAACAAGGGGAAACAGCTTGTCTGGTAATGTCCAGGAGGACTATTTCCTGGCCAGGAGAAGTGACGTCCCGGTGTCTCCTCTGCTTGCCTGGCAACCCAACGGTAACAACAAGACTCCAGACGACAATAATAGAGCCACACCTTGTTTTTACACTTTGGCTCATAGAAGAAATGTGTCAATTAGTGAGCTTCAAAGTTGCTATTTTCCCCTACTTCCAGTCTTAACGCCAGGCTGAGGAAAATGTCGACCTATTCCTTTAACAGAAGAAAGAAAACGAAAGGCTCCACAGTGGAAACTCATTAGTTTGAGTTCTTTGTTGGAAGTCAGTGAAGTGAATGAAGAAAATGGAGGGAAAAAGGGGGCAGGAGTAACATGCCAGACACACACCCAGACAGGCAGGAGATGATTAAGAGGACAGAGAATAAAGGCTCGAGGAACAGCTCATACGCTCTGGTATTGCTAAAGGGCTTCTTCCGAGTGCATGGTGTTTGTTAAACTTGTATAAACACTGTGTGGATAGCCGGTCCAACATCTGCAGTAGTAACGCTGTGATGACGCAACACAGCGAAGCAGCAGACAGTAATCTCTTCCCAGAGACAATACAGAGAGAGACGTGACCTTGCATGTCCCCATGACTCCAAATCCAAGCGCGCACACACAGTGTATTAGAGCATGACCCTGGGGAATTTTAAAGAAAAGAAAATCTCCCAGACTTCACTCATTACCCCCACGCCTCCCCTCTTCTCTTTCCGTCCTCTCTGCCATCCTCTTCCTCCGTCTGTCCCCTAATCCCCTCAGCAGTTGGAACACTGTACTTCCATGCAGTCCACCCTTCCTTCGTTCATTCCTTCCTTCCTCCCCCTTTGGACTGACAGGAAACTTTGGCTCAACTTTTTAGGAGACAAGGGATGACCTCTCAGCTCAATGTGTGCAGCCGCGATAAGACCACAGAGAACTAGCCACCACTTCGGCCCCGACAGCAACAAGGCTTCTTTCTTAGATAGGACTGTCGACAAACAACGACTCCCTGCTTCTTGGGATTCATCCAAACAGGGCTTTATCTTTGCAAAAAAACAAATACAAATGGAAGCAAAGTGCAGTGCCTGTGTGAGCAGTAATGGATGGCCACTCTCCTTCTTGTTTGCACCAAACCCCTTTTTACAATGTTACAATCTGAGTACAGTGTAAAAGCTTGTGGTGATTTTTTTTTTATCTCGATCTGCTCCATCTAATTGTTTTCTAATCCCACAGATGAAGAGTGAACCTCCCTTCTGAATATATTGTATTTCAAAAAGGGAGTGTCCTGTTCAACTCCATTATCCTTCAGAACATTCATCATGAAACTTAAAGCTTGACAATGACCAGTGAAAGAAAAATCTCCACCAGCTGATCAACAGAGAATCATTAGCAGCTTGAACTGGTTGCCAGACATCACGCTTTACATCTGGCCTGTATTTCAGCTGTTCAGCGGGTGGTGATGAAGCACGAGCCTTAACGTCAGTGCGAGCCCTTATTTTTTGGTCGTCTGTATTGAAGAGTCTGACTGGTGATTTACATATTCAAGCCCAGTGTTCATGTAGTGTTAAAGGATAAGTTCAGGCAAAAAAGTCAGTCATCATCTACTCACCCCCATTCAGATGGAAAGCAGGGTTTTCTGGAGCTTCACAGCAAAACGGCATCGCAGCATTCTCATAAACAACCGAGGTAGCACGGGGGAAAAAAGCATAAAAATGGCTCCATACAGCCTGTCTGACATAATTCAAGAC
The DNA here is from genome assembly GCA_039737535.1 of Lagodon rhomboides. Classification (NCBI taxonomy): domain Eukaryota; kingdom Metazoa; phylum Chordata; class Actinopteri; order Spariformes; family Sparidae; genus Lagodon; species Lagodon rhomboides. The sequence goes on from CM077786.1 coordinate 15,556,589, forward strand.
TCCACAAGCCCTGAGATCCCAAACTGATTTTGCAAAGACAATGTTTACACCCTTGATGCGCGGTCAAGTTCGTGCTGTGAGGCTCCACAAATGAGTAGATGATGACTAAATTTTAATTTATGGCTGAATTAATCCTTTAAGTCATTTATAAGCGGATCTGTCATGTTTGCAAGAATAGCTGAATTCAATCCTGTGTTTTGAGTTTGGTTGTGTGGCGAACCCTTCGGATAAAACAGGATCCCACTCTGAGCCTTTAATTACGCTGCTCTTGCTTCTCATAACAACCATCTGTTCACAGGTTCGACGGACGTGACAAGAAAACCTCTCACTACTCCTCTGGGCGAGAAATACAAGCGCGGTGAAGGCTCGAGGTTGATTTACTGAACGGAAAACGCATGTGTGAATGCAAACACCCACATAACGCGCACACAAACACAGCGCAAAGGTATGTCAGAACACGAGCAGGACAGAACTGCCTTCACATTCTTCCCTCGACGCTCTTGTATTAGGAGATGCCGTTTCCCTTTAGAAAGCAGGTTTCTGCATGAGTCAGTGGTGTAACGCCTATTTCAGCGTTTGTGATGAGAAAACAAAGCACTGGTGGACTTGATGGGGGCCAGAGGGCAAAACAAACTTGTTCTTTGAGCCGGCACTTGTCTGATGTAAATGTGCAGCCATTCAGCCAGCCTATAGTACAAAGCAGGGATTCAACTCGTCAAAATATCAGTCCAAAGTGTTCCACTCACTTTCCTTTAAACAGGCCTTAATATAGGCATGGACTTGATGCAGTTAGTTATGTTGATGAAGTACAACTTTCAGAGATTAATGGGGAAGGAAATGTGAAAAGACGTTGTGAGAAATTTGAAAGCAACGCCTCTTATCTGCTGTCATCTCTCGCTTTCTTCCCTAAAAATAACTTTGTTGAAAGTGAAAAAAAAAAATGCAGATTGTTAGGCCTGGCTTGTTTGAACTTTCTGACGTGTCTTCAGAGAGGAACAAACCTCATCAGGGTTTGTTTTTTTTAACATCCTGACATGTGAGCTGCCAAGATGTCAGTGGAGACGCCGGCGCTGCAGCCGGACCATTATTCCACCTGACTAGCAGCCCTCATCTGTGGGAAGACCAGCGACGACACCCACGCATCAGGGCAGCGCAATACAAGCGCTGGAGACGAGTGGAGGAAACAATGACATGGGTGATAATTGAAAAAGGTGGCGTTGTGTTGTGTGCAGCAAAGCACGCCAGGACAAGAGAGCGTTCATCTACGCCTTCTAAATTTAGACTGAGTCGTGAGACCAAACAGAACAGACTGAATGCAGACCACAGCCTCTTTCTTCCTTCCTTTCTTTACTAATTACCAATCAGTGCAACTAAAACACACTTAGTGCAGAGACCTCTGCTCTGCATTGTGTCAGTGTCATCACGTGCAGCCAATCGGGCAGCAGCATGAATTTAATGCAATGCAATTTACATGTGATTGTGTGTGTGTGTGTGTGTGTGTGTGTGTGTGTGTGTGTGTGTGTGTCTGACAGATGAACAGTGCTGACACCACAAATGTGCAGTGGTCTTGCAGGCAGTGTGACTTCCAGGGATCTGATCAGTGAGGTACTAATGATGATGACACCATTCTGATACTGTCAGTCAGTTTTATCAACTCATCATACAAACTGCCTGGCAGGTTTTACTGAAGTGTTTCACAGGCTACAGGAGTATTTACACGTCACAGATGAGTGTTAGGCTCCAGTGAGAGAGAGAGAGAGGAAGGGGACAGTAACGAGGGAATGGTCTCCTCAAGTTCATCTGATTCACATTAAACTATATTTCTCTCACCTCGCGCAGTCCAACCTCGCGCCTCGTGGTTAAAATGTGGACAACCAAGTCTATGAAAAAGCAAAATAAAAGAATGAGTATGAAACTCACCTCCTCCACTGTGAGGGGCATGCATATCCTGTACTCCTTCAGCAACATCTTCCCCCTCTGCGCGTCTCTCGTATGCTCTCACAATGTGTCAAAACCAGCCGAGTGAACGTTCCCTCCGCCGACCCGACGGGATGTGTGTAATACCTGGAGACGTGTCAGCACATGTGGGAGGGTTGTTTCGGCCGGGTTATAAAATGCACCCCGAGTTACGACTGAGTTGTTTCATCGGAATCAGCGGGCTCTCTTCTCCGGCAGCGAACGTGAGGGCAGAAATGAGCTCGCTCCGGGATCGTCCCCCTCTATGACACCGAGGAGTCAAGCTGCCAGCAAGTAGCCGCGGACGGGAGCGGAAGACAGAGGGTGTGGGGCTTCAAAATAAGAGCGTGGAGTTTGCCGCGTTCGTCTGCTACATTCTTATCGCTCTGTTTTTAAAAATAAATAAATAAATAATACATTAATAGATGGAGTCAATTATTTCTGCTAACTCAGATGTGCCCAAACTGTTTCTCTTTGAGGGTCAATACTGAAGGTTATTGGTGGGTCACAGACCGAAAAACATCGTCCGGTATTGTTAAGATGTCAAACAGAATTCAAAGCGTCCATAATTGTCTGACTCCTGTGTCACTGTTTTTTGTTTGTTTGTTAGTTAGTTTGTTTTGTTTTTTTAAATCACTACAAACATCTGGTGGGCTAAAGATAAACTTTTGGTGGGCCAACTTTGACCCACGGCCCCTCTTTGGGCAACTCTGCTCTAGGCGAACAAAGATGAGCCCAAAAAGCTACATTGTTTATTTATTTTTTTTTATTTATTTTTTTTTTTTTGGTGTCTTAATTAATTGCAAATGTGCACCACTCAAGCACAATGTCAACTAATGCAGGTCATGCATCATCAGCTAAATTTGTGTCTTGGATAGTAGCCCCATGCCAAATGTAGTTGGGTTTTATTTTGGTTAAATTGTGCTCACATGGTGATGTATTAAATAAAGTTGTGTTTGATCAAATTACCAAGAAACTAAATAAATTATCTGGGAAAATTAAGTATTTTTCTAGGATATGAGTGCTGTATTTATGAGATTTTCTTGAAATCTAGGGGCAACTCAGTTTGTTTGTTTTGTCTGTTTATTTGTTTGTGATGATAATGATATTCCCTCCTAGTCTTGTCAAGACACTGACAATGATTTCCACTGAAACTTTTGTTGAAATTGTTATTTTAGGACAGAATAACAGACAAAAGAACATACTTGATGTATTTGTTGAGTCTGTGATAAAGTGCATTTTGTATTTGAGTCACTAAATTAATTTTGCACCCATTTCTAAAGTGTATCTTCTCAGGCATGATCAAACCAAACATACAATACATGGCCCTTAAACCAGATCTAGTCTAAACAAAGCCTTACCATATCTGAGTCACCATATCATAATCTTATAGTTTAATGATCCATACTGACTGGATTCATCAGAAACATTATTTCTGTTAGACATCTCAACTCATGGGTCACCTGGATCATAACACTGACAGGGGAGCCTGCTTATAGCTTGACATGTATAAAATGATATGCAGGTAAACAAAGTTAAGTCAAGCACATTTCCAGCAGAGGCCTAATAATTGACTGCCTCATTCAGCCATTCGTCGATAAGACCTTTAGTTTGAAAACTGTTTGACCGGATGTGACATTGCTGTGTGCCGGCTGGCTGCACACGGGTCTGTTCTGGATACCGTTACAAGTAAACGTCCAAATTTCTGATAAAAGACAATGTGTGTGCTTTCGAGGCGGTGTCCCGTGAAGCTGCGCTCCCTTCAGAGACTCCGCTAAAGTCCTCAAAGTTATCCGGACGAAACAAGAAGTTGAGTCGGAAGGAAAAAAGGAGGCGCTCTGCTTCCTCCGGCTCTTCTTCTACTTACAGAGCGGCTCGCAGCAGAGAGGCATCGGAAAATTGAAGAGGTTAGCAGCCCCGGCCCCCCTTCTCTCCCCGTCCTCCCCTCCTCCCCCCTCCTGCTGCCTGGCCCGCTGAAATACGACGCTGCGTGGTGGAAACATCGGCCAGCACAACCGCAGCTCAGGAAACATCAGCTCTGTGCTTCACACTCCCCCCATCACCCCCACATCTGTCTCACCTCTCGTTCTTTCAGCCTCACATGGCCTACAGTTAATGTCAGGGCAGTGGTTTTTTCACAGGACCAGTTTGACATGAGCAGTCAGTCACGTACATACGGAGTCTAAAACGAGACACTGATCAGGCTTCAGTGTTGACTTTCAGCTTTAAAAGATAAGTTCACCCGAAAAATGATGACTCAGTCATTATCTACTCACCCTCAAGTCGATGGAAAGTGGAGGGAAGGTTACACAAAACAGGCTTGTTTTTAAAAATGTAAAAGAGAAACAACCAAGAAATTCTAAAATGGATTTAAAAGACACATTTACACCCATTTATAAGCTGAAATCTTCACTAGCTGCTTAGCTACAGAGCGCAGCCCATTTGAAGTGGGTGCATGAGCTCATCCTCACATCGAGGTTGTAAGAAAATGTCTTTTCAAATCGATTTGGGGCTTTCAGAGACTTGCACTTGACAAGCTATATGAAGCCAGCTTTAGCTTTTTTCACATTTTGAAAACAAGTCCACATCCATTTCATAAACCTCTTAATCTTTAAAGGGGCAAACTGTGACATGTTTGTGGCGTGCAGAGTCAGTCACCTTTCTTCAAGCTTGTCTCAAGATCAGACAGACCGCAAAATGGCCTCATACGAAACGGGAAGTTAGTAAGAATTCAGTACAAGCCTGCCTGAAGAAGATAGAAATTGTGTCTGCTGATGTGCAGTTTGTGGCACATAGCCTGTCATTGAAAGTCCCCCTTCAGTCAGAAACTTGTTTTTCTTCTTGTTCCTACAGTTGAGTGTTCGGGCTTCACTGTGTAGAATGATGTATGACGCTCCAAGGATATTCTCAACTTCATTGTTCAAAGTGCACATTTTCTCTGTGCTCATTTAAAAACTAGATTTAACAGCATAGTTTGTGAGCAGTTTGGCAAGCCGGTCCCAGTTATGTTTTAATTTGGAGTTTAGATGCACCACAACAGAAACATGTTAGCTACCTCTGTATGTTAATTCGCTGTGTGTTGATATTATTTACCGCTGTTGGTTGTTTGCTTCGAAATGTTTGCACAATTTACACGCAGCAAATGAAAATGAAGTCTGCCGAACCTTCATCCTGCCTGGTGTTCTCTGGTCTGAAGTTTTCTGTAGTTTGCAATTTCCTCATTAAAACAAGGCTTGAAACTTAAGTCGGTGACACTGATTTTACCGTCCAAGCATACATAAATACCTGCCTGCTGCGGCAAATACTTACTTCAAAGTACAGCCGGGCGACTCGTGAGATAAGCCTGTACCTGTGATGACTGCAGTCTTATGAATAAAATTAGTCACACTCAATCCTTTTGAGTCCCGCGCGTCTTGACAAAAGTAGGAGACGACACACATTAATAAACAGCCATTTCTAATTAAGGCAGGGGTTGTCCGGCTGGCTTCATTGACACCTGTGATTTGTTTTGGCCTGCTCAGCAAAAAGTCACACTCATAATTCTGTTTTGAAGATGCTGACTAAACAGCATCGGGCGCTGTCAGCAAGCATTCAGCGTTTCTCCCAGAAATATATTCATGCAGGGTAGCAAACCCTCCGAAACAGCAGTTGGAATGTAAGCTCTCCACTTGATCCTCATACTAATGTGTGAGCAGCTCACAGAGAGGATTTACTGTCTTTACATATAGAAACAATTTACAGAGTAGTGAAGTGAGTAGAATATATAACATATAAACTAAATCTCACACGTTTATGTAGCTTATAAAGGAAGAGACAATAAATGTATCAACTAATTCCAACAGTTAAAGCAGCTGTTATAGTTGTATCTAACATTTCCTGCACGTGTTTCCTCAGGCTAGCTGTTTGAAAGCCCTGATTGATTAGTCCCATTAACAGCACATCAGTCCTGTGTTAAAGATTTCCCATTTGTGCTCTTGTAAACACTCTAACATGGTGTTGCAGCACACTAAATGGACATTATGAATTAAATTCACAGTGAAATCATCTACATAATAGCCTTCCAGGAATCTCTTCACATTGCCACAGTAATATAGCCACACAGTGTCAACCACAGGAAGCTGCAAGAAATAATGGAAAGTGCAAAGTGAACCAGAGCTCAGTGAAAACTAGCATTCAATTTAAAGCAACGTTATGTAACTTTTTTCTACCTTAAACTCTTCAAAATCATGTTGATGCTACAGTGTCTTGTAACAGGGTGAATGGTGTCTCTATCACAGCCATCAATTGTTTCTGCACTATGTGACTTCAGTGAGAGAGTAGGATCACAGCGTTACATATATGTTTACTTTAAGATACAGGTTTTCAACACATGACATTGTCATGATGTAATGAGTTGTGTTTGTAGTCGGCACCTACATTATGTCTGACACATTGTTACAGACCTGGGATTTGTATTCATGACAGTGGTGTTGCACTCAAAAACTGTGGGGGGCGCCAAATAACATATAATGCCAAGTTCTACATAACATTGCTTTAAATACATTGACTCACTTGGCTTCAAAACATTTAAAGGTGCAGTATGTAAGTATGGGCTACCTGTGGAAACAACACTCTTAACAAATAGGGGGCTGCATAGCACCAGAGTAACCACTAACTGCTGCTGACTGTAGCTGCCGTTGGCTAGTTAGCTCAATTAGCCATGTAGCTGGTGGTGTGGTCCAGACTGGGAGCTCGGCGCACCAGGGGAGTGATGGTCTTGTAACTCCGCTAGCACAGAAGCTTGGGACCACTGGGAGGAGGAAGTTTTCAGACCTGGGGAGAGGAAAGACAGCAGGGAATGCTGGCAGGTAGCGGCGCCATGACATGGTATCAAATAATACATATTCCGCCATTAATGCGACATGGAAACAGTAAACCTGGTGACCCATAGAGCCATCTTGTCACAAGTGTCTTGTCATATTATATTGTCGATAAAGCACTATGGATAGGCTAACACATGCTTTAGACACAACAAATGAAGTCTGTTCTTACACACTAAGGAGTATCTAAAAAGCTGCTCACTGCACATCTCAGTGACGCTTATATTGCAGATGTACATACTCTGACATGTTTTCATTATAAAAGGCTGAACTACACTGCAGAGTTTTAAACCGGCAAGGAGACGACTTCAACAAATTGATAAAAAGAGGAAAACCTCAGTAGCTGTGAGCAATTTGGACCTCATCAGTATTACAAAGACACCCTGTGTCCTATGTATAGCTTACAACTGTCCTTAAGTTTTATAGACATGTCTTAGATGAATTAGACATTAGGAATAAGATGAATTAGAGATATATTCAGACATGTCTAAAGATATCTCAAGACATGAATATTTCCGGGTGATCAAAGTTCCATTTATTTTTCTCTGACTCATGACCCAAAGAGTGGCTTTTTCTGTAAACAAAACAAACACCAGACCTGTATTTCATTTCTGACCGCCTGTTGTTATCTTAACCTAACCCCCCTGAAGCTTAAAGGCCACGGGACAGCTTTCATGTGAGTGGTAGCTCAGAATCTACGAGGATCAACCCAATAGTGACCTAACTATTTCAATAAGGTCTGTGTTGATTAGAAAGGAGATTAGAGTCTGATGTCATCTGAACTGCTGTGCCGCGTCAATAATGCCAAACAAATCTCTGACCTCCAAAACAGCCAAACAAGCTTGCCTCTGTCAGGAGCGGAAACATCCCTCTTTTAATTGTCTTCACTGTGGGCTGTGTTGAGAATGATGGTCTGTCTACACCAACTAGGCTTAATCATAATCTCAGATACATGCTTGATTTTGGCCCTGTCACTGCACAGCGTGCTACTATCATCAGTGGAATTGAGAGAGATAATACAGATGATCACGTTGGCGATGATGGCCATTTTGAGGCTTCAGTTAGTCCTCCTCAGCTGAGGCCTTTCTGATATTTTTAAGGTCTAAAAAGTGTGCTCCAAGCACTGAGAATGTCTGTATGCCTCTGCAATCAGACTTGTTGTACCACATTGGATCTTCTTCTCTGTGGATCAGAGTCATTTTCCGTTTATCAGGCCTCCAAGGTCTGTGCTGAGCCGGCACCGGGATCAAACTGATTTTAGCCCAGAGCTTAGGGGCTTTCTCTGCCACGAGCAGGAAAATCACTGACCCACATTAGCTTTATTTATGAGCGCATCGGAGCCTTTCAAAGCAGTGAACTGTGTGAAGACAGGAATGCAAATGCAGACGTTAAAGGGACACCTACTGGTGGACTGTGGTCAGTGCACTCGGTGTTCATTCACATGATTGTGTCCATTCACAAAGTTCTTCATTCACTCTGACCAGACGATTGATAAGTGAAGGGTAGGTCTTACACTTTTTTTTCTTACACAATTTGCCTGTGTACAGACTGTCATCTTCATTTTTTTTTTATTATTATTTCCATTATCCTTAATTATCACAACTATCATCATTGCCAAGATGACTCTAAAATTTGGACTCTGATTCCTTATGAGTCATAAGCTCTAAACTCAATTTAGTAAAAAAAAAAAAAAAAAAAACATCAAATGACATTTGAACATCATCCTCCACCTTGTTATAATCATTTTGCCTCACGTGGTTGTGTTTGTCTTTTAATCTTTGTTGTAGGCTGAGCCAGGAGAAGTCATCCAGGGCAGTCTGTTCAAATCCACTGAATTCCTGCTCTGGTACCATGTCAGTACTATTAACAGCAAATAATCTTCCTAAATCTGAGTTTTTTTGCATTCTTTTGTATTTTCATCCAAACGTTCTATCTTTGCCATTTCATCCGTTTTAAAATATGACTGTTACACCACAGAGAATAGTTAGTCCTCATTCAAGAATAAAAAGATGGCCCTTTAATTTTAAGCTAAATTTAGACTCACTTGGCACTGGAAAAAAATAAGAATGCCTGATTTTAAGATATGCCTCCTCCAAATCAAAATGATTTCCTGAACAGATTAAAGTAGCTCCTCAGAGAGGGGTGCTAATTGTTATTAACTCCAGTTTCCGCAACGTAGAGTGAGTCTTGATATCAGGAATCGGGTGTCTAAAATGTTAAGTCTACCTGTTCAAATAAATCTAACTGTATCGTGTCTTCGTTATTAAAACATGTGTCATCATTATAGGAGATTCATTAAATACATGTAATACAGCTTACATAACTTTTGTAAAAATGAATTAGCTTATTGTGATTCCATTGAATAGGTTATCAAATAGTAATGCATGTTGTAAATATATTATCCCCATTATGCAATTTACGTCAGAATGTGATTGTATTGATTTAGTGATTGTATTGATTTATTTAGATGGTACAGCATCAAGGAAACAACATTAGCCATATGGTTTGGTTTGTACCTAAACTGATGGGTATTTGAACATTAAAATAAACATAATGTTGAAATAGACTATCCAGTAGAGTCACAGCAGAGAAACCTTTGGTCACAGCATAAAAATGGCATTAATAACGCCTGCCTAAAATATTCTGAGGGGTCCTCAGTGGGCCCTTCAGGCGCCTCGGACAGCCATTTGCCTCTCTCCTCTGATTGGCCACCTGCCCGTTTCGTTCATTTGACAAGCAAAATAGTGCTTTGGTCGCCAGCAAAGAAAAGCACCGTCAATTACCTTAACCTACACCGCAAAGATGTCCGATGAGCGATCTGAAAGATCCGATGGGAAGATTGTGAAGATGGAGGTCGACTACAGTTCGACTGTAGATCAGCGCCTCCCGGAATGCGAAAAAATGGCTAAAGTAAGCAGAGAGTAAAAGAGGCCAGCGCCGGCTGAGTCATGGTGCATCAGGATCGGTGTGTTAGCATCCGAGCTAACATCCACTTGCTTTAGCACCACCCGGAAACCTGCCATAAAAAATATATTGAGTGTGAATTAGTCTTATACGTTGACGTATTCTGTAATTTTAACACATTTATGTTACTCTTTTATTCTAGCAAACACTATTGTCGGAGTTTTTAAACTCGCTAGCATGCTAGCAGTTTTAGCAGCATAGTCATCGGCAACATCCTTAGCTAACGCTAACTGGGTCGCTAGGCAGAATAAATTTATGTCCGAATACAGCAGATGACACTTGTGGTTTAATTAAGTAATAACTGTAGTTATCCTATACTTAATTTGTGTATGTTTCTGCTGCAGGAGGGCAAGCTGCAAGAGGCTGTTGAAAGCTTATTGTCACTGGAGAAGCAAACCAGAACGGTAAGTGTCTCTGTTTTAAAGGTGCTGCTTGTTTATGTTCCTGCCATTTGGCTGTGGAAGGTCTTACATCTGGGAAGCTGATTCCCAAATGTGAAAGTCAAAAATACCGTGACGATTTATGACATGATTTGGCATTGTCTCACAAACCCACTCTACTAAACTAAATATAAGTCTAAATGAGCATCATTGTTAAATATTCTGATCAAAATTGTTAAATTCAGAGTAAATCACTGTGTTGTTAACTGGAAATGATATAAGTAAAACCACTGATTCAATTAGAAAAACCAAGGGCAGAGCATTTGGCTAGACAGGGAAAACTCGTCTTGGAAAACTTGGAGTTCTGTTATTAAACAAAATGTCCAGGTTTTCTTGAAACCCAGACGTATGGCCTCGAGTATTAAGTGCATTGATTAATGTATGTACCTCTGTTAATAAAATAGATGGGTTCACTGTGATATGTGTATACATCTGCATATTTTTGTCCTTGTTTTACTTACTTGCCTCCAATCCCTGTGCAGGCATCAGACATGGTGTCCACCTCTAGAATCCTTGTTGCTGTGGTCCAGATGTGTTATGAAGCCAAGGACTGGGATGCACTGAATGAAAACATCATGTTGCTCACCAAAAGGAGGAGTCAGCTGAAACAGGTGAGCTATTGGGGCCCCACAGTCTGAAAATATAGTTTCTGGGCCTCCCAGTACTACAACTGACTTCAAATAACAGTGTTCATTATTGGGTCATTTGATTAATGAAGACAAAGTAAACACTGTATACGCTCAACGGTATTCCAACATATCCAGATTTGGATTCCACTTTTGAAATGATTTCCTCTGACTGGCAAATAAACCTTTTTTTGTTAGGTAACAATGAGCAGAGACTGGACAAGCAAATAAACTAATGCTTGAATTTATTTTTTGTTTTGCTCTCTGTATTTATCAGGCTGTTGCCAAGATGGTGCAAGAATGTTACAAGTACGTGGATTCTGTGACTGATCTGACTATCAAACTGAGACTCATCGACACACTCCGCACTGTGACTGCTGGCAAGGTATGCAATGTTTTTATGTGTGTTTTTAAAAAAGTTGGATAAGAGAGACAAAAAAATGTATACATTTGTTTGAACACGTATCAGTTAAATACTGCAAGCCGTGCTGTCCCAGATGGAGGGAGTGTGAATATCACAGGTTAACAGTGATGAAGGCAGGCACCCAGAGGTTTGTGTCTTATCAGGTGCACATGCATTAAAGGAAACAATGGCATTTTTCTCAGGCTTAATGCAGCTTGAAACGGTCTGTATTCCATGGTGGTCAGGTATCTGAACAGTAGGTCGTGTTAAATAATTGATTACATTCCACCTCACTAATACGATAAACGTGTCCTCCCCACAGATCTACGTAGAGATCGAGCGTGCCAGGCTCACAAAGACCTTAGCCAACATCAAGGAACAGAATGGTGATGTCAAAGAGGCAGCTTCCATTCTACAGGAGCTGCAGGTAAGAAGCTAATCACTGTTAATTTCCTCCTTTAGGAAAATCTGTACAGTTGTTGTGGGGACAATTGGGGTTACATCCTTTTGTCACCGTACATATACAGAGAAAAAATATGCAGACTGTGTGAGTGGAAAAGTGTCATGGCCTGCAGTCTGGAAAGTATTTAGAATGTTTTCATTTTTCCCGCTCAGGTGGAAACATATGGCTCAATGGAGAAAAAGGAGAAGGTGGAGTTTATCTTAGAACAGATGAGGCTTTGCATTGCTGTCAAGGATTACATCCGCACCCAGATCATCAGCAAGAAGATCAACACCAAATTCTTCCAGGAGGAAGGAACCGAGGTGACAAGAAAATACAAAACAAATTTCTGCAATGAAAAAAGCATTTGGTGCCTGGCCTGTATGTTTACTTTTCCAGCATGGTTTTGAAAGCTTTAACCTCTGTGTTGGTGGATCTGAACACTTACATTTTCTTTTTTGTGTGACGACTTCTCAGGAATCGAAGCTGAAGTACTACAACCTAATGATCCAGGTGGACCAGCATGAGGGCTCCTACCTGTCTATCTGCAAACACTACAGGGCCATCTATGACACACCCTGCATCTTGGAAGACAGCAGCAAGTGGCAACAGGTAGATGGGCTTTCACTCAAGGCCACAGTGTATTTTTAACATATCACAAATGCAGAATACAGTAAAATGTCAAAACAATTTGGACACCTAAATAATTTCTCTTGCGCTGCTGTACATTTAGGTTTATTTTGCATCCAGACTTTGGACACAGCATTGCATCATTGTCACTAGCTAAACATAATGAATGTATGGTTTTCCCTGTAGTTAAAGAGAATGTGTAAATGGAAGATATCTTTACTGGTGTTTCCATCGAACTGCTTAAATTATTTTTCTTGATAAATGGTTAAAAAGTAAGGGAATTGTGCTATACAGTTTGACTGACTGTGGAGCACAGTACATTGCTCTAAGCAAATCCCCAGAGTGTGTACACCCTTTTGATCAATTTCTATGAATAATGATGATTACAGCACAGTTTCCAATAACAATAATAAAGGTAAAAAAAAAACACTACACATCTGTACACACCAACATTTTTCTTTGCTTGTTTTCATTTGAGCCATGACTGCATTTTATATTTCAGGCCCTGAAGAGTGTGGTGCTGTACGTGATTCTTGCCCCTTACGACAACGAGCAGTCAGACCTCGTGCACAGAATCAGTGCGGACAAGAAACTGGAAGAAATCCCTAAGTACAAGTAAGCCATAGTGCTGTTATTACATATACTAACATCACATCACATTAAGTCTGAGGACTGCATACAGTTAACTAAGTCAAAGCATTTTGCAGCTATGAATCAACCTTGGTGTAATACAGGGGCAGAGACGAACATATCTCTAAAGTTACGGCCATCTGAATTTACAATGGGCTGAACAACTCACCAGTTTCCCAATCATTTGATTTATATAGCACTTTATTTAGCAAACAGGTTTTGCACCAAAGTGCTTTACAAAGACGGACATGTATAAACATACAGGCATTGAGACATACATTTGCATATTAAGACAGATTATGCTAAGAAGTTGGTGTCTATGACCGATCGAGCAAACACATTTCCTGACACTCACAGTTTATGCAGCTAGACATCCTGTGCCTAAATTCTGTGGGAATCTGTTTTCTAACATTTGTTTCCCATGTGAGTACAATATGGCAGAGACTGTTGTGCGTTTGCCGCTCAGGAGGGATTGATCATGGCAACTTTCACGGATGCTGACATAATTTGTATACACTCACCTGCAACAGGGGAATTTTCACCATCTTCCTCTTCCATTCCTAGGGACCTTCTGAAACAGTTCACCACTATGGAGCTGATGCGTTGGGCTTCTCTGGTGGAGGATTATGGGAAGGAGCTGCGAGAGGGCTCGCCTGACAGCCCTGCCACAGATGTCTTCTCTTATTCAGAGGAGGCGGAGAAAAGGTGGAAGGACCTAAAGAACAGAGTGGTGGAGCATGTAAGTCCCACAGTCAAAGTGTGGATGGATTTAATGAGAATTAGATGATGCTAGGCGGCAGGAGACGTATAATAAAATACATTGCCTAAGAGCATCTCAAATCAAACAGTCATTTTGTTAATTTGGTTGGGGAAAATGTGGGGACATTATGAATTTAAGTGATGGGCATTGATCGGCAATTTTGAAACTGCATTCACACTGACAGCCAAAGTAGAACTGTTTCAATTTGATTGTGAGGCTCTTATTTGAACATTTCTTGCTTGAATACAATTATCAAAAATGCAGCAGTAATGTTTTTTTTTTATTTTACTATCTAACATTGTTCAGAGGTGTTGCAGAGACTGTCCAGTGACCATACAAGCTAATGGTGCTATTTAAAGACTCAAAAGATTGATTCATATCCATTTAAGTGGATTTTAATCAAATTGGAGAAAATTAAGTAAAATGACAAGAGAGCACTTTGGACATGATGTGAAGCTCTTTGCAAATTAAGTGGCTAAACTGGCAGACGGCTACGTGCAGTATAAAAGTACACTCAAATTGTATTAGTTGGATTTCACGCAGGAATTTTTGTTTTTTCAGCTTCCTTGTTCTTGTTCTCACCTTAAATACTTTAAGCAAATATTCTGCTGCAGATATGTATACTAATGACGTTCTCTCAATTCCCCAGAACATCAGAATAATGGCCAAATATTACACCAGAATCACAATGAAGAGGATGGCTGGACTCCTGGACCTCTCTATTGACGTAAGCAATAATTAGCTCATTCATGAAGCTCACATTAATGGTAAAAAAAACAAAAAAAACATTCACTGTTCGATCAAAGGATTTCTCAATATGTTTTTTGAGCACTGCTGGCATATTTTGGTTAAGTTTACATTGAGAGGTCAGTACTGGTTAGGGAATAATGGGTCATTGACAAATGACATGTTTCAGTCCCTGAATATATTTTTTTATAATTCTGAATTGTCCTCTTAGCTATTGCACGCTCTATGTGCAGACATAGAAGAGACTAGACTAGCAGACTAGAGGATAACACAGTACAACTAAAAGTGAATTCTGAAATGCATGCATTTAAGATAACTAGAGCTGTAACCATTAGTCAATCGATAGATTAATTGATTTAAATAAAATGAAACTTTTTTGATAATCGATAAAACATTTGTGTCAGTCAAACATTTGCTGGTTCCAGCTTCTTAAATGTAAGGATTGCTGCTTTTTCTTGGTCATTTATGATAGTAATTGAGAGAGTCTTTGGGTTTAAATCCATTGGTTAGACAAAATATTCAATCTGAAGTCATTACTTTGGGCTCTTTGAAATTGTGCATTTTACACCATTTTGACATTTTATAGACTAAATGATTCATCGTGAAGATGATCAGCAGCCCTAAAGACAACTCGTATTCCAGATTTCCTCTGAAAATATTACTTGCAGAGTTGCTTTTGGATAGTAGGGAAACTAATGATCTGGAATTTAGTGTGACTGAAGAAAAATTTCCAATACGCTAACATTATGTCTCTGCTCAAATATTTCATCAGGAATCCGAGGAGTTCCTCTCCAGCCTAGTTGTAAACAAGACTATCTACGCCAAGGTCGACCGGATGGCCGGCATCATCAACTTTCAGAGGCCTAAAGACCCCAACGACCTGCTCAACGACTGGTCGCACAAACTCAACTCTCTCATGTCTCTGGTCAACAAGACCACACATCTCATTGCCAAGGAGGAGATGATCCACAACCTGCAGTGAAACAACATTGTGCATTATTTTGTCTTTTGGTTCTTATGTATTGTTTTTTTTTTTCCTTCTGTGGGAATGTTTTTGAATATACAGTACTGGTGGACTGTGAGCGGCAGTGTTATTCCAATGTCATATAATTGGAGAAAAATCTGCAGCACCTAAACAGCACCCCAACTTTGTTTATTTTTTACTATCCAGTAGAACATTGACAATAAAAACATGAGCACCTCTCCTCTTTGCATCCCTCTGTCATAAAAGACTGGATCTCCAAATATGTTTCCCATTCCTGTCTTATGAATTATATACAGTAGTTTAGAGTTTATTGCTGTATGAAAACATGGCTGAAAACTCTGTCAAATGTCATGTAAACAGTAAATCCCTCACATTTGGTTAACAGTTGTATGGAGGTTTTATAAGGAGTGGGTGTACATTCTAAGACGTGTTAAGATTCTTGTTGCAGAAGAAGAAATGTTTTAAAACAGCAAGTCCCATTAAGTTAACTTCACGTAAAAGTGAATTTTACTTAACAGACCTAAATCGACACTTCTACTTGTATGCTGTCACTGATATTGACCAATGTTAGCTGTCCGGTTATGTCAATGCAGTATTGTTCATGATATGGAAAATAAACTCTCATTTCTTTGAAGAAAAAAAACCCCAAACATTTATTTAATCAAGGGTTCCACTTTATATTGGTGAAAGAACTAAGAACGTGGCTCACATTCATTGATTGTGCCTCTAATCTTGACATTTTCCTCCATTCACCTTAAAATGCTCCTGCTTTGAAATGAATGGTTAAAGTTTTAACAAAGGTTGAAGCACTGGGACAACAAAGCCAAGCGGTACTGACAAGTGTCTGTGACCTTTTTACAGTGTACAGGTTAGTGGTAATAAAACATGCACTATGCAGGACACTTTGATTACCACCTACAGGCAGGTCACAAACTAAAGGAAGGAAATGCAGATGTTTCCAGGGGCTGATGTGTTACTTCCTGTCATCTTGTCTTTAGTGTGAGTATGATGTGAATCAACCCACTGTGTCATTGCCACCATGATCAAAACAACAAATTATGATGGATCCATAGTCAGTTAGCATGATGTTGTCAGACTAGGTGATTTACATGCAAAAGAGCTATACATTTTAATCAGATCTGTGTTTTTTTTCACTCTGATACAAATGATTGCACAGAACTGGCTATCATCGTAAATGTCTGTCTAGATACCATCACAAATGGAGTCACCATCTCTTGCCTCACTGATGTCACAAACAACAAAAAGAAAATACAACACAGGGCCATTCATTTGATTATTATATGCACGAGGAGGTGATGGATCAACAGGAATCAAGCAGGTAATTACATCCCCATCCCTTTGACCTATATCTTTGTCTGACAGAGCACGTTTCAACATGACAAAAAGTTTACTGACTTGAGCAAATATGAAACTTTTGAACGTTTCCGCTTTGAAGGGGAAACAAAAAAATGTTTTTGTCACAGGATACATTGCTGATTTTTTTCAGTTCTCATTCCGACACAAACAGAAGTAAAGTAACTGCAGCAAAGGGTGTGTTCAGAGCAAAATGTCACATTTGTGTTTTGTTATGCCTTTGATACAAATAAACAAGTAAATAAGAAAAATACAAATACAAACTGAGTGACTTGTTATTGTCCCAGTTTTAGGGAGCACACTTCATTCTGAAATTTGACATTATAAAAACATTACATTTTTTCCTACATAAATTCAAGAGTAATTCTATGTTAATATTTAGCGTTAATCCCTAAATTATAGGACTGAAATGTATTAAATCAAGAGTAATTTGACAAAAAGGATCTCTCTCTCACACACACACGCGCGCGCGCGCACACCGACACGCACACACACACGCACCAGTCCTCTCAACCTTCAGATCAGTACATCCCACTATGCTTTGCGATGGTCTGACAAGTGGATCCAAGATGGCGTAGAAAGTAAAGCTAGGTAAGTGTTGACTTCCCATTTTCAGCCCTTTCAGTTGTCTTTTTAATCGCAAAGCCACTGACACGAATCCCCTCCATAAATCATTAGGGTAATGGCGAATGCTTTGAGTTCATGCACGGAGAACAACACAATGTCACATCAATTATATGCGCCTAAACACCGTGGCAAAATTACAGGCCCGAGCCCGTTTTGTTTCGGCGAACCTAGCTAGCTAGCTTGCTAACATTAACAACCCAGCCAGCTATTCTTGTTGTGAGGTAGCCAGTTTGGTGCCAAGAAAGGCCGTGTTTTGGCTAGCAGGCTAATGGTTAGCTACGAATACTCTGGTTAGCGGCAACACAGTTTACTCTGTGCAAACCTGAACCGTAAGTTAACCAACAGTGTGTGGACATTTTTGTCAGGGCTTTGTAGCGCTGCCGTCATCGCTCTGACTTGCAACAGTCATGACAAGTTTAGCAGACAAACAACAGCTGTAACTACCTGCTGAAAGACGAAACAACTCATTCCCAACCTTTTGTATTTATTAGTGTGTGCCCTCCCGATGTTTGCTATTTAGGCTGAGAGGGATTTGCAAGTTTTATAGCCGTGTTTTCCCACACGTTGCTGCTAACGATACTGTCAAGCCAAATAACGTTATGTCAGAATGAAAGCAGTCGATGTTCTTTTACAGCCAATCCCCAGCTATAAAATTAGCTTTCTGCTCCACTGTGCTGCTGCTGCCTGTGTACTACGATCCCACCACTGGACACTAAAAAAACAGGGCAGGTGTCCACCCACTGGATCCCGCCAAACTAGTTGTTGTTGCCCCTACATAGTGGCTGGCTTGCATGCTCTAACATCAGGTAGAAGCGTTTTTACACTCAGCAGGAGTGTAAAAACGCTGCATAGGTTTTAAATTCCCTTTCTGAATTGTTCTGCATGAAGTTCAGTCCTATGTTTAGTTTCTTCTTTGACCCTTTTTTTCTGTTCCATCAACAGACCTCCTCCTCTAACCCAAGCAACTTTCAACCAAGATCTGGCATGCCACACATACCGCACAACATTCGCAAAATAGATTAAGATGATTGTATGATCATAACATATAAAGCATGTCTTACTGCCACTACACCAATAATGTCACAAGGTGCAGTAACCTTGTGACATTATTGGCGTCTTTATGTAGTGCAGATGTTTCTGCAGTGGTTTTTGACACTGATAAAATACAATGTAAATACACTGCTTAATTCACCAAGGGCTGGACCAGCGTTTCTTGTTTAGGATGCTCTAGAAAAGCTCCATGTGATGTTATGGCATGACGGATCCTGAAACATTATATGTCATACTTGGCCACTTGCCATATGCGCGAAGTATATGCGCTCATGCAGCCCACTCCAAAAGTAAAGTGTTGTTCCTCATCTGAGAGTTCACATTTTTAGAGGAAGTGAACTCGGCAGCAGTTCACTTTTTTCTTGGGAGGGAAAATATGAGATTATGGAGAGCAACGCGGCTGCAATATTTCATCAGATACTGTACATGAAAGTGTTAGCTGCGCAGGACACGCACCATGCTAAGTTTATTCACGCTTGGTTTGTACAAACTCACGTAATCTCTGTTTTAGGGGTTGGGTGTGCTGTATTCAGCAACATTAGAGTTGTGGGAATAAACACAATCCATATTACGCAAGTGTATATTATTTTTTCTTGGGCCCAGTGTTTACTCTGTTTGGAATCAAAGCAAACTCAGATTTAGTCCATGTCGTTTGTGCAGTCATTTACTGTACATTAGCTGGTGAATTTGTCTGCATGTTATGATCCTAAGAGACAATAACAGGCTGACTCAGGCACTACCAGCTAGAGCAGCTGTTACAAGCATAGTTGCCTGTCTGTTGGTATTCAAGAAGTAATGATACAAAATGGTAACTACAGGGTTAATGCTCTTTATTGCGAAATTAAGCCAAAATGACAGATGCACTGTAGTTTTTTTTTTTTTTCCCCTCATCTCGCATAGTCAGTTATGATACATAAGTTCCCCAGTGAATGTTCTTTCATGGAAAGCTACAGTTCTACCAGGATGTGACATTATCTATTGTTTGATGTTTGCTTTGTACTATTAATGCAGTGTTAACATACAGTAGTTGTCTGATATCTCAATTTCAAGGACCCGCCGTCACAAATCCATATCCAAAACGACTGGGCCACAGGCCATCATGCAATGTCACTTTTCCCTTTCAGCCAGTCATAATCAAAAGCTGAATTCCAGGCTGTGGTGATGGCTAGGCTGGAAATACAGCGTCAGCTAATTGTTGTGGAATTTTAATTAGCAACCAAAAGTTTGTTTTGACAGCCATCTTTGCACATAATAACTATAATGGAGCTTTTTGGGCAGCATTTTTGTGAGAAAATGAGTTTTCCTGCCAGCCTGAAATGAGCTGCAGTGCCAGTGATGAATGCAGTTAGGTGAAAATAGGGCTAAAAGTTACTGGGCTGTCAGCCAATGTCGAGCATTTGTTGCCCTGGTGTTCCCCAGCAGGTCATGATGTACCATCCCTATCCTGATCTGCTTGGTGTGAAGGAAGGCATGCTGCTTCTTGTAATCTCAGACTGAGGTTAAGATTGTCATGTTGTAGCCCTGCTGCTTTTCGTTGCTTGGCTAGACATGAATGAAATGTTACTGGGGCCAAAGAGACTCGAAACTGGCTTTATAATGCAGTAGTATGAAGCTATAACAGTTATTCTGCAAAAAATGGCTTATAGGTTTACATATTTTCAAGCTTAGTATTTGGGAAAAGGGCCGGCATCCCCTTTCAAACCAAACCAGTTGGTGTTGGATAGACCTGCTTTTTGGTTAACAAATGATACCTGGCCGTGGTTGTTGTAAGGATGCACGATATACATTTTTCCGGCCAAATACCAGTAACAGATAATCACCTACTTCTCATGCCAGATACCAACAAGATAACCAATAATTTCACATTTTGTATTTTAAAAGAAGTTCCTAACCTCCTCAGAACCTTTATGGAACATGTATTACAGATTACAATCGTGTTGTCTTCCCCTGAAATTGTGAAAAACAAAATAGCGACATGTTTGGCTCCCTGGTTTACAATGTGTGGCTTTACCCAGGTGCAGCAGTTTGGCATCTTGTTTTTCTTCTTCTCAATGTTTACTGGGGTTGTATACCACCACCTTCTGTATGTGAGTGTGTAGATTATGCGCTTGTTTGACTTCATCTTATCAACTCAATTTGTTGGCTAGAACGATTAACTGCTAAAAATAGAAATTTCCCAATATCGGTTATATAATTTATTGGTTCACTATTTAGTGTGCGTCCCTAGTTTTGAGGGAAGGTATTGGGTTTTCAGTTTTGGGATTCAAATAAATATAACTGCAGATTCCTGTTATAATGTCATAAAAAGTACATACCAGGAGATATGACCTAATTCACCAAATGCAGGGGGATAAAAAAAAAAAAGTCAACAAACCTTTTGGAAAATGTATTTTTATCCAATACAAATAAAAATACAAACAAGAATCCTTAAAAAATGTTTATCTTCAATAAAATTGAAAGACACGTTCACTATGCCGTCCATTTCAGCCAACAACGAAGAAATGTATGGCTGACTCCTTAATGAGTCATGTCCACCCAGACAGAACCTTTGAATATTTGCTGTTGAGTACTACCGAAGCTCCGTAGCCCAAGAAATTGTATTCGGGACAGTCTGCGTAAACACAGGTTTCTGTAGTAACTATTAAACCAGAGATCATAAAGTGTAATGCTTACTAGGCCTGATTCCTTTATTGAGGGCTGCTTGACCAGATAAAGCTGCTACTTATTTAACACTTCAGGGCATACTTTGCTTTTTATTCATGTGATTTGATTGCTATGGTGCGGCTAATTAGAATCACAATAAGCTTCAGAATAATTTGTGGTGCCGTTTAGAAGTGGTTATTGGATGCTAATTCCCAAACATATTGCGTTATTGGCTTTCCTTAGAGTAGATTTTCAGTGGAGGTTTTTCTCAGTTCACTGACTGTGTTGATTTAAAAGTGTACTGTAGAAGTATTTTGACTGGTTAAAAACCAAAGATAATCACATGGCTTTCTCAGAATTAAATTTAGTCCCTTACACCCTAATGTGCAGTAAAGTAGCTGGATGTTGTATCCTCCCACCACCACCTACAGCCACACACAGCCTCCTCATCCACATAGAACACAAGACTATTTCTTCTTCCTCTTGTGTATAAGTGTGTGTTTGTTTTAGATAAAAAAACAAAACAAAAAACACTCACATAGCTGTATTTAAAAAAAGTTGACAGCAGGTGCTGCCCAGAGGATGCTGCTGGTCCATCATGATCTGTTGTTGGCTCTGCAAACAGTGATTGTCAAAACATGTGACTGACTACCCGCTAAGCTGAGAGTGATGTGTGTCTGATGCCTTTAGCAAAAATCTTAAATCCTGTTTTGATCAACTTTGACAGCAGTTGAGCTGTATATGTCACTGAGTTTACCCACATTTATACTCAGATGATGGAACTATACACACCTTTGTGTGGATCCACATTGCAAATACGAATTTCTAGTGTAATTCATCAGGTGACACAGCATATATTGACCCGTTTGTATGAAAAATATAATAAGCCTGATATTCCAGTATCATCAATATATCCAACGATGATGCATTATTATAGTGTAAAGTGTTTTTATATTTTCCACTGGAGAGTTTTGGTGGGCCAAATCAAACTTTATAGTGGGCCAACGTTTGCCCGCGGTCTAGTCTCAATAAAACACTTATATGCTGCATTATCAATTCTGATGATGACCTTAGTCTAAGCAGTCAGATAACAGGTGACAGTAGACATGACGAGCTTTGGAAGCTGAGATGATAAAAACAGATTGTGTCTCACGTATAGCTTGAGGCTTTTCATATGAACACTAATTTCCAAGCTAGTTACACATGTATTTTAATGTACACTGTCAAAGCAGAGGCCCAGAACGTAAGGTTTATGTAAGAGAGTGTGCTTGGGTACTACTCTCTCTCTGACTCCAGCATCCATTAAGAGCAAGCGACTTGTGTAATTTCAAGCACAACCATAACATAACATTGATACAGGGTTACTAGTATACAGAAAATGTGCGCTGGTGTCTGATCGGTCCTGGTTATTGGGTGATAACAGTTAATATAAGTTCAGCTATTGGAATAGGGTAGGAAAAAATGGTATTGGTGCATCTCTATTCAAACTGTACATAAGAAAATCTGATTTTTTTCTTTAAAAGATGTCTCAGAGAGTCGCATGTAAATACTTTAACATTGCTGCCCATGATTCTAATAGTGAGGTAAATCCCTTTTCAAATTAAGGCTTTAGTAGTTAGAAACTGATTGTGTTTAAGACAGTCAACACTCATGTGGCGGGTTCTGCTCCTATTGTTCTCAAGGGACTCTGAAGAAGTATCAAAAAATTACATTTGACGCAGATCTGACTTTGTTCCAGCTGACTCATATAGAGACTTTCATTTTAATGTCCTGGAGTGACGTTTACACTGAAGTGACTGGTGGCATTTAGGTTTGTGTATGACATTAAAACCTTTACGTGCACTATATATAACACATACAAATCCATTTTGTCATTTCCTGGCCCACTATGGAGGGAAAGTTGTGCTACTGTACCTCCCTTGCCCTGATATATTCCATATATGATGCACTTTGGTACATCTGTAAATTTGGATTATTTTCTGGACAGGATGAATGGAGTTTGTCTGTGAGCTATACAAGTTTGTGATGTTTAAAACTAGGAGAGCAAGCATCAGCAAGTGATCCACTACTCCCAGGATAGAAACAGAGTCGTGTTCTCTCTAATCTCTCTCTCGGTACTTCATTCTCATGCTCTGCTGAGGGAGAATTAGAAATTATAAGTTATTATAAGTTAATTTCCTGTAAATTCCACCTTGAAGCGTTTATGAAAGATTTTCTACAGAGTGCTCTTGTGCTATGAGGTCAGACCTAAGTTATTTATATGTCTGTTATACTGTCATTAAAGTCCACAGAGATGACACAGTATATTTCACAAGTTCCAGCAACATGCACAAATGATGCCAAAAACCTGTTGATTAAACTTCAAGGTTGAGTTTGAAAATGAAGCAAACAAGTAGGGATGTTTTTCACCAACCGTGTGGGAGTTATGTAGGTTTTATCTTCTCTGATTGTGTAACCTGATGTACTTACAAATAGTCGGTGTGATGGTCACTTAGTTTGACCTATTTTCATGTCCACTCAGCCTAACATACAGCCAGTGATGCCAGTGAGCATGCTTGAGGTAACAAGAAACAAACAGTCTTGAAAGACGCTGCCCAATGCCACGGATAGAAAAAACAGATTGTTAAAATGTGAAATCAAGTGAATGTCCTAGTTTTAGATTGAATTATTGCACATAGATGTTGACTGTTTATCGACACAATAATGAAGTTCCCGTAGAAGAAGAATATTCCTTGTTAAACTAGTGTTATATTTTCTGTAGTGCAGAGTCCTAGATTGTCCTGAAGTTTTATGTGTAATCCACGGTGAGAGCATTGTCAGCCTTGAACTGTTGGAGGGCGTTTGGCAAGCCTCTCCTTATTTCAAAGAACGTTTTTTTTTGTTTTTAACTAATGGTTGTGTTTAAGAGGCATGGGGCAGCTGCAAAATGTTGCTGAAGTAGAGACAAAACAGATTTTCAACATAGAGCAGCTCTGTGTCAGCTTGTATCTCTTTAATCCACTGGCTGCTAGTGCTTCGTATGACCATTTTCTTTTAACACTGCAAGTTATAAGTTATATGTAGGACAGGGTGCGCTCTTAACCGTGTAACGAAGTAGTTCCATTTCCTTGAACTTTGAATTTGTGCTTTCAGAACCTTGTTGTCTTCTAGGGAACAATTAATAGTAGGTTAAATGTTGCGACCCTTGCTAGTCGGCACCATAAATACTACTTAGTTAAAGTTATTAGTTGTTTATTAACGTGTACATTTAAATTACATAATGGCATAAGCTGTACTGAATTGTCTTTCTCATCCAAGGTTGTTTTCTAAAAACCAAGCATCCATTTCTACTGTTAACAACACCTGATTCGCAGATGACTGGTTATTTCATGCCAGCTCACCCAAAATCCAGAACTTTTCTTAGTTCATGTCATAGATTTTCTTGAAAAATGTTGAAATTTCTGTTAAATTCATGGGACCACACTAGATCCTATAGCTGTACTCCAAATACTTTTTAAGTTAGGATTTTTTTATGTTTGGCCCTCAGAGCTAAATTTCAGTATTTTTGTAATTCTTTGTATGTGTATTTTCAGCCTCACCAATCACTTATTTTCTCATTGTTTTGTGCTGGAAATGTGTACTGAAATATCCAAGAGACCCTAAGGGAACTTGGCAGCATTTATTCATTTAAATAGTTGCTGCTGAATGGTTACAGTAATCAATTTAATAAAAGGAAGTCATTTCTTACCAGAATGAATCATTTTCAAAAGTTCACCCCTCCACTAGTTTTAACTTTCTGTGTAGTATTAATTTGGTAGTTATTTGGTCCTACATAAAAAAAATTGACTGCCACAGATCTAGCTAAATATAGCTTTGAGGCTGAAAACCCGCCCTTTGTGGGCTATTTTGACTGTAGATTTTTTTTGAGAGAGAGAGAGAGATTATTTTTATTTCCTTGAAACTTTAGTATGTTAAAGTGTTGATATTCGTTGCATATATATATATATAAAAAATTCAAAGATTTTATCGTACCCCATCACTAATGATTTTTTAAATTAGCTAATCTTTCGTACTTTCTTTTTTAGACAGGTTGACTAGTCCAAGTTTAAACTTCTGTTTAAACGATAGAGAAATGAGTAGTAAGGGACTTCCCCACTGTCTACAATGCACAGACTTCACAGTTTATTTTGAGATGCTATGGTGGTATTGCATTTAAATAGTGTTCAACACAGCCAAATAAAATACTGTCTACATTATAATCATAATAATCCTTTCAGTTGTCAATCTGTAACAGCAATCACTGTTATGAAAGGGTATCATGCATATATTTTCATTAAAAGGGATGCCAATCCAGTGCTATTCTGCAAATTTGCGAGTGCCCCCCCCTCCTTAACCCAATACATGTCCACGGCCAGATTTTGCACTTTAATCAGGGAAGCAGTGTACAAGAGACAAGAACAGTTTTCTTCTATTGTCTTACCCTGCTTCAAGAGATCACATGATGTCTTTCGTCTTGCCTTCCAGACGTTTTGTCCCTAAGTCATGGCGGACAGGAGAGCGGAGAAGTCATGTGAAGAAGCCAGCAGATCGTTAACCAGGCGGGAGTACGAGGCGGCAGTCAGCCATAGCACGGATGCCCTGGTGGTTCTTGCGCCCCAAGCCCAATCTTCCGGTGTCCCTGTCCCACCCAGCCCTCCATCCCTTGTCGCCGCCACCGGGCCCCTCCGCAGCCGTGTCCTGCTCTACCGGATCGCTGCCTTCTTGCAGCTGGTAAGGACAGTGGCCATTAATGCATTGTTGCTGCTCTAGCAGGCCTGCAATACATAGTCTAAGATGATAATCACTCTTTTCCCTCCCCCATATTCTTTCACTTTTGTATTATGTCAGTATATCACAGTTATGCCAGAGGGATGGAGGGATACATTTCTTTGAGAATTATAAAAATCATAACTTTTAGACAGAACTCGGTCTGAACATTATTTCTCCTATCCTTTAGTTATACACTACACTATAATGACTTAGGCTGATTTTTGTGCTTTAAATTTACTGTTGTACTTCTAATCTAAATTGCCTTGCAGAGAAGGTTAGAAATGAGAACAATATACCCCACTTTCTTCCTCCATTGTGCTGTTATGTTATCTTCCCGGAGCACTAAAATTACACCAGTTACTTAAGCCCTAAGATTATGGAAACTACTTAAGTCTTATAATGATAGTGTTAGGGACTCTGCTGTGAGGCAAAGATAGCCATTCTTGGAGCTCATGTGCAGAACTCCCATTTGTTATGGCTGCCACTTTTCTACTTTTTCCTCTTCTGCCAACAGAAAAACTATGATGAAGCAGATGAAGACTGCAAACATGGTGAGTAGCAATTCAAATTGGAACCATCTGCTGATACTGTATACAGTAGTCTTGTTTGTTGTAATCAAGTGGCAGACAAGTGTGCTGCCAGGGTCACAGAAGTACTAAGTTGTAACATGTCTTAGTCTCAGTGTAGCAGAGGAAACCTTAAATTTGGGCTAATCTCTTTGCAGAAGCCAAGCAGTTTAGTTGGTATCAATTTGATTAAACCATCGCTTCAAGTTAGAATTGAAAGAAAATAAATGTTTGGGTCAGTAATTTGCCTCAGTCATTGGACAAAAGGGAGGTAATGTATAGGGTCAATGGTATACCCCAGTAAAGATCAGTGATTAGCCAAACTGGGGTAACCTTGATGAAGAATGATTTGTGTTACAACATATTGTCAAGTGTCTAGTTTGTTCTTTTGAAATCTTTTGCTCCTTATGTTTTATTGTTAACTTTTTTTCTTTCCCCTGTTTCTTTGTTTTATTTTGTATTTTTTTTATTCTTGTGATCCACTTTGACCTTGCTCTGTGAAAGGAGCTATACTAGTACTGATTTGGATTACTTACAATATACAGATGTTCAGCTTGAATAAAATATTTAAGAACTCACATTTTCCTTGAATTGTTTACAGAATTTGAAAGTACACTGTTCTTTTGAACAGCCTTGGAAACAAGTTATTTCACATGTTGGAAGAAACCTAACAGAATGCACTGCACTTTCCCTACCTTTATCCTGTCTTAGTCCTGGCAGAAGAGATTGCCAGAGGAGATGGTTCGCTACAGGCCAGCTTACGCTCCATGCTGGTGGATGGCAGCCTACAGGAGGTGGTCAGCATCCTCTCTAAAGCCTTGTATGGAGAGCCAATGGTATGATTAATGAACAATGTATACACTATATGCATACAAACAATCAGCCCTCATATTGACTGTAGTTAGAGTGTTATACTTAGATATTATATAAACTGAAATTCAAAGCCCAATTCTCGACAGAAAGATCACCTACGTTACGTAGCAGACAAAAAACTTCTTTACGCTCCAAGCTAGGCTAATAAGTATAACTGTTTATTTAAATTTTGGATCATTACAAATATGCTATGTTGTTGGAAGTAGTCACACAATGAGGAAAAAACAAAGCATGTATAGAGATTAAAAAACGTTGCTGCATTAAGATACATCGTAACCCTCTGAATTGGAATTAACTAATGAGGTGCCTAGAGATTCTCAGTCCTAGTTAATGAACGTGACTGACTTGCAAAATGATCTCTTGGATGCTCCAGTAATATCAGGTAGCGTGAACTTAGTGATTAAAGTAGTCATGCTGCTCACCGTTGTTCATAAATGGCCATTAATTTAACAGATCCTTTTCAAAGTAATGATTTGTGAAATGGGCACATGGGTAGAGGAAACATGTGGCCTGCAAAAACTAATTAAAACTGTTTTCAGGCTCATCCACTTAGTTTATGTAACACAACTGAAGAAGACTGGACTGATTTAGTATTGCTAAACAGCTCTAACCTAATGCTGGAGTGAAGGTCTACAAGGCTAACTTCTGAATTAACAAAGTGTCACATGAAAATAATGCCTAAAATGAAATAAAGTGCACGGCTCTACTGATAATTTCAGGCCGACAGAGGGTCACTCTGTAGATCTTTTTCCACTTTTTCTCCTGTCTCACTTCTCCCTCCCTTTGCTAATCCTAACCGCTGTCTTCATACATCAGCATGCCTTTTGCTGCCAAGGTGCCTCCTCCAACTCCGCTCTTCTCCTTTTTGCAACCACATCCTGGCCACTGTAACACACACCACACACACACACACGTATACTGAGTCAAACACAGAACCAAGCACGTATTCAAAGGTTGAACTTGGCCCCAAGGTGATCCAACATTTTCTGCAAGTGGGACAAAGCTGTTTGCTAGGCAGGTCTCTGTCTCTCTCTTTTAAAAAAACTCACAAACATCATTCTGACACAGCTTGAGCTGATTATCTTTCCTCCTATGCCTCTCCTTTAAAAACTGGAAACTAGAGAAGCTCTCCTGGGATTTCACATGCTGATGCTTCTCATTTGAAACCTTTAGTGGAGTATCATCAGCAGGGTCAGAGGACACAGGTTCAAAATGGCCTTTTGTTAATGAAAGTCTAGATCTTTTATGGAAAAATACACCTATATCAGTTTTGAATCATAAAATGTGCCAGAAAACGTCTTAGTTGTCATCACTTGAGACCCTGAAGATTCACTGTATTTTGCTAGGTTAATTTCGGGTATCAGAGACAGTAAATGGCAGGAAATCCACCCACTGAAAGGATAAGTTGAAAAAACAAAATATAAACCATGTGCGCTTTATCTAGATAAATGATGTAGTTTATCCCAAAGTGGCAGGCTAATTGTATCATTTATTGAAAGCACTAATTAGTGTTTCTTGTTTTAATAAAGATCTTTGTTTTTCCTTCTTTCACAGAATGGCATTGTCGCGAAAGACCTCAGCAGATTAAAAATGCTCTTCTCAGAAATTGAGGTATTTGTCTCTGGCTGAAACTCTTACTGTCTTCCATTGTTCATGCCTCTTGGTGCTTTTTGATTTTACAGATGATGGTGTAATGCTTGCAGGCGAGAGTCATAAAGATGACTAATGGTTCGATTCCAACACTAACTTAATTATTATGTGCTCCTCGGCCTAGCTGGTATCTGTTGTGGATTTATTACTCATTTGTCTCCAAGAACTCTTGTGGTCCAATTGCATGTATGGCTATGTTAGTAGTTGTATAGTAGATAATAGTAATAATCTTTCTGCCCACCTCCACCTACTCCTGCCCCATCTTTGTCTCTCTCAGGCTATAAATAGGGAGATGGCACCAGAATACACAGATGACCAGGAGGAAGGTGAGCAAATCTGTAGCATGACTTGTTTACTTGTTGTATTAACTACAGTAGTTATTATTTATGTTAAGAAAGTCTTTACTTTGCCAGCTGGCACCCTGAGCACATTGAAAACAGGTTAGAAGCTGGCTGAAGCCCATCTTATAATGTTTTTGAAGGCTTTGGCTCAGTGTCCTATTGACCACTTGGCTGTGTATATTGACAGAAGTCCAAGATGGCTGGCAGTTCCGGCCTCCTCCCAGAGGAGTCACCAGCAGTGAGGAGTACACCCTCTGTAAAAGGTAATGCAAACTGTTTGGGGAGGTTTGAGTAATGAGGGATCATCTCATCCAGGATGTTGCAGAGGAAAATTAATATGGTTTATTATCAACGACTATTATAGCTGTCGGGAAGTAATGATGACATGTGCGCTGAAAGCCATAAAATTATGATTTACAGTAGTTAATTTTCTCTCTCTTCGCGTTGTATACTGTTTATCCACAAGTTTGCTGTCTATCTACTTCCTGAAATGCTGTTATAAGGATGTTCTGACATGTTAAGTGACAGTTTGGATTCAAATAAAAAAAAAAACTCTAACTTTTTTAAACTTATGCTTAAAAAATATATGATAACAGTTTGGGTAAAAAAAAATGAACACTTTTAAAGATTATTGTTTATTGATCATACACAGATCATGCTGTACTCAAATACACAAGTTGCTATCAAAAACATAAATAACAGAATTTTACCCTTCTTGTAAATCAGGTTTCTGGTATTGGTTGTTTATTCAATAAAAGTAAAAAACTGTTTATTTTGTCTGACAAACAATAAAAATAAGTCTTTGAGATTTACTGAAATGTGAAATAAAGGAATGCAGCAAATTCTCGTTCTCATGCTGAGGAAGCTGCTACTAGCAAAGTTCTTGCACTTCTTGTGATTCCATGACGAAAGAAAATTAGTCGACATCATCTCAGATTGTTTTTGAATATTTGATTCATTGACTAGTCGTTTGAGCGTTACTTCAGTACACAACTTGTCTTCGCTGCAGGTACTTGGAGCAGGGTCTGTGTCGGTACGGGGCCCAGTGTACGTCAGCCCACTCGCAGGAGGAGCTGATGGAGTGGCAGAAGCGCTACGCATCACGCCTCATCCGCCTCAAACAGCAGCAGGAGAGCAAACACTTCACCGAGAACTACATGGAGACTCTGATAGAGAAGTGGATGAACTCCCTCTCCCCAGAGAAAGTGGTGAGTGCACACAAGCTTAAAAGTAGTTCAACAGATAGAAAACAGCCCCATCCAGCTGCATGC
Source organism: Lagodon rhomboides (assembly GCA_039737535.1). Lineage (NCBI taxonomy): Eukaryota > Metazoa > Chordata > Actinopteri > Spariformes > Sparidae > Lagodon > Lagodon rhomboides. The sequence continues at coordinate 15,587,214 of CM077786.1, forward strand.
CAAGGTAAGGGGTCACTTTCTAGAAGGGCTGCCCATCCACAAACTTGTAGATGAGTACTGTGGCTACAATTTGGCTTGAGATAGTAAAAAATGCTTAGAATAATAGAAAGTTGAGTTTCTCATTAAGCATCTACAGTAATCAAATTTTTCCAGACTGTGTAGGCATGGCACATCACATGACATCTCCCTTGTTTTGATTTTTTTTGTTTCAACATCCTTAAATATAGTCTAATAATACGCTAAAAAGTCCATTGTGTAATGTATAGTTGAGAGTAGGGCTGCATCATATGGTCAAAAAGTGATATTACGACTATTACTACTACTACTATGACCGACATTACGATTGCGAAATAATTTATGATTATGCAATTTGGATATTGCAGTTAGTTATATTGTGATTCAGATTATTTTTGCGTTTAATTGTGCAGCCCTAGCTGACAGTCTAAAGTTGAGTCCAGTTGCAATACGCTGTAGTGACACTTCTTCTCGAACGTAAGTTTTTTGAAAATATTTGCAGCAAAGATTGTGTTTAAGCATGTGTGTTTTTCTTTTCTAGCTAAGTGACTACTTAGATGGAGTGAATGTTGAAACCAACTCCAGCCTCTCTGTCACCGTCTCCAGCAAAAAGTCAGCCCACTCATGGACCTTCTCCTTGTTGTGCAAGGTAGGATGAAATGTTAAATATTGAGTGTGTGTACATATTCAGATGTTTTCTTTGATTATTTTTACAGTATGACACACATTTTATAAGGCAGTATCCTTAACTGCACACCTGTCCTTGGGTTGGTCCTAATCATCTTTCGATAAAGCATAATGTCACATTTCTGATTATCTTCCCATCTCTGTCTCCTTGACCAGCCGGCTAGAAAGCTGTACCGCATCGCGCTGCTCTATGATGCCCACCGACCACACTTCTTCATCACAGGTGTGTCAGCTGGGGAGAGGCTACAGGCACTCCCTAAAGGCTGCCAAGAGTGGACCCCAGGAGAGGAGACAGCAGGTATATCATATATCCCTTTTTGCTGACCAGGGATTAGATTATCATTCATACAGTTATGTTAACATTGCCCTAGCATTTTTAAAGTTGTGCTCTTCCCACCTTTATTATTTCTGTTTTTCACAATTCTCTGTTGTCACACATAATTAAGCTAGTACTGAATCACGTGTCAAGGCCACAGTGAGTGTTTAAATTTTAAATTGAACTTTTTGTGACTGCCTAACTTTTCTGATTCTCTGAGCTCTACTGGACAGATTTGTTTTAAATAAAATAAAATTGGGCTTTGAATTATATTTTATTTAAGTTTAAGGTAATCAAAAGTATTATTTTAATTAAATAAATTATGTTTGAAGCTATACATTTTGTCATACCATGTGGTATTTTCAGATAAACTTTTCTCTAATTCATAGGCAATTGGAAAATTGCAATCTTTTGTTTCCTTTTATCTCAATGAATATTAAAGTTACATCTCTTTTTCATTGAATCTACAACAGATTGCAAGTTTAAATGCATTTACACTAGACTTTGCTGTTTTGACAGTGGCAGCAGACAATGGGCTGGACCACTGTGTCTACAAGGTAGCAGTGGGCTTCAGCACAGAAATCTTCGGAACCTTCCGACAGACCGTTGTTTTCGACTTCGGATCAGAGCCTGTGCTGATGCAGCGGGTCATGGTGGATGCTGCTTCCATTGAAGGTAGGGCCAAAAGCAAAAAAGAGATGTTTCAATTAAAATGTATGTATTTTTCAACATCAGTGTCAAGTTAAAGATTGTTTTCCACTCATGTTTGGAAGGAGATGCTTTTTTCATGATGTATTTTGTAGGGTTATAAACCTTAAAACTCTTAAAAGATGCTTATTTTATGTGTAGTTCACAATATGTTAAGTAAGCCCTTGCAGTTATAAATGCTTCCAACCACCCTGTTGTCCTTTGTTCTCAGACCTAGAACACCTGATGGCAGCCAGGCAGCAGCTCTTGTTGACTGCAAAGCGATGGGACTCCTCCTGTAAGACCATCGTAGAATTCACTCCTAATGAAACGATGGCTGATCTGGAGCGCGGCCTCCTCGCTCGCTATCAGATCCCTCTGTCAGCCGACCAGCTCTTCACCCAGTCAGTCCTGGACAAGACTCTGACCAAAGACAACTACCAGGCCCGCTTGCATGACCTGCTCTACATAGAGGAGATTGCACAATACAAGGAAGTTAGCAAGTGAGTATTTACTATTTGAACCATAATAGATTTCTTCTTACTGGGAAAGATAAAGTAGGTTTTCCATATCTGTGCATAAATTCTGAGCTTTACAGTAAAATCTGAACAACACTGGTTAATATTTGAGTGTTTAAAAACTATGTATCAGCTAAATTTGAAAAATAACTAACTACTTAATTATATCAACTAACTTGTCTATATAAATAAAAACACAAATGCAACAAAATTATCCTCAGTGTTATAAAAAGTCCCCAAAAGTCATACTTAAGTGAGAATAAAGATATCGTATTAAGATATTGCTTGAAAAAAATTAAAATCTCTTGAAGTATCAAACTATCTGATATTAGATGTATTTAGGTATCAAAAGTACAAGTGAATTATATATGTATTTAATTGTATGTATAGACTGTTATTATGTGTCGACCAACCTGCCCAGCTTATTATCAGATACGATTTTTAAACATTTTTCTGATTATCGGAATCAGTGATTTTTTTTAAAATCTGATTTACGATTGAAAAAAAGATGGATTTAAAAATGGCTTCTTTGGCACTAGTGAAGCAGGCAGTCTGCAGAGTAACTGGTAACTAATGTTATCACATAAACAGAGAGGAGTCAAAGGTAAAGTATTTGCCTCCAGAATGTAGTGGAGAAGTATAAAGTAGCAGAAAATACAAATACTCAAGAACAAGGACCTCAATTTTACTTAAGTACAGTACTTGAGTAAATTTACTTAGATACATTCCATCACTGATTACTTACATATTATGCGGCTTTCAAGTTCTACAATCCTTTTGGCCATATAGGCCACCATATGCTGTAAGCTGGAGTGTAAATCTGTACAGGCGTAAAATGATGCCGTATATGGCATGAAGGATAAAGGATGGTGATGTTGTCAAGTATCCAGATGGAAACTGACAGAAACATTTTCAGAACTTTATTGTTCCAACCCTGACAAAGTATGTCAGTATGTTGGAATATGAATGGAAATGAGATACAATGTTGCACATTTTATGGTGCTGTACATGAAGCAGAAATCTAAATATACAGTTACATCTGATATGTGTTTATCTGCACATGTCCTACACATGAAGCTAATTTAAAACCATAGCCTCGCTGTCTTGCCATTCTGAAGTGTTGACAGCAAGAACTAATGTTAGATACAATCTCTGTGGCAGTGTTGATGAACCGGCACAGAAAGTATCCTCCCGCAAGCTACTGACCATTTGGAACTTGAAGCTGGAATATTGTAAGACAATTTGCGCTGAAAAATAGGAAAACAAAATTACATTAAGTACATCAGTGAAAACTGTAAAATATTTAGAGGAAATTTCTTTATCATAGGTTGACAAAATAATCTTAGCTCAAGGTCCACTTACTAGCCTGTCCTTGAACTTTTAACCAGAGCCTTAAACCTTGGAATGTATTTGTGCATCTTTAACATCTTAACAGTCAAGAAACACTTCAGTATTTGGCTCTAAGTAACAAACATTTCTCTCAAAATACAATTTCAACAGCTGCTTGTTGGGTTTGTCTTTCCTTATGTAACAAGACGGTAACTAAACAAATGTTAGTGGTTTTGATGCATTTTTATTTTTAATATATTTATGATATATAAATGTCATTTATTTGGTGATTATTTGTTTAATCTGAGTACTTAGAATAAAAAAGTCATTGCTACAATACTTCACCAATATGAGCCATTTGTGTTCTGAGAAGTCAACCCACCACAAGGTGTCAGGCTCGACCTTCATTTTGTTTTTGCTGCGAGTGAGAGTGTGAAAGAGAAGGCGTGTGCATCTCACATACATCTTGACTGACATTGTCAGTGCCATTTAATAACGTGTCTAAGTTGATTTTTTTTAGAAGTGGGTGAGGAATATTGTGCTTTGTTCCTTTAGAATATATGAATATATAATCTTTGCCTTTTTTTCAAAATTCTGGTTTAACTAGTGTGATGCTGAATACAGGTGAAATCACAGGAAACGCTTAATCCCACAGTCAGTGATAGGAGTACTGTGGACCCACCCCCACTTTAAAAGTCTCAGCTTTCCTCTTTGCTCTTAGTTTGATCTTGTCTCGTGACTCACAGTGTCATTTGACTTGGTAAGGAATTGGATTATGGATTTCTGTTATTACCCACAGTATGAAATGTTCTTTCAATCTGCTGCATTGCCAATGTGCATATGAATAATCTCTCTGCCTGTTAAACCATCCATGCTCCGGCAGGTTCTAATGCTTTTCATGGCTGATTGAGTTTCAGCAGGAGATATCCGGTTAAGTGTGGATTTCCTGAATTTGCAGATCCCAAGTAACACAATGGAGTTGTTAGGAGCTCACTTCAGTTCAGTATATAACTTAAATACGTTATTAAAAAACAAGAAACCTCAAGAGTCCTTTTGGTTGTATAATGCCACTGGTTTGCGAATAAATACAGAATATGTGTGAACTTATTTGTGTTTGACAGTCATCCATCTGAGTTCATCACCAGGGTTTCTTCCTATTTCATCACTTCAGATTCATCAAAGGCCACTGAGACAATCTTAGACAATCTGAAACTAAAGTGAATATTTTCCCAAAAGTGCTGAAATTTTCCACTAAATGCATTCATGAAGCAGGTTTGTTCCAATGGTTGTTTTTCTTTGAAGGACCAACATATAACATATAATTTGGCTTCTTTTTTAGTTTCCTCTCTGGCAGTGTTTTATCCAGGTGACTTTGCATTTTGAGGAATTTCTAAGGCTTTTTACAAAATGGAAGTAAAAGGTATTTTCTAGTGATTTTCTTAGGAACCATTTTAGTGTTATATTTGACTCCAGGTTTTGTATTTGCCTTCACAGCACAAACACACAAACCTGCCAACAAGTGATGCCCAGCTTCAAAGGGACCATTTCTCTCGCTGTCACCAATCAATGCTCACCATAACAATCGACAGCTGATTTTTAATGTGCTGCCAATATCACTGAATGGTGTGCAAAGCATTATGAGGCCAATGTGGTGAAACAAGCTTAAGGCATGCATGTGGCAGGACTAAGAAAACCTTCCATACATTTTTCAGTGGGTGTGCCTGGGGTTTGCTTGTGGTCAATCACATTGACTCCTCTTATCCAGTTAAAACTAGCACCTTTATGCATGGACAGTTGTCAGATTGAGAGTCCAGACCAGCTTTTCTTGGGACAACATGTATGATATTACATGAAATGTAAAACAAGTTTGAATGTGTGGCAAAAGGCTCAGCAGTTGTGGAAAAAGAACTAAAAGAAGTAAAGGATGGATACACCTGTGCCTCAGAACATATTGTCATATCGACACTAGCTCCTCGATATCACGGAACATTATCGTGATTAATATCATTTTTATATTGATTTAAAGCTCATGCCAGAGGTCTGCAACAGCTTAACTGAATGTCCCTGTTTATCTCCCGCCAGGTTTAACATCAAAGTGAACCTCCAGCTAGTCACCAGCTTCATGCTAACCGGCATTTCTGTTGGAGCCAAGTATGCCCAGAATGGACAACTCTTTGCACGCTTCAAACTCACTGAAACACTTTCTGAGGTAACCAGATTGGTAGCATGTGCTGTTGCAAGATTGTTTTCTTCCTTTTCACTTTGAAATACTGTAACTAGCAGCTAGCTAGCTTGCCTAAACAGTTTTTTTTTGTCTTTCTGAAATGTTCTTATCTCAGGACACATTGGCCGGGCGGCTGGTGATGACAAAGGTGAATTCAGTCTTAGTGCTGCCATTGGGCCGTGAGGGGTTCAACAGCCAGCCACCTCCTGGGGTCAAAGAGCGGGTTTATGAGGCTGTGATCGAGGAGAAGACCAAGGACTACATCTTCCTACGGATCTGCAGGGACTGCTGTGATGAGCTGGGGCTACTGCCGGACAGAGAAATACAGGTAGAGGCTGCACCAAGAAACAAGTAGTAAAAATCTTGAAACATCTTTGAGGATTCACACAGTGATAGGCATGTTATCAAAAAGTTACAGGACAGGAGAAGACGATCTTTCCAGGAAAACTTGCATCACCTTCTGCAGTCTATGTGAGCATTGACTGCAGTGTTTTGTCTCAGGTTTCACTTGCTCTGAGAAAACTGTCTTTATTGAATGACTCTACCTTCATCAGCCTCAGCTTAATACCCCAATCCCCCCCCCCAAGCCTGAATGTCGACAGATGAAGCAAGGCGCTATGTTAACAGTTATCAAAACAGCCCTCATCCTATCACTGTGGGAGCATAATCTTCTTATTCTTCTCCAAACACTGCTCGTGCAGACGTACGTGCTACAATTTCATTTCCCTATCTCCTCTGTAAGTTCTTACAATATTCCACACAGCCTTGAAGTTTCCTGTTCTCTCTGCCGCATATCTCAGCCTCTCTTGCTATTTTATTCATTGTGTATTTCACTTTTCTTGCATTGTCTTTCTTCTCCACTTTCCTCCTTACTGTGTTCACACTTCTTTTCATCTCTTGTTTGTTTTTCTTTTCTTTGTCTCCTTCTGATTTTCACAGTCTGTCCTAAAAGACATTGAATATTTTACAGTTTACCTGTTTGGAGGCTGTTTCTGTCTGTATGATGATGGCACCCTACAGCAGTGGAAACAAACTCTTTGTGATTAAATACAACTGGTTTAAGCCAAGAGATTGAATAGAAATGTAAATGGTCCAAGGTTCTCCAAGATATCAGGTGAAAATAGACAACTTTTCAACCTGATCAGCTGCGACAAGGCCACTGCTAACTGAACATGGCACCACATTGTTTAACAGACATTCTGGCAGGGCACTGCCAATGTCCTGCCAGTTGTTACTGTCCTACCCAGTCTCTCAGTCCCTCTAACTGGGAAGAATCCTCACTTATCATCTGCATACAGATATAATGCACATGTTGCGTGTGATGCAATGTGCTACATGTATTTTTTCAATAGATGAATGATTCACATTTGATCCAGAATTATGCAACTCTAACAAAAAACCTTTTTCTTTCTAGGCAAGTGCATTGGATTGTAAAATGTATAACCTCCCTGCATTGTCTCGTCAGGTGGAGCTCCAGTTCCAGCTGAACAGACTGCCACTCTGTGAGATGCACTATGCCCTGGATCGCATCAAAGATAATACCATCCTTTTCCCTGATATTGGTCTTATCCCCACCATCCCATGGAGTCCCAACAGGTGTGTATTGACTCGTATACACAATCATGTACACAATTCACTTGCAGGTTTTAGAAATATGCCTCCTTTGGCTGTGGTGTCTCACTCCATTGATTCAGCGGGAGCCCTGAGAAACATTACTGCCTTTATATAATGGAAAAAATTCAAATGCAAACAAAAAAATCAAGTCAATGAAATGAAATTTCCCTTTGCACTTTCATATTGCAGATGAACAATGTTGATTGGCTTCTTCAATTTATATTGTTTTACACACAGTGAAAGATTTTTCACACAGCATGTAATCAAATTCATGCATAGTAATTACCGTGAAGGCTTAATACAGTTATTATGCAAAAATTCCTGTAATACTACCTGCAACATCATATTAAATTGACAAATACCCTGACAGAGGGGACACCACATCAATTCGAGAGTGGACCGATTATCCCTCGCCTTGCTGACTTGACGGCCATTCTGAAATGCTGGCAGCTCCTTGCAGCTTTAGATATCCCTCTGAAGTTGGACAGGTGAAGGGAGTGAGGCAGTAATCTCTATTGACTGGAGCCAAATATAATCCACTGAGATTTTCTTGGCGGCTTTATCTAGGCTCCAGAATGCGACTGATGTGGACTTTTGTTTTAATTGGAATTTGGAAAAATTAGGGTGTTTCATTAAATGAGGGCTAGGCAGTGAATTTAGCTAAAGTTTTGGTTGCACAGTTTTTTGATGGCAGTATTTGAGGTTTTGACATCAGGATACAGGTAGACGCAGCGCAAGTGGTGATGCTGATTCTCCACCAGAACATTCTGCCTGTAGTGTTGACCCATGACTCTGCCTAAAGTCTTTATGCCTTGGTTTGGATGAAAAAGTGCAGTATATAAACCTTGAGTTATTCCATTCTGCATTGCTCTTAACTGCACTCCTTGATCTCATCCATCCACCTCTGTTGCGCGCACACACACACATACACACACGAACATTGAGATATCTCAGTTGGAGCTTAGTCAGTTGGTGTTGAATTCACAGCTTTCGAGGGTGCAGTCTTCATAACGAGGACATTGATGATAGGAGACAAACACAGACGCACACAAATGCCACATGCACAATAACTCGCAGTTTCATGAGTATGTGTATGAAATCACGTGTGCATCCCTTTCTCATACCCATCTGCATTGTTTGAAGAAGCACACACCCACTACTGTGTGTTAGTTCATATGGAATGCTTCACTTCACAGTATTTTGATAGTGGGAAGGTAAACATGCCTGTTGCACATCAATGCATTAAATGCATTAAATGTTTGTTGATGTGTAAAGACAGTTACGTGAAACTCAGTTGCCATTAAATGACATTTTTTCACCTTGAGTTCATCCATTGGCATGGCAACATGGCTACCTTACTTTAAAAAAATACATGAAATTACAATTTAGTCAATTGCATGATACAATGACAAAACAATCATATGTATGATAGTAAAACAAAGTGAAAGACAGACCCTCAAAGTATGAGCAGCTATGGGCAGTCACAGATTGATTGTCCATAGAGCAAGATTTCTGTGTCCTCAAAGATTTCAATGTCCTGGAGAAATGGAAGAAATTCCAGTCAAATAGTATCTGTCTTTACAATGAGATACTAATTACAGTACATCACACCCACCAGTGGTGGCCACCACCACGCGGTGTAGGGGAGACCGGGGATGGTTGTAACACTTTTTGTCTCAGCTCCTATAGCTTGCAGAGTGTTCATGGTTGGGCTCTCAAATTTTGACACAAAGTACCCTCATTTGTCCTCTACAAATAACCTACCCCACTACCGGGGTAGGTTGTAACACAACCCGGGGTAAATTGTAACAATAAGATTAAAGAACTTAAAACTGAGACCACATCACAAAATATGCCTCCATATAAATTTATTGTGCATGTGCTAACACTCAAACATCTTCCAGTGATTTACTAAGACCAAAAAGAACTTATCACTGATGGGTAAATGAAAAACATCCTCAGTGGCATTGATCCTAAGACTCAAAGAACATTATTTGAAAAAATATTCAATAATACATATGAATGGACTACTCAAGAGAACAGAAAACTGCAGTGGGAGGTCAGAAACAGCTCCCAGTTCACAAAAAGAATTCAAGGAAGATGTTTGCCACTTCAAGAAACAACAACCATGCACACAAATGATAAAACGTGGATGTGAGTGTGTTTATCTGTATGTGTTATCTATCTAATCAGAATCAGATTCACAGTGATGACTATTTGTTTTCTGCACCCAGCGTCTTGGCATACTTAAAAGAGGGAGTAGGATAGAGAAAATATATGAGATGCCCTTACGGGGATGGTTGTAACATTTTTTTGGAAGGTGTTACAACCCTCCCCACCCCTGTCAGCCATTGTTTAGCTAGCTGTACTAGCATGACAGCTTAAAATTAGTGTTGATGAAATGACTCATATTTTAGCTTAGAACCTACTCTTCAATCCAATAAAAGTTTCATAATTCAAACTTCAACAGTGTCAGTACTAACCAAAATATAAACTTGGTCCAAAAGATTAGTTTCTTACCTGATTTTTTTCTTTTTTGGCTTTAAAGCCCACACACTTCTTTCCACAGACATGCAAATCCACATGCAAGGTCAGGGAGGGAGTAGTAACACATGAAATTGATCACATGACTCTAATGACATCCCTTATTGGTGAAAGTGATGCTGTTACAACCATCCCCTTGTTACAACCATCCCCGGTCTCCTCTATGTAGTTGTGCTGCATGATGGATTCACTAAATGTTTTGTGTGAAAACAATGGAATTATTTTCACCAGATATATTTAAATATGCGGGACTTCGACCATTTTCCCATGTAAGAAAACTGGTTCTTACCAGATGTGTACATTACTTAGATTTAAGTGTTTGACTTATCAGGCTATAGAGCAGAACGTATACACTCAAGAACTGACTGAGTAATATGATGTTCCATCCACCCACGTATTGTTCCCAGACTTCCCACCCACCACACCTTCTCCCTGGTAACACAGTCTCAATTGTCATTTTGAGTCTGTATGTGTGTGCGCACATATCCTGCCATTCTGTACAAATGTTCTTCTTCACTTTATCTCCGTCCCACTGAAGTCAATTAGATAAACAGAATGGTTCTCTGTGTCACGTTCAAAGCTGTTCTTTGTTTATAAGGCAAAATTTTATGTGAATAATCAAAGTTAATTAAAAGTTGATATAATGATTTCTCTATTAATTTCCACACCCTCCCTTCGGCCCTCAGGCAATGGGATGAACAGCTGGATCCCCGTCTGAATGCCAAGCAGAAAGAGGCCATCCTGGCCATCACCACACCCGTCTCTATTTCCCTGCCCCCAATCCTCATCATCGGGCCCTACGGCACCGGCAAGACCTTCACCCTGGCCCAGGCTGTGAAGCACATCCTCCGCCAGGACCACAGCAGGTCTGTTTATGCTTTGTTTTTTTAACCTCCTTTTAAAATCCCAAATCTTCCTTCACTCTAATTTCTCCCCTCCTTCTTTCTTGGTTAATGAAAAGTACTGACACCATCACACCACTTCGTGATTTGCTTCTGTGTTGAAGAGTGCATCATTCTTTAGAAATGAAGCCTCTTTCCTTACAGCGGTTGAAAGGTGTTGGGTGTAAAGATGGAAAGAAACTTTCAGTAGTGTGAAATGTTATAATGGGTGTAAGTGTAAGTGCTGGGAAGCTCAGCACCTGTGAAATAGAAGTTCAATCTTTGGTATTAATCAACAAACCTGTGAAAACCTGCACAGATGGTGGTAATTTTATGCTATATATTAGTAAAAATTTTACTACACTCAATTTCCAGTTTATAAGGTAAATCTATCTAAAAGTAATGCAGTCTGCTACAACAGTCCTGCAATGAGCCCAGCCTTCATGAAGGTTACAATATTAAGTTCTTGTTAAAATGGATTTATAGAGATGTTGATTCAACTTTTTGGTCATTTTGATGGCTATATTTTGTGATGCTGTTAAACAGTGTTATGTTATTATGGGAGGCGTTTGTTGTATTGAGTGTGGCCTCATTGCTAAAAATGGCGTTGACAAAATATAAGAAACACCTCTCAGAAAAATGCTGTACCGACAGTCCCTGTGAATAGCAGGTGTTATTGGGTGTAATTGATGGGAGTGTTTTGGGGGGTGAAAAGGAAAATGTAGATTTGAGCAGGTGTGTGCGTGTGCATAAAGTTGTCATAAAAGCTTCAGATGGCAACGGAGGTCAGTCAGAGGGCAAGATGGAAGTGGCTGCCCTCGGTTTTAGCTCCAGGGCATTGGCAGCCTTGGGTTTGACATTAGAAGTTTAAGAAAACACTGAGGTGCAAAGTGTCAAGCTGCTGTGGATCTGTTTGTGTCTTTGTATTGTGTCATCATTTATACATAGGAGTATGCATTTGCCATCACTCCGGGGTATGGAGTGCCGGTTAGTTCGATTATCAGTAAATTCTGGGGACATAAAAGATGTTCATGCAAACCATAATCTGATCAATCAAGTTATATCACTTCAGCGGGCTACACAGAGTTGTATAACAATAAAGCATTGCGAGATCTTCTTCCATTGGCATTTTTCATCATTAGGTGGCTCCCTCACTGTGTGAAGATACCCACAGGAAATACTGCACTTTCTTGTGTTGAAGCAAAGCAGTGTAGCACAAGCACATAAATGGTTCCCTAGTCGTTTTGAAAAATGAATGCAATACCATGGACAGCATCCCCTGAACAGAAGCAAACATTTTCTGCTTTTAATAAGGGTGAGGAGGTTGTATATAAGTAAAAGAAAAAACAGCTTTTGAAAAATGTATAGCAATGTAATATTAATTCCTCATTTCACTCACAATACATTTAACATTCTATCTGTAGGATGAATTATAGATATTTTAAAAGCAAAGACAAGGAAAGGGGACCCCTCTGGACAAGCGCTGTCTGCTCATCATACTGTAGAAGTGACAAAGACTTCGTATAGATTGTGGTCAGGTGGACCTAAGATGTGTTATTGTATATGTTCAGTGCATATCTGTCGCTGTGATGTTGCTCTAACGTTTAAATGGGAAACTTTAACAGACAGCTTTACACAGCTTTTGATATTAAAGTGTACAAAACAGGCTTTTCTGTCCCACTATCATTGTCAGAGAAGTTGTTTGGCTGCTGTAGATCTATATGATGTGTATTAGGTGTATATATAATTTCCTTTACAGCTGAAATTTGCATATGCATATGTTAATTATTTTATAGCATGTTAAACAATGGAGCATATTTTTGTAAATGCATTTCAAACAGTCTGGTCAGAGATCAATATTTGATCAAAGCTTTTTGGCCAATGAAATACTTTGATGAGATGATAGACTTCCGCTCTCACATGCTTTGCTTTGTCATTTATGACTAAAAAATCAACAGCTTGACATTTGAAAACACCTTTTGAAATTCAGCCACACAAATTAAAGCCAGCCAGCTCATAGAGGGATGTTAAAAGGTCAGTTCACCCCAAATAACAACAAGATAATGTCCATACTTGCCTCTTGTAGTAGTAGGTAGTGTTGGCTTTGTTGCCATGGTTTAGAGATCTCTGGACAGTGCTTTGTGTCTAACATTATTTGTTTGTTGTCTCTACAGGGTCCTGATCTGCACCCACTCCAACAGTGCAGCTGACCTTTACATTAAGGACTATCTTCATCCTTATGTTGAAGCAGGCAATCCACATGCCAGACCTCTCAGGTATGGAAGCACACTTCTTGCATAAAATGTGCAGGCTAAGGGCAGAAACTTAAGTTATGTGTTTTGTGTATGTAACAGTTGGAATATGCATCAGCAAAGATTCCTTTTTATAGGTGTATATTTTAAGATGTATACATTTTGCTTATGTATGTCCTCCTTGCAGGCTGCAGTTCATTTAAATTTTGTGCAGCACTTTGTGCCCTCAATTTGTGACTACAATTTTGTCATTATAAACCCACAAGGAGCACTATTCCAATGGTGTTTATACTGTAATGGCATTAAGACCCCAACTGGCCTCTGCTTGCCTAGAAGGAAAAGTTGACACACCTGAATTATGTCTTTTGTATTCAGTGGCTATGGCCTGTGTGTCAGCTGAGACTATCCTAGCCGCAGGGCATCTGTATGGCACTTACTTATCTATACATCAACAAGATTATCATTATTAGAAAGCTTGTAGTCAGAATAATACATCGATATTATAAAGGGCATGTTCAGTGTCTGGGTTGTTTTTGAACCCACAGGAGTGACGGGCAGATATTTGCAGACTTCAAGAACTCTCCTGCTTTTAAAATGTTAGCTGGAGGCAACAAACGCATACACACAAGTTGTTTACACTGCATCAGTGACTTTTAATCACACTTTAGCAACCCCAGAGGTCACAAAGGACAGGAAGGTAATGCCTGCCTTGACCAGCCAGGGCCAGCTGTGTGTTTGTATGACAATATGGGCAAATCAGATGACATGTTTCACATGAGAGTGGGGGGAATTTGTTTTGAACCATTCACCCATTTTGTTTTTGTGATACTCCCTTTTATGTTTGCCATTCACTGCCTTATAGTTTGCCACGTATAAAGTAAAACAGAAAGGCATAAAAGATGTTTATGCCACGTTATTTCATTCATGAAAAAAGAAACTGATTTAAAGGTTTATTCTCAGACTTGGAGCATAGAATTCATGCCAATCTGAGTTGATGGACAACAATGTTGTTTAAGCTTGCTTTTAATGATTAGAAGTCATTCTGGAAAATGGTGGAAATGGTTCGGTGAACTAGAAGTAGAAAAAGCAGGTTCACAGAGGCTAGGCACATTGATTAAGTCACACAATGTCCTGATGGAATGAAAGAATTTAACAACCAAAATTCATTCTCATGGAGACGTCTTCACCCAAACACCTCTCCTGATGTTTCTTTCTTTATCTCTCTCTCCAGGGTATACTTCAGGAACCGCTGGGTGAAGACGGTTCACCCAGTGGTCCAGCAGTACTGTCTCATCTCCACCACACAGCTCACTTTCCAAATGCCCACAAGGGAGGACATCCTCAGGCACCGCGTGGTGGTGGTCACCCTCAGCACCTCCCAGTACCTCTGCCAGCTTGACTTGGAGCCCGGTAAGTCATAAGAGGTCTTTGGAATTGTTTAGGTATGGCAGGTATTACCAGGTGCTGATGGAGTAAACATTTTACAGAAGAGGGTTCTGGAAATGTCTGTTGTGGTAGCAGTCTGAATCATCAGCTTCATGACAGGCTCAACTATTAGTATAGAATTAAATCAAAGCAACTAGGAGTCTAGTAGTATTTTTTTATTTTATATCTCCTCTTGATATAGATCTGTACATTTATACATGCTTTTTAAAAGATTGAATATGTGCTTACAACTCCGCATTCAATGCCCATTGTTGGCAGGAGCCCACTGTTCAGAGAGCCATGGAACTCATTTAAGTTGTGTAAAAGACATCGAAGACAAAACAGTATGTCACTGCGGGTTAATAACCGACTCTAATGTGTCAGCAGAGGGGGCTTTGTCTGTTGCTTGGGAACACCATCTGCCTGTTTCTAATGCACTTTACTTCATTAGCCCTTCTCCCCACGTTTCATCTCTCCTGCTCTCCCGGTGTTTCGATGGTGATGAAAATCGCCAGGAAACAAGGCAATTGGGAGCCAGCAAGTCTACTAAGCGGCGATAACTAATCTCCCACTCAAAATGCACACATTCCCTAAAAAAACGTAGTTAACTTGTTAAATCTGATATGTTGGGTTCTTCCTAGATATTGGATATGGTATAAGTTTGGTGTTATTTAAAAAAAAACAAAAAAACTTGACACCATCTCGAGGAGCAAGAGGAGCAAGATGGTCTGCTCATGTATGTGTTTGGGGTTTTGGGTCCTCCTATATTTAAAGTTATGATATGTAACATTCCTGCATTGAAATGTCTCAAATTCATTTGATCAGATGATGGCTCAGAGAGTAAGTAAGGAAGTCTGTGATTGTAACTAAACATAACATGAGAAAAACTGTGTAAACAACCTTGTACTGTACATGACATTCATACCATGTCAGATTGATTTTCATCAGCGATAGTGGTTGTTTAACAATAAAGACTTTGATTAAGAGTAAAAGAATGACTTAAAGCATGAACAGCGATCTGCAGCCATTCATTGTAGAAAGTTGTTTGCTTGTGAATTCAGTCTATCTAATAGAGAGTAAAAGCCTTTGCACACACACCACATCAGCCATTTCTTCTGAAAGAAATATAGACTCACATTCAGTCCATGTTGTTTATACATCAACCCCAAAACTGTCATAAATTCAATGTTTTTTCTGGGGGTATTCTTGATTTTCAGCCTTTTTTCTGATCTGACAAGAGCACATGTGAGGCAATCTCTATATTCCTGAATTAACTTGAGCAGTCGGCGAGACATAAGTCTTTTTACTTTAAAGAGGAAGTCTCCCACAGGGGACAGGCAGTGTAGCACTTTGTGTTTGTCTGACATACTGCCAGCTGCCTGTCAGGATCAACTGCCTCCCTGTAATTAGGCAGTCATAGGACTGTAATATTGTTACCTATGATAAGTGTCACATTTAATGAGTACTTCTTGAGCATGAGGACATTTGTTTAATAAACTAAACTGTAAACGAAATACTGTAAATGAGCCAATTTGAAGGTATACGAGAGACATGTGCACTTTAAAAATGATGCCCTATTTTCCCTTTTTAGCAGATGTTTGCTAAGGCTCAGGTGAATATTGATTAATCTTGAGGCTACTGGATCTTGCAGCCTGGTGATGAAGGTGATTTCAGCCCATGCTGTAGTCAATAAGAGAACAGTGTTATTCAAAATTAAGTTGACTGTACACATTGTGTGGCAGGGGGCAGAACACGTCTAGGAACAAGGTTAAAATTCTGATCGTGCTCAGAACAGGGTTGAGAGATGATTTTGCGAGAATTTGACAGACAAAGCATTCAAACCTGATTTTATAGAACCTGTTTTGTGTTGTAGATTTATCTACACTGACCATTTTGCACTCAGATTACAGATTTTATAAGTCATTTTTACAGTGTGAAATGGGTAGAAAGAGACTGTGAAAGGAAGAATATGACAGACTGTTAAATAATAAATGGCAGCTCCTTCTCCTCACACACAGTCATCTTTCCCCCAAATCACTGTGCAACCCTGTGCCCCTGATCTCTTTCACCTCTGCTTATTATCCCTCCCCCTGCTTTCGTTTACCAATGTTGTGTCCAAATCCAAACACCATTATTAGCCCAGTGACAAATAGCAGCTACAGAAATGTAATTTGGACTTCTGGTTTAGAGATCGGTTCCCCAAGGCGGACGGCTATGTCCCAGATGAACCATTAAGCACCGTGTTCCTCCATGTCTGTCACTCTGTCTACTCTGTGCCCATAAAGACCATCTCTGCCTGCCTCCTGCCTCCTGCCTCCCACCTTATCTCTACCTTCCTGCCTGGGGAGACATTCCCATTTGTAATGACCCGTGTATATAATTTTTGAGCATTGTTCGGCCATTACATATTCATGCGGATCGAAGTAAAAGAGCAGGGAGACGGGATGCAGAGGGGCTCCTGTTGACTCCATCTGATGGGAGGGGTCAACAAAAGTGCTTGGCCTCAATAATTAACTATGTGATATACGGGGTAGCCCATCTGCATGACTTCAAGTCCCTTCTGCCTTCACATTGTTAACCAAGACATATTGCAAGCAGTGGTGATAAAACGGGGAGAAAAAAGAAGGCGCTAAGCAGCTTTACAGCTTGGATATTCATTCATCCTGTATATAAACTATTCAGTGATTGTCTGTCTTTGGAGTAAGCATGACCCCTCTGGCATCCAGCAATCTTTCTTTACAGTCAAACAAGTCATAGCGTTATTAGAGGATACATAATAGAAAGGAAATCTAACAATGTTTTAGGCATACAGCTTAGAATGAGGACGAAAAAACTGAACAAATTTTAGTATGGGAGTTTCAAAATACATTTTTCTTTCACCTGTTCATATCTCCTTTGAGTACATTTTGGTTTGGTACGGCTCTCTGTCGGGACATTTCTCACTCAGTAAGCTCTAATAGACAAACCCAATTATACACATCCTGCAAAGATGTATGCAGTAACACGGGCTGTTGTAACAAAGTGCATGCCTTTTATCAGCACCACAATGAGGGAACAGAGCTGAGGTGCACACACGGTTCAGAAAGAACGGGGGGATCAATATGTTCTGCAGGCATTTGTTCAAAGTCAGCTACGAAGGAGTGGATGTTGCCTCAATTCAAAGCGCTCCCCCTCCTCCTTTTCTTGCCAGCCCATGTTTCTGTTTGTTTACTTTTTGACAGTCCCCAAGTTTATTTTGTTATTTCTCAACCGTCACATTTCATATCTGCATATGCTTTCCCGTGGAAATGATCTTGGGGCTTCAGAGGCTGTTTGCTGGTTGTTATTCAGCCTCTCTCTCTCTCTCTCTCTCGCGCTACCCGCTCCCCGCTCCAGCACTCATTTGCCATGCCGTTTCATCCCCTCCCCTCATACTGCTGAGCACCGTTTGAGCTTTTTAAATAAGGGTTAGGCTACTGTTCAATCCCTTTCAAAACATCCACAAAACCCTGCCTTTGGTTCGCAGGGCTGGTTGAAAGAAGAAAAGGAAAAAGTGACTGAGAGGATGGTAGGCTAATGACAGTTACAGGGTTTAAATGCTCCTGGTGAATAAAATTTGTGTTCATTAATGTGCCAAAGTAACAACAGGAAAAAAATAGTGACTAGCTCTGGGTATTGGTAAGAATTGTCTGAATCATCTAGACTGACTGGGCTTTAATTTTGATTCATTTTGACACAAATACTGAACATAGTGATGTTTGATTTATGATTTTCCATTTCTTTCTAAATCATAACCATAAGGTGCACTGCATAGGTAACATCCAAGCAGTTTTGTCAAGTGATTTCTAGGGGTTGTGCTTCTACATCATTTCAACATGGAATGAAACAGGTTACAGGTTGTAGTCAGGCACTTTGTCCTGCTTTTGAAGCCAAAATGCCCTTTAACATTTTGCCATAAAGAACCCAGAAGCTCTAATGTTGCTGAGAAGGTATAGTTTAGACAAATGGGAGGCTCTGAAATATCTGACACTAAAAGCTATGATGAAGTAAGATACTTACCACGTGGGTCAATGATTAATAGCTAATGTAGTCATTTCTGCTTGAAACAGAGACACTGGTCTCGAGCATCAATATCAAAACTGAAGGATCTTTATAGACCCTTCAGAGTGCCAATTTTTTCCCTTTAATGTAGTCTAGTGTTGCGCTCTGTATTCTGATTGAGATGAGCTGAGGAGAGCTGTATGTTCCAGCTGTGTGTGCTGGTTCAGCTTGATTTGCATTCACAAAGCAAAGAGTTCCAGTTTGTTATTAATAGGATACTCCAGTGTGGGTCGTAATCGCAGAATAACTCAAGACAAAGATGGTATCATGATGCAGCGATACATTCCAAGACAGTGACGAAGAAAATAATACCCCTTTAAAGCGAAAAATAATAATGTATTAATTGACAGCATTATGGTGTCTGTTTCACAGAATCAGACAACTGAGATGAATGAAACAAAGTACAAAAAAGTGCATGGAGTCTTAACTTAGAGCCTCAGACATTAACTTCTGTTTACTTTCCCTCATTCATTTGATAATCTCCACCATGAAGAGTCATGAAGTAGTGACTCTGGTAAATCAAATACAATATATTCCCGTATTGATACTTTGTCTCATCTCTTCTCAAATGTGAGTGCATTTTTGGGGTAGTGCATCTGTATAATTTAAGAATATAGAGTATGCGCTATTTAATAAATTGATGTTGGTTTCATTTCTGCTTTGTCAGGGTTGTTCACTCATATCCTGTTGGATGAAGCAGCCCAGGCCATGGAGTGTGAAACCATCATGCCTTTTGCTCTAGCTAGCAAGACCACCCGCATCGTGCTGGCTGGAGACCATATGCAGGTAAGTAAAAAGAGTCAACAAGGGCACTAACAAGATGTGTAGTTTAGACTCAATTTAGACTTTTTTTTTTTAGCTGCAAGTGTATTACTTGAAAATGTAAATTTGTCTTTGGATTTGCTCTCAGACTTTTCCTTATATTCTAAAATGAGTCAGAAGAATAACTTGGATGCAACACTTTGACATCAAGTAGAAATTATAACTCCATTTGCACATTGCTGTGGATTACACTCCATTCTTCCCTACTTCAAATACAAAGGAACAGACAGCAGCCACTGTTGAGCTGTGGTACTAGAGACCACTTCAGCCACAGATAACACAAATATAAATTCAAATCAGTCAAGCTTTCTAAGCCACGAAAAGGAATTCAAATCTTATTTCCTCCCCTCCTGGTTTTAGACCCAGGAACAGGATTACCAGTAGGCAGCGGATGAAGACGAGGCTGGAGACTGCCATGCTATAGTTGCTTTTATTATTTGATCACTCTCTTTGCTATTTCTTGGAGCAAAGAAAAACCAGATTTAAAGCTCTGGTGTCCACCTGTGTATCCATCTGTCTCTTTCGCAATCACTTTGTCTCACGCTTTTCTCCTCCCACCCTTCTATCCTTTACAACTTAGTCACTACAAGGACTTACAAGAAAGGATGTTCCCTCTTTATATTCTTCCTCTCTTTCTCCCACCAGGAAGAGCCGTATAGTCAATGAAGGCTAAGGCCTCCATTGATTGTTTGCATTCTTATTGACTGT
The DNA here is from genome assembly GCA_039737535.1 of Lagodon rhomboides. Classification (NCBI taxonomy): domain Eukaryota; kingdom Metazoa; phylum Chordata; class Actinopteri; order Spariformes; family Sparidae; genus Lagodon; species Lagodon rhomboides. Next base: position 15,607,316 of record CM077786.1, read on the forward strand.
GCGGTTCCTCATTAAAGCTGGTTGACCCTTTGTCACTGTCAGACTTAAATTAAGATTCAAACTGAAGATAAATTGCTGTCTTGTACATGGCAGTGGCCGAATGGGAAAAAAATAAATGAGTGTATGTGCCTTTGGGCAGTTTCATTCTCATGTGCCTAAAGCATTTGTGGCCCATGGATTGGACATTGCTTTGTCAGATTCCAAATAGATTGAGTACACCAAATTGAAATCCATAGTGGAATAAAAAGTAAGAGAAAGCCTTTGTTATGATTTTAAACTGACATTCCATCTCTCCCTCCTCCCTGTCTCTTTCTCTCTTTCCATTCCTTGTGTCTCGATTTGCAGCTCAGTCCGTTTGTGTACAGCGAGTTTGCGCGGGAGCGTAACCTGCACGTGTCACTGCTGGACCGGCTGTATGAGCACTACCCCCCTGAATACCCGTGTCGCATCCTCCTGTGCGAGAACTACCGCTCCCACGAAGCTATCATCAAGTAGGTGTGAGCCCTCAACACTGTCTCGTGTTGAACCTGTAGGAGGAGAGGCTGAAAAGGTGGAGGAAAGATGAGATGAGATTAGACAGGGTGGGAGAGAAACCAGGAAGAGGTAAAAAACTGCCAGACTTGGCTTGCCCATAGAGGAAAGTGGGGTCATTAAGGCAATGTTTGAGCAGACAATAGCTCTGTGACAAAACAACACAAGGGGCTGTGTGGGTTTAGGTGTGATCCTGCATGTGCAGGTGAGAAGGTTAAGTATGAGTGAGGAACTCCACTTTGAATGCTTAGCAGACACAAAGGAAGGACTGTACTCTTTATACCTTTCACAGCAGCAAAAACTTTGTCCTTCATCTTGATACTTGTGAGCTTGATTGAGCTCAAATCACCATGGTGCATGCTTCAATTTATTTCACCTTTTCAAGTGGGTGTTGCACCCACTGTGTTTGATTAGTCAATGCAGTACATTAATGGGCATAATTGCACTGTAGTAGCGCAAAAGAAACACACGCACACACACATGCAGGCAAAAGTTTTCGGGTTTTATATTCGAGGAAGATCCATTTTATTTGGGTTTTATGTAATCATGCTTTTGTGTTTTCATTAGACACAGCATAATCTCTTCTTACCCACAGATCTTTTCAGAGCTCTGTCATACAAACTCATGCTTTGTGAACTTGAACTTTAGGTCAATATTCAAAACTTTCCCAAAATCTCAAGTTTTTTCTAAATGATCAGTAGTTAATGATAAGCATCTTGCACAAACGCACTACATTCTTATTTTTGATTTTCTTTTTTCTTCTTCTCTTTCTCTTACCCCTTCTTCCTTTTCTTCCTACAGCTACACATCAGAATTATTTTATGATGGAAAGTTAATGGCAAGTGGGAAGCAGCCCTCCCATAAGGACTTCTACCCTCTGACCTTCTTCACAGCCAGAGGAGAAGACGTGCAGGAGAAGAACAGCACTGCCTACTACAACAACGCTGAGGTATGGGTTAGAAGAATAATACACACTTGCACAAAGAGTAGTTACGATCTTTATCCTCCTCTCCTCAGTTAAACATACATGTATGTCTTTTGAGGACAAATAATTATTATTAAATAAAAAATTTAAAAAAAATCAATAAAAAAAGGGAAAGGAGCTTTGTGGTAGCTGCTTAGGGGCCAGAAGCGGGGCCCCCACAGTCCCCTGACCTCGGCCCCATGGGGCATTTGTAGGGATAGTTGAGGACAAGGGCCGGCCTTCTGCTGCATCGCAGGAATCTCTTTGGGGCATTGCCAAGTTGTGCAGGGGTGGCATATAAATGAGGTGTTGCGCTGACTCGTGGGGTGATAGCGAAGGTATTTGAGGTAACTTCAGAAATATGAGCTGTATGACTATCAAATGGAAATTGGTTTGGTTGTGGTGTGACAGCTGTAAGTGTTTGCATATAAATTGTGAATCAGACAGTTTGTCATAACACTCTGTGAAATAGGAATTTGTTTTAATATGTATGCCCCATGAAATAAATGAAATGTTAGATTTTTAAATCAATGAATAAATGAGTAGCAAATTCATGATAAATAAGAAATACAATTAAAGTATTGAACATTGTGTAAAATTGCTGTGACTGGATAATGCCATTATCTTAAATTAGTTAATTACCTGTTCTGTTCTAATACAGCATATTCTATTCATGTATTTATGAATTTTATATGTAAAAAGAAAATTCCAATCAGTCCACTAACCCTAATTTACTACTAATTTCTGAAATGCGTGTTTGACATTTAGGATTTAACTGAACTACAAAGTGCTCTCTCCCCTCTCGGAAGGGGGCGCTTATCAAAGCTAAAGGACATGATTAATGTGAAGTTAATCAGCATGAGCTACGCCCACATATTGATTCATCTTGGTTTAATTAATTGATAGTGACACATGCACAATATGAGAACTTAAATGAACAAAAGCCTTACTGTTGGATGGTGAGGGAAATGAACGTCATAAACATGCTCAAATCCTGAATATTAAAACTCAACTTCATCATCAGACTGGGCCTGTCAGCTCTACGTACACCAGTTACACCTCATGTTTCTCACACATTAAGAAGTTCATGTTGGATTTTCTTTAGTTTAATCCACCTGAAGACCCACTGTCATCTTCACACTGCATTGAAGTCGTTCTCCATTGCTCTTGCCTGTTACAGTTTAATGCAATTAGAAATGTTCAGAGCACATAAGTGAACACTTGAGGACTCTTTCAATCATTTTTCCTGGGCCAATCAATTTTTCTGGAGCATTTCAGCTTTAGTTGTGCATGGTTGCAGACCCCCAGATTATTTTTTCAGGGATTTAATTCTAGTACTTTAGATAATTTAGTGGAAATTGGAAATTGGTTGTCTAAAGTCAGAAGCACGATTATTATCCGAAACAGATCAGTTTATTTTGCCTTGCCACTATAAATTGGAACACTCACTGTTTTAATTACGCTAATTGAAGATGAAACCCAGAAACTTAATTAGGAGACCCTCAGGACCAACAGTTGACAGCCATGATGTGTGATTAACTGACAGTCCTAGTCTTTGATTGGTTCCTCTGTAGGCTCACTTGATTGTGGCCATTGGTCGAGTCTGACCACTGACCTTTTCCTGACATGTTCCAGCCAATTAAACCACGGATTCTTCTTGGTTTTGCTCCCAAACTGTCAGCAATGCCAAATGAATTACCCCCCGTCTCTTTGACACACACCCCATGTCAAACCATGAACACCATTATCATAATCTTCCCAGATCAAAATATGTGGAGAAGACAAAGCGTGTCCATTTGTTTGTCTCGTGCATGTGTCTTTGGTGGACTTTGCTTCAAGTAGAAGACAGTATTACCCTGACAGATCAAAGCCTCTGGCAGTATGCTGGAAGAGTGCTCATTTACAGAAAAGGATTGAAAAATACCAACTCTTGCTGTAGTAACTAATATCTCTAATCTGTTTAATACTTTAAAGTGCTAACTTGAGACTCTGGTGTGATATTAAGTTGGTTGGTCACTTAACCAAAAAATATGTTATTTTTCATTTAGCATTGCAGGATGATAATGTGCTGGTGTGGAATACCTTCCTTTTGTCGTAGGTTTGACAACGCATCCATTTCATCAGGCCATAGATTCCTATTTTATGTGTTGGAAGTTGATGATCCAGTACCATAGGGCCCCAACACACCAGGAGGACAATCTCTAGTCGGTCAATGTTGGGGCCTTCAGTCAGTGTGGTTTTTGCGGTGTGCAACTGTATTCTTTGCGATGTGTTCGAGTAAATGAAGCACATAAATCCCCCTTTGTTCCTCAAATATTTTGTCCTCCACTGTTGCCTTTTACCTCGGAGGAGATGTCCCTTAGTCCCCAAAGTTCCACGGTTCTTTTCAAGTCCTTCTGTGTGTTTGTGTGTTTGTGTGTTTTGAGATGGTGTAATGAATTATGGATTTGAGCCAAGTTGTCACCTCCGTCTCTCACCTTTCTCCTCCTCAGGTATTTGAGATTGTGGAGCGGGTGGAAGAGTTGCGGAAGAAGTGGCCAGTGGCCTGGGGGAAGCTAGATGAGGGCAGCATTGGAGTGGTGTCACCGTACGCCGACCAGGTGTTCCGCATTCGTGCTGAGCTCCGAAAGAAGAGAATGCATGAGGTCAGCGTGGAGAGGGTGCTCAATGTCCAAGGTGAGAAAAAGTATTCACCAACATACTCATTTGTTGTATCAATAAAGGAATTCCATATATAAAGTTATCATCTGAAACACTGACAGAAGTGCTACATCAATCTACCAGTATTTTCATAATTTGACATTTAACAATGGGATAATAGTGGGAAATTGAAAAAGTTATCGCCAAGAAATGTAGTCAACGTCAATTGTCACAGCAGCATTTCTCCATAAAGTTTGTCTCATCCATTCCTGTGTGTGAAATTATAATTACATCTACTTCCAGTCCAAGAACTACATTACCCTAAAGACAAATTTCTACTATCTTCCACTGCAGTTATCAGAGAGAGTTTCTTTTTCCAGTTTCTCCTCTGCTTCAGTCTCATGCAGTTCCCACTTGTATTGCAACCAGCTGCTTTCCACAACTCATTGACTTCCTCATTAATCACACATGAGACATGTGGACACATGCACACATACAGGAAAATTGACTCAATTTAGTGCTTAGAATTCAACAAACATGTAGATTATGTTTGTTTATGTGTCCTATCAACAGCCTCTTGGGTCATAAGAAGATTAAATTAGGAAGGTTCTGGTGATTTAGCTCCCCTTCTTTATTTGTAGCAGCACATATTAGTCTTTAAAAAACAGCATGTAAATGCTTTTAGCTTCCACTGGTGTCAAATGTAATTTAGAATAGAATAATGTTTATTCGGACATGTTAAAACACAATAATGGAATGCCAGTCATGGAAGCTAATGGAAAAATACATTTGTCCATATGTTAAGATATTACTGTTCACTTGTTGCTTATTTCTTGTAAGGGAGCCACGTTCTTCAAGCCATAAGCTAACCTTTATCCTCTAGATTCAAGATTCAAAGTGTTTATTGTCATATGCACGGTATGGAAACATGTTTCTATGTACAATGAAATTCTTCCTTTGCTGTCCACAGAATGCCAACAATGTAAAAAAGAAATATATACAAACGAAATATAGTAATAAAGTTGATATAGTAAGTAAAGCACTTTTACAAGGCACATGTGATAAATAAGAAAAAGCGTAAATAATAATAATAATAATAATAATAAAACAGTGCAAATCTGAGAGTGCAATTATGCATATGCAAAATGTAAACTTGGGACAGTTATGAGGTAGAATTTTTTTAACGTGATTGTAAACTCCTATCTGCTGTTTATGAGTCTGATGGCTCTATGTGTTTTGAAAGTTTTGAAGATCATCTTTGCTGTTTTATTGCATGTCTCTTCATAGAGTGCTTAGAAAACCTCATAATAAAAAAATGTTTGCAGGCAAACAGTTCCGGGTGCTGTTCCTCAGCACAGTGCGGACGCGGCACACCTGCAAGCACAAGCAGACGGCCATCAAACGAAAAGAGCAGCTGGTGGAGGACTCGACAGAGGACCTCGACTATGGATTTCTCTCTAACTACAAGCTACTCAACACAGCCATCACCAGAGCCCAGTCCTTGGTTGCAGTTGTGGGAGATCCCATAGCACTGTGCTCTGTTGGGCGCTGCAGGTAAATAAAGCCCCTTTGTCTGATGCCTTTAATAAGGTGATAGTTCAGTTATTGTCAATGACTCATCTTTTGAAGCAGTCGATCTTACAAAATCACCCAAAAGGAATACCAAAGGTAAACGTTCAAAAGCTACTGGCTCTATATGAATCTCTGTAACTCGTTCACTGTTACACCCCTTTCACCACATCCCATCTCCATAGCAACTGTCTGTTTTGTTATATTATGCCAGCTCTTTTCCTGTTGTGGTTGTTTGCAAATGTAAGCCTGTAGAGACAGAGCAATTAAATGGATGTGTCAAAAATGGATGCAGTGTTTGGCCAGTGTTGTGCCTCCTCCCTGGAATGAAAGATCTTGGTCAGTGAAGCAGCTGCAGGAAGAGTTAGGAGACAGTCAACAGAGTGAAGCTTAGATGAGTTATGTTGTCATTGTCATTGTCAACCGCTGATGGTCGCGGTAGCCGCTTTATCCCTTTTTTCAAGGGGTCACGGGTAAATAAAGGCTAATGGCAAAGTCTGTTTCTGCCTATTTCTGTGTTGTGGATCAGTTTTACAGAGTGAACTGGTTATGTAATGAGCTGTGGTTACTACTTCACATTTGAATGATTGACATGCTATTATTTATAATGCTGATGATAAGGTACACATTTTTGCACAATACTTGTGTCGCCCAATCTTGTATAACTTTTCATGTACGAGTTTCCATATTTTAAAGCTTCTGTGTGTATGAACTACTCGGCTGTTGTCATAATTGTATGTCGGCTCGTCTGATGAGAGATTATTATTATTACGCTCTTTCCTCTTTTCATTCTTGCATTCCTGCTACTCCTGTTTTGTCTCCTAGCTGTCTTCATCTTTTTGCTGATTTTCAATTTCCTCATTTTCCCTCCCCTTTCTCCCCTTAACACCGCCTTTATGCCTGTTTTTTTCCACATTTCTTTAACAGACTTGATCTCAAATGAGTATTTTTTTACTCTGCCAGTGAGACAAAATCAATAAGATGAAACACTCAATCTAAACATGGAGAGACAATGGAGAACAGAAGTAGAACTTCTCACTATTTGTTGTTTTGCTCTTTTTGCCCCTTTCCAGAAAATTCTGGGAGCATTTTGTCTCCATCTGCCACGAGAACTCGAGCCTACACGGCATCACGTTTGAGCAGATCAAAGCTCAGCTGGAGGCTCTGGAGCTCAAGAAGACCTACGTTCTGAATCCTTTGGCGCCAGAGTTCATCCCCCGTGCTCTCCGACCCATGCAAGGCCACCACTCTTCTTCGCAGGCCCTCCATCCCCACCATCATCCACACCCTCAGCATGCACAGCCCGCCTCCAACAAGCAGGGTCCACAGCAGCAGCAACAGCAGCAGCAGTCACCCCCTAAAGTAAGATGTTCTTGATAAGGGAGGGCACAGTGGCATTTTCAATATGGGCATTAAAAAAAACTTGACATTGTACTGTAAAAATTAGGGAAAAGAAAGAGAAAAAAAAGATGCATGAAAGGCTGATATAAATAGATTCCGTCAAAGAATGACATCACTGGATGTGTGTACACTTTTTTTCCTTCTATAAATACTGAAAATAACAATTTAGAGTTTCATGTGTAGGGAGGAGAAGAGAGAGAAGACAGAGTGGGAAGGCAGAAATGAAATGGAAGCAGTAGAGTAGAGGATGTTTTGAAAAGCTCAAATGTTGTAGGGTTTCCAAATGTAACACATTAGATAACCACTTACTAGTTTGTGGGAATAGTAAACAAATCATCAGGAATAAATTGAGTGCTTCCTGTTTTTATAGCAGGAACAATGATAAAAGCTTTACACATGCGGCCACAAAGCACATATCTATTAAAATGAATCAGTTCAATTTTCACAACAGGAAATTATTTTATGGTCGGTCATTTTAGTCCCAGGGAAAAAGAAGGAACACAGATGGGAAATTAGCATTATAGGTTTGGCGGAAGGATGCGTTGTTTAATTGTTCAGCTTGGGGTTGAAATGTGTTTGTGTGTCCGTCCTCCCTGCCTGCCTGCCCTGAGGTAAAGGTTAACGAAATCACCACAGCTGCCAACCTGCTGCCATCACCCACTGGGCCTAATGAGCCGCAGCTCCGCAGCAGCAGCCGGCTTTAGAGACGCACACACACAGACACACGCACTTCCCCTATCCCTCTCTCCATAGTTACAGACACAGTGCGACCAATGTACGTGATGTATTTTATTGTTTCCCACAGCATATACAACATGTTGTTAATTTAAAGGTCAGACCATTCATGGGTTTGCTGTATATGGTTGATGAAACCACTGTGGTATAAAGCCAAAATAATCCAAACAAATGTCATGTAATAATAGATTATTTCCTAAACTTTAAAAAGTTTTTCACCGTAGCTTCTGATAAAAGCAAAAAAAAAAAAATGACGCTGTCGCCGATGTTCCATGTTGCTTGTAACTATTACACCCAAGTTGTCAAAGTTATTGTAGTGTTTCCTTGCATTACAATGAGCACAGAAGAACCAAGTGGAGATGTTGCACTTTTTCCCCCAGTTGACTGTTGGTGTCAAAATCCTTATTTAATCCTTAATGATGAAATGATGAATAACTAAAACATGAATGTGTCTTAAGGCAGAAAAGACTAAACACAATTTGTAGTTCTAATTTCTTGTAAAACATATTCATTAAAACCAACTTTCCATTTCAAGTGGTATTTTTGGTGCCGCTGCTTCAGGCAACTGGACTGTTTCCATATTTTTCAGCGTAACAACTACCAACAACACAAAACATGAGTTTATTAATTCTTTTAGTCTATAATGGAGATGTGAAAACTGTGCCAGGCTGCCAGTCTGACTGGATCAGCAGTCAGACTTCATTTTCCAAGGGAATTTCATGCCTGGTGGCAGACAAAACTGCATAGTGACAGGGAGGCTCATAGGGAACCAATTTAAATGGTGCAATTATTCTATAGCTGTCGTGCAATTAACATTCACTTCATGATATGTTCAAGCAAAAAAACTTGTTTATCAACACCAAGCATGCAACGTGTTCGTTGTTCGGCTGCCATTTATAAGAACTATACAGTGCGCTTCAGTTGACCTCATATTGTTCAGTGCTTTCCACTGACACAGATGGTGTTTTGGCTTAGTATGCAAGGCTGTGGCACTTTTACCACAATGTGATAAAATATGTCTCACATGAAAAAAGCTTTTCGTAGTTTCAGCTGAAAACAATTGTCATTTTTAATTGAGGAAAGATGCTTTACAAGTTCTTTTTTCAAAAAACTGTTATTACTTCTTATTGTGTCATTATGTGTAAATCAGAAATTATATTTGAGGTGGTATCAACTTGGTATTAAGTCAAACTTGTCTGACTTTCTCTTAGCACATATACTTACTTGACACACATTTTTCTCTCCTATTTGTTTATTGAATTTCCAGCGACACAAGTATTAAAAAAAGTAACATTTTGAGTTTCAGTATTGTGTCAGATATAGCATTAATAAAAGAAAATGCACTACATCAAAACAAGCAAAAAAGCTCAACAAACAACACATCGGTTACCTTCAAATATAAAATTCATGTAGCAGGAAAATAATTTTGAGATTAAATTAAATAGCTAAGTAACAAAAGCAACGACCAAATCACATGAATATGAGTGGCTGGATCCTGGTGACATCTGTCACACGTGGGGTCAACATTAGTATACATTTAAGAGAGCCTGACCTTAGTGCATGTGTATGATCTCAGGATCAGACCATGTCTAGCTCAGGTTGGTGAGGAGTATAACTGTAATAATAACATTACAAGAAACCAGTGCCCCTGTTGAAAGTCACTATACAAACAGCTTGTATTTTTAAGATCCAGTTAGTGGTACTTTTCATTCTCAGCACACCCCTGCTGTTTGAGAAAATTGATCATAAGAGACTAAAAGGAACATGCTTGTCAGTCTTCGCCACTATTAAACTCATACTTTTCAAAGGAAATTTTGTAGCAGGGCATTTATGACTAGATCAAATAACCATAGCACTAGACCATGGGCACCATTTTCAATCTGGTGTGTCTGGCATTACTCGGTTAATGTTACACCTTAGAATAGCAGCAAGGCGAAGCTGCCTCTGCGACGTCAATATCTCAGACGTCAGTCAGTTCCAAGGAGGGGATCCCGTTCCAACTAAATACTTACATAATTGCGTGTTTATTTAATACAAAGTCACATCAGGCAGCTTTGTACTTGGCCATATTTTAAAGAGAAGCAGACATTGGCTTTGCTGCGTGAGAGGCTGTCAGGAAAGGAGGCCCTGCCAGACTTGGTTACTGACCTTGGAATTGGTACCTGGGCTCGTTCTCGCAAAGTTATATCAACATAGTCTGGCTGTCTTTCAGAATTTGCAGTTATTTAATGCTGATATTACTGAATTTGCCCTATCGCTGAGCGTCTCATTAGCAGAATTAGTCTAATTTTACTCAACGAATGACCTTTGCCCTTCCGTTCAGACAGGAACATATTACATAATTTCTGCAACAAGTAAAGACGTTTTGTGATTAATTGTTTTCCATTCTTTGTTCATAAGAAGTAATAATCTATATAAAGATAAAACAAGTGTAGTTTGTGAACTTTATATGGTTAAATTAAAATAATTGTTTTCCTAGTAATATGAAATATGTGTCTTTATACCTTTTAAGAGCTAAAAAATAGCTTTATTTTCATAGCAACATAGCAGATCACATGGAAGGGAGGATGTTGAGTAAAGCATACCCACTGTCAAAGACTATCTGTTAACAACACATACACTTGGGAGAGACTGCGTGCTTCAAAACCAGCCACTCAGACAGCTCAAAGTAGAGTGTTGTGTATATTTGCCTGTAATGATTAATAATGCACCAGATACAATCCACCTAACCTCAGGTACAGGGAGATCTCGTGAGCCCAGTGTGTTTTGTGTGTCTGTGTTTTCATACACCATATATATAGGTTCACGAGTGCACACACACCACAACATGAGCAGCTGCACTCTACTTGCATTAATACATATGTGTCAACATTGATCAGGATTAAGTTCTCACTCCCTGTGTACTCGAACAGTAGATGAAGAAGCAACCTGGAGATAAAGATTCTGTCCGATGGAGAGTTTTAGTGAAGGAGTTCAGTTAATGTCATCTCACAGTAGAAAGAAAAGATGTTTCTTGGCAGACACCTGGGTTGTGTCCGAAATCACTATTTTACACATTCACTACTCCCTGCTCACAACATAGGGAGTTTTACATAGTGGCCTGTATAGTTAGCTCATACAGCAAATTAAATAATAATTGGTGACACCGTTGGGTTAATTTTTTTAATGCTTGCTTGGTTAGTGACCATTGGTTTGACACTACTTTTGACGATGCATTGTGGGAGATTTTGAGTCAACTATATAGTGGATATTAAATCTCATTATACCTTCAGACAGCTCTACAAAATGGTGAACTCACTATACAGACCACTGTATAGTGGGTTGTGAGTGATTTCAGACACAGTCCTGGACTCAGAGCAGAATGATCATCCAGATTGATCCAGAATAAACTACCCTGACCATGTTTGTTATGAAAGAATGTTTCCTAATGCAGTGGTATGGCTCTGAAGTGTTTTTATAGATTTTCTCTAGTACAGAGATTCCCTGTAAGCTGTATTGATTGATTTGAACAAACTAAACAACACAAGATTAGTGCATACGAAAACATGCAATTCTATCAGACTGAAACCAAAAATTGATCCATAGTTTTGTCCCCAAACGTGATCCATTGATAATGAATAGTGGCTCTTCAATTTAAGTGTTGTTATTATTGTTATTATTATTATTATTATTATTATTATTATTATTATGTTATTAAATATATTTGTGGTTAACGAGTGAAACTATCACTGTGAGAAAAGGAGTTTAGTGGATACACATTAATACTGTGTTCATACTGTAATTTAAGGACAGTAAAGAGACCATCTGAGATTGTATCAAAGACCACCTACATGACAGTACTGTATGAAGTGAATTTGAGACGGGAGATTTCTAAATCTCTTTTTAAAAACAAAACAATAATTTTGAACCCCATGTTTTTAAGGAAAAGAGATACTTTCATTCTGCACCTTTCTACAAGCTCTGTAGTTCCATTATTTTGAAGAAAAAAAAATTGTCTACCTAAAAATATTTTCTTTATGACCTTTAAATCTGCCCTACAGCGCTTTTCTCATAAAATTGATATTTTCTCTGCCATAACCATTGTACTGTAGTTTAACTCCTAAATCCACCCATCATTGGTCAAGTGTTGCTTCCTATAGCTGTTGTGACAGATGAAGGCAATCAGAACCGTGCTGCAACTGTTCCAATCTTGCTTTACAGTTAAAAGGCCTGTGTACTTACCCGATATTCAATCAAACTTGACCACTGACTAAAGTTTGTAATGTTCTTTTGTCTTGCAGGGGAAACATGCAAACCATGCAGAGCACCTTCCACCTGAAGGATATGGTGAGTGTACCCTGCTGCCTGTGTTAACCCCTGTGTTCTCCATTCTGGGGGAAAACCCTAGAAAATTATAATCTATGGTAATTTCATGAACTATTTAGGTTTATACCTTAAAGCTGAGTCAATCTTTATGGATGTCTTGAAGAAAATGGGAAACCATATACAGTATCCCAACTGTAGGATGTTCAGACTTTTTTAAGACCAGAAAGGTAGATATTTCTAAGGTTTAATCCACCATTGATAAACTCTGCTTAAAAAAGTCAATGTCCTTGTATTCTAACACAGTTGAAATCTATAAAGATAAAGATATAACAATCACATTTTTACACAGAAGCATACAGTATATTAATGAAAAAAAATCCATCCACATCCACACAGCATTTCTAGCCTTGTCATTGTGTGTTATGGTAAGGCTTTACAACAAGGCAACAGTGGAGGAGTATACATTGTTTCTGCCTTCACACAACCAAGCACACATATCTATAGCTTGGTATGAGCCACTCTTATGCAGCAGCCCAGATGGATGCATGAATACCTGAGGCTATTGAAGCCATCAGAACGATGCAGCCTTGAACAACACAGCAAGGAGTTGTTAATACGCCACTTTCTGGACAAGACATCCAGCAAGTAGGCTACTAATTTAGCTATTTTGTGAACGACAGCTTGGATGATGCTTTCACCATTTCATGCATAAGTCATGAACGCAAAACTAAATATTCAGCTAATAGTAACAGTTATTAACTCATGTTTGTATGTATATACTGTAGTCATGCTGCAGTCTCATATGTGTTACAGCTGTACTTTGTTGTTGAGAGTAATAATTTAATTTGTTTTACATTCCTTTAATCACAACAATATAAAGTCACTAATAGTGAATTGTTGAACATGGCTGTTAAGATGTGTTACATTTTTTTTCTTAAATAAGTATTTATTTGATTTATTATCCTATTATACTCTATAATAGTTACTAGTGTAGTAGTAACACTGCTGCCTTCCCACATAAAGATTAAAACAAGTTGGCCTCCAGCTATTTATATGTTGCCCTCCTGTCTCTTATAGAATCATAGATATATAGATATGCCTTAGATATCAGTTGTCATCACATTAGGATTAAGATCCACTTGAATTACTTTGCCACATTCTCTCATTACAGTTCAACCCAACCCAGCCATGCTGATGGGAAACCCTATTCGGGCATTCACACCACCCTTGGGTGGAACACCAGCTGGCATGGGAAAGTCACCCAGTCCTGTTCAGAGGATAGATCCGCACACAGGCGCCAGTATCCTCTACGTTCCAGCAGTGTATGGTGGCAACATGGTCATGTCCATGCCCCTGCCTGTAAGTTCTCTGCCTCAGGTAACAAACTGACTTATGTAAGTCTCTATACTTAGGTAGTGTCAGCCAATGTGTGACATACTTCATATACTGCGAAGAGTTCAGTCAAAGAATATGTCACAGGAATGTGTAAAAACAATGTGCGTATTTAGTCAAGAATCACAGTTATTTCATAATGTGAGTGTATCAGTTGTTGTTTTTTATACAAAGTGGCCAGCCCAGGTTAATTAACATCAGATCAGGCTTGTACTGTATTTCCTTTGGATTTATTGTTGGTTGATGTACTGCACTATCATCTATGGGGACAAAAGCCTTTATTTACCAGTTACTGTACTGTCTACTGTTAGTAGGGGTGTAACGATTCACCAAATTCAAAGTCCTATTCATACCTTTTTTTCTCCTCCTTTTTTTGCTTGTTTGTTCTTTTTGTATTTTTTTTCAGGGGGATGGGAGTTTTGTGGAGAAAAAGACAAAAATAATTCTGCCTTTTAACTAAATTAACTTTAATTTGGATTACCAGGAACACTAAATAACACTGATGTTTTAATAATTGTATAAATTGATTTCACATAAATTTACATATTAAACAAAGATAAATAAAATACTCTTAGTAAGTGCAACAAAATGCTTAGAAGTTATGAGCAGCGCCAAAATGCACCATGTACAAAAAAAGCAGGTAGATGTTTACTGCAGAACAAGTGGTGGTGATGAGATGGGAGTTCTGTTTGAGGAGAAAATTTCCTTTTTTCTCCTAGTTTTTATCCTTTTTGGGAACAGGACTGACAGCTGACTGAGGATCAGTTTCAGAATTGTAACACCCCCTACATCTAAGACGAGGGGCAGTACACAAAATAACATCTCTTTGATTTGCTCTAACACAACTGATTTAGTATATTGCTTCTTAGGAATTGGGTCATTTGTTTTCATATTTTACTGGTATTTATCACTGTTATTGATAAGGTGCATATCCATAATCCACAGTATGTGTGTACCTCCCTGTCCTTTGGCATGGTGTATTGATCTGTCAATCTGTGTTTTTATTTTTCCCAGTTGCCTTGGCCAGGTTACCAGAATCGCTTTGCTGTGGACCCTCGCATCATGAGCCACCCAGCAGCCATGGCCTACAACTTTAATCTGCTTCAGGCCCAGAATCGAGGCTCCCCCATCCCTTACAGTGGGGTGGCCCACCCGTCTCCTCTAGGAATGGGCCAGCCCAGCCCTGACAAGGAGCTACAGGCCGACCCCATCAGAAATGGTATCCCTTGATTTTAAATATCATATCAAGCAAAAATCACAATTTTACTATCATTGTATGCCCTTAAATAAATAGAAAAGCCAGCTGATGGTAATAATTTTGTTTTTGAACTGTTTTGTTTTTATTTTCCTTCTTAGGTAAATTAGAAGGATGTCCCAAGTCAGAACAGAGCCGTCTTCAGACACCAGAGAGGAAAAGCTCAGACATGAAGGAAAAACAGGCAAGTTGTTGATTTTTGATGTGTTTCAGTTTTTGACAAGATGTAACTCATTAATCAAATGTAGAGGCACATTACGGAAGCTGGTAAGCCTGTACTTACTGTGTTTGGATTGGTTTTATTTTTTTCTTCCAGGGAGATTTAGACACAGGCCAAAGTCGAAGTCTAGACTCGCAGTCAGATGGGCTTGTTGGATTTCCTAATGCACTGCTTCATCGAAAAGACCCCTCAGCCACCCAAAGACCCCTCAACTACCACCTGGCACCACCCAACCCGGCTTTCCCTCCACATCCTGCCAGTGGAAGAGCCTTCCCCCCACATTATCCAGTCTCCAGGCTTCCTTACCGGGTCAACCAGCCTCAACACCCAGGGATGGCCCAACAGAGTCAACAGCAGCAGCAACAGCTCAGCCCTGCCTACACTGGTGGTAGCCACAGCGCTTCCTTCTTCAGTGGCCCCATACCCCCTCACAGGGCTGTCCAGTCTCCCACTTTGGATGGGCCAGAGTCTGGAGGGGTGGAGGAGATGAGTAGCTCTATTAGGACTCCAATGGGCCACCCAGGCGGCCACCACCCAGGCCTGTCACAGCATAACAGGGTCAACAGCTTTGGGGAGGACGGACAGGATGGAAGTCTGGGAGACAGCCTGGGTGAGTGGAGCATCATCATCTTCTTCCTTTTTAAGGGAAACGGAAATAGTAAAAACATCCTTGAAACACAATAGTGTTTTGTTTACTACTTTTATAAATTCTCTTCTAATCAATTGGAAGTTCAATACCAATTTAGTTTTACCAAGGAAAATCAAAGTGGAGGAAAATGCAGATGCTATTTATACCAAATTTTTCTAGACTTGCTCATTGATGTTTAGTCTAGACTTGCACAAAATAATGACATACCCTTATGTCAATGATTGAAACAAAATTAATGACTGATTTTGCTAAATCCTTTGGGCCACAGGAAGCTGCCTTCACCCTTCTTAAGTTTGAATTTCTACATTTATCTTTGATTTGTTTGTAATTATCTCAGAAAAGGAGTAGTGCTTGGTGTAATTAAATACATTTGCAAATAAATGCTCTTAAGCTGAAAACTGAATCGAATTAATGATGATGATGTGAATCATCATATTGGGGGAAAAAAAAAAAACGTTTTATGCATCTCCAGTTCTGATTGACTGAGCACTGAACAATATCGGGTAGCCTTGAAAATTGGTCAACACAAACAATATGTAACTAAAACTAAAACCTAAAATTAACACAGGTGACTTATTTATTTTAGTTTGCATATTTGTCAGATTTCATAGGACAAATTGCCAAGCAGCAGAGCAGCAGTTTTCTTTTCATTGTTGCCATGTATTGCTTTAGATTGTTCATTTTTGATGCCTGGGTTGTTTTTCTGTGCTATTGAGAGCAGTTGGAAATGTGTGGGCCACTGTGGCCCTCAGTTGTGTGGCCAACAGCTGTGCAGCTGTTTTAGATGTGCTTCAACATTCATGAACATGTTTGGGAACTGTCCTTCTCTAAATATCAAGGGTTGGCAAGCTTAGCAGGATGGGGAATTTGATGCTGTGTGGTTTGGTCCCACCAGGAGAGTGACTGTTACTCATTGACACAGTCTGACTCGGTGACCCTCGACTCCTAACTTTCTGATGGGATCCTCTTTAACTCTTCCCCTGTTCACCCTAGCTTAGCTGTATTGCCACTTGCTGGCGCCTTAGGCTCAGCTCAGAAAATCCAAAAATCCAATTCTGTTTTATGCCACCACAAACCAATATACAAGGTAATATAACTTAACTAATTTTGCTCCTTAAGCTTTATCAATGAAAGAGGGTGACAGTGTACAGTACCAATAAGGACAACCCCAGAGACTCTGAAACTAACCACATGGTTGCCCTTTCAGACCTCCAGGGTCCCTTGGCTCTTGAGGCCCTGAGCCAGCAGCAGCAGCAGCAGCAGGCAGCCAGGCTGGGCCAGTGGGGGGAAGCAGCAGGCCCTTTCCTCCAGGGCAGTGTCGCCTTCCCTCTGCCCCAACAGCTCGCCCACCTTGCTCAGCCCGGCATGGCTCGCTTCCCCCACCAGCTGCTCCGGGCAGCTAGTTGGGGTCTTAGTGCCAATATGGAGGATGAGGCTGTCAATTCTGCCTCCTCTGGGCCACCTTTCGCCAGGTTAGTATGTATTCTTTGTCATGCTGAAGAAATGTTAAAGTTTACTACTGAACATGAAAGCATTTTTGTGTAAAGTAGATCGACTATTGTCCTTCCCAAACAGTTTTTTTTCCTTGCTGCTGCTTCCAACATGATACCACCTTCAAATGTAAAGTAATAAATGTTTTAATACCCAGGTACCCGGGTCTCTTGAGAGAGATGCCCCCACAGGAGCAGCCTGAGCCCAGGGAAGCAGCTGAGATGCAGCCTCCACCTCAATCTCGCCTGCTCCAGTACCGCCAGTCCCAGCCCCGTGCCTCCGGTGACCCTTCTTCCTCTTTAGCCGCCTCCTCCAATCATGCTGGCCCATTCCCATCAGGACCTTACTCCCACGACACCGGCCGCGATCTCCTTAATGACAACCTTCTCAACAACCCAGCTCTGCAGCAGCAGCAGCAGCACCCGGGGAACCCGATGTATAATACTGGTAGCTTCCCACATCAGCCACCAGCCCACTCCGCCAGCCCCCCTCCCTCCCAGGTCAAATACCTTCTGCAAGAGGCTGCCCAGTGGTCTCATGGTGGAGCTGCGTCAGTGAGCCCACCACAGCAGAACCACCTGATGGGGAACCAGGGCCACAGCCTTCCTTATGGACTGCCCATCATGGCTCACCCCAGCAGGCAGGAGCAAGTCCATCTGATGCAACTTCATCATCAGCACCAGCAGCAGCAACAGCAGCAGCAACAACAACAACAGCAGCAGCAGCAGCAGCAACAACAGCAACAACAACAACAACAACAACACCAACAACAGCAACAGCAACACCAACAAAGTCAAGGTCCAGACCAGGAGTCCTACCACCCATTGTCCCCCAGAACATCAGCAGCCACAGCCCTTCACAATGTAGATGAGGTAAGGGTTATTTATTTCTTTGAATATTATCAGTGATTTGACAGCACTGTATTTATATGCACATCTCCTACAGAATACATCAGAGAAAAAGATCTTATTTTATCACTCTTTCTCACTTTCTACCTGGCTATTGATTTCTATATATGGGGTAATGCTTACTGTAAGCATTATACTGTGATGAGACGTGTGAGGCTTTCCTCACATATTCAGCTGTAAATGTTGCATGGCGTAAAGATTTCCAAGCTCCTGATTGAATTTAAATGATCTATGCTGGCAGGCAAATGTGGATAATTAGGGGCCTAAATTACCCAAATTTGACAGAGATGGAAAATGAATATTAAGATAACTCAAATGCTGTACTATAAGCAGAAGATTGGTTACGTGCATGCCTTTTGTTTTTGTGCTTAGGATGAGATAAACACTTGTGAGCTGATTTTGTCTTCTTACCTTTATCTTTTTTAAAGACCTTACGTTTATTAGGTGCAAATAGGGCTACAACAATTGGTCAATAAATTGAGTAGTCAGTCGTGAAGAAAATGAATTACCATTTTAATTACCATGTAATTGTTTGTTATTTACAAGCAAAATGTCAAACATGGTTCCAACTGTATGCTTTGTATGCAATCTGCAGATGAATCCATAATGAAAACCGTTAATTGTTAGTTTCAGTCCTAGTAGCGAGTACGATGTGATTATTTTGTGAGAGCTGCAGTAGGAGGACTTGACTCTGCAGCTACTCAGGCCACCAAGGCGTTATTTTTGAGGTCATTTATTCTGTCTGGCTCAATACCTTATTTTCAACCTTCGTATCCATCTTACCTTCCTGTACAGTATGAACCCAGAGGTCCGGGCCGGCCTCTCTATCAGCGTCGGATCTCCTCCAGCTACCCAGAAGAATCGTCTCCAGCCAACGCCCACAATGCCCTGTCCCAGCAGCCCCAGCCCTGTACGTCAGACCCCCAGGAACACCCTCATCCACACATACAGCATCATCAGCACCCACATGCCCCCTACGGTTATCCCTCGCATGACCTCTGGCCCAGTAACGGTGGGGGTCCCGGTCCGTTCCAGAACATTCCATGTAACGGAGCCGGCACACTCGCTCAGCATCGGGACCTTATGGGTAGGTATCACCAAATACGATGTTAGAAGGACTACTATTTACTATGCTCTATCTAAGTTTAATTCACCTCTCCTACTTTTTCGATCCTCTGGCAGCTTCCAAGGCCCTTCGTCAGACGGAGGAGCAGGTGAAGGCCGAGGCCACAGCGGCACAGCAGACGCACCCACACGCCCTCAACTCCCTTCAGCACCTCGGACAGTTTCCTCCTCTCATGCCCAAAAACAAGCAGCAGCCGCGGCCACAGGCTCCCACAGAGGCCAGCCAGGGGGCTCCAAATTTAAGCAAACCACCCACCATGTCCTATGCCAGCGCCCTCCGCGCTCCACCCAAACCCCGAGCTGTTCGCCCGGAGCAGGTCAAAAAGAACAGCGACCCTCTCTCACTCCTTCAAGAGCTGAGTATAGGAAGTTCAAATGGTAGCAATGGGTACTATTCCTATTTTAAATGAGTGTCACCCCCCCCCCACATAACAAATAAGTGATAAAAATATAAAACAAAACACAAAAAAAAAGCAAAACAGTTTCTAAAAACACAAAAAATAGTGCAAAGTGCATTTACAAATTGTTTCTATCAGTAGGTTTGTTTTCTGCATTTTGTTTCATTTTAACTTTTTATTTGTAACAGTCCTCTTTTCTCCTGTTTCACATATCTGTGAAGAAAATAAGTATATATAATGAATGCATTACTGGTATATATACATACTCATTATGTATATATGAATATATACTTATATTATCTACACTTGTATATGTACGTAATGCTAAAAAATAAAAAAATAAAAAAATAAAATAAAAAAAGGTGAGATTTGGTTGACCACTTAGCTACCTGCATATTTTTCCTTATTGAACTTGATTTTGTTGCTTACTAAATACGTATGTTGAAGTTTTTATCATTTTGTATTCCTCAGTTTTGAGTGGACGTTATGTCTTGATTTTCATACTACTGTAGTCGTGGTAACAGACAAAAGCTAAGTGGTCAACCGACACAGGAACTACATGGAACAGTGTATAGAAGTAGATAAAATTTTCCTCTAATCTGTACATATAAAGAAAATAAAAGACTGAATTGTATGCCACAGACATGTCCTTAAATTCCTGTATCATGCTAGCATTTGCATTATGAATAATTTTTATTTTTTTGTTTGTTGGCTTCTGATCCTTAATTCTTAGACACCCTAACACTGGGAAATCATCCTCAGTGATTTAGTCGTACATGTGATTATTTACTGAAAAATACCAATACAGATATTGAGTGCGCATTTTTTTTTTCTTTTCTCACCAATTTCTCATCGGCAACAGGTCGTTACGGTGTGAAAATGTAAGAACAGCAACAGCCATGTCCTTCCTCCTTTGTTTATGTTAAGGATCAGAGAACACCAGACATCGCTTTCTGTGATAAGATTTTCCCAGACTGCTTCTCTTGTGGCAGATGCTCACTCGTTTTATTTTAATTTCTTTCCTCGTCAGAATCTTCACCAGGGAAATTTTCTCAGTAACTGCTGGTGGATATAAAATGTGTTGTTTTTTTCTTTTTGTCACTAATGAACTTTGAGCTTTTTTTTTTTTTTTTTTTGAAAAGGTTGCAGTACTCTGAGGGTTTGTGAAAGTGAAGAGAGAGTGGTGAGGTCAGAGTGGTGTGTCATGATGGGTAGGTTGAAGCTGAGGGTGTGAACCACACTGCCAGTCAGATGTTTTTGAACAAGCTAAATGTTTGTTAGGCTTTTTTGGTTAAATCTGAACTAGCCAACACTGTCAATTTATAGTAAATACACATCAGTAATATACTAACATTTGTGACTTTTTATTTTATTTTATCAGAAATGCCTGAAATGGTGATCACTGTAGCAAACAGCACACTGTGTATAATCACTGCTTTTAATATTCTGTTGGTCTCAGAGATATTCTGCAGTCAGTCAGTTTCTAGATACATTTTCATAGTGGAAAGCCAAACTGCCTAAAGATTCTATGTCATTTTCTCTGTAAGACTTTTAATCCCAGCATAATATGAAAATAATAAACAATAATCACTTCAATCTCTCGTAAACTGATATTTTTAACCATAGAAAAGTCCAAAGGATTTCCCTATCCCCACATCTTTCAACACTCTGCTCGAGATTTAACCAAAAAAGAAACAACTCCATAAGCTGTTCAAAGACATGACTCTTAATGTATCTGTTTGTAGACTGTGCATAATAAGAATGAATGGGTAATGTCGTGGGAATTGTTCCCGCTCTTTTGAGGAGTTACATTATTAACGTTTTTCAGTCTGATCTGATCTGGCATATTAACATTAAAGCAGTAGATGGATCTCCCTTTGATTTAATAGAAACGTCTCTGACCACGCTTAACATTTGCTATAGCCACATGACTTTTTTCCCCATCGTACAACCTCGAACAGGTGATGAACATGACAAAGGAACATTGGGGTTCAGTCACTGAGGCCACACAGCTACATGCACAGGTTTCACTGCTTTATACCCTGATGATTAAAGTCCATCGCAGGTAAAATATAAAGAGATGCTGATACACTCTGCCGAGGTTTTTTCTGTTATGATAAAAGCAATCCTGGAAACATTCATCCAGTGTTCTGTCCTGTTATATGTAATTCATTACACCATCCACTGCCCCATTTGCGAATTGGTAAAACTGTAATGAAATTCTCCCACTGTTTCATGGCTTTTAGTCACTGTCAAGTCTCTTAAAACGTCACTTCCTCAGAAAGTTATGACCCCACTGCTAATAACTTCGGTGTGTTTTGAACAGTCAGCGGAGCGCTTTATGAAGCTTTGGTTTTATTTTCAAGTTTTCACATTGTTATTTCCACGGTCCAGAATTTTTGACTTGGTCGGAGAACAACACATACTTGTAAATATGCATTTTCTAGGTATTTACAAACAAGAACTTTGGGAGCGCCTCAATTTTGTAGAAGCTGTTCAAAGAAGAGGTTTGCCCTTTTTAATTATGCAAATTCACTAATAATAATAATGATAATGATAATAATAATAATTCTAGAAATGGACGACAACACACCTGTTGGTAGTTGCAACACCCCTTGTTGTAACTTTTTAGATTTTTTTAAAATGGTATCCGGCTGATTTGACAAAGAGGAGATTTTTCTGTTGCAGCTGTTATAAGATGACTTCTCCCACTGTACAATACATATTTTTAAGTAAATGTTGCTGGATGTGTCCTGTTCTGTTTTCTCACCACCTCACAGCTGTACAACAATCAACTTTGATTTTTTTTTTCTTTTAAATGTGAAGACTGTTTTCTTTTCATGCATGTTGAGATGACCTGGCTGGTTTTTATCCCTGTTTTTATCAGTTTGTATTGATTTGTGGTTGAAGAAAAAAAAAAAAAAAGGAAAAAAAAAAAGAAGCTTTTGTTCAACCTACAGAGTCAAATTTTGGTATATTATTTGATGTGTACAATAACTTGTGACATTATCAACAAAACTATTATAATACTTTACTAACATGTCAATCAAATATGTAATGGTCATGTAAGTTTTTTTTTTTTTTTTCGTTTGTTTTTTTTCTGCAGTTACCTAGCAGGGCTAAAGCTGAGGTTGCTCCCTGGTGTGCGACGTATTGACGAAGCTTTGGACGTATTTTGTTTTGGGGGAATCATTTTTCCACAAAGCAGTCTAACGGCTAATCTCCGAAGTTGTGCATTACTAATATTTCACCGCTTCTTCACATACACTTTTATTTATTTTTGAAGCAGAAGAGATTGAGCCAAAGACATCTTAAAGTGATTTTATTCACAAATTTATATTACCAATTTGTCTTTAAGGCTTAATTTTGTCCCATTTATTTCTCTAAAATCAGTTTAAGAAAATCTTTGCTTATAATTAATGTTTTCTCAACCCAATATTTCACTATAAATCATCCCGTGAATGCTTTTCTTGAGAACATTCTGTGTTGCCTTTAAAAGAAAACAAAGCGAAACCATCGTGTGTGCGTGTGTGTGTGTGTGTGTGTGTGTGTGTGTGTGTGTGTGTGTGTGGCACATGGAAAGGGAGCAACCTTTTGCCCAGCCAGTAGAGAGCACTGTGTTCAGCCTTCTATAAACGCCACATCTCTTCCTGTTCTCTGTTTGCTCTCCTCTGTTCTTCCCTCGCTGCAGTGAATCAATGGCACACCTGTTCTCCCAGCCTCCCAGTCCCATTGGTTCCTCCCTCGTGGGTACAAAATAATGAATAGATCTGTTTTACTCTTCTTCATTTCAATTGGTGGTGGTTATAATAAAGGATTTAGACTGTGTTTCAAAGGTTTATTTTCTTTTTTTATTTGTTTCTCTATTAAAGTGTTTTTATTGAAACTGCTGGAGTTCTGTTTTTTTTTTTTTTTTTTCCATGCCAGAAGTACTCTGGAGAGGCCATTCTGTTGAGCTGAGTCACCATCTATAGGAATTATTAAGGGCAGGGTTTAGCTTTATTTTCAAGTGGTTAACTGTGAGAACAAACATCTGAGCAGGGAGAAAGAATATGTTAAAGGAGACATAATATGCTCAGTGTTTCCCATTAATCGACGAGTCTCTGGCATCTGGCTTTGCTGCACCATAGTCTCACATTGATCCAAAAAGATTTGTTCACCTCTCATAATTGCACTGTGGACCTCTAACATTTCATGCCGTAGCGTGTCTTTCACTTCCACAAGCTCTCTCTCACACACATGCCCCACTCATAGGTAGCCAAGGTGTACGATGTTTGCCATTTGGCGACCTGCTCTATTTTAGCGTTCTTTCTAAATCATTTCATTTTATTCCGTGTGAGAGAACACTATCTGTGAACATGGAGAGAGACGTTCGTTATCAGCCCCTTTACGTCCACCTGGTTCAATACCATGTTGGGTTGGATGTTTTTTTCTGTGCACTACTCGATCAAAACAAAACCTCCTCGACAAGCGGCTTACCTGCTGTTGTAAAAACGGAATCTTGGGAGTCCACGGAGTCGACACATATAATCGCATTCAAAAGTTCACATACACTTCATTTCAAATGATTTTTACAGCTCATTGTTCTTTGATGGAATGAGTGGAACAAAAAACATTCATGAGGTTTGCTTCAAATCTGATTTTATTATGGGTCTTCTGACAAAGTGACAGCTGGCTCAGAAGTATACATACGAAAAAAAGGCAAATTATTATCATGTGTTTCTGGATAACAAAACCTAAACAAAAACAAACTTTTATGGAAAGGGTGATTAAAGAGGCAAATCCATTCAGTTTTGAGATCAGATATTGCTAAGGGATTTGTAAATAGATATATGTTTAATATTGTGTCTAGGGCCGGGACTCGATTAATTTTTTTAATCTAATTAATTAGAGGCTTTGCTATTAATTAATCGCGATTAATCGCATTTTAATCACATATAAATATTTGACCTGAGAACAGTGAGAAGTAATTTTTTTCACATGGATTTTTAGTATACCATTGAATAATGACTGAATACATAAGCTTAAGCAACAAAATATTGTTTATTTTTGCTCAACCAAGTCCAACAGACCAGTGCAATTTTTGCCATTAAGTGTAGCGGAAGTGGGTGTGGCTCCTTGTATTCGGAGTCGGGCTAACGTCCACGCTAGCTGCTAAATGTTTTGCATTGAGGTGATACTTGAGGCTCGATGTGCTGCGGTGATATGCGAATTCCTTGTTGCATAGCTTGCACACAGCCATGCTCTTATCGACGCTTCATCCGTTCGTTTTTTAAAACAAAATTTCCACGGGGCCAACCAAAGCGGTCTCATCAGCTTCTTCATTCATGTTCACTGTGGTTTGTTGTTGTTTGAAGTCATGAACGCTACTTGGTGCTCCAGTATAATCGGTCCGCCTGAAACTCGTCCAGTGAGAAAGATTCCGCGGTGAAAAAATAAGTGCGATTAAAATGCGTTAACGCGTTTTAACGCGTTAACGCGTTGTAATGAATTAATCCTAATTAACGCGTTAAAGTCCCGGCCCTAACTCACGAGAAAATGGTTGACGACAGAAGCACCCAAGGTTGAAGACTGATTGATTTGAGTCATTCATGATTTTTATGGATTTGTAAGGTTTGAGGAAGAAAGGTTTAATAGCTGTTGGGCATCTTGGACTAAATTTATATCCTCATTTAGACTTAACCTGATCTAAGAAGATGAGATTAATATACCACTTCCCCAAAGTTTATGTTGAGCTGCTCAGGGGTTAATTGGCTGCATTGCCAGATCCTTTTTCAGATATTATTATCATTTTCTTCTTATTACCATTTATGAATTAATTAACTTTAATTAACTTTCTTTTTAAACTCCACCTAGGGTTGAGTAAACATATAATAAGGGGCCCCTGTTCTTTACTTACCCACTTACCCAACAGTGAATGTAATTTCAGTGTAATAAGTGGGTTTATCAAACACAAATGTAACTGAACACACACACATGCACACGCGTGTGCGCACACACACACACACACACACACACACACACACATAGACCCCATAGAACACGGAATGTTACATTCTTTAACATTCTATATAATGTCACATTGTAGCTATGATCAGTCTTTGATGTGTGTGTGTCTTTGATCTTTGTCTTTCGATCAAAGACACACCAAACATTCCATGATCAGATATCTTATAGCTGGTACACAAACAGACTACATTATCTGACTCAGGTACACTGTTACAGCACACACCTATTCAGTCTAAGAAGCACCATTTGCTAGCACCATTTACATTACTGAAATTTTTACTTACACTTTGAGATAGATAGAGAGATAGAGAGATAGACTCACTTTTCAAAAATGAATTCAGATTCAGAAAAGGTCCTGCGCTGGAGGCTAAGTCAAAAAGAAGAACAATATAAGAAAGACCGAGAGGAGTGGTTAGAATCTTGTGTTTGTACCAACCTGCAAATACAGAATCTGAAAGAGGAGATCTCCACACTGCAGCTTGAGTTGAACAAGCCTTCACAGAGAGAGAAAGAACTGCAGAAGGAATTAAGGTTAAGTAAGAAAGAGGCTGATGACAACATCTTGTTAAAAGAGACCTACAAAAGAGATAACTCTGTACTCAGAAAGGACTTGGAGAAATGTCACGAAAGTCACAAGAAAGAGTTGATGGAGTTGAAAAAGCAGTATGACGACCTTAAAGAAGACAAAGTCTGCACGGAGGCAGACCTTCGAGGCAGGCCGGAGCAGCAATGCAAAGCATTGAAAGAGCAGGTACACCAACTTCAGTGCCAGGCCGAATCAAAGGATAAACAGTATCATGAGTTGGAGAGGGAGAAAGAGAAGGCCTTAGCGGAAGCTGTTGCAGAAAGAGATGAAGCGAGACAAATGATAAAAACACTGCAATCACAAGAAATCAAAACAAAAGAGGCCACAGCCTTTGACAAACGCATTGCCCACCAGAATTTCATACATAGGACAGAGAAACTGCGTGAGGAGATCACAGAGCTTAAGAATAATGCCAGAAAAGCTCAGAAAAAGATTTCTTGGTTAGAGACAGTGATTGAAGACAAGAAGAAAGCAATTGCAAACAAACATAAGGAGTTTGCAGTTGTAGAGAAGGAAAAGACTGATGTAAGGAAGGTTTTGACTAAAGCAGAGGAATGCAATGCCCTGCTGAGGATTAAATTAGATGAGGTGACCAACAGCAACAAGTTTCTAAATGATCAGGTCCTACAGGCAAAGTCTGATCACGCGGAAGTACAGCAGGCGCTGCTAGAGGCCTATACGAAAGACGAGCAACAAGATGAAATAATAACTACCCTTAAAAATAAAATTGAGGGTATGAGCTCAGGACTAAAGGATTTCAAGAACAGAGTCCATGAATTGGAAACCTTTCAGAAAAGATTTCTTGAGGACCTTCAGAGATGCATGCCTCTGGTCTATGACCACAAGAAATTAAAAAGTAGAATCATTGCCCTCAAAAAACACTACGTAGACAAAAAACATCGCGATCTGATGGATGGCTGTACTGAGGAGGACTATATTCAAAAGATTGCCAACCTCGAGAGAAGGCTCATTCATTGTGCAAAGATACATGGCACAGTGAAGAATATGCAATTGGAGCATGAGAGAGTTATTGACGAATATTGTCACGACAAAAGCTTCTACATCACCAGCTTGAATGAAAAAATAAAAGAGATGACACAGTTAAAAGAAGAGCTAAAAGAAACCAAGGAACAGCTCAGTGAGGCAAAAAAGCCACTACGGCAGAGGGCCAGCTCTTGGTTAAGGAAAAAAATCCTTCGAGGTCCCAGAGTTTCCCCACATATCGCTGAGGACGCACCAGATCACAGTCACACACGCGTCTTCCTAGAAGACGTTACCCTAGCATCACCATCACAATCATCCAGCCAGCTAAATCCTAATAAGGATGATGACACGGTCATACTTGTGAGGCCTTATGTTGCTGATGGTGCCCCACAGGTTGACGTCTACAGCTTCACTTCCTTTTTAACCCAACTTAACCTTGACAGTCATCACTCCTCCACCTCAGGACAGCATCACGATGCCATGGCTCAGTGCGATAATGTTTGAGCAAAGGAGAAGCAGTACTATGGCAAGACCTGCGTAGTCCGCCTCTGATTGGTTGGCTTCATTGATCGCGGAGGAGGTCAAGGGAGAGTCAGTGTGTGTGCCTATGTGGGTTTTCTCCAAGTGCTTTGGTTCCCCCACAAACGAATAGTTTGAAAAAAACAAACCAATCAGAGGTGAAGTAGGACGGGTCTTATGAGAACACGAGTGGGTTCCATAATAACCTGGTGCTGAACACTGTGGCCTCACTGGTCCTGGGTTCAGCCCAGTTGTCCTGTGTGGAGTCCTTCATGTTCACCTGTGCCTGTGTGGGTTTTCTCCGAGTGCTTCGGTTCCCCCACCAACGAATAGTTAGAAAAAAAAAAAAAAAATGTGTAAGTTAGTATTTTGACTCAAGCATAGAAAACACAATCAACGAAGCCAACCAATCAGAGTTGAAGTAGGACGGGGTCTCATGAGAACACGAGTGGGTTCCATAATAACCTGGTGCCGAACACTGTGGCCTCACTGGTCCAGTTGTCCTGTGTGGAGTCCTTCATGTTCTCCTTTGCCTGTGTGAGTTTTCTCCAAGTGCTTCGGTTCCCCCACCAAATAGTATATTTTAAAAAAAAAGAAGAAAGAATTAATAATAATTATGATATAGTTATAGCAAATAATAACAATGAGTAATAATACCTTGAAAATAATGAGCTTCAACTTTAATTTTTTATATTTTTTGTATCTGCTGTACCTTGTTTGCTTACAATGATTGAGACTGACTTCACCGGTGGAGTAATTCAAAGAGGTGCACACGTATGGGGCGCCGAATGTAAAGTTGTGCATGCTAAAATAAACAGCAACTTTTTGCCACATTTAGCAACAAACCACATTTAAAAAACATCTGTGAATTTTGTTATGTAACTTTTGACCAGATTTACAGCAATATTTGTGAACTTTGTGATATTTTCTTGTCTTGTAAAAATATAATGTCAATGTTAAACCTAAATGTTAAATCTAAATCTAAATGTAAAATGTAAATCTAAATGTTAAATCTAAATCTGAATCTTAAATCTAAATCTAAATATTAAATGTTAAATCTGAATCACTGGCATCAAAACTCTGCTGCCCGCCTCCTTACCAACACCCGGTCCCGCGAACACATCACTCCCGTTCTCCACTCTCTCCACTGGCTCCCCATTAAACAGCGCATCGGCTTCAAGATACTCCTCCTCACCTTCAAAGCTCTCCACCACCTGGCTCCCCCTTACCTGTCTGACCTCCTAATCCCCCACCGCCCCACACATACCTGACTCAGCAATGCAGAGCAGTTCTGCTAAATTTATTCTTACATGTCAAACTAACCACTAGATGTCTAGATTATGACCTTTGGTCCAGAATAAAGCAGCAAGAGTAGCTCGTTCTTGTAGATTGAGAACTAATGTTATTAAAATGCAAAAATCATTAGGTTGGTTAGATGTAAAAACTAGATTTTTGTCATTACTGATGGTTTTTATTAAGAATGTCATGATAACAAAATGTCTTTCAGTTCAGTGGCACATAATTATTCAACAAGGCATGCAGTTTGAGGTTGTTTCACTTTACCAAGATCCAAGACTATGATTCAACATACAGTTATATACAGGGCAATGCAACAGTGGAACTCACTCCCTTATCATATTACTCAATTCAATCTA
This sequence comes from Lagodon rhomboides, assembly GCA_039737535.1. NCBI lineage: Eukaryota > Metazoa > Chordata > Actinopteri > Spariformes > Sparidae > Lagodon > Lagodon rhomboides. The sequence goes on from CM077786.1 coordinate 15,636,652, forward strand.
TATAGCTTTAAAAACAGCTTAAAAGTCATTATCTAAATATCAACTTTAATTGATGCAGCTGTCTTTTTGTGTTGTTTTGTTTTGTATTTGTTTTGTGATGTTAACCATGTTTTATGTGAAATGTAATTACGTACTGTCTGTGTGTTCTTTTTGTTTTATGTTACGTATTCATGTAATGTATGTCATGTCTGTTATCATTCTGTGTATTTCTACATTGTATTTGTCACACTGAAATATGATAGACCCCAGGAAGAATAGCTGCTGCTTTGCAAAAGCTAATGGGGATCTAAATAAAAACAACAAACAAACAAACCTTTCTGACTTTCAAAAACGTTCTCACGTGAAAGGCAAAAAACACAAAGTGATCACAGACAAAAGTTTGTTCCAAAGCTTATCAGAGTTTAATTTTCATTACAAAGTTATAGAGCATAACACAGACACACAGACACACACACACACACACACACACACACACACACACACATACACACACACACACACACACACACAGAATCTACCGCATTCAAAACATTGTTTAATTGCATGCCAAATTCAATGAAAAAAGACAAAAACATAAGACTAAGAATATATAAATTCATGTCAGCAGTTAACAATACTAGTATCCCCGTTTGATTTAGTTTTATTTATCTTGGTTCTTAGTCAAACATATCAAAGACAAGTCAAGTCAGAGGAAAAATGAACTCAATGGACTTTTGCCTTGAACATATGAAGGGTTGCAGAGCAGCGGCAGGTTTTAATATCTGATTAACTGCATTCATTCATTCCAAATTGTACAGAATCACATTTACTTTATAGTAAAGTTTGATGCTATTACTCTTTAACTTCACATGTAAACATTTTTGAATGCAGGACTTTGCAGGAGTATTTCTTCACTGCGGTACCCTGGAAAAGACCAAACCAATCTGAAAATATTTGTGAGCTTGCAACACTATCATTGGCTAACGCGCTGGTTAGTGACGGTCAATCCTGAAATAAAACAGTGATTTTTCTCCAGTTGAAATAAATAACTATCACTTTCTATCTGCACATTGTGTTAAAGGTTGACAAGTACGGATCATGAACCCACATGGGGTTGTATGATCTCCGTTCCACTCAGAGAAAATGCCAGACACGAGCTGCTGTTTCAGATGGGTCGTGGCGACGCATGAAAATGAACAGAGAATTTTTTTTGTATCGGCTTGCTTTGGGAGCTGTCAACAAAAAGTAAAAGGCCTTGTATGTGCACCTGCTAGAACTGAACCTTTTCCAACATGATCAGTGCTGCAGACTGTGTGGGTGTTTAGCATTCAGCCTGCCACACACGCGCGCACACGCAGACACACAAACCTGCTCTGTACTGCTGCTTGAAGTCGGTCATTTATTCAGAAAAGTTCTTACTTTAATTTCACATGTCAAGGTTCTTTATAAATCTTGGAAATGTTTACATGTTTACACTTCGCCTACTTGACTAATATTTCTTGTAGGTAAGTGATTCCTTGAGCGATGCCATAGAAAAATCAACAGACGAACATTAGATATGTACAAGATATCATACATAATGAAGTACATAAAAATCTCTTATAGTAGATGTCAGACCATAACTGTATGCATTTTATTCTCCAAATGTAAATTCATCTAAATATGTTTTGTCTGTTTAGCTGAGGTTAAGCTAAAGTTAAGCTAAAGATGTCCTTTGGGAAATACATAATGTTTAATTTTTTTTTTGTATATGTGCTGATCACACTAGTGTACAAGTGCTTACTGATATTTGCAAATTGGGTTTGGCGGAGGTTGGCTCTTACTGAGAAGTGTGTTGGTTTTTAGGCCTTCGGTCAGATTTGAGCTGAGGTTTCCAACATGAAGCATGTCTGAGGAGGTGTTGGACTGCTATATTCTGCCCTCCATGATATGGAAACATTTGAAACTCTGACAAAAAGGCCCATTTTCAAGTTGTAGTTAGGTTAATTTCCCATCATGGCTATGGTCCAACCACACCCAAATGTGCCTCTGTCATCATGACCTTAACCTTTTCTGGCCAGCTCTTGTTCTTGAAATGAATCTAACATCTGTACTCAAAACAAAAGACACAGTCAACTCTCCTCCTGTATTCATCTATCTGTCTAGCTTCTCACTCCACTTGATCCGGCTCGGCGTCCATGCAAGTCTCCCACGGATTCCTTGGCATCTGGGGCATGGAGAGGACCAGGAGGGCAATGCCGGTGAGGAAGAGGAGGACAAAGGCGGTGCAGGCACAAGCGAAGGACCAGGCATAATAGTATTCAATCCAGATTGTTTCCTCGCTCTCGATCATGCGTTTCACTGACTGTCGCATCACTTCCAGTGAGATGAAGGCACAGAGACCTGGGGAGGAGAGACGGGTAAATGGGATGTGACCGTAAAGTAAAAGTGAGGCTTTTGCATTCCATGACGTGAAAGCTTCAGGGACATTTAGAGAGAGTGTTTACACTAAGACTTGCTTTATAATGACTTGTTTTTTTTTGTTTGTTTATTTTTAAATGAAGACAGAAAATCTCCCTCTCTACAAAATGGGAACTTTTATTAGTTAACTGAACCCACCTGCAAATGCAAAAAACATGCCAGCAGGTTTGAGAAGGTAGTCTCTTCCTTTGCCTTTACCGGTACATGACCCCACCAAACACAGAGAGCCCAGGATCATGAAGGCCAGACTGAAGATGGAGATGGCAGCAGCAGAAATGTTGTACTCTGGAAAGAAAGAGACAAGAATGTGCTTTGGAAATGTCCTTTACAAAAGAAAACGGCACTAAATATGTTAAGGTCCACAACTAATTTCAAATCATCACACTAATTTCAAATCATCACAATCAAACACATCCTATCTGTGTTTTAATGAGACAGAGCACAAGATCTGAATCCACCATTTTATACACATTTTCTTTGATTAATAAATACAAAGACGTCAACTAGAGGTTAGGAGAGCACACGATGAACCTCACATTTTCTCAATTAGTAGGAAAACACTACTTTCACAATGGCCTGTTCAAATAAGGGCTTTATTTGTTTATTTGTTTGAATTTAGACAATGTGTTGGCAGCTTCTTTTTTTTTTAAGATGAGGCCACTTTGAAACACTGACAGACATCGTTATCTATTTATTATCGATATTTTTGGACATATTCTTTACCAGTCATTAGCATCTGGTTAGACTTAAAGCTTGCTTTATTCTTTCTTTTTCTTGCTGTCAATAAATCCCTCGAAAGAAAAAAAAACAAAAAACAAGCCTAAGAATGCGATATTTCATCTCTGCCCTGCCTGTTTTACCCTGAACTTTTTAGTTCCTGCTGAAGACATGCATCTTTTGAAATGGGTCACAAATATTATTTAAAAAAAAACACTTTAGTTTTGAGAAAGCTCCACTCAATCAGGAGTAGAGTGCGTTTGTTCGGGACTGTTTTCAGCAGCAGAATACATATTTGGTTGTTTTGGTGAGTTTTTACAGCAGCAGGACGAGTATGTGGGATCAACTCAGGGTGAACTAGAGGGCCCGTGTTCATGGTAATGACGGAACATGTAACTTGGTGTAACAGTTTGTATGACAGATGACGGAAGTGCCTCAGGAGTGACTCTTAAAATCCAAAGATGTTAGCATTTTTGCACTTCCAGTTCCCTCCTCTTGAAGTCAGTAGGTTTTCTGAATTAGTTTCTGGTTGTTGATGGAACCAGGGCAAAGCTAACTTCTGGGTTACCCTACAGAAATACGCCACCCGTTCCATTGCTACCTTGATTCTGTTCCTTTCATGGTTTTGTCGATTATAAGAAGAAAACAGAATATTGCCAGAGTTACCCTTTCACCCCTTGTGCTCTAAAGGCTATAATCTTTACAATCAACATGCAAATATACTATATGAAAGTCATTTTATCTTTGTGTATACAGATACACTGTGTCTTTGTAACAGGAACAGCAGCTGGCTTGTTTTTCTGAGCAGAGAGGTGGATGGGATGGGGGGCCTTTGATCTGCCGCCTGTTCGCCTGTGAACCATGCCCAGAGGAGAGGCTCTCCTTTGGGGAAAGGGAGCCTTCATCTCCTGCTGGCAGGGGAGGATGGACCGCATCCCGAAAACTCTGTGTTCTCTGAGATACTGCATGTGTGTGGAGCTCGCCGGCTGAAGTTTCTCGACAGCAAGAGTAAAAAGTAAACATCAAAGTTACCAACGTTGCAGGGCTTACTTCACTGGACTGATGAAGGGTCCGTTCAGTCCTGAGAAACATGAGATTGACATATAAAATATGAGTATGAAGTCAGCAGTGCGGAATATTTGTTGTTTTTTTGTCAGATACATCAGTGTATCTGTTAGGAAGTATAGTGTTATATTACGTACTGTATCTTTGCTCTTTATTTGTATGTATGTAGAGTTCATGTGCACGTCTGCGGAATATTTCACGTGTATTAAAGACCTTTTTAAGGCCCTCTTGGCTGGCTCGGAGCCGTGTGAGTGTGTGTTTTCATCATCTGCTTGTGGTGTGGTTTGATCATATTGTAAAGTATTTATACAGGGGACCCATAAAAAAGTGCTCTGACTGGGCCACCCTAGGTTGGATGAATGATAAATGAATGAATGAATGAATGCACTGTAAAATTAAAAGTTGACTTTACTTTGATGAGCTCCGGAAACCGTTTACAACAGAATTACCAAGTAAAGCAGACTATTAAATTTAACTAGTGCAAGCTGAAAAGCTTCCACAACAAATTTTCAAGGGATCAGTTTCCTTTTTTTTTTTGAAGCAAGAGCACCTTGTCAGATTTTACACCGCGGAAAAAGACAGTTCTCCAAAGTCCTCCTTACAGGACTCTTTACAGCCCAGTTGCCTACAACATGTCAGCAGTCAATGTCTTAATTTGTACGTGTCATAGGCTATGTATGTATTGAAATTTCTACAACTTGCGTCATATCACATTCACATTACATGTTTATAGGCTGACTTCCATATCAGGAGCTGGATGGTATGGTGGTGAAGTAACAGACGAGAAGGCTGCCAAGCCAATGACATTCTCAAACACCTATAAGTGTGAAAGCAGTGGATATATTTAAAGAGACCTTTGTGACATCTCCAGCCGTGTGTGCGCCAACTAAAGCAGGTATTTTAAGCCAAAGTATGACCCTTTCCGAACCTTTACAAAGGGGTTTTTGGACCTAAACCTAACCGGATCATAAGCACAGTGTTATCACAACATAGAATTGAACATTGGACCTGAAGGAAGGTAAAGTTGCAGCATTAAGAAATGTTTCATCGTATCTGCATAAACATACATTGCCAACATGTATTCTGGTGAATGGGTTACTCCATAAGACATTTTGCATAGTTTACTTATGTCTGTAAAAGCATTGAGGACAGTCCAAAGGTCCATGCTTCTTTAACTTCTACCATCACACTCCCTATGGCATATAAGAGTCTTACTGTGTGTATAGGGGTGCCTGTGGTGACATACATCTACTCTGTTCATTCAACCTTATGCAGCATTATGGTGTAGTCAAATGGCTCAGTCTAGAGTGATTAATGCTATATGGAACTAGGGTCAGCAATGTGATCATTCCAGCAAACGTGCTCTCAAGGGCTAGCCATCAGCAATGAGATGCTATGTGTGTGTGTGTGTGTGTGTGTGGTAGAGGGTGGGGGAGGGGTACCCATGAATGCTTGCATTAGCCATGTTTAGGGTGTGTGGGGGTGTACGACCTCATGCACAAGACTCTTCACATTTACACCCCAATAATTGACTCTGACAGTGCTCCACATGTGCTCGGGCCGCCTAACGTACATTATGTGGGAGGGCTGTCATACAACATGTGCTGGCTGGGCTCAGCTGTAACAGGGTCACTGAAGAAAAGGATATTAGGAATGGAAGATGGAGGGAATGGGGGCTGGGACAAACACACATGAAATGTGTGTACAGTACATGTGTTGCACTGTTCCTACAGTAATTCACCGTATGTAATACAGCCTTGTATCAGTATGCACTGTGAGTTCTGTGACTTGGAGGGTGAACTATGACCCCCAGCTGGCAACTGTCATAAAGGAAGCAAACGAACAAAGCAAATGAACAGTTACATTTCAAGAGAGCATTAGTGTTTACATTAAAATGTATCTTCCAAAATGTCGTAAGCTGAATTTGGTCAGGGTTTTTTTTTCTTTGTTTGTTTGTTTTAAAATCTGTTTTCAGTCGTTAGATTACTGAACGGGTGTGCAATTTGATCATGGCTCATAAAATGCTGAACAGCTGTCACCAGCTTAGATCAGCTATATTGATGTATAAAAGTGATAACAGAGAATGTTAGCAGGAACAAAAGGTTGTCATATGCAAGTACAGCCACAAAGCATCTGTTACTTGATCAAAACGAGCTGAAAATGTGTATTTATGCACATGCATAAAGTTTTTCAAAGACATGGTGTGGCAATTATGAGCAATATACGCATATATAATATAGCCAGCTGGACAAAGGGTGAGGAAAATATAAAGGAAAGTCAATTTGCCTTTCACTCAGAACCTCTCCATGTCCTGTGGGGGACTGTCATTAACAGTTTCACCTGCTGTGACACCGATGATTGCAGTCGGAAAAATGAATGAAAGTCTAAACCCGCAGACAGCAGAGCAGTAGAGCAGCAGAGCAGCAGGAGAGGTCAACTGTTAGCCAGACAGTTTGACAAATTCAATTACCAATAATAGAAACCTACCTTTTTGTGTTTTATATTCAAAGATCTCAGCATCCTGTCCTGGAGTGAAGTGTCTGAAGTAAGTGCAGTTTTCCTCTGTGAAAAGAAAGACGATGGGATTGAGTTCAGAATTAAATTTGCATTTGTTTTTCACCACATGACATGTTATACATCAACTTAAAAAGGTGTTATGTGTTTGCAAACAGCTGCTTATTTACACATCCATCCAGCAGAGATTTGCAGCCACCTGGTACATTTAAGTTTTACATTTTACATTTAAGTTTTTTTCTTAAGCTGCTAAATGCTCCAATACATTGGCTAGCCACAAACTTTATAATTTGGTGCTGGTGCTATGAAGTCATGTCAAGGTCCACTGAACTTTGTCACAATTCTATTAAAGCTTTGCCCCACATACTTTTCACCACTGGCCTCACCCCAGCCGCTGTGATATATCGTGTGAATATGATACTTCTACTGAGCACTTAACTCTGTCTCAGATCTATCTGACAAAAGCATCTCACAGACTCACACCATCAGAATAATATTACCACTGAAATGCTTGCATGATGCTGTGCAGGCCCTGTTCTGCTTTGTGTGCTTTAACTGTCAAAGTAAAAATGGAACAGCAGACATCCCATTCAATTTTCTCAGACGAGCAGACGAGGTGTTAAACCTTAGGGATTTGCACAAATAAAGCCAGGACACTTCATGTGATCACAGGGTGGCTTTTCAGAGTAAATATTATCTGAATATTATCTGAAGAGTTGAATTGAGTTTAGAAACGGGCTCTATTTCCTGTGGAATCTTGATCAAAATAGACTTGTCACGTACCACAGACTTCCAGTTGGTGCTTAAAAATGTATACATGGTTTTAAAGTAGTTGATCAAATGCAGACAAGGCTGTTCATACTAAACATCTCAGGCTTCACTTCATGTTACATGTGTTTCTGAAAGCAGAGGAATGTTTGCTGAAAGAGTCAGAGTGTAAATGTATGTAACGCCAAACAAACTATGTTACTTCGTCGCACGCAAAATCAAGTGGAGCACATCAACCATCTTGGTTATGCTGCAAGGCCTCCACACACGCATGTTCCTAATCCCCTTTTCCATACAGTCTCACCATGGGACATTGGTGAAGTGCTTTCATGTGAAAACATGTAGTGCTGCATGGTGTCATATCACGGGTAGAGCTTGAGGACCCACGCTGGGATGGTAGATCATTTTCCTGTGTAACCTGGAAACCATGCAGGAAGCTTAAGGGGATTTCATGTGGCCCTAAAAGGAAATAACGTGTGCAATTTGATATAATACGCACATCGCTGAATCATATTTTTTCCTAGTCAACACTGCGATGTTTACAATAGTGTCCTTTTTAATTGCAAGCTTTTACTGCTGTGTGTCATATTGTGTTTACCCACACACACACAAAAATATGTTTTTATGAATGACGACAGCGACTGGCCGTAGAAAAATAAAGTAAAACATAGGTTGTTACTAAGCAACAGGCTCCACTGTTTTCACTGCAGAAGGCACATATGAGCAGTGTGATAGAGGCTCGTCAGTTAGTCGTACGTCAGAGCCAAACCTTGCATTTAAAAGGGAGGCTGAAAAACTAATCTTTGAACTTCATTCCCAAAACTGTGAATATTTATGTTTTTAAGGAAATGCAAATCACCCCCTCAGTCTACTTAACCCTCTATCTGTAACTCTTTCAACAGCAGGAAACATGGTCTCATCTCAGGGTGAGATATGATTTATTTTTAAGCTTAAGAGCTGCACTAACTCTTCATTCACTAAAACGCATATCTGGCTTGTTATGTATGTCTAAGTGGAGCCTCTCAGCATGTATAAGGCCTTAAAGTGGATGTTTTGAGCTCATTATTTGTATCAAGCAGCTTTATTTCCACATGGGACTGTGTGTTTTGCCTAATTACACCTTTCTGTATCATCTGTAGTGTGCAAGCTTCAACAACGACGAGAGGACAAACTCATGGTCGTAAATTAATAGGTATTCAACTTTGGAAAGGCAAACACACACACACACACACACACACACACACACACACACACACACACACATCGCTGCACCACTTGCTGGTCCTCATCCTGCTAGGCTCTGCTGACAAGCTCTGTAAAGCCTCTCCTCTTCCTAATAGGGCAGTCCGTCAACTATCCAAAGATCAGGTGAGGACATCAGATTAGCTACAGTGGGAGCTGAGATTGGCCCAGACCTCTGAACCTGTGATTGTAGTTTGTCTGCTCTATTTGGCTGTGGCAACCTTCCACATTCTCAGCTATTACAAGTGACAACAACTTAAGTTAATAACACAAGTGTACGTGCCATGAAAATGAAATTCACCGTGTGTCAACAAGTGTTGATTTGTGTGGCAAAATCTATTAATCCAAGGGGATTACATTTGTATCCACTCTACATTTTACCTGTGATACCATTAAAGTTCTTAGAATTAGACCAGCTCAGCTGTCTACAATTGTCCCATCAGTTCTCCAGCCATGTAACCAGCCCAGTTTACCCTTGTTGTCTTGTTGATTTCAGGCTCTGTGCTTTTGTGCTCTGGTGTCTTTTACCTTTATATTTATCTGGACCTACACATGCTGCCTGCTTCCTACTGGGCTGCCGGCCTGCCTTTTTTGGAGTGAAGCAGGATGTTTTTTAGGTGAAAAGCCAGGTTTTCTGGAGTCTTTTACAATCTTCCCAAAACGGGACCATGAGTTAGCCCAGTTGGTAGTAGTCTAAACGGAGACATTCCTTGCTACCTCTGCTGCACGTCCTGTCATTTCTGTTTTCCCAGTTAGCTAGCATCCGGCCTGCTAGCCTCTAGCCATCAACCCTGCTAGCTACCAGCCTGCAGTCCAGTCAACTGGCCTTTGGTTCATTAGCCTGAGGCCTGCCTGTCCTGAGCTGGCTAGCCAACACCTGCCAGTCCTCATCCTCTATCCTTAAAACTCTATGGGTATTCTATGGACAAGTTGAGGAGCCACAAAGGTGGTCACCTTTTTAAGAGACTCACTTTGCTTTCCATACAGTACTCTGAGTCCCAAAATGAAGGCGTGGTACCTAAGGTACCAGCTGGCCAGCACCCTCCCCTGACCTGCAGCTGGATCATCAGCTACTCAACCGACCTGCTGAGTGGTCCCACCTATGTTGTTTCTGAGCAGCTTCATCTACCTTCCCTGACCCCAGGTCGTCAGCTTAACATCTTCTCCATCACCACCACCCAGTCCCCAGGCTGTCTGCCTGAGTTTAATCGCTCCATCTCTACCCTGCCCTAAGGCCATCTGCCTGAGGTCTCCTGCTCCGTCCTTGTGCATCTTGGTAAGCTGTGTCCACAGTGTGCACTTGGGTCTCTCCTCTTTTGCCACTCTGCCTCGCTGGTGACAATTTAGGTGTTAAAGACATGACTAACAATTTCCCATCCACATATATGGTGCCTATCCTTGGGTTGGTATGTCATTTGAGTTCCAATAAAGTAGTTCCACACGCCTTTAAGACTATGCAGCCCATCCCTAGGGATCTAAAAGAAATTTGAGTTGCTGTGTGGGCTGCAAAGAAACGTGAAGCTGCAGGAAAGTCTCATGGGAACAGGTTGGTGGGGCAGCCACAGAGCTATGCCAGACTCTTCCAGGCGGCCCCGTCACTCAGAGGAGCGCTGAACTTGATGTGATCACTTGACCCTAATGGCTGCGACCCAAGACAGCTGAGTATTTACGTGGGTTATATTTATAACGACAACAACTGCTTGTTGAGCAGTTTACCCAATATTATTTTAAAAATCACACCTTTTCTGTGCCTGGAAACCACAGTCAACTCGTTATAGCTATTGTGCATCTTTGTAAGCTGCGTCGATTGAAACTGCCAACATTTCATCAGAGAACAAAAAGTGTTTGCAGTACCCTTATTAATTAAACAGGAAGAGCAGCAGGAAGCAGCTTTATATCTGATTTAAAGCTCACAGCTGCTGAGAGCGACGGTACAAAAACAGATCCCATATGAAAGCAGGAAGACTCAGTGTATATTATAATGCATAAAACTAAAACAGACCTCTGATAAATTGTGAAATTGCATGACACTTTCCTCATTTGAGCTTAAGCAACCTATAACGTACATAAAGTTCTTCTGAGATCGTCTCACAATCTGCAGTGATCTAAACACCAGCTCAGCTCATATTTTCCAGATGAGTGTCTCACCTCACACACTGTATAAGTCCTGCTTTGGATCAGAGGTTGATACCTCTCTGATGACATGTGGATATGTAAACAATAATGTTCCTGTCCAAATACAGCTCCTGGGCTGGGAGAAACCCTGGAGACTGATGGAACATCTACACGATTTGCTTACTTATTAAATAAAGTCTACCAAGGTGGTCATCACAAATATTATACGGTAATATAATATAAAAAGTGTTCACAGGTCACCATTGTTGCTGTTTGTGCTAACTACAACTTGCAAATTAAGGCTCCAGAAGCATTTACCACCTGTCGTTGCAATCTGATGAATTCCCTGCATGTCTGGGTGGGCTGAGCTGATTTAATGTATTCAGCACATGCCTGCCATTACAGCACCAATGAACCGGCCTTAGGCATTTCATCTGCTCCTGGAATGGCCCTGTAGTGCAGGCAGTTTTTAGGAATCCCAAATGTCTAACAGCCGTTAGGACATATTTTTGGGTGATTCTTTCACACTGGTGCGCTGGATAATTTCGTTGGGAAGTTCCAGGCTAATTGACAGACACCAGTCAAATGACGGTTTCTCAGATGGCAGTCAATGGGCCAGCAGAGTTGCTGACGTTTAAGAGATGAGTGACTCTCACCAAGGCATCGAGACGTGAGCCTCTGCAACCGCTTAACAACACGGTTTATGTCCATTTTATTGTATTACAGTCTGCTTTTTATTCAAGCAGCTTTAAGAGCGTCTGATATCAAAGAAAGTTTATTCTGAATCACTCATCGCAAAGTTCTTGCGAGGACATTTGGATACACATAACTGATCAGCTGACCACATTATCTCAGCATTAGGGCTGTGGTAAGAAGAGGTAAATAGATCCTTTGCTTAAGTGCAAGTATTAATACCACAGTGTAAACACATTATGAATACAACTCTTATTCTTAATTCGGACTATTATTAGCAGTCCCTTTTAGAGTGTATAGACTGTATAGCATGCTACAATAAATGATTGGACTTCTGACCACTGATGTGCGTGACATATAAAATTGTTACCTGCAAAGTAACAAGTAAATATCGTTAGTGCCTTTTTGTGCCAGGATAGCTAAACTGCCACATCTAAATACAAATAGATAAAAGTACCTTAAATATATGTTGAAGTTAATACAGGAATATAATCCTAAAAAGTTTCCCTCTAAAGTGGAGTAGAGGGATAAAGCATCAGGAAATGACATTGTTATGCTTTATTTCATGGATCCTGGGACCCATTTCCTTGAAAGTGTCCTGGAAAGAGTTACTTGATGTAATTCGTGACTAATTATGAAGGAAATAGAGATAATATTTGGAACCCTTTCACTGATCAGCGTTTTACGAGTAAAAGCTGGATAGAGTTTACAAACAGTTGTTGAGTGACTGGAGAAACTGTGACTCATTTACACCAAAGTTAACATTAAATCATGTGGGGGGAATCTTATTCTTCATATGTATTGAATTATACGCTGCCTTTCATTTTACATATGAATTCAGCTGAACTGTGGTGGACTGTTACTTTAAGATGGTTACTTTATGGGAAACCTTGGGAAAATTACAAACTACATTGCAAATAATGGATATTCTGTATAAACTATACAGATACTTTGGTTTATTTAATAGATAGTAGTAGTATTTAATAATAATCTGGAAACTCTTGGACCTTTGAAATACAGCGTTACCCTAACCCAATGGCAATAAAGTACAAGTATGTTTTTAGTTACTTTCTATCAATGATTAAGGGATTTTTCAAACTGAATACCCTGATGAGGTTCAGCAGTAATAAACATCAACTGTTTGCATCTTTGACCTAAGCTGCTTTGCTAAAAAGCACATCTTTAAACAGAAAGCAGGCACCAACCACTGAAATCATCTGCTGTGCTGATTTCTTAGTGGAAGCTCAATTTCAGTTATCGTCTGTGGTCTGGTCAAACTTCCTCTCAGGGCCTTGTCATTTGGTCTGGTCTGCCTGGATGCTGTCTCCACCCTAATCGGGTTTATTCAAAGTATGGGTGGTGGGGATTATCACCCAGCTCTATTGTGGACACCACAAGATAGCCTAAATATTGCCCAGGCTCCGTGACTAATGCATGTGTGAGTAACTTCAATATCACTGATGACTGACATGGGAAAAAAATGTATAATACAAAATACGTATGATTGTATTAAAATATGTTTTAGACAAAAAATCAACTATGTCATCACAGTCAAATAAAGTTTATTACGTTACTTAAGGCCGTGTGGGTGCAACTCAGAATAGGACCTTTCTTCTATTTCACAAGGAAGTTTATAACGTCATATGACATGTCTACTGATCCTGCATCAGGACCTCTATTCTTAGAAGCTTCATGCCTCCGAGCTCTGGGCCGGATTGCACAGAAGCACCACACAGTCACAGATAAACACTATTCATATGATATGGAACTACGCCTTTGGACAAAATGTTAAAGCATGAGACAAAAAGTGAGATTTACCTTTCAGCTTGCTACAGAACATCTTTGCTCGGATTTCCTCTTACCTCCAGGCAGGCTGATGGGTCCGCAGGTGTTCCCCTCCTTGTAGTGTTCCTCGCTGATGTAGATATGCTTCTTGCACAGCCTCCACAAGCCGAAATGGGCCGCCTCGCAGGTCTCATTGACTTTGTTCACCTGCGGGCTGAGCACTGCCCAGTGGTCTGTTACAACTGCCGTGAACATACAAGCCATACCCACCAGCAGCACGAAGATGGCAATCTTTATCTTTGTGCGCCTGTGCATGTTTCCAGGTGATGAGTTCTCTGTTCAGTGAATATTCTTCCCCTGATATAATATGAAAAAAAAATCTAAAAAACTGGTTGTTCTGCAGGCTGGACTTGCTCGTGTCCCGGGGGTTTCTTTCCTCAGTGACTGCAGCAAGCTTCCCACAAAGTGTCTTCTCTTTTTCTCTCTCCGCCTTAGACTAGTGTCTTCTCTCTGCGCCTGTGGTTTCGAAGGGAAAGGGGCCAGACTGCTCTGTCCTAGTTTCAAGTCCCCTTTTCCCCACTCAGTGTGAGTTGCTGTACAACTGAGGGGCTGCAAGTTTAGACTTACAGCTGTTGAGGTAGATCAGGAAAGTTGATGACCAAACCAACTGTCTGCCATGGTGGGCAATGGGCGTGGGGGTTGCTGCATGTGTTATGTGTTGGTAGGTGCTGGTCTGTGATGGGAGGGGGTTGGATGCTATAAATGTGGCCGGTGAGTCAAGCTGTCAGGCTGTCGACTTATCTGGTTACAGCACCAGTGGATGGAGATGTGTAAGGTGCCATAATAAGTGGACAGAAACAGGCTCGCTGTTACATGCAAACTTTAAAAGTGGATGTTTCAGCCTTGTGGGAGTAGTTTTCTGGTGTTTCTAGTTTTCATCCATCTACGGTGACTGTGTTTTCAGCATCTGCCTCACCATGAGACCGCCTTGGTGTGGATTTGTCTCTGTAAACTATTTATAAGGACAAGTGGAAGTGTTTATAAAGAGCAGCAGCCAGGCTCCAGCTGTCACACAACAGTAGAGTTTCCCTGATGGAACAATACTGACTTTAGTAAGTCCTGCCAGGATGACCATGTGACATTGTGTCTTATAGTCCAGATAGAGTTTAAAATGATCTGTAAAATGATGCTGACTGTAAAATCTCTACAATATGAAGATAAAAACTTTTCTCGTCGCTTGTGTGAACATCCGAAAAGTGGGTTCGATTAAGGGCATTCACCTCCTGAGTAATGTCCTGTTTAGAATATTTTCATGCAACAGCTAATTTTGTATTACAGTGTAAAATGAGTGGAAAAATGTTCCAATATTGATGCACAAGAAACAAGAATGCCTATCCTTTAATAACAATAAAAAAACACAAGCTTTCATAATGCTATGTTAAGATTGCCAATCAACTACATGGAGAAAGTGTGTTATCTACGTTTTTCTGAAAGTTTTAAAAGTCAAAGTACGCACTGACAGAAGCTCCTCTCTCCCACAGAAAACACTCCTGAAGCTCCACAGCTCCTGAAATGCCTCATCAGTAGTCTCACATTAAATTCTGTGACATGGGATATCATGCAAAGTCAGATATATATTAGACTAGCGGCAAATTTGGCACGTAAGAATTGATTTAGCACAGCTGCTCTGTTGTTGTTAGTGGTGCTGGCTCAGGCTTGTGTGAGCTGACCAATCAGAGGACACTGGTTATTCGGGAGGGGGGCCCTGAAAGAGACAGGAACTAAAACAGACAGAGGGAAGAATACAGTGCTGCTGTACTGGAAAGTAAATGTGTTTTCTGAGCATTAAAGCGTTTCTAGTAGTAACCCAAAATAAAATGATAATCCTAAAAACAAGCGTAATATGTCTCCTTTAAGATTCAATGCCTGCCTACCTCGTCGGTTTCTGCTTCAGCAGTTGCCAAGAGAAAGTGCCTGAGCCTGCTCCTGCTATATTTTATACAACAGATAACAACCTGGACTGCAACGGCCAGAGCAGAGCACAATGTTCACAGTGAGGAAAATGCCATTGATTTTGCGACACTTACACCACCAGAGATGTGTTGGACAGGTGATAATGTTACTAATGTCTAGCTACGAAACTGTAGAGTCCTTGACACCTCTCAGTGTAACATCCTCTACTCTGAAATTTGGCCAGTTAAAAGCAAAGTAGTACCAAAGTTCACCAAGCAAAGTGGTCAGAAGTTGTACACACACAGATTTAAAGGACTTTTCCTGTAATACGTGAAAATGCTATCTGTACACTGTCATTGTACAGTAAAAGTTAGATAAAATAAATCCCTTTAGTAAATATATATCTCACTAAACAAGGCTGTACAATAAGTGGAAGGGAAAAGAGGCAGAAAACATCCCTCAGACTGTAAAAAACCATAAAGGTGTGCTAATCCCTCCCCTACAGTAAATTGCAGCGGTGAGTCTCTGTTTGTCTTTTTTAAGCCTTGGCCCACTTTCTCTGTCTCTTTAGAAGAATTGTGACCCACTTCCCCCCCAGCGAGAGCACGGGCACCAGTCAAAGTCAAAAAGTTCTCACGACAACAAAGCAGAATTTAAGAAATCTCTGCAAACCTGCACACATAACAAGCTGACATCTGTCTGAGTGGAGTCTCCAGCTGAGGGATCAGTTAGACATTACCACCGACTATACCCACCCGCTTATGTTCCAGACAGCACTGTAGCTGTAGTAACCCTTAAAGAGACTGTTTAAGACAACAACCTGTCCCAAATCTATGTAGCTTGGGTAATTATGCCATTTCGCTCACCATTTTACACGCTGAGCTATGACAACAGGAGAACTCCACTGGCAGCAGCGCTACAATACATTTAACAGGACCAGTCAGGTTTGAAACAAGTCCAGTTTGTCTGAATTATGGAACGCACCAACAGTATTTGGATGTGAAATTGAAAGTGTTTGCACCCAAAGTGTCCATTATGATCACCCACCTATCCAAACAGGCACCTCGCACAAAAGCTCCTGATCTAATGGATATTTGGGTAATAATCTCAGCTATTTTTCACTTCCAAACAGGTAGTTCAGATAATAACGGATAATTGGATGGAAATGGAAATGTTCGGTTTGTTTGCTACCTTGAGCTGATTGCATTATAACAAAGCAATTTAGCTAATACATGGAGAATCCTTAATAAGATATTAGAGTTGGGTCAAAAACTATGAAAACAAGGTTCTGATTTTCCTTTAATGCCGTCGAGTAGACATCTACTTCAGAAGCTTATCACTGAATGTTCCAGGTGCTTTGCCATGAGAATGTCAATGTGTGGTAATAGAACAATTGCAAATAGTACCATAGAATATTTCTCTTATTTTGAAAATAACAATCTGAACCTATGACTTTATGTATTGTGGCACAGTGTTGCAGTGGTTAGCATCGCCGCCTCACAGATAGAGATCGTTAGATTCAAACATCTGTATTAGCCTCTGGATCTCTGATGTATTTGATTTATGAAGGCTAATAATCAGACTACAGTGTATCTGCACCGACCATACAGGTTTGGTGAACCAGTGAGTGTAAACAGTCCATCGGAATATTAACTCTCTGTATAGTCCGGGACGTATCCTCGCTCTGTCTCACCCTGTGTAAACTGGGATGGACTCAAATTACTCATCACTTTCTCTGAACTATTATTAGGATATAAGTAGTATGCATGCTATGAAATACCATCACCGTGGCTTTGTACCTGTGCTGTCAAAATATATTTACGACACCCTTGTTAAACTATTTTGGTTTTAGGACCCATGCCTCCTACATGCTTCATATTCCATAGAGTTAGATGAGTTCAAGCTCATGTAAGGTGAGGGTCAAGGGGGTCAAGCTCAAGGGTATTCAGCTGTGTCTGGGGTCATAACCTGGACAAAATCTCTTGCATGTTTAGACCAAATTATTTATAGAATATAGATCAATAATGTGCATAATGTTATCCATCTTTTATTGATCAGCCTTTTATTGTTATCAGCTGCTTGATAACCTGCATTTCAGAGAGTGGAGTCTGTCACCAGTCAGCAGGAACATCACAGGTTTGGATTTGGATTTGTGTGCATGTGTGTGTGTTTTTGTGTGTTTATACTTGTACGTATCGCACACAGGGAATGCAATTTGCACCTCCCACCTGACAAATACGGGGTAAATGTTGTCTGTGACAGATATAATTTTCAGCTCGTCTGCCACCATGTCAGATTTTTCTTGAAATCTAATTTACAAAAAAAATTAAAATGTTACATGATATATTCTGTATTCAATTCAGTCGCCACTATAAATGTTGGCAATTCACGTTTCTGCAAACCATGTATATGTTGGAACTTTAGGATTTATGTTGTTTTTTCCTTTGGTTCAACGTTCAATTTCATATTGTGACAACTATCATATTTTGGCTAAAAATACCTGTTTTGGTGACCACAAGCTCAGACAGAGATGTCCCTGGTCTCCTGCAAAATATCCAGTGATTTCACTTATACCAATGTCGACACTCAGGCTTGAACTGTGGTCACTGGCTTGGCAGCCTTCTCGACTAGTAACTCCAAAACCATCCCCTCCACCTCTTGATCTTGATCTTGAAGTCAGGTCATAAGCACTCTAATGTAAACATGATATGACACCTTTTATAGTCAGTAGTCAGTATGGTACGTAGGCTGTGACATGTACAAACTTGGAAGCAGTGGTGATCAGTGGTTTGCAGAAATGTTGACTGCCACCATTTTATTCTGGCGACTGGGCTGCCATAATTTTACTACTGCCAGGTATCAATGACTCAGTGTTTACAGTTGTCTAATAGTTCGCCATAGATTTCAGAAGTGGCAGTAAAAAAAATGATTATCTGGTAGACATGTTCAGTGAGCTGCCACAGTGGCAGGTGAGGGACTTGATTTCAGACACTCGCTGTGTGGTGGTCGGGATCATTTACCAGACAAACAATCCACATTGAACTCTTAATCAATCCAGTTATTCACACACACTCACCATCTTTTTGAATGATGGCACTGACACAAAGAGGCAACAACCCCTGACCTCACACACATTGACTGGTTTGACCTCTGACCCTTGTTGCGTTGATACAGCCACACTGGAGCCGTACCAGTGATTTTAACCACAGAGGACATAAGGCTTCATTGGTTATGGCTCATCCTGACTGCTTCTCAATTACTGGGATAACAACCTAATATTACTGTCAGAAGAGTCAGCGATCACTTTCTGGAAAAGTTAGTGTGTATTTTAAATCACTGAGTGGTTGTCTTTGGTCTTGGTTGACATAAACCAGCTTTGTTTTGTTTTTTAAAAGGTTTAAAAGTATGGAGATACATGGTCACGGACATATATGACACATACGATTGTTAGATGTGTACAATGATTTGTATGTGAATGAAAAAGCGAATTAATAAACCTTTGCATAATCAATATATGAAGTTTAACACTACAAGACAATTAAGATTATTGGGCTTATTGGTGAACTGACTTTTATTGAATTGCAATTGGATTTAATTGTTGTGCCTAAAATGATTAACATTCTTAGATGTAAGATTTTGTGATGTACATAATGTGTACAGCAAGGTCCTCCAACATTGTGTGGTCATCCACCACTATGGCCATACTTCACATGAATCTTGTTGAGACTGTTTTCCTCTTCCTCTTGACAAACACTGAAGTCTTTTCTTTTCTTCTTTGCGACCTGTTGCTGGGTTTAGACTCATTCTAAACCATAAAGTCCACTGAGTTGTTGTAGGTGATATTGAGCCATGCAAATAAACTTGACTTGCATGGCCAGCCGTCAAGACAAACACATCAATCATCAAAGTAAGACTAACTCTATTAACCCATTAATGACTAATGCCTGGATCAAAGCATATATTATTGAAATTGAAGTTGTTCTGACTTCAGTGCCAACAAGCTTTTGTAGTTTTTTAGATACAGCTATTTCTGTGCCACACTATATTTAGTCCTGAATCACATGGGCTTATTTTCATCATTTTACAAGCAAACAAAAACAAAAGCACATTTGGGAAATAGAGGACCCTGTAATATTGTAGACAAATTTGAAAATGTTCAATGCATTTGTGTTTAGCTCAGTAAATAAAGGTACAAAGTTCCACCGTGCACATGTGTGTATGTGCTTAACATGTTGTCAGTGGATCATGTTAAAACCTTCAACTATCATGTTGAGCAAACTGTGTGCAAATCAAACATATCTTCATTTTCCATTCACTCCTTTTTTTTTTTTTTAATTTCAGAGTAATTTATCAGCAAAATGATACATTACAAACTTTTCATTGAAATAATTAAAGACACTTTGTATTTACAGGCCTATCAGGTAGAACCACATATTTTACATTATTGATAAACTATGTTATTGTTTCACCCAAAATACAAGTTCTCAGCTGAAACAATGTGAAATATGACCATAGAGGGTTGATTTTTATGGAGCACAATCATGGACAAAATAACTTAAAATAACACAAAATAAATTTGTCTGCAACAATCTCACATTCATGATTTAATCACCATGAAATTCAAACTTTCTTTTATTAGATTCTCACTCAAAACGAAAACATCATTCCCGATTCTGCCTCTCTCTCTTTTTATCACCATTATTACCATTTATGTCTCTTATTGTATCCATCTGATTGAAATGATAATGTTATAGTCACAGGTTTACATTTCTACAGACACTTTAAAAAAAATGTTGTTTTTTTTAAACTACACCAAATGTTGTTTTTTTTAAACTACACCATGACCTGTTGTTTTTCATTTCATTTTGTCACAGCACATGAAAAAGGTTAGCTCCAACTACTGCTGACTAAATCCAGTCTTAGCGCAATGACAGATGTCGTTGCTAATGGATGCCTGTGGTTCCTGGATTAACAGGCAATGCGAGGAATCAAGGCCCCGTACTGGGAGAAACCCCAGCCATTTTAAATTTTCAAACAGAACTCTGGAGGAGAGAGAAAGCCTGTGGAGCTGGGATCTCTCATTCATCCTGTAACTTCTAAGTACACGTTGTGCTAATGAACAGTGTGAGCTTCGCATGATATTAAACTAACATTTACTGCTGATTAATGACGGTAAATGGTGTTACTCTCACTGGTGACTTGAATCATGACATTGTACCAGACAGAATGACGTTGATGGTTTTAGGTAGGAAAGGATTTGCCTGATGGAGGTTTAGTACAGAATCGTCACAAATAAATGCATTTTTGCCAGGTAATGTGTTCACTTGCAACTTTTGGTTTTAGAAAAGGAAAATACACTCAAATGTGATTTTTTTCCCCCTTGTTCACAATGACACAAATCGTCCGAAAACAAATCCTTAAACAGGTTACGTCTTAATTTGATGGAATCTAATGTCAACTGATTCCCATTTATGCAGAATATATATCCTCAATTTGTACACAAATTGTTAAATTGTTTTTATAATTTATCAATTAAATAGGTAGTTGTTTATAGTTAAACCAACACTGAGCGGTCTTCATCCGTATATATTATATACGGATGAAGACCGCTCAGTGTTGGTTTTGTGTTGTGACAGTGTTGGAAGCAGCAGACTCGGGTTCTTGGTCTCAGACAGCAGCTTTATTTTAAGTTGGGAAACCGTGAAAGTTTAAAATGTAGACTTCAAATGAACTTTGTACAAGCCAAATTGTGGCGCCCCCATTCGTGCCTGAGCGCCCCCATACCAGCCCTCACGCGTCCAGCGCCCCCAAAATGTTTATAACGCCCCCCAGGGGGCGGTACCGCCCCCGTTGAGAAACCATGGTATATAACAACGCTAGGCGGAGACCTCTAGTGGCTGCAGTAATTATTATGGCAGCAAAGAAAGAAGTCGGGTGACATAGGATAAAGAGTGTTAAAGTCCAAATATGGAGGAGGTTGGGGTGAATGTACATTACGCAAGTTAAAGCGGCAATAAACAACTTATTTCCTTCTACTTATCATTCTGAAGTAAATACTGTAAACCTCACTTTCACTGAGCTATTCTGTCTGCTACCAGGCTGGAGTTTTTATAGAAACTAGAAGGTAGAATTATGACACCAAGGACCACCCTCTGCCATTGTGCAACCAAAGCAGGAACAGGCATTGTTTCGTCTGGCTGCTATCCCAAGGAAACGGTGGAATAACTGTGGAAACTCTAGACTGCAAAAGAACCCCGCTGATGGAGGAGGCAAAGAGGGTGAATAGGGAGTGTGATAGACACCGAGGTAAAACAAGAGTGAACGGACGGGCATTCACTTAATGGAGAGCTCAAGTGTCTGTTTACTCACTGACATGTGTTTCCCTTTCCTACCAGGACATGACATGGTTAAATAACAGGTTGAAAAGCTGTCTATTTCTGCTTTAAGTCACGTAAGTAACATACTTATTTTAACCAACCCACACCATGATCTTTTCCTGAACTTAACCAAACTGTGGCCACACAATGAAGGTCCAGTGTGCCTGTAGCTGATCAGCTGCGACGGTCATGGTGCTTAAGCATGAGGATTAGTTGTGTTTTTTCAATAAATCATCTGGTGGCTGTTAATGAATTTATGATGCCATTGGGTGTGTCAGGATTGGTATAAAAGACAGCTGGAGTATGAACTGCTGCTGAACCATTTGTCGTGCCTGCAAATCAGGTTACAAAAACAGGACCAGAGTTGAGGCACCGTAGCGTCACTTTATCCGTCGCGCACAGCGAGGTACCAATGCTAACAAGCATGTCGGCAGGTTCTGCGACCGCATGGAGAGGTGACCCTGCCATTTTCCTCTCAATTACTGAAGGAGATATTTCACTGGCACACAACAGGAGGGAGGGAGGTGAGGTAAAGTGCGGTGCGGAGCGGTGCGGCTTTATTGTGGGTGAAAATACCAGTGAGGGTCCATGGCATTCAAATTCACAGGGCTTAGCAGCCTGGGTGATGGACAGAGAGGAGGGGTGAAGAAGACTCTCACATATTCATGGCTGGAACGGGAAACAAGGTCATCAGACCAGTTTGGCATAACAAGGATTCATCACACACATACAGAATGAAAATAAGTCTATTCCAATTCAAGTCTTCCCCCTCTCCCCCTCAGTGACTTGAATGACAACTTCAGCTGGGATAGCAGCGACTTTGTAGAGACTACACGCCCTTTCATGATGCCGTATGTTTAATAATGGCAACCGCCGTGACTCTGATTCACGAACCAACAACCAAATGAAACCAATTCCAGCTGCTGCTAAAAATATTCGACTGGATAACAAACCATGAAGCTGACATGGAACCCAGTCAAGCAAACTTTACCAAGAGTGAGTAATGTGAACTTCTGCTAGCCTTCCCTCCACACACATACAACATACACCCACTTTGCTCCACTTCTTGTTCGGAGTCAAGATTTTCAGAAGTCTGGATGAGCATTTGGGAGCCTGTTGGTTCAGTCAAGCATTAAGTTGGCTGATGCCGATTTCCTTTAACACCCTGTGGTTGCCTAACTGTTTGCCACACAGTTTCATAGCAGAGCATGACAGGCCGATCAGCCCCGCGTCATCGGCTAAATACTTCCTCTATGAAGAAAGGCAAATAGCTCTATATTTCAATAGTAATCACTGTTATAGAGTATTTGGTCAGTAAGTCGTGTCTCTCCTCCCCCTGCTCTTGCAGTAAAAGGGAAAATAAATGTTTTGGTATCCCTGCCTACTTTATCCAATTAGGATAGAGAACTCCATAAAGAGGCGGTCTTGTCTGCCTGTGAACGCACAGAGAGCACGATCCTCCTTTTTACCGGCAAGGGCAGAACAGGAAAGCAACCATTTCCTGCGCTCCTGGTGACAGCTTGTACTTCCAAACAGGCCAGGAGGTGAAAAGTGTTTGAAGAAAAGAGGGAGGCAAAGATGATCTGCCATGAAAAACAAAAGAAAGCTGTCGTGGAGCTGTTGTGACGTAGAGAGGAGGGAGGGGATTGCTAAATGCTTAACGGACAGGAAGTTAGCTAAAGCAACACTAACAGCAGCTTCAAATATCACTTAAACAGAAATTATTTATACAATTTTACTTTGATGTAGAAATGACCGTGTCTGCAAGCAAAGCCTGGACTTGACTTGAGTTATTTTCCTTCTGGTTATGTCAGCCTTGAACTCGTTATGTGCCAGACTTGCCAGTCCATCGCTACAACACACTGTGCCTGTTGTTTGTTTCTCCCCTTTCTGTTTAATTGTGTTATTTTTAGGGCATTTTTATTGTAGATCAATCTGTTGATTATTTACAGGACTAATTGATTCATAGTTTAGTCTACAAAATTCTGCAAATGTCTTATTTTGTCCAATTATCAGTCCAGCACCAAAGACTCTTCATCTGGCCTCATAAATGAGAGAGAAAAGCAGCAAATCCTTAAATTTAGAAAGCTGGAACCTGTAAATGTCGGACACTTTTGTTTAAAAAATGATTCATCAATTGGAAATTAATTTTCTTCCCATCAATAAATGTAATTCTTGTAATGTGGCTCAGTACGGTTTCAGTTTCATGTTGTCGAAGATGTTGCTCTGTGTCCTGTATTGTATCTTGTTTGAATACTAAACAAAAAGCCCTGTTTAAGGGGTTTTGTATTAACCACTCAGGATAGCAACAGTATCACTCAAGTTCTTGAGTTCTTCTTATGATCAGGAAATCTGCACCGGACACAAACCCTCTGAACACAAAGGTGATCAATGCAGGAATGGGAGTCATGTTAATTAACAGCAACACATACAAAACGGTCTCACTTCTGTTTTCACACGCAGCGGCTGCAACAGTCGGCCTGTCTGGCTTCAGTAAGGAGAACCAAAACAACTGAAACAACAATTGTCCTCTCTCATGCTCTAAATCTCTAAAAGTAGATGCACTTGTTCCACACAGTGTCCCTGAGCAAATGGAGAGTAAACTCGACAGTCGGTACAAATAATGTTGACACTGATACATCGCACAGCATACTGTTGTGGAATGATCTGACATTACTGTGTGCCTTGTCAGGGTTTTTGATATACATTTATCTACAGAAATCCATATTCATCGTATGAATGTGTCGTATAGTGTGGCAGTGTTTCAGAGCCATAACACACGTTTCACACACACATATTTACCACATGACTCACATACAAACTCGAGGGAGGTTACTGAGATACAGAAGAAGTATTTAAATGGCAGTTGAGAAGGCTTAAGACTATCAAAGTTGCTGAAGTTAGCACCAGTTGTGTTATGTTACATACAAATACAACACAGTAATACTCAGTCACATAAATCACTTAATTTTAGCAAAGAATTTCGGAGACAAACACCCTTTTGTCTCAGAGTAAAAGAAATACTTCCGTTTTCAAAACACTATACAGCTTAAAACATCGTGGGGAGGGCGGGGCTGGTCGCCACACGTTTTACTTACATAAGAATCCCTAAAAAATATATATAATTAATAGATTTTCTTACAATGGGCAGCAGGAGCCTAAACAGTCAGAAAGGTCTGAAGTGACTTACCTTCCTTGATCTTATTCTGTTAAGACACATATTTTCAAATAAGCCTTGTGCATTTGCAACAACCAACCCCTTCACTGGGGTCTGTGACACATTTCATCACATGACAGCCAACCCCGAAGAGAATGTATGCGGGAGTGGGATTATTTAGCGAGCAACTAAGCTAACAATCAATTACTAACATAAACAATTTTATAGCCCGGTTAAAATACTAATCTTTAGCTCCCCCTTCATACTTTAATGGTAATAAAAGTTTAATTTCAAACCCATATTGTGTAAAAGCACAGAAGAGCTGGATATTTACATTTTGAATTGGCCCTCGCATCCCAATGTCAAGTGTCTTCAGGGCAGTCCACACCAAGAATGATAACTGTAATGATAACGAGCAATGTAATGATGTCCGCATCCACAGTGATGAACAATACTGTTTTGTAAATAGTGGCACTAAGCACACTCTGTATGCTCAAAATGTGTTGGCAGCTGACACTGTTATATGTGACAGAGTGACTTTACTCCCAGGAAACCAATTGTTAAAACTATTAAGCTCATACAAGTTAAATGTAATAACTTGGGTAGTCTGTGGTAATCACTTTCCTGACTTAAGTTAAGTAGAAAATTAAAATTTAAAATTTACAGTGACAGACAAAATTCTGTCAGCACTTCAGAGGTCCCATCAATGCAAGAGACTGTTTGGCAGTATGTCTCAGGTAAAATGTTTTTATTGATAATTTGGGACCTAATATCACTTTATATACGTGTTTAAGAAGTTGTCTAACTAACCAAGACTGAGCTAACTCTGGTA
This sequence comes from Lagodon rhomboides, assembly GCA_039737535.1. NCBI lineage: Eukaryota > Metazoa > Chordata > Actinopteri > Spariformes > Sparidae > Lagodon > Lagodon rhomboides. The sequence continues at coordinate 15,662,309 of CM077786.1, forward strand.
CGATGCATCAAATGACAACATTCATGTTTGATATTGAACACGGTCCCTCTACGGCTATCTAAAAAGTGTTTCCTAAATGCCATCAATCAGCTAACATTAGAGAGGTAGGCTGCAGTTAGAAAACAATATTATAAACACTCATCCTGCAACAGTATTATGTAGAATAATGTCCCCAAAATCAGGCTACTTGATTGGCCTATTTACTTAGTTGCCTGTCAGTGTTTTTATTGTTCATCAAATTTCTCTTAAAGTGATTCCAATGATATCGTTCCCCACTGATGATGTAAGTGTAGTTTTGCTGTGGACTTGTTCTTCGTGTGGACGGCCATTTACTCTTCAAGTGATTTAGCAGGTGATCTCTGACCCCGATTGTCAAAATTTCAGAAGCACAATAGTTTTAACAGCGCCCCTTTGGCGCAAGATCTAGTGAAAATGACATCCAACCCCGTTTTCCCCTACCTGAAGGTCATTATTCACAATCTTTATTATACTGGGCATCAAGGATAAAATCTTGAATCTTAATATTTTTTATCAAAGTCTTAAGTGACTTCAGGACAGCATTTTTAGCCTTTCTGCAGGAGTATAATCACAGACAAACACTGGGGGTCACATTTTAGAATTGAACTCTTCAAATATTGCTACAAAATGTCTGTAACCACTTTGTAAAAGAAAATACTGAGTCATGTCAAATGAAAGTTGTTTTGATATCACATTTCTTCTTCCTCCGACTGAAACATACACTGGCACTTTTTCTGTCACAGAGGGACACAAGGAAAACAATTCTGAGCTCTGACCTTTCAACACCGCTGCTGTCTGAACAGCCTTGGGGAGGATTTGTCCTTTCTCATCAGCTCTAATACATCTAATGTGCTCCATCAGGCTTATAGTTTCACACAGCAATAAACTCCTGACCTCATACTGGCGTTGTCCTCCTGTTCACTCCATCTTTCATTTCTTTCTGAAAACAGTTGTGGACTTGTAAAAACCCAGAGTCCCTGTCTGGGCTGTAGGGCCCTATAGTCCCACTTCCACCCTTCAGAGGGTCCCTACTGAGGGCGTACAGGGATATATCTCCCATTGGCAAACCCATCCCTAACCCTCCTCCTCTTCCCCCTCCTCCTCCTCCTCCTCCACCTCCACTTCCTCCACCGATCTTCATCCCCACTGGGGAGGGCTCGCGGGACGGGTCAGTCGACCTCGAGCTGGAGCGTGAGCGCCTTCGCCGGTAGCGATAGCTTGGGATGCGAGAGTATGGCGAAGAGGACGAGGTGGTTTTGATGAAGTCGCGACGGGCTCTGTAGCGTGTCTCTTTGTTTTTCTCTATGTATATGTTGACCGCCAGAACACCCACCGATTCAGCCACGATGAAGGAGAGTGCGCCAAAGTAAAAGGACCAGCCGTAGTTGTACTGGTTCTTCTTATCCTCGTCCTTCTTGTCACTGGGATCTCCGGCATTGCTGGAGATGTAGACGATGATCCCGATGATGTTGCTCAGGCCTGAAGAGAGGAGAGAGGAAAAGAGTGATGAAAGAAAAGCATGTGTAAAATGCCTAAAGGTGAAGAAGATAAGTGGGTGATAAAGCCCAAAGATTGCACTACATGTGCACACAGTGTACACACATCACCTCACCATCTTCCAAAGTTGAATGCTCTTAATAAAACAAAGAGGTATTATCATGAAAACATACTTGAATATTCACTTCTTCTTGCAAATATTCACAAAGAATTGTTTCTCACTGCCAATCAACCACTAGAGGGACATTGGGCCATATTTCAGGGTAAAACAACATATTTGATTACCATTAGCTTCTGTTAGACAACAGCTGACGTTAGCATTCACCCACTTCCTGGCTAACTTTACTGTTTGATAGTGTTACACTATACGACAGGAAAGGCTTGAATTCATTCTAAAATATCGACACACGTCTTGGGAACATTTATTTAAGCCTGGAAGTGAGACACACTGGTGGGTGTACGAGTCAGCGCTAGCTATGAAGTGGTTGAATGCTAAAGTCAGCTCATGGGTTATTAAAATATGTTGCTTTACCTTGAAATATGGATGTCCCTCCAAACTTTCACTATCTATCATCTTTTCAGTTGCTGATCAGTTGGGAAGAGGTGAAATTATAACGATTTGTATGATATCCTCGTTTATGCAACGACTCATTAGCTAACGTTAGCATTTGACCACTTCATAGCTAACATTACTGTTTGATTAAATCCAGTAACACAGTAGTATGATGTTTAAGCCTCCCACCCTGAGCGTAATGTCCGAGGAAAATGGCCGCCGTGTGATTATAGTGTGTTAGAAAGTGCCTTTAGTGTATAAGATGTCAGCACTTCATCCGCTGTGTTATGTGAAAACAACAAGGGAAAAGGCACACACATTGTATCTTTTGTTGAAATGTAGAAAAAAGAGCAAGGCAACTTAAAGCAGACACCAAAGGGAGTCTGTCCTCTGTTGCTGTGTGTGGGTTTGCACAGAATCTATTTGTTGTCCTGCCAGTTTGTGTCTTGATGTGCAGTGCGCCGTCAATCTCGTCCTACCTGCAGCCACAAACAGGATGCCAGCGCTGAGCAGGATGTTGTTCTTGTTCCTATAGATGCGTCCAATCCCGACACACAGGCCACCCAACATCAACAGAATGGTGCTGAGAATGGGGAACAGGCTTGATGCTCGCACTATACCTGTTCATGTGAGATAGACAGAGGGAATTCTTCTTGACAATACTGAAGACATAGATCACTCGAAATACATAAGAAAAAGGCTGAACAGCATGTGATTCATGTCATAATGACAGTGGTGCCAATAAAAAAATGTTGATTATGGAATTACTTGTAGTATTAGAAATAGTCACATTAATGTTAATACAATTGTAACGTAGTAGTAACAGTATTCACACTGTAAGTTATAGTTTATTCATTCATCCACCATGATTTATTATTTATCAGCAGGGTAATGATGCATGTATTAGTCCTAAACTGTCATTATATGGACGTCATGGTAGGGATGTGACTGTTTGATGAATGTAGTCAACAATCCAGAAGAAGAAGAAGAAGAAGAAGAAGAAGAAGAAGAAGAAGAAGAAGAAGAAGAAGAAGAAGAAGAAATAAAAAGCCCATGACTAACTATGCAATGCGGTGAGCTCAAATGAGACACCAGAGCTCAAGGACCCACCTGCTTCTTTCAAATCAGCTATGTGTGAAAAATTGTGGGCTTCCCAGTGAACGACGCCAACGATGAAGACTGGACGAAGGTGGTGTGTATGGTTTTGATCAGTCGTGCTTAAAAATATGGCCTTTTTTACGATGTTTGATGACTCTTTACTGCTTAATGCACTACAAGATGTACCAACTATCACAGTTGGAAGTAGGTGAAAAAGAAAGGAAAAAGGAAATAAAGAAACCTAACCTCTACTGAAACATGACCACAAATCAAAAACATATTTAACCCAAAAGTTACCCGTCAAACCGTGACCTCAGTGTACAGTTACACCCATTCTTTATATAATTCATGGAGTTAAATTTGCAATAATATTGTGGCAACTGGGTGGCACCAGAACACACTGTAAAAACAACACTTAAAAACTGATAAAGTGATTGTGTCTATTGTCTATTCACACACCCAATCAGCATTCATTTAGAGTTGTGTTGTTGCCCACCACGCAAATCCAACATTTCCTCTCCTGTTAGCTCTGATTTGGTCTCCACCATCCTTGTCTGGTTGACACATGCAGTAACTCTGCTGTAAGTGTCGAAATAAAGGAAATCAAAGGAGAGTGAAAGCAACCTAAGGTTTGATAGTTGAATGCTTCACACTGATTAGCAGACGATCCTGCCTTTCCACGACACTAACCAACTGAGTGTATGACTTAATTTCCATGAGCTTATTGAAATTCATCAATATAGACAAGAGCAAGGATGGGAACAGTTGCTTTGGGACACAGGGCATCAAACACCTGTGACGTGCAGAGTGAAGCTGATCTGAAACCTCAAGCAAAGTGAACAGAGTAATTAAACTTCCCACCAGGTTAGGACAGTTTTCACAGCGACAAGTCTTCAGACTACTTCGGTCAAATGTGAGATGCACTATTAAGTGGGTAAAGTCATGTTTTAGACCGGCCCTATTACTCATCAGCACACAACACACTTCATCATCTCTGTAGCTCCAATTACTGTCATGACATCAGGCTTTTATGTGGGAGGGATAGAGATGTCATGACACATTAAGTACTCTTGTGATAGGTCCATCATCAAAAAAAAAAAAAGGAAGGATGAAGGAGTTGAAGTGTTTGAAGGAGGTTGCAGTGACTTACGTAAGATGTACTCTGAGCTGTCCGTATCGTAGTCGTTATCCTCTGGAAAGTGATTGATCCGAAAACAGCTTCCTTTGTTGATACCTGCAGAGAAGCCAGAAGCAGTTTGAGTGATGGCGGTAACAATCCGCGCGCTGACAAAATGACAGCAGTTACAGGAAAATACGACGTCTTTACAATAGAGCTGAACATGAGACGCTCCAATTAAGATAGATGGGGAACAAATAACTACAAGCTGACCATCCACAGAATGAAATGCAACATCTATGATCCTGAGACAAATAAGTTATTTGAAAGCTGGAGTAAAAGAAACATCTAAACTACTGCTGAACTGTCTCGTTTTCACCTGTAACCATGTTGGAGACCATTCGAGGACAGGCTGCTGTGGATCTGAGGTTCTTAAGTTCTCAAGCCCTCAGGCACCTTCTATTCAGAGACCCAGTCTCTTCACCGAGAAAATCTTCCCTCCACTTTTAACAGAATAAAACATTGGAGCATTATGAATATTGAAAGGTTAGACTTTGAATTATAGTCCGACGTCTGATTTTTGCTACTGCATCCCGTCATTTCTACATTGCTACTGTGTTAGCTGTTTTGGAGCTTTGCCAGACACCTGTAAAAACACATACGTCTGAAAACAAAACCTGGACTCAAACTGTAAAAATGTAACAGAAGCCTGAGCTTTTGTATTATTCTTGTAACAAAAGCCTTTTTTTTAATATTCCTTGTTGCGATTTCAAAAGTTTGATGTAAAGGTAAGGTCATGCTCGTTCAGTAGGGAAGATATCTTAAACCTACTGTAGAACTGACAACCATAGAAATCCATAGAAAGATTGTATCACTCACTGTGATTAAAGAAAAACCCACTCAGGATGGGTAAGTTTGTGTCTCACAGTTTTGGTCTGTTATTTCCTGTTTTATTTTGTCGTTATATCCTCTTGTGTCCTGTTGTCACTACTACTTCCTGCTCACCTGTGTTCCCAGTGTTATGTTTCCCACACATGTCTCACATCAGCCTTATTAGCACTTATTAGCTAGTTTGACTTGACAATCCTGTTCACTAAAAATGATGTACGTCCTATCTGTGATGTAATAAAAACCCTTGTTTCTTAATAAAATGTCAGGGGAACTTTTTTTAGTATGTTTAGTGGCAGAATTTTTTTAGCATGTTTTGATGATTATCAGGTTATTGTAGTTAATCGCAATTATTTTGGCCGAGATAATCATGACATTATTGACAATTATCTGAGAAGCAGCAGCAGTAATGCTCCACAGAAACTCGGCCGTGTGTCAGTAAAGGTGAGGAAGGAGAAGAGTGGATTCTAGCAACACTGGCTGTAAACAATGCAGAGTTATAAACACGTTCAACATTTTGCCTCCCAAATGTTCTGTGAGAAGAAAAAATGAATGAAAAGGCTTCAAGGATACACACAATGTATTAACGCTGAGTGTCACTTCTCCACAGGGAACCTTTAAAGCCACGGCACTGTAAATAACACTCCGTGTGGGGCTCACTGTTGACATTCAACCTCACCTGAATGTGATGTTGCAAATGCTGGTAAGCAGTTTTCCAGTGACGCAGGGATTTTAGAGGGACGCTGTTTGCTGCAGGTTTGGCCAAAATCACAATAAGTGTGAACATAAGCTGATTAGCTACAATCGCTGGCTGATTCTCTTTATGCCTGAGTGGCTTTATCCAGCCTGGTTAGCATAGCCTCTGGCTAAATGGCATTTTTTATTTTTTTCTGGTAGACAGCTCATTTAGATGAGTTACCAATTCTGTGGCGGAAATGTTTCATGAGCGAGGAAATGCATTCACCACGTCTGTTAGGCCACGACGTTACACATAATGTGCTTTGGTAATGTAAATAAAGACAGTGGTTGTTTGCGTGGGACACCTTTATCATGTTTCTTACTTAATATTGCGCCATGATTTCACTCCAGCCGGTCAGCGCCAAATTTCAATGTCATATTTGACAGCCACATTTTCATGGTTAACGCCTGAGACCGCTGGGAAAGAGAACGAAAGCTTGAAAAAGCCGAGATAAAGTGATGAAACATCCTTTAACAGCACAAACAGTCTCTCTTCACTGACTCCACTCTCTCAACCTCACTCTTTCAGTCTCTTTCAACTCTCATCCTCTATTTTTACAACAGTCTATTACCACTATCATGTCTCAATTACCCACTTCTCTCCCTACCGTGCTCTCAAATGTTTTCCTCTTCAGCACTCTTTCAGATTCTTTTTGAATTTTTTATGGATCAAGCACACTCTTTGGATTGATACAGGAGCACGATCTGGGGTGTTGGAGTGTTTCTCTCATGTATTTTATATTTATAAGTCCAGTGTTTTGAGTGTAATTGGGCATTTAAAAAAAAAATCCTAATTGTGTCATTCAGAAGGTTAAGTAAAAGCAGCGCAGGATAAAATATGCCAGGAAAAACGTTTTCTTTTGTTAGTTCAAAAAATGAAGATGTCAAAGTAAAATAATTGATGTAATAAATAACCCACAGAAGGCCAGCGGAGTTAATAATCAGAGGAATGACTGTGAAAAAGATGCAGAGAGAAAGAGAGGGAGCTCAATCGGGGAGGTATCTCCCCAGAGCCCATCTGTCTGAGAGACCGGAGCCCATCTTTTATTACTCAGCATAGCTTCACCATGGCAACCTCCCCCCCGCAACCCAGAATCACATTTCTAGCTTCGCTTCTCAGAGGACGCCTTTGACATCTTACTAATGCATTCACCAGGCTAACACACTCACACACACACTTGAATGCTCCACAGTGACACACGCTGACAAAGCCACCAAAAACTAAAAAGCAGCCTTTCTGACACAGAGGAAAAATCAAACAGTCGCTGTAAGGAAAAAACTTGGTGAGCCGGTGGATTTGTCCATTTGAAGGAGGAACAAATGTGCATTTGGAAACCCGTTCTTGTCCTTCAGTGCCACTCCAGCGTGTTCAGTAGCTATCAGGGGTGACTGGCTTAAGTGAGAGTTCTTGTTGTGTTTCAGCATGACTGGCTGCAGAACAAGACCTCACTTTGTTTCCTTTAGAAGCTCATTTGCCGTCAGTGCTCGCCCTCAGTGAACCTCTTCCTTGTTTCTACAAGACACAGCGCTCACGCAGACGTCTGTTTGGCACATTATTTGACAAACATTATTTCTTCTACAAGGTTAGCCGACGTGTCCCCGGGGTTTACCAATTATTTATGCCACTCATTTGGACCCAGTATGACTCGTTAGACTCCATCTTTGTTCTTTGTTCCTGGAAGAAATTAGCTCGCGACTGGAAAGTGAAATAGGTAGCTGATTGAAGCTATCACTCGTATACAATGTTTTATGGGAAAAAGAAAATAAGGTAGGCAGGAACTGAAAGATTAGCTTTAAGTTTTTCACCTGAAGGGTGCACTGAGACAAACAGGGTGCAGCTCAACTTTAGGGTGTGTATCCCTAAAATGTTTTGAAGTCGCTTACTGTACCATGTACAACATGTGGCGATAATGCTTATGTGGTGTGTGTGAGAGAGAGAAGGTGTGTTACTTTTAGCTCCAGCTCTCTACAGTATCCAACACACATCCAATAATATGACCGGGGAGAGAGAAGAAGGTGGAAAAGGCGACAGATGTTCAAGAACAGCGGCAGCTCCATCTCACTTCTGCTGCTGATACTCTCAAGGGTTTAAAGCGAGAGAGAGAAAGGGGGAGAGAGGGAAAGTGTCTTTTGATTAACTTTACAGGAAATCCATAAATAGGCATGCACGTTCTTATATATAAATCCAGTGAGAGTAGTAACAGTGCAGAGCAAAGGTGCATGGAGTGCGACTTCTTCACCGACGGCATCATCTGCGTATGACACAAATCTCTTCTCTTGGACCCCTCACGTCCAACAGTGTCAGATCTCTCCTCATGTCTGAGAGATGCTGCCTTTAATGTCCCATGGAAACATTGGAGATACGAGCGCCCTTCTTCAAAAAGCACTTGTCATAAATTCCTCTTCAGATTTCCTTTGATTTGCTAACTTCACGCATCTCCTGCAAGCTTCCTCTTGTGATCAATGAGGACATGGTGAATGTCACAAAAACCACATGAGATTTTCTTAAACAGCTTGCTGTAATGTGAGATTTAATTATTATTAATCCTGTGATGTGAGTAGACCTGTTAAAAAGTGATCATCATTTAGAAGGAAAGAAAAATGCTGGATCTTTGCCCTCATCTGTTTGGCTGCAGAACATGAGTGAGCATGTACAAACATGCCATGGTAGCACCTGTGCGCAAGTGTGGAAACCTTCAGTCCTGGTGTGCACAGAGAGGATGCTCTACAAGTCAGCAGCTGGCTGTTCTGATGATTGCCCCCTGCAGCTGAGGTTGTCTTGTGAATGTAAAGTTACTTATTCATTGAGTCGTGTTAGCTTGTTTGGGTTGCTCGTTAAAAGGGAGGAACTCTGTGGGGACTTCAGCACCAGCAGCAGAGGACAGCGCCACAACACGAGAGGCTGATGGGAGACGTCACTGGTGAATGCGTTCACCAATCAACCGATCGATCTCATTAACAACGTTCACTGTGCGTTGTTATGCTCCATACTATTTATCAATAAAGCAGAAAGAACTAATTGATTTTCATCTTCATTGGGTTCTAAAAGCAGTCGTGCGCAATGGTGTGCAAACGTGTCCAAACAATAACCAGCGCAGGAAGCCCAGCCCAAAACTCTCTCTCTCTCTCTCTCTCTCTCTCTCTCTCTCTCTCTCTCTCTCTCTCTCTCTCTCTCTCTCTCTCTCTCTCTCTCTTCGTGTGAGCTGAGAAAATGATGATGACAGGATTTCATGAAGCGAGTCAGTCTCTTGCAGAAACGTTACTTCTGTAGCTGGAACTTGTTTCATCAGTCTAAGCAGTTTTATGGAAGTAGTTGCCAAGCAACGGTATCTGAGTTAATGAGATAATTAGGACGAATGCTTAAATTATTACTGCGCGAGGGACATTTGTTCCTTGTACCAAAATGTGAAACATAAAAAGCCCCATTAGGCTTGGCTCTGTGTCATGATCCGAGTCCCTTTTTCTCCCCCTGACAAACTGAATCGTTTACAAGGGAAACTAACGCAAACTGTGGCATTTACGCACGCACACCACCGCCTCTGCGCGCAACAAGCAGCCTCTTCCCTCCAAAATTCCTCACACAATATCTTGCCTACGTAACTTTTAAATGCTATCAAACGCATCTAACAATTGACTGATGATGATGTTACACCCCCTTAGATGACTTCCCTTTTTCCCCGTTACGAATGCCCGTGCGCTTTTTCCACAAACGGACGATGTTTCGGGTATTTTCGCTCCAATATCCAATCGTTTGAATCCAGTTTTATGTGTCAGAACATGTAATGACTATGTGATCGGTCACACCGCGCGTAATGTCCCCTCCTCACCTCAAAAAGACAATCAAAAGGAGCTCGGGAAAGCGCTCACCTGTGTCAACGAGCACCTGGTTTGAACCACAAAAAAGTTTGTGAAATAACGGTGAATAACTTATCAGACTTTCTTTTACCTTCGATACAGCAGATCCTCCACAGTCCGGAGTGCGTGAGGTCGCCTCTGACTTTCTTGGTTTGCATCTGGGTCTCGTCTGTGGAGACATTAGTGGTGTTGCAGATGTACGCCCGGGAGTAAAGCCAGTAGTCGGTGCCGATGGCGATGGTCATGAGGCTGAAGGCGGCGAAGGCCCCCACGATGGCCAGCAGAGTCTGAACCCCTCGGTCACACCATGCCATGGCGTCTCATAATGTGTGGCTCCTCCACAGCAGCTTACGCACAGGGCGACGAGCGCACGGTGCCCATGATCATGGTCAGAGGAAGCGCTCGCGTCTCGCGGTTTTTCCCTCTCATCAAGCCCAAGTCTCGATCTGCACAATTAAGTCCTCTTCCTCCTGCGCCTCAGTCGGAGTGTAATCCGAGTTTCCGAGTTTGACACGATCGCAGCCCTCGTTTAATTCTTTTGAGTTGACTGGACATGTCTCCGATCCTGCTACAGGTGGACACGAAAAGAAAAAAGAAAAACAGACAAACAAACACGCATACCTAAACGAGAACACTTTTATGATAAAGTAAAAGAAAGTTCATGGATCGAACACGGGCAGCGGCTTCTTCCCCGTTTACAACTCAATAATAAAGTGAAGGGTTTAACAAAGGATGCAGCATCGTTCACCCAGACCACACCTTCCACGGCTGCAGCCAAGCCAATGAGAGACGGCGGTGAGAACAGCTGCAGGAAGAGGAAAACATCACACCCACACTGACATGTACAGTAGTGCTAGGTAGCAGGAGAATGGCACGAGAACAAAAGCGTTCGGTATTTGCAATGTGTCCTTCGCATGCAATCAAAAGATAAAGCAGGTCTACTCATCCAGGTACAAGCACACACACACACACACACACACACACACACACACACACACACACACGCACACACACACACACACACACACGCACGCACACACACGTGTCTGCAGTTCAAAAAGTGCACTTTCAAGATGTTTTTTCCAAAACAGCCAGTAATCAAGCGGTTGATGAAAACACCACCGCTGACAGCACAGTGGAGATTACAGAGATCTTATTTGTGGCTGAACTACTGCAGCAGCAACTTTAAAGAAGACGAAGAAGTTGAAAGCGTCACCATGGATCAAATATATTTTTAAAAACATCCATCAAAACCACTTTGAAGTTCTGCCTGCGAGATCACCCGGCTCACGAAAGTGGAAAAGTGAGACATAAATGTTCTCCAGAATCAGAAACTCACATATCGTGTTCCTTAAGCAATGCAGTCATACAATCCATGTTAGGGCCTGTCGCTTTAAGCCCCGGGCTGTTTGTGGTTGGGGGTCTTACTTCACACTGACACAGAGAGAAAGAGAGAGGCGACCACAGAGGTCCTGCTGAGTTTGGCCGGGGCATTTACTTGCACTGTCCCGTCTCTTGAATGGGAGCCTCATCCCAGAATCCCAGCGTCTGAGTCACTTCCTGGTTCCTGCTAAGAGTTTGTTTCAGGGTTTGAATGTGTGTATGTAGGGAGAGGCTTGAAACAGGATAGGAGAGTGAGGATTGGGAGATAAAGTGAGGATGAAGGGATGGGAGGAATGGTAAAGTGAGAATGTGATAGAGAGTTGGGACAAAATAAAGCAGCATGCAGGGAGAGGAAGATATGGAAAGGAGCTCACCAGTTTCACATTTTACATATTAGGACAGGAAAGCGAGTGACAGGAATGTATTTGAGCCACAATTTCGGCCATGATGCAGCAGATCGGGCTTAGCTCTCGGCTGTGGATGGAGCTGGAACGTGTCCAATGAACTTCAATCATCTTAACAAAGGGGTTAGGAGTGTGGGAGTCACAGCAGGTGAGCGGACAGAAGCCGAGATCTGTAATGTTTTAGATCGCATCAGCAAACAGAAGATTTGATATTGTAGAATATTTTACACAACAGCTCAAAATGCTTTTATGCCTCTGATATATCTTATATATGGTATGAAATCAGCCACAGATGTTCTTTTTCCCTGCTAAAGCACAGACTTAATTTCTTATTCAGTTTCAAATGCTGCCTTGTGTTTGTAGCTTGGTGAGACAAAGCTATAAAACAGTAGTACAGAGCTATTTTAGTTCATGACTTCACTGCATGTTTAGGTCCTGAAATGCTTAAGTCATGTGTATTTTAGTATGACATTTGTATATCTTTTTTCAAGAGTGTGGAGACAGCTCCATGTGGATAGTCAACGAAAATAGGACTGCAACTAACAGTTTGGTTTGTGTTTTTACCCAGTGAGACTCAGTAGATGATTTGTGTTTAAGCATCCCAGTCGCCAGGGTAAAATATTGGTGCTCATGGTTTCTTCTACATGTCATTAAGACATGTAAAGTTTCAACATATCTGCTGTTTGCAGAAACGTACATTGCCAACATTTATTCTGGCCATTGGGCAGCAAAATAGGTCACCGAATCAGCCTAAACATTTCACAGCACGTCAGCACGTCAGAAGTCACTGTGGACCAAACTGTTGGTCACCTTTCATTTCTTTAACGCAAAATGTGTTCAATAAGCACATTTTTCAAAATGCATTAACTTTTTTTCTCACTCAAACTTAATCGCCATCAAAACTTGTGGATTTACACTTGATTTTACACTCAATGTTCAAAGTTAAAAGAGTCACTTAATTTATAAGACTAAATGGAACAGAAAGATATACTGTATGTGATTTTTGCTATAATTCTTAGCTCTTCTTTCTTAGAAAACAGGTAACAATTGTCAAAAGTCATGTACTGATCAAAGATGGTACCAAGATTCTTAGTGGGGGATCAACTGCTGTGGCAAAGTAGTCTGGACCAATCTTTTTTCAGGGCTTAGGTCGAGGAAATTTAGACATCCAGTCTTTGTTGGCAGCTTTTGTTGAAAGCGGCTGAACAAATGACCCAGAGGAAGCATGTACAATGACAAGAGGAGTGGTCCGAGGATCGATCCCTGAGGGCCACCAGCAGGGGAGCTGGGGAGGACACACAATGATTGATTAAAAAATGTATTTGTCAAGAAAGAATGATGTGTTGTTTCACTGGTCTTCTTGCAGGATGGTGTCACTTCCTTCCACCTTATTCTCCTCAACTCCACAGGTGAATTATTTTCCTTGTGGAGGTGAAAAGTTAATGACCCACCAACCAAATAATCAGATGTCTCTGATGGATGCATTGATCCCAGATGTTGACATTTCAGCAGAAGACTGACAGGGATGGATCAGGAATTCTAAAATATTCTTATATTTCCATCCATCAACTCCCGCTCCCACTTTCAGTCAGCGTTTCTGTTATTCCTCTCCACGTGTCCCATGTGGTTTGGCTTTCATGTGTATTGTCCTTGGACTATTTTGTGCATCCTGACAAAATCTGTCTGTGTGCTGCTAATTCTTAGCCAAAGGTGACATGTTGGCTTTTTACCCAGCTTGTGTAAAGTGGCTGTGGTAATGGAAGTACACAGGGGGCCCTGATAATGACTTTAATCCTCCTTTATCACCATCTTCCCAACTCCTCTTCTTCCTCCTCTCAATTGTCCCTGCCAAACTTGAGAGTTCTTTGGCACAGCACCCCAATTTACTCTAGCAGGTTTCGACTTGTGCCAAGAGCGACTTCTCTATGACCTTGCTGAACTTGCCTCACAAACATGGCAGTTGACAGTGTCTCTCAACTGCTTTTTGTGCGCTTGTTTTCCTCCCAGTTTGAGGAGCTGCTGCTGTCTGGCCCATCCATTGAAAGAGATTAATGCTGCATGGCTGCCTGGTACACAGCATAAGTGAATGTGCCAATGTGCCAGAGCAATTTAGATAGGAAATTGGAGGCCCTATCAAGGAAGTAATTGGTTATTTTCTTTTTGAAATGATTTTGACAAAATTCAGGCTGATTTTGGCGAAATTGTAGGGTGAAGGAGGAAGCCTTTGGATCTTGTTCTTTTTGAAATGCGAATGAGAGAGAGAGGCGCCAAGTCAGATAGGGAATAAAGATCAACAGAGGCGAGGCGAGAAGAAACATTAAAACTTTGAATATGCAAATGAGATATACCAGCTGAGATATGTAGCAAGAGTTCAGCTTTTTATTTAAAGAAAATTATTTTAGTCTTCTGGGGCAAACATAGAGCAGCAGTGAAAAAGCTTTCTAGATGTGTTGTTCTATCTGTGGACCTACAAGATTGGAATAGTAGAGGTTACTTCAACTGTGTATTGCTTTTATACATGTTCTGAGATAGAATACAATTTCTTTATAGAAATTGTCATCAAAATAATGTATTTGGGAAAGCCCTTTGCTGTACGCTACTCTCATCATAGTAGAGTAGGGATCGTATATAAATACGACATTGTGGCTGTCAAAAACGAGGGAAATACTAGACTTTAATGTGTGACTGCTCAGTACGTATGTAGCTGACAACAAACAGGGTTTGAGAGAATTTAAAACACAAAATGCTCAAATTACAATTAATTCAGAGAAGGACCAGGACCAAGATGCTGTGCAGCTCCCAGGTGTGAATGTCAAATCAATGTCCTCAACAGGAAACATTCATGCCCATTATTGCCCAGATGAGTCAGGGTTCAAAGTAATGACCATTTCTATCCCTGTTCTCTTGCAGTCGTTTAATGTTGTTCAGGGAAGAGATGAAGCAGAGACACATGGCTGCTGCCTGCTGCGGTTACCAGCGAGATGTTGTGTGTGCAGACGGCGCCTGGAGCAGAAGAGAGAGTTAAAGAGCATATGAGATTGGGCTAAAAGATGGCAAACACAGACTCAGCCCTCAGGCTGCCAGAGGCTTGCTATGCTATGACAAGCTGTAGTTTTCAACAGGTTTTTTCATATTTCTTACAGTAAAATATAGGATTCAAGGATACCCATTGCTTTGAGAGAAAGTTCCCAGTTTAATTTAACTTAGGTCTCATCTTAATAGCTTTGGTACCAACTTAAACAAGCATGAATTCACAAATGCTGCAACCAGGAATCATGCATTCACATGCACACAGCCTTATGACCACTGCTATGCCGTTGCTATAGTGTGGTCACAGCTTTGTGGAGCACATGAACTGATGGACCAACAGAAGGAAGGAAAAGCAATGAAAAAGGCTCACTGCTGCGCTGAGTTCAATGATGCCTCCCACAACAGAATACAGCAACAGTTTAGTCATGAATGAGAGTTATGAATGTGGGCGCTGCTGAAATGATGAGGGGGAAAATTATCATCAATGGAAAAGGAACTCCCACACTTGTCTACAACAATCGATTCATGCAACTGTGCAAGCTGCTTATTATTACGCTTATTTATTCTTATTGTTAGGCGGCAACCTCAATTGTCTGAGGGGGTTGATGGATGGGTCAAACAAACACAGGACTCTTCCCCAGGAGACTGTTGTTCATGTCCTGTGTAAATCAAAGTTAATGGTGTTTCATTTTAACTCAGTAATGTAGTTAATTTCATCATTTGCATACATAATACTTAAATCCCGCTTTAATGTATGTTATGTACATACATGGCACTTGCATTAATAACATACCCACCATATTTTCCTAAACCTAACCAAGAAGATTTGTTGCCTTAACCAAACCAAACTGCGACCATGTGACAATAGTAACAGTCATGTTGTTTTGGGAATGGTAATATATGTTATTGGTTGAGTCATTTGCAATGAACCTATGCACAATGCATGCACAAATGGACTAAACTGCTGTTTGTCTAAAACCGTGAGCAACTGTCACCCCAGATCTCAGAAATTCACTTGGTCAGTAATAATATCGTTATCACTGATAGGACCAAAAAATGATGTTGTCATAAACCAGAATATTCTGCGGGTTAAAAGGAGGCGTGATGAGAACTTGCTGTAAAGGTGATTATTGTTTTAATGAAGAGATGTTTGTGAGGTCCACTGTCACACCACATCAGAGAGGAGCCGAGAACGGACTTTCCAAATTTTCCTACCCGTTTAGTGCAGAGAGGTGTCAGCACCAAGGCGGCCAGCCTCCGGAGGTTTCACAGAACCTGGGTGTGGACCATCTGTCCCCTGTGCCCTCTGACTTCCCACTCCGGGTGGTTCTGAGATTTTGAGAAGGGGTGCATGTTGGAGGGCTGATCATCAAAGGCTAATTTCTAAGTCCCTTGAGTCCAATCAGGCTTTGAATCTGGCTGTACCACATCAGTGATTGAAAGCAGGGAATGCTGTCTGAATATTTCAGCAAACCAAGAATGTTGTATCTTCAAATCAAGTTGCTTTGTTGGTGATTTATTTGGCAGTCATGTTGGCATTTTCCCATTTTAAAAAAAGGGGGGGAAAAAAGCAAGCAAATTAATTAATTTGAGTAAACAGTAATGAGCCTGGCTTTAGTAAATAACATAGGAACCTTGAAAACAGTTGCTTGTTGACAGGAGTGTCTGCATACAGTATGTTTACTTCTTGATCTTGCCTCTTTGTGTCTACTCATATCTCTGCATAGTGTCGCGGTGAGATAACCCGTCTGGGCTGTGTTATGTAGGAAAGGTCTGTGTTTGAGCACCATGTTGGCCACGAAGCATGAAGCGCTCGCCACAAACTGCAGCTTTCCCAGCTCGACTCTTAATCGGGTGTTCGTTGCATGCAATTTCTCATCTGTTACGCCAATATTTTCATATTTTTTGTCATACATGTCTAATATTCTCAAATAATTGGGACAAACTGCCAGAAACAAATTTTAACGATTGTGCTGCTTGAACCTGTATTCTCAGCTGCAGTGTGATTCGTGGCAAAACTTTAAAAAACTTCAGAAGGAAAAACTGTTCATTTGTGCCTCTCTTTATTCTTTCTGTGTGTCTCCAGCTTTAATGAGTAGACATACCACAGTGATATTTTCCACAGTGTAGTAGAACATGCTGACCCACCGAATGCTGTTACCAATCAGTCAAAACAAAAAAAAAAGGTGGAAGCTGACAGAGGCCCAATCATGGCCCAAATGATCAAGATGTGTGTGTTGGGTGCTTGTTGTGGAAATCTGTCAAGTAACAGCTTCACAATTAACCCACCTGTCTCTGTCTGACTTCACGCCTGTTAGTTCTTTCTGCTCTATGTTTGTCTAAACTAATAAAAGTAAATTATGCTACTTTTAATTGCGTCCACCAAGGATGTCATGTTGTTTGTTTTTTGTTGGTTGGTGAATTGGTCGGTTGGTTAGTTTGTCAACATGGTGACCACAACTCTATGAGAGAATATGCTATGATACCTCAAAAATGTGTGTAAAGTCAAAACTGTTCTGACACAGCAAAAGCAAAAATAATAATAATAAGAAGAAGCAGAAGAAACAGCAGTTTTCCCAGTAATGTTCTGGTATCATGGGCGTAAGTTTGCATAGGGATGATAGGGAGTCACAACCAAAGTTTGGGAGGGAGGGAGTTGTCCCTACCAATATTTTGATATATTTTAATATAACGATTTAAAAAAAAAAATGTTTACATAGTGCATTGAATATAATGCTCTTTGCAAACTTATTCGCAGTATTAAACATATGTATAGAACTACTTGTCCGACGTGCCCTCTCATCGCAATCTTCAGTGTAACCTGCAAGGCAACACGTTTAGATATGCTGCCATTTGATTGGCTGAAGGGTTATCATGTTCTCGGCACATGAAGGTATCAAAGCACCTCGTCATCTCGTGATGAAGACGCGCTGTGTGGCAGAGTTGCTGCAAGATAGCTGGACTGACGGTAAAGGCCGGCACACACTGGCCAAAACGTCGGACGTCTGAAGCGTTTGGAGAGAGTCGGACGAGTTCGAGAGCTGCTCTGTTCGGTGTGGTGGAAGCGCACTGCGGTCAAGCCAGCCGTGGTTCGCGTTTGCTTGGTCAAACCAGCCGCACATTCTGTTCTAGTGCGCGAATCTTCTAACATTTACGGTATTCGTGATGAAACCACTCTGAAGAGCTGGTGGTAGTGACTGTGGGGCAGACTGCAGTCTCTCAATCAGACCCATGAAACATACGATACTTTTACAGTAATTATTCCCGGGAGTGAGCTGACGGTATCGTGATGGTATCCTTCCGGATTTCAAAGTAAAGGACGACGTGAGAATCTTTTAATTTTTTTTTTGTAGTTTTGGATTCATACACTGCTGAACTAAGTACTTCCTAGACTACTTGCATCATGCATAATATGACGCACTTTTACGGTGTACTTTTCGAGTAATCCTGGGTCAAAATCCTGACCAGATCATAAGAATAGTGATATTTCGCCCAACTTTGAGGTCGAATAAAAAACGTATTTCCCATAAGTAGTCCAAGATTCATATAGTACTGAACTAAGTACTTCATAGACTACTTGCATGCATAATATGAATTACTCTCACTGTGTACTTTTAGAGTAATACTTTGTCAAAATCCTTAACAGAGAAAAAGAATAAGGATATTTCACCCAACTTTTATTCCACCTCAAAGTTGGGCGAAATATCTTATTCTTGTTCTCTGTTAAGGATTTTGACCCAGGATTACTCTAAAAGTACACAGTGAGAGTACTTCATATTATGCATGCAAGTAGTCTATGAAGTACTTAGTTCAGTAGTATATGAATCTTGGACTACTTATGGAAAATAAGTTTTTTATTCCACCTCAAAGTTGGGCAAAATATCCTTATTCTTGTTCTCTGTTAAGGATTTTGACCCAGGATTACTCTAAAAGTCCACAGTGAGAGTACTTCATATTATGCATGCTAGTAGTCTATGAAGTACTTAGTTCAGTAGTATATGAATTTTGGACTACTTATGGAAAATAAGTTTTTTATTCCACCTCAAAGTTGGGCGAAATATCCTTATTCTTGTTCTCTGTTAAGGATTTTGACCCAGGATTACTCTAAAAGTACACAGTAAGAGTATTTCCTATTATACATGCAAGTAGTCTATGAAGTACTTAGTTCAGCAGTATATGAATCTTGGACTACTTATGGAAAATACGTTTTTTATTCGACCTCAAAGTTGGGTGAAACAGTCACTACCAGCAGCTCTTCAGAGCGGTTTCATCACGAATACCGTAAATGTTAGAAGATTCGCGCACTTGAAAAAAATGTGCGGCTGATTTGACCAAGCAAACGCGAACCACGGCTGGCTTGACCGCAGTAGGACGTTGTCTGATCCGACTGAACATGCGATAAGATGCCAGGCTGGCTGTTGCAGACTGTGCTGACGTAAATACACCAGGAAATCATGAAAGTAAATCCTCACATTAATATTTTGTTTGGTCTCAACATTTTTGCCCGTGTTTCTGCTTTGTAGATAGAAAATGCCACCGAAAATGAAATGAGGCATCCGAAGCTATTTCACCACCCAGAGAGTGAGTAAGTAGCCTAGCTGCTAGGCTGTTGTTAGTTAGCTAACTACCCACACAATGCAAGCCTCCTAGCCTAACATTAACACTCATTCTACTATGGAAAAGTGTCATTAAGGTGTTAGTGTAGTGAACGTAGCCTAGCATTAAAGCTAACTGACTGTGGGTTCTGTAATGTTTGCCGGTCAATTTCAGGACAAGTGGATGTGGTCCCACACAAATGCAAACATGCTAGCCGAGCGTAATATCACCAGTCTCCTACTGTGTAAAACATAACTGGTGTTAAGTATATCGCCCTCTAGTCATTCAACCAATGTTAGCAATTACAAGGAGAACACAGAAAAAACAGCAGCATGATGCTAAAAATGTAGAGCAGGCTGGTGATGAATCAGGAACAGAGTTTCAGCTGAGGTGTTACCAATGTCAGTGAGCAATTTTGTTGGAATAAAGATGGCATGAGCATTGCAGTTCTTTGTTTTAGGATGCCTTGTAGTTGTAACCTATGAATCTCATCATCATGTTGGTTATTTTGAAAATACATTTTGGATTTGCATAATTAAAGGTGTCAAGATGTTATTCTTCAGATGTTACCCAAATGTTCTTTCTTATAAGTTTGATATGTGTAATGGATATAAAGAGGACATTTTATTCATTGATGCATTATTTTGAAATACATTCAGGAAACTCAGATATCCAGTACAGATGTAGTGCAGGTAAAGGAAGCAACAGCTGGACCATCTGGGCTACAGGTGAGGTCTTAAATGGGTCTGTGATAAGACACTAGGCGGGAGGGATAGGTTGCTGGGCAGTGGGCAGTGTCCCTACCAAAGCTGAGTCCAAACTTACGCCCTTGTCTGGTATACTGTAAAATATATAAAGAAATTCAATTATTCAGTAATTGTTCAGTTATTTTTCATCTCTGCACGATAAGGTTCTCATTTTCTGTGTACTTTGGTTAAATCTTTAAAGATGTTTAATCTATTCTGGCCTTTGATGTGGAGAGCAGGGGGTTCACAGTTGGACGCACATGCAGTGTATCCATCAGATCATGTAAAGTCAAATTCATTAATTAATCACTCTCAACAAAACAAGCACCGAGCAAAGAGGTCATGGTATAGACGAAATCCAGCGGGAAACATTAAAAAGCCACGACTGTCGCCATTAATTAGAGAGCCTGACAGACGCACACAGCCTTGGGCTCTGCACTGCCAAGTGCTTGTCCTTCAGGCCTCCCGTCGCATGGAGATGAACCTGCCGTATACAAAATAAACCATTCAACAGAAGGCAACAGAACATTTCTCTTTTCCACAGGCAGTCGGGGAAAAGATATAAAACAGACAGATGGAGGAAAGGAGGATGAAAGATGTGGGAATACTGAAGGAAGTGGCAGGATAGAGATAAACAGAGGAATGGCATAAAAGAAGTGTGTGTGTGTGTGGAGGTGAGATGGACGATAGATTCATTATTCATGATCTTCCTTCCTCTGTCTGGAGTTACTGTATGTTCACATCATTATGGCATTATATTGGCTATTTTCCCTCAAATTGAATTTATTCATTTTTATAGAGTGTGTGGATGCATGGCTTACATTTATTTAGCATATTCCTCACCAGCATCTCCAATCAGTAGATTCAGCTGAAAAATAAACCTTTAAATGAGACCTTTTTAAACTGTTTTTATTGTTTGTTCGTTTTTTCTTCTCGTACATGTTAAAGATATGGAAAGTCAAAAAGGTCAAAGTCTGCACCAACAGAAGCTCCTCTCGCCCACAGAGAGCACAGCTCCTGAAACGGCTGGTCAGTAGTCACACCTTTAAGCTTCTCTGTTGTTGTAAGTGGTGCTGGCTCAGGCTTGTGTAAGCTGACCAATCAGAGGAGACTGTATTTGGGATGAGGGCGTTTCAGACAGCGAATACAGTGCTGAGAAAACTGATGATTGACCAGATTTTTTGAGCACTAAGGCATGTGCACTTATTCTAGTATACCCAAAGTATTACTATGAGCCTGAAAATGAGCATGATGTCTCTTTTAAGATGTGGATCTATATTTATATTTACACACAGACAATGCAGCACCAAACTGCCTTCAGCAAGATACCAGTTACATTTGGTTAAAAACCTTCAAATACAGGTCAGGGCCGTTCACAGCCTGGTGCCGCCTTTCAGTTTTGCAGTAAACTGTGACAATTGATCGTCCTGTTTTTCACACAGGCTTCTTCCAATAAAATATGAGCAGAACCGAGCAGAAAGATGCTTTCTTCCTGCAACACTTTCGGTTTGGAAACTGAAGTACTTCAATGTACTTCACTCAGTTTAACAATAAGATATGTGACTTTGTTAATGCAATTCAGTAAGTCACTGCTCATTTCTTTTGTACTTACTGATTTATCAACCAGTTTTCATTTCCCTACCTTTCCCATCTCAGTCGTATTTCAGTGTTTCTGTTAGCCTACACAAATTCTGCTTATATGTCGCCATTATTATACATCTTCTTAACAAACTTTTTTTGAAGAACAGCGTATGTCTGAAAAAAACAAAATCACAAGTTATGCCTTATTAAGATCTGCGAGAATTTCATGGACAGTTATATTTCAAAGCACATCTCCAGTGGTGATGGCCATACTTAGGGATAATTAGATAGAGGTTTTTGCCTTGTGGTAGCTTAAGTCTGCATTCGTTGACTAAAAGTGGTTAATAAAACATAAAAAAGATAGATATTTACTAGATGGAATCACAGTCTCATTTGGGTGCAGTTCTAAATCTTGCTGAGAGAATTGTTGCCGGCAAAGATCATCTGACTGATGTTACTGATTTAAAGTCCACTGCTGGATGACTTTGGGTTTGGGGCAAACCTGCTGTAGCTCCATCTTGAAAATAAGAGGAAAAACACTCAGCCTGAATATTACATAGTTAGAGAAAAATCAACCACTTTATTGTGGCTTTGATTTTGGGAAAACACACCAACTTTTTTGTGTGCTTATGTGACTGTTTGACCTCCTTCATATCCTCTCTGCTCCCGGTGATACGGACACCATACATCGAGTGGCCTCTGGCGGAGTGAAGGGAGCAGGGCCAAAGAGGAGCGGGGCAAACATGCCCTGAGGCAGTCTTACTAATTGAGCATAATGAATAATGATGATGTGAGCTGGAAGAATCGCAGATGGGATCTAAACGTTTACTCACTTATCGCTTTTTTCCTTCAGTGAACATTGTGTGTAGAAGAGCTTCCCAAAGATCCCAATGGCCTCTGGGTAAGATGTGGCAGTGAAGTGTTCACCTGCTCTTTCAACCAATCTCACAGAAGTCCTGTGAGGTTTGAGAGTGTTGAAACAACACTTGAGATGGATTTCCCCCGAGGCAAAGTCAACCAGGGCTTGTTAAACCACTGCTGGAATACCCTGAAGGCCTTTTCTGACCCGCTGACATGTCTCCATTTCACATATCTTTGAATAAAGATATTGTCAGTCTTTTAAAAGAGCCTCTGCTTTACTGCTTGTCAAATCTGTTTGGATAAAGCACAATAGCGAAGTAGCTGATAGAACGTTTGAATGACCGCTTGTAGGTAAATTGTATACACAGAGGACAAAAGCATTTCAGATCAAAACAACCTGCAAACTCTTTTCACGGGAGCAGCTCGGTCAGCAGTTATGAATCTGTACCCCGTGCAAACAAAAGATGCTGCGCATGATTGAAAGATGTAATTATCCCATTCCAGCTAGTTATTATTCTATGTTTCCTTCTCTCAGTCTTCTTTTATAAAACCTGCTATCTTTCTTTTTTTTTTGTTTGGGGCTGAATTTCAAAATCCTTCTGGACTAATTGCAGTGGATTCAGATCACCTGTGTGCAGGCTGGGGAGACTGACTCCTAATCAATGAGTAGAAGCAGCTTGGGGCATTCCCCTCCCAGCCACTCAGGGTGTGACGGCGCCCTTTTGTGAAAGCTTAAGAGAGGTGGGAAAGGCCCCCGGCTCGGGCTCACTCTTATTCTGAATCTGTCCCTGGTACACTGCAGACCTCATCCTGATTGAGCCAGAAACTCTTGTCTGTTTAGGCTCCTATTGAGATTTCATTGCTTCATCATTTCCAACTAGTGAGGGAAACTGGCTGTGTTTATTCTTCAGTCCAGTTAAGGGACCACAAAAGTCCCCACTGATCTAGGCTACCTTCATCAGGGCTGTCCTTATTTGTGCAAGTGTTGCTTGCCTTGCAAAAAGTGTGACGCCTACGGGTTCCTTTTTTCGTTTGTTTATCTTTGGTTTATCTAGACTGAACCCTTGAACCAATTTGGCCTTTTTTTTCGAGATTAAAAAAGATGCTTAAAGTAATTTATTATTGTGAAATTTCCAATGAAGTTTACTGTTTCAGTGCACTGATGTCATTTAAGGCAATAAAGTTAGTTGTGAACCTGTGAAATTTCCTGCCTCTGTTACATATCTTTGTCACATTTATAGGCCAATCAGAGTCATCAGAATTCTTAAATCCCTAATATTGGTATCGGTCAGGCTCCAGAAACAGAACAAAACCACGTCGCCTCACTTGCTTTTCAAAATAATAAAAAATATGTTCAAAGTATGTTCAAAATTCTTTAAAAAAAAGTATTGCATAAAATAAAATCAGCTGGAATCACTCCCACTCTGAAAACAATATATGCCCTGCAGCTCCTGTTTTACTTGATTGATTGATTGATTGATTGATTGATTGATTGATTGATTGATTTCTTTTATTTTCATGTCATCCACACAAAGCACCCAGCCCTCATGGGTTGACACCAAATGTACAGTTGCAGTGGTCACAGTAACAGTCTATTACACTTCATTTCATTACACAATTACAAGTTATTTTGCAGCTCAGTTTCAAACAAGATGTTCTGCTTTTTCTCCCAAGCCTGAAATTCTGCGGCAAAAAAGCTTTTTAATAATCATCAAACCTAAAGACATCAGCATAAAGACGTCCTCATAGACAGGGCAGCAATACCCAAAAATGAACCTCATTAATTGTAGTACCGGTGCATGAAGAAGTTTGGGGACAAAGATTTCCTCTTCTCAGTGATAACAGATTGATATTTATCCTTGTGCCGCCACAGGGATGACACTAGATGGAGCTGTTGTCAAACGATTCCAGGTCATATCTCATCAGCAACAGACAGCCTCTGGAGGACAGAGAGATTTTTTGAATTAAGAAACAATACAACTAAATACATCATTACTAAATAGTGCAACAGAACAAGGCATGTTTAGCGTTTGAATCAAATAGCTGCTAAATGTGTAATTAATTGGCACCAACATTGAATGTGCGCCACATGGTTTCATTATTGGGGGTAATCAATTTGGGATCATGCCAGCTCTTCAGGTCAATAATTGAAACTGCCTGTTAACATGAGCAGCACATCAGCACAGGATGCAGCTGTTTCCATCCTGCTGATAGCCCCATTACATCTCTTTCAACCAGATGGATGAGTGCCAGCTCTCACAGTCAGAGCAGCGCCGGGCTCACACTGGCACTCTTATCTGTCTGATACAGCAATCTGACCTCAACTGTTTGGGGGGAGAGCCATGTTAATGCGGTTGAGTTACCCATCAGGGAATGTACTGTGTTTTTAAATGTATTTTACTCAAATGTAAAGTGTGGCTTTAGATAAAAGTGCAACTTAGTGGGAAAGATATGTGACATTACATGTCTGTAATACTGTAGTGATAAATGTAAACAATGTAAATAATGTAATACTGTTATCAGTAGCTGATATTCTGTTGTTTCTATAGACCTTCAGTTTCTGCTGATATGCATTTCCACTCTGTCTCAGCAGAGGGTGACACTGTGCTCCCCCTTCAACATAATGTGCCTGCTGAGAGTCTCAGTGCGTCTTCTAGGAATAAGACTGTTTTCATTGTCATATCAAACATGTGTTACATCCAGAGAGGTGGACTTGAGTCGTTGTGGCTTGGTCTCAAGATGACTCGACTCATTGAAAATGAATGACTTGAGACTCGACATGGACTTAAAAGTAAAAGACTCTTGACTTGACATGACTTGATATATTATGACTTAAATTACTTGACAATCATTTTGTGTTCATTTATTGTTTTCAATTTAGTTTCTTTGAGCTTTTTTAGTCTTGTTGTCAGTATTTCACTATTTTTTTCTTTTCTTTTTTTTTTTTTCTAGAAATAAAGGCATAAAAGAGCTTTGATAAAGTTTATTTGTTTCATCATCATCATCATCATCATCATCATCATCATCATCATCATCATCATCATCGTCATCATCTGATTCATTTGACTAAAAAAATCAATAATTATAATTCAAACAACAACAAATTAATTGTTTTACTTTTTAAACAGGTTAGATAGATTGGCCAGTAGAATCATTATTATTAATAAATAATTTACATTTTGCCATATCATGGTTTAAAATCATTGGTTGTATCGAATACCAAACAAATTGTTTTTTTATTTTAAAAAAATGTTGCATGAGATACATTACATGCAAATCAATATAAATAGCCGCACGTTTTAATACAGACATTTTAGAGACATAAACAGTCACAGAAGACACAACTTATTGTTTATCAAATCCCATTTAACTTTATTTCATTCAGTATACATATTCCATTGCACATTTAACATCATGAAAATGACTCTTGATTGTAAAAATACACAGATATTGACATTTCAAGTCTGACACCATGTGAATACTTCATGTAAGTATACCGTAATGCAAAAGCTCACATTCTCAATGTGACGCAGGAGGCAAAGCAGCTGTTACATTTTTACTGCAGAATCTACCCAACAACAAAACAACCATTTTTTTTTTTTTTTTTACATGTACTGCAGTCTATAAAAAAAATTAATCTATGTACACACGGATGATTTCATATGTACAGTGACAAAACATCTGGTCTATATACCAAAACACTGCTTGTGAGAGTGAACTTTAATTTTATGTGTGTTTGTTTCCATGTGCTGCAGGTGGAATATAAAGATCCAGTGATGAAATGTTGCATGCCATTAATAAAATGTGGATTCACACCATGCAACATTAAATACTGACAATAATTATACTTTTTAATAATATATCAAACTAACATAAAATTATTGCACAAGACAAAATGTTTCTCCGTAATATGTTTACTCACACTTGCTGCATGAAATGTATATATTCAGTACTTAACCTTAAGCCACTTAACCTGGATACAACTTCTTCCTTGGCACACTGAGGATTGCAGTATATTTCTATGTCAAACATCGAAGAATAATATGTTCTTATAAGGGGGTAAATTATAAAAATATTCATCTATAATTTGGGTGTTATATCTCTACAGGAAAGGTATTTTACTATATTAAAAAAAATCTCATTTAGCAGTATTTCCCTCAGCAAATCTTACATTCACAATGGCTCCATATCAAAATAGTCTTTCATATCACCTGATTTATTCACATTGTGCATTAAAACCATGACCACACAGACTCGTTAGTGTCCCTTTTGGCCTCTTTTTGTTTCAACAAATGTTTTATCATTCTAATCTGATAAACAGAATCAATGTACTGCTCCTTTTCTTTCTACATTTTGGTTAAATACACTTTTTGTCTTTAAATGCCTGACTAAATAGGAAGACCACTGTATACAGGAATCTTAGGTTCTCTGAGAATACAAAAGGTTTATTTACATCTGTATTTTGTCAAGCACTGATGTAAAGTAGTCCTGTGTTATCAATAATGGATTATGAGAGCAAACAAAGCGTGTTTATGTTTTGTCTGTTTCCTTTACTTTACAAGAATATACAATAATACACTCAAAGTTTATATAACCATCAATATATATATATATAAAGTATTTCATATGTCTGGACTAGCAGCCAATAATACAAATCTTTCCTTTGGTGTCAATACTTGAACGTTTTTGAAAGGGACTAATGAAAACAAACAAAGAACTAAGAAAAAGTGGCTACATAGCAATCAATGGCTCTCCTGCAGAGAACCTAAAAGATGACTATAAGTACTTCTGGCTGTTTATTGAAAATCAGTGTGATCTGCAAATTGTTTAAAAATCACACTTGAAACAGAAAAACACGGAGGGTGGAGTGAGAGGTGAAGTTCACGTGGAAGGTCAAACACCACCCGTCACAAACACAACTCCCCCAGCCTGGTGGTCAAACAGTTAGTTTATAAAATGGTTTGTCGATGAAATGATCTATCTGAATGGCTTGAATTCACATTCAACATGTGTTTTATAAGCTCTACACTTGAACATGAAGTTCGAGCCGAGGTCTAGCATGTGGCTCCACTTGAACTTGTTGCGATGTGAAGGAGAGACAGAAGAGACAAGGGAAGTAAGAAGTGAGGACTTGTGCAGGTGTACAATTTGTAGATGATAAGAGCTTTTAACAATTATATTCTATCCTCATTAACCTTTAGAAATCTAAAGTCTGCACAAATGATCCAATGTTGTTATGATCAAATAAAGGAAATGTTTCATCCTCTCAGCTTTCCTCTACTCTAAGGGTGATTTCACAAATTAAGTAGTCTCCTCTTTCTGGTTGAGAGCACATGCTTCAGTGTGTTTGGTTTGAGAACCTACAAACTCTGCATCCATTCTACACACTTTCATTTCTAGTCCCTATATTAAATGCTCAATGTCTGCTGATGTGCAGCGTGTAATCCTGTCAGACAGCTATCAGGATTTTGGCAGTACTTGAGGCAAATAGCGGTCTTGCGCACTGCAGGTTGAAGCTACTCAAGTTACTCCTTTCAAATGAGTTACTCCTTTCACTCTCAGCGAGTTGAGCAGGTTGCTTGTCACCTATCACTAAAAACTAGATTAAAAGCAAATACAAGTACAACCTGTTCAAACTCTTTCCTCTCTCATCTTCTTACAGCTCACCCTGAAACTAGCTTAGAATAAAGTGAACTGGCTAACCTTCGACTGAAGTGTTGCTACCTACATAACCAAAGGTGTAAAGAAAGTAAAAATTGGCAGTAGGCAGGATAGAGAGAATCAGGTCACAGTCAGGACACTTGAAGACAGGAGAGGTTCAAGCTGGATAATATCAAATTATTGGACAATTTATGCCAAAATCCAGTCAGATCAAAATGACCACTATGGTACTAACACAACCACTCATCCTCTGCCTCAGCAAGGTGAGGATGACATTTGTTCGTACTCTGGACACTTGAGGAGAGCAGGGTAGTTGGAGGAGTTCATCTGGAGGGAGGCCTCAGAGGAGATGGAGGAGGGACTGCGACCACGCCCTGCCCAGGCGTCTGGGTGGAGGAACTGGCCGGAGTAATCTGAGCAGTTGCTGAGGCGAGGCCGGTAGAAGCCCTGATGGGGCCGGTACATTTCCTCTGCTGTGTAGCGCTTCATGAACAGGTACACCGACATGACACCTGCCGTCTGGGGAGGAGCAGAGGCAAAGAGACACAGTTTAGTCTTTTTTGGTAATATCCTTAAACTTTACTTCTGTTTCCTTTATAGTTCAATTTACCTGCTTAAATATCTACTAATTCTGCAGCATTTTGAGGGTGATGTTAAAGAAAACAATGCTTTGAATAGGAAAAAATGGCCAGATGAAAACTAGCCATATGATTTTAATTGAATTTTTGGATCGGCTGATTGTAACATTATATATTGTTTATGTGTATCTACTGTCTACCTAATATGTACATGTATTTTTGTGTAATCTCACCTCATATAATTTTGTTTTTCTAAATAGGCAGACGCATTGAGTAGAGAGACAATGGAAGTTCAGAATGCTGAACGCCACCTGATTCATGGAGACTTCAGATCATTCCAGGAAGTTCTAAGCGGGCAATTTAAATGCATGAATACAGAGAGGAAGAAGTAGGATGTTTGGCAGGTTGTAGTTGACACATGATTTATTGATCATTTATTTACAGTACTGGACTGCTAGTATTTGTCATTGCTGTGAAAAGAATGGTCCATCAGAGTAAATCAGATGATGCAAGTCTCTCTACTCAAGGGCTCTGTAATTAGGTGAGACCACACAAGTGTCCTTCGTTTTTAAAGCCCTGACAAAGACTTTCAATGGTC
This sequence comes from Lagodon rhomboides, assembly GCA_039737535.1. Lineage (NCBI taxonomy): Eukaryota > Metazoa > Chordata > Actinopteri > Spariformes > Sparidae > Lagodon > Lagodon rhomboides. Next base: position 15,691,511 of record CM077786.1, read on the forward strand.
GACACATTTTGGCTGTTGGATGTATGAAATCATAAATTGCCGACTAAATGCTTGTTATTGTTATAATTTGTGCTCTAGTTTGTTGTACTCAACAGGCCTGTATTTCTACACCCTTGACTTCTGCATGAGGCCAGTATGGTTCGTTTGGAAACAACAGGATTGAATAAAGTACTTAAGTAACCAACTTGTGCAAAACAACATCATGCTGTGGATTGATTTGACCACCAGCTGCCACTGCTTCAAATTAAACACGTAACCAACATTAACCTAATTTATTTAATAAATTATACAAAAAAAATATATAACTGTAGATTTCTGTCAGTGGATATGCTCTTATCTCATGCGATGCATGTGTGTCTGTTTCTTTTGTTTGTTTTTTTCTATCTGCTTTTTAAATGAGATCATTGCCAACATAAATTTACACACGTCAGAGTTTCACAGATAAAGCATTTTCTGTCAGTGTAACACCCGATCATTGTATATCACTAACAGCATCAAAAGCAATTTGCAGACCTTCACTGCTTGGTTGAAAGGCAGAGTCAATTATCCACAGAAGAAACAGAATAAACATGAATAAACCTGAATTATTGTGTGCTAAGACTTATCCCACAACACAATACAGTAACAGTTGTTCATATCTTAAGGAAGGGATTTGAAGGGAAAGTGAGGATGAGGAGATTCAAATACCTTATGTATAAATGATTTATTTTTGTTATCTTTGTAAACAAGGATGAATTACATCCTTCAAACAAAAAATGGTGATTTTAAAATGAGAAAGAAAGTAAAGTAGGTAACCAGTTTTGACACATGCTTGTGAAACCCTTTTGGGCAAGATACAAGGTTACATCATCCACGTATGTCGAGGTAAAGTTACCTCAGTGAGCAGGAAGGAGATGGCAGCAAAGGCAAATGACCAGCCATATTTGTAGCTGAAGTATGCCTCATTAGTTTTGGTTCTGTTCAACATTTCATCGTTAATGTTTGAGATGTACAACACCAGACCAACCACCAAAGACAGACCTGAGGTAGGCAGAGAGAGAGAATTAAGACACTGATTCACAGAAAAAGAAAATTCTGTTGACTTCGACTTAAACGTACAAAAATACATTCATAGTATATGAATGCAATCACTCTTGATCACACATTTACAATGAAAGTATGTTCATTGTCACTTTCCTCTTTAATTTTAGTGACACTGATTTGATCCAAAACAATTCTATGACCTGACATCTATGGATAGTACAAATCATTTTGCCCTAATTATTCCAGCGCAAGTTCATTAATTCATTCATAAATGTGATATAATAAGTTGGACATCTTGTGAGTTAAACTCAGTACCTGACAGGATGAAGAAGATTCCAGAGACAAAGGCCAGGATGGTGCGATGGGGTCGGATGTGGCCAATGTTACTGAGTACAAAACCAATGAACATGAAGAAGAGGCTGACCAGAGGGAAGGGTGTGGCAGAACGGATCATCTCTGGAAGAAGACAAGAAAAATCAGTTTGTTTGGGACCAAACTCCTTTTTTTTCTTTGTTTTTTTGTGTTTTCTTCAGTGACTCTCTGAAACCTCTAATGGAAGTTTTTCCCCTAGAGCAGCAGCATGAGGGTTTCCACTGAGACTGGTTTTGCATGTCAAGTCATTGTTTCATGGGTTTAAGACATGGTGCCTTATTTCTATTGAGATGGAGCTGGACCTCCCTACTGAGAGCAAATGGTACAGGATCTCCCAGAAGTAAAGCCAGTCAGTGGTTCTTCTTTCCAGAACCCCATTGTGTTTCCCATTACACAAAATCTTACCCTTCCAGCTAAGTGGACCAGATGTCTAAGGCCATAACCTTAATGGAACTGGTAATTCATTTAGTGTGGTAAGGTTTGGGCTGTGTTATAAACTTTCCTATTAAGATCTAGTGTAGATACCAGACAGTTAAAGTTCTCAGTAAAGTTCTTGTTAGAATTAAAGTAAAAAAAAAAGGAACAAATTCAGGAAACCCTTCAGTTCCGAATGAAAAAGCTCCAATGACAGCTGCTGCCAAGTTATTACATCAATGCTGCTTTAGAGTGTCAATTCTAATGACAAAGCTTCATGATAAGACTGAGGAACTGTACCATCATATATCAGTAGATCACAGCCATGCAAACCTAATGTTATCGGATAGCTCCTGTATTAACTTTGCATGCCGTGTGCATTTGAGTTACTATTTCTGCTTCCCTTCATATGCACTTCAGAGTTATAAGTAATGCATACAGTATGTTAACCTAATTTTACCAGTGTGCCTGGAAGTATTTTTTCATTTATATCACAGCCACTGGGTTACTAACTCTTTTCAGCAGTATTATTACTATAGGGAGTGATTTCTTTCTCACATGTACACGTCTTTCACATTCAAGTTTCTGTCACTTCTTCACCCACATATCTTAACATCATCTCTCACTTCTGTCTTCTGTTTCTGTACTTGAAAGAATAGCCACCTTATTAGAACCTTTTTTGAACTCACAGAAAAAGTTGATTCGAAAATGGATTCATGAGTAAAGGGATCATTTCGCTCGACCTTGTCTTCTTCATCTAATGTGTTATGATGCCCTTCAGAAAGGCTTAAAGCATTTATAGATGATCAACTAGTTTTCCTCTGTCTTACCATCTTTGGGCTGCAGCTAGAAGACATGAGCCTCACTCTCTGTCCTCCTGACTGCTTGTCTGCACACTACCAGTACTTATGTGTATCCATGCATGTTCACCTTGCAGGGGGTCTCTACAAAATGAAAATGGCACCCGTACATTTTTCATGCACACCCAGCTCTTATCTTGACTGGACTGTCCTTGGGGATTGAGCCAGGAATAGCACAAACCACACAGATGTCAGCTTAGTGCAGGGGTGTGGACTTGTCACACTTGTCATGTATGTGATGACTTCAGACTTGGCATAACAAATCAAAAGAGGCTTATCATGCATTGCAGTCCTTGTTGATGCCAACAGTACAGGAGCCCATGGAAAGACATGTGCTCCCTCAGTGACACATGGTGCTACCAGACACTTCTTTCGCCTGTCAGAGATGAGGTTCACTGGGAGGGCGTAATGCATTAGAGGTCCAGACCATCCCAGTTCCACGCAGTGGACGTGGGAGGAGTGCTAATGCAGCAACAATGACCAGACCTCTCACCTGGCTTCCCAACTGTGAACATGGCCATTTTTTGTCATTTAAATTGGATCTTTGCAGATATTCAACCAGCTTTGTAACACTACAAATTTGTTGGTATTTACAAGTGTACAATTTGCTATTTCAGTGTTCAGTGTCAAGTGTTCAAATTAAAACTAAGCACTAAGGGCATTAACACCTTCACCAAACTGAAGCATAATCATTAGGTCATATAATAGTGAACAGTTACTTACTCAAGACACTAACAGTGGACTCAGAGGTCATCTGGACGGTGGTGGGCATCACATATTCTATGGTAAAACATCTGCCTTTCTCCTCCCCTGGAAAAAAAGGACAGGGAAAGACATATATTCAATAAGCTATCACATAAATATTGAAGGGAAACAGGGTTCAGCACAGTTGGTTAAGCTGTTAATTAGCCCATTGTGACAGAGAAAAGTCAAACACAGAGGCATGTACAGAAAGCTAGCAGACTATGTCCTCCAGCCTGCATGATGATAACATAACCTGGCACAATGTTATGACTGTACATCACAAACATCAAGTTTTCTTTATCATGTGCTTAAATGAATAAACTTTGTGTGGTGGCTGTGGAATGAATCCCATCTGTTAACCATTCAATGTCAGTTATAAACAATCTAACAGCAAGTTGCAAATCAGTATGGTATCAACAGCTTGTTTCATTTACACACACAATTTCTGCTGTCAGTATTTGTAAGAGGAAAACCCAGCATTCAAATTTTGCACCTTCCCCTTTTATCACTTTGACACATACAGTGCAAAGTCTGGCACCAAAACACACTGACACACAAATACACACTCTTGCATCTGATGTTCTTATCAACACTTCATTAACCCCACACACAGCTTAAGGTGTTGGTTTAGGTGTTTTGCAGTTCAGCATATGTATTTAACTTTCGTCATATATATTCTGTGTTGATAACAATGCTGAGGGTTTAGTTAAGGTCAGGCCTAAAATACAGGCAAACATTAAATGTGACTATTGAGCATTATAATGATGCATTTATTACATTCATCATTATAATGCATACTGGTACATACTTGAAATGATGGAGTGTATAAAGAGTGAAATATGTAACGATTGCCAGTTAGATAGAAAGACAGACATTAGAAGATAGTTTGTGAACTTGCTTCTTATCATATTAAGTAAATATAAGGGTCAGTTTGGTATATTACAGCCCACCTCGAGTCATGTTTTTGTCTTCTTGTTCATTCAGTTGAATGTTCGAGCTTCACTGCGTAGAATGATGATGTATGTGTAGACTTTGACACTAGAATAATGTTTTAACATTCATTCCTTATTTTCTCTGCGCTATTAAAAATTAGATTTCAAGAGGCAGGAACCATCAGAGGTTCTGTAATGGAGATGTAAAGGATATGGAGGCAATCACAAGAATGTCAATTATCTCTCCATCATTCTTGCTTTTGATTTTGCTTTTGGCATAAAGTCAACTTAAGGCACTAACTTAAGGTATTAACTTAGGCACTTAATAACAGATATTCTCACAGGGAAGAGAAGGTCTCTGGGGTTCCCCTCCCCTGAACTATCAAAACATTATTTAAATGTGTGGATGGCTTCCTTAATACAGGACTGTAACTCTCAGTCCATTCAAATGTAACAGCAACAAAGCTAAAATAACACAGCAGACTTGATGTCTCATTTTCAGTCAGTCTTGAAGGACACCAGTAATACTGATATCCCTAGCAAGGAAAAACATTTATCTGGGAAAATGTCAAATTAAATAAAAGATTATGCAAATGTGACTTTAATGATGCTGGCTGACAGCTACTGTTAATATAGACTTATAGTGCAATTGCATGAAGGGGAAATCAAGCTTTTAAAAATTACAAACAAAACAATACTGTAATTTCCAAGAATAATAGACCATGCTTAAAATAAAAAAACTATTACAACTAGTCCTGCTACAAGCCACATAAGCAGCCCAGTGCCCTATATTGAAGATGATTTACAACACTCACAATAACAAAGTGTAAGCACTGGCTGTATTGGTAGAGATTCCCTACATGAGCTCATGCTTGAACCAAACACCCATTGAACTGGAACCGACATCAATACCAGCTCAAACACCACACAACCTTGTTCACGTTATGTGGCGTAACAACATACTGTGACAGTGGGCACTAATTGTTTCTGGGTCAAACCTGAACAGTTAAGTGGGCAATAAGGCCACTCAATTGCCCCTAAAACACACACTGGAGCATTAGTCCATTTATACTGTAGCAATGTCCTCTGACGTGACAAGAGAACATCTGTTACCTAATCACAACTGGATTGCTTACATATGTAGTGTGACTGAATGATTAACAGGAAACAGGACAGGGCAGGGCAAAGAGGTTAATGGAACAATTCAACAGTAAAACACATTAAATGGCCCAATATAATGAACAAAAGCTTGTCCATTTTTTTATTTCCAACTTTCTAAAAGGGCCAAACAGAAATATCATTGTAGTAAATGACAACATACATATAATTTTGTTTGAACATCCACAGTACACATGAATAACACAGCATATTGATGCAGTTAACTGTTGCCACTACCAGAGGGAGCAAAGGGTATGAGCAAAAGTTGATACCTGGTTTACTCTGAGGCAACACTTGTCTGGAGAGTTGTTTCTCTAAGAAAAGAATAAAATCTAACCGTTAGTGTTGCTTTTCCCAATCAAGATTTCCAAGCATGCCTTTGTGATGTCGGAACTGGGGAGGAACAACGTTTTCGTAGGCCAAAAGGTGTTTCAGCATGCACTGTAGAAAGACTTACAATCACTGTATCTAGTACTTTTGTTGATAGCTATGGTGGAAAAGAGATGCAGGTCAAAAAGAAGGAGAAAGCAGTCACAAAAGCAGTCAAGGAACTGAGGGTATTCTGCATCAATCCAAGGTGCCTCTGGTACCACAGAATGGAAGTCAGCCACTGGGTAAGTCATGTGGAAAGACATCTAGCTAAACCAATCTTTCAACTGGAATGAAAATACTTTCAAGGATGCAACCTAGAATAAAGTGTGGAAATCAAACATGACAGCAATCATACTCGTCCTATCGCTAGACAGAGGTTATGGCAGAGTTAAAATGTTCATGCTCAGGTATCCAAACACCAAGCAAAGACTCGGTCATCTTTACTTCCTGCAGTCTCAAGGTTCATTAGGAGGAAAGAGAGAGGAAACAAATGCAGGTGACTGTGCAAATGTAACACACATTATACAGGAAACTAAACAATGAGGTCCAGATTCACCAAAGCTTTGAGTGGACAGAGCAGGCTTAAACAATGCTGACATTAAACATTAGCAAAACGTTAAACCTATTTGCTCCTGACAAGGTAATGACTTGTTAATCTAAACTATTTATACAATCTTTAACGTCTTTCATTATATCAATTACAAAGATCATGGTGCTGCTGAACTCACAAATAGATCAACCAAATCACTTAAATCATATTTCTACATACATAAAATCCTTTAAAGAAGGCTTTACAATTGAATGGCTGGCTAAACATGCAACAATGATGTTAACCAGACGTTTGTTTGTGCCAGGAGCTCTTGCATAACTTTCTTACTGAACAAGTGCTACGTGCACAGGAATCCTGGTGTATTTTATCCTTCGATCTCTGTTTGCGAGATGGCGACTGTGGAGCTGACTTCATGGATAATTTCTTGACTGAAATACGATACACTTTGTTTGACAAGTGAGAGATAGAAATGCTTCACTTATATGTTTCAGACTTTGTGCTAACTTACCAGCCAAGAAGCAAACCCTCCAGAGGCCCGAGTGGAGGGACATGCGTATCTCGGTGCTCTGGTTGAGGGGAAGGATGACACCCTCCTCCAGGTAGAGCCAGTAGTCGGTGCTTACGGCGATCCCCAACAGGCCCAGGGCGCAAACAGCGAACACGCTGCTCAGCAACGTCAGCGCCTTCCTGCCACATAGGCTCATACCACAGCCTCAACAGCAGGGGGCGCCGCCGGCAGAAAGGAGAGCTGGGAGTGGAAAAGAGATTTTAAAAAAAACTTTAACAAAGTCATAGGGGAGCAAGTTATAATAAAAACCATCCTGAGACAGGATCAAACTGTGACTGACGGAACAGATTAGAAAAAAAAATTAGAATAAGAAAACAACATTTTCAAAAAAGTTGCCAAAAGTTTTTTTTGAGGACACCAGATGTACATGCTGTCCCCTGAAGGAAAAGCTAAAGGGAAGCTACTGAGCAGTGTTGGGGAAGTTACAAGCTACCAATTACTTCAAACTTGAAGAAGTTGAACTACAGCAAAGCTATCCCCAGAGAAATCTAGTTTGGTTTACTAAAGCTACTTAGTAAAAGTAGCTACAAAATAGTCAAAAAATAAAACCCCAATATTCACAGGAATACACAAAGAATGTCAGCGTTGGCATAGCATGCAACAATATATATAGGATATGTCTGGCGATTACAGCTGTGCATTCATGTGGTGATGTCGGGAGGAGGGAGGTGATTTCTAACTGCAAAACAGACAGGAAGTTAGCTAAAATGCTGACAACACTGAATGTAGTTGAACTACCAGCAGATTTCTACTAAATGTAGTTGAACTTTTAGTTTAATTACATCTAGTTCTAGTGCTGCAGCTAGCACTTATTTTCATTGTCGATTAATTAATCAACTATTTTTACTGACTCAATCATTTTCTCAATCAGTTATCAAAATGGTTGTCAGTTAATCAATTAGTTGTCAGCTAATCGCTTTATCAGTTAATTGTTGCAGTTTTATGTCGTTCATTAATTCCAAGTTCTAGTGAGTCATACTTTTCTTGAGAGTAATGTGAAACCATCATCTTATAGCTGAGAAACGGCATCACTTGAATATAAAGCAAATCAACTTGATCTGAGGATCTTCTTGATACCAGCAGAGTAACTTAAACTGCTGTCTTGCCTATTAACAGTAGTTGCTCTCACAACTGGAACAGGTAAAAGTAACTATTTAAACCAGCTAATCAATTCAAACCAGATGGGTTATTTTGTTCCAGTTATTTTTGTTGTTTTATTATTGATATAATTAATACATGATTATGTGATTAAAGGCTTTGGGGAGGTTGATGGTGTGTCGATGGGTTTATTGTTTCATCTTCATTCAAGTTCATAGGAGATCTTCCACAGCTGCAGCTGAATAAATAACAGGAGATGAATCCAGTCAGACATGAGCTGGGAATGAATGGAAAGTAATACATGGGAATACGATATAATAGATAGCTTTAACAGAAGACTCTCTTCCTCTTAGTTGAGAAAGAAATTTCCCTCTCCTCCAAATCTCTCATTAGAATTTGAATAACCACATTGTGCAGGGCCAGTGGCTCAGTGGGGCATGTCTGGAAAAAACATTATGTAAAGTTTTTCATTTGACTGCCCTCGTGTTGCCTCCAGCCCCCCTCAAAAAGCTGCATTAAGACTCATACCACTGATAATGCTCAAAAGAGAATTATAAGATCTTCCTTTATTTTCTGCTATAATCACACATGACTCCTAACATCTGATGTAAATCTGCATCTGTTCTGCTGCATGTCATGATGCAGAATCAGCCTTGCAGATGGTGTGCAGTATGTGACAGCATATGAATGTGTGCGTTTGTCACACAAAACGATGGATCTGTTCGTATGGTAGCTGATGCCCACATTTGCCGGAAGCTGGAGCTCTGGGGGTTGCTTGGCATGGGCTACGTGTTGAAAGGAATTGATTTTACATAATGAGTTCTCAGTTGGTTGCCACATTGAGCACCCACTGGGGGGCTGGAAAGATTGAGCGAATGTGTGAAAGGATTTTGAACTTTTCATAAGACTCGTGGCATTTATTTCTGTCTATGGATCAACTTCTTGTATCATGATGTAAAGCTTCAGCATGACAGAGTAAGGAGATCTCCACACGTCGTCGATTAATTCTTCAGTTATTCTTATGATTAATTTAGTCCATAAAATGTCACAAAAAAATGCTGATCACTTCGTCCCAGAGCCATAAGCAGCACCTTCAAAATGGCTTCTATTGTCCACCCAACAGTCCCATTACACAAGACTCAATGACAAAGAAAAGCAGCAAATCCCTACATTTAAGAAGGTGAAACCAGCAAATGTTTGACATTTGTGCTTGAAAAACAACTGAAAAGTTACTCAGTTGTGCAATTAATTTTCTTTATACCCTATCGATGAATCGGTGAATGGTTGCAGCTCTACTCAACAGGCACTGCTCTACTCATCAATTCTTGCATTCTTACATCTAGTCAAAAACAACCGAATATTATCGAAAACAGGACAAGACAAATTAAATGACACATTTTATCTGAATGGTTAATTAATGTACAAATCCTGTGCAGGATGATAATACGCTCCAGACCTCATCCTTCTTATGGATGTAAAGCCAGTTGCCCTACTTCCTCGATACAAAGGGTAATAAATCCTAGATGACTATTGTTGTAAGTCCAATACACACTATTAATAACATCTGTATGCTCGACAAATGCAGGCAGTCTCTTCTTGTGTTTCTTTTTATCTTCTTCCTATGTCCCTGTTAAGTAAAATCCATGTTTCAGAAGTTTAAATTAATCTTTTTATTTTTTTTAACTGGGAACAATATTTTTCTAACATTTGACAAGCGAATGAGAGACTAAGGCTTATCTGACATCTTACATTTTCTAAATTACCTTTTTTTTTAAGATATGTGAGTATATCAACAGAAAGAGAAGATATGACTTTAAGAAGAAGCAATAAGAAAAAGAACACAAAATTAAATTGTGACTATTTATTTTTAGTTTTAAATGGATGTGTTTTTCTTCTTGCCTTCAAACTATGAACCACATGACAGCATGTTACGCCAGAAACAGTGACGGTGATTGGAAGCAGTTGGGATGCATGCATAAGCAAGGGCTGGCGCTAATAAGAAAGGAAAATCATTAACGCTCACCTGTTCTTGGCCATGATGCAATCAGTGGCCATTCATTTACAATGACTGTGTAAGAGCTCTATTTTCAGTCATTTAGCATCAAGTTACAATGAGCAGACAAGTTTCATGTTCCCCACTCACAGACCTTTTTGTGTATACGCTTGACCTGAGGGTTGTTTAGTTACAGTACCTTTGCACTATTCACACCATTCTCAGGTTTTCCATGTATATCTAATACGGCCTGTATTAGATATATAGTATATAGTATAGATAATATAGTGTTAAGCCAGTGGAGTCTGTCTATTTATGAGCACTATTTCCCATGACAACAAGAAGATACTGAATAAATCTGTAGATGTTTCACAATAAAAGCATTCCATTACAACTTTTGCTTGAAGTAGGTGCAGTCTGTGCTTAGTTACAGTCACCTGGGTAGCTTAGTTTTGCTTAATTAGATGTTTACTAAGACCAGAAGTCCACATTTGGACATTATTTTTTGTAGCTATTTCAGTAAGATAAGCAAACTGCTTAAAAAAAGAGCTGGAGGCAGAAGACATAAGACATAATCAAGGTTAGCAGCTTGTGCCAGCAACAGGGTTTTAACAAACCACTGTAAAGAGTAACATATACACAGTGAGACCCTTGCATGTATACAGTAGCACTGAGCTCAGTAGTCCAACGATAATGGGTAATGCCAATTAGGCACATGAATAAACGGCAACAACTAAATTACAGGTAAAAATGATGAGAAAACAAACAAAAAGCCAAACATTTAAATTGACAACCACCAAACTGCCACCAAAGTCCACACACACACACGCATGCATGCGCGCATACACACAGTGTCATCACATTCAGTCCTTCATGAATACTAAAAATCCTACTCATTGTTCTGGTCTCTGAAGGATTATAAATGGTGACTGATCTCAGCTGAGAAAAAAAGGCTTTATTTTTATTGAGAAATGTTTCTCATTAGATGTTCAAAGCCACTGCAACCAACAAGAAAGCCTTGTAGTCCCTCTTTGTCTGCAAAGAGACACAAAAAACCTTCTGCATAAACATCAGCATTTCCTTTTAAAACCTGTTTGAACCTGTTTCTAGACTGGAGTGCACTCTTGCTTAATCATGGGGATTAATTAAGCAGAAGCTTTGCAATCGTTACAGTCACCCAAAAATGTATTTCATTTTTCAAAAGGATTCAAATAAAAATGACGGATAATGTTTACATGCTCAACCATGCTCTGTGATACTGATCAGAGCCACTAGGGGTCTAGTGGCTATGCTGGCATCAAGTCAGGCAGATGCACAACACTGCAAGAGTAAAGGGCACGTCATCGCCAAAAGTAGGGCAGTCCTCTTCCGTCTACTTTGTTAACATGCACCTAACCTCCTGTCAGCCTTAATTTAAACAGCTCACCGCCAAAAATACCACACTTTCCGAGAACAGTTGGGAATTCAGTGGAAAGACAAAGCGTAACACAGATGGCTCCATTCTTTTCAACAGTTGTAGAGTACTATGAAACCCACACCTCCACAACAAACCACATCTGGATAAGAAAACACCTGACCCTTGAAATTACATTATTTTTTAGGTTGTATTTTTTCTGAAAAAAAGTGATAAAATTAAATACATCTGCTATAGAATATTATTATTGACTTAAGATGGCTTGTAGTAAGTAGGTAAACAATATATCACAAGCTCATGGGGCAAGTGTTTCAACAGGGAAATGCCTGCAGTTAACAACACCTTAAAATGGAAGAGAACTAAATATTTATTTGGCTTAGCGTGATGATTTTTCACCTCACCTTTGTCTGAAGATTAATAGGATTACTATCTTTAAAAAAAAAGATAACAAATATTGTTTTGAATAAATATGATCCACTATAGAACAGCTATAAAACTGTTTTTCAGCTAAATGAGCTGACCATCGCCCATGACTGTGTTAAAACCCCTGAATGTCACTGCAAAACAAGTGACAGTCTAATTTGAATTTGAGCATTTGTTCATCTCTGTCGAGGGTTTGTCCACGTCACAGCGTGGATCTCTTTTTGGCATGCTTACTGACCCAGCTACTGTGGCCGGGAGAGAGTGTGGCTGTGAGTGCAGTCCCTCTGTTGCCTCTGATGTGGACAGGCGACTAACACTGCGGGAGTTAGTTGCTGTCGGTTGATGCTGGCTGGAGAAGCCTGAGGACAATAGCAGTCCAGTGCGCAAGAGGGGAGGTATGTCATCAAGCCACAGACCCAGCTGGGATCTGCTTGCACAGTTTAAGCAAGACATGCATGACACTGCACATGCATGCCTATAATATACATGTACATATTCATACACACACTACACATACACTCACTGACCCACAAACTGTCCACAGCCATTTTCTGTTGTTGTCACCTAATACATCATGAGTATTACAAAGGGAGTGTGTCACAGATGTTACAAAGAATTATACATTTGTCTATATTTTGAATGTCCAAAATGTCCTCCAGTGTTGAGAGCAAGGTTGGAATAAAAGGACTGATGCAGGCGGATGATTTTTACGATTACATGGTTATCCAAAGAAACAGTGAATATCAAAAAGCTTCTGCAAATTGAAATGTGGCTTTCAAAAACTATTTCATACAACAGTCATGGTTACAAATGTATCACCTGTTTTTTTTTTTTTTTTTTTTTTTTGCAATACATCATACAGTAACGTCTTCTAATCATTAATACACCAAATTAGTTAATTGTGTAGAAATAATCATACAAGCCTAGCATCCTATCAAACAAACCTTAAAGAAGCATTTCAACATTTGCATTGTTTATACTATGTTGGTCTTAAATTTTAGGTTTTGGAATAAAAAAAAACTTAAATACACCTCATACTAGCTTAGAAAAGGCTAACAACCCCTATTTAGACCAGGCCCTGTAAAGTAAATAAATGATAAAGTGTTTGTTTAATGACATGTTCAAACACAATGTTCAAGGTAAAAAAATACAAAATGAAATAAAATACACACCAACAAACCTTCTTTTGGGTAGTTGGGAATTCTTCCCATATTAGACCTATTAGCAGCTATTTACCCAACATGTTCTTATCCATTGCCAATGGCTCCAGAAATGACATATATGACCATTGGAGAGTACCAGCAACAGAATCTTCCTTTTCACCAAAACTACTCTGTGAGGTTTAGGTAAAGATCATGGATGGGGTTAAAATAAGTGTGTTAGTTACACAACTTAAGTTATGTACCTGAGTTATAAAACATGTAAAGTACATGACTTAAGTTAAGTAAATAATGTATGATATTAAGAACATGTGTCAGTTAAATTTGCTACAGGGAGTTGTTGAGTGGTTATGAAACAGTCTTAATATGCTAATATCTCTATATGACCTACATAAGCAAACAAGACCATCAGTGTGAATATTGGCTATTTCTGTGTTAGTTATTACAGTTACTCTTAATGCCTGTCATCAGGTTGGATTCCAATTTACCAGGGTCAGATGAGTCATAAAATCCAAACAATTTTTGTGCCAAAATGTTAAAGACGAATTGAGGGGTCTCCCAGTCTGGGTTCAAAACAGCCTTGTTTTTGGGGGAGGATGTTACTCTTCAAATCTGAACATAGTAGTCGTTGTATTGTCTGGATCTCTAACAAGTAATATTTTATCACAGAGGACATTTTGTTTCCATATGCTCTCGTCCATCAGCCGTTTTCTTTGAGCTCTGCTGGTCTCCAGAAGGGAGCTAACAAGCAAGATTATTTCTGTGCCACATTCCCACCCCTGCATTAAAACCACTGGATTTGGGTTAGAAAATTCAGTCAACTGGTGGTTAAATGTTGCCAGACATTTGCTTATGAACGGTTGAACCAGCAGACCCAATGTAGGAGGTGTTCTCTTCTATCACCCTCAAGACTCTGGAGCAGCCTGCATCAAAACGCAGTACATCTCTCGTTGTGTAATGTCAGATCATCTTAATTGGATGGGGCAGCTCTGGATATAGCCCAAGACTTTCATGCTGTTCCAAAGGCACTTCCCTTATGTCTTTAAGCAAATGGTTTTGGCTTTGAGCTGTTATCCCCTGTGTATTAATTCGCACAGTATCATGATCAGAATGCGTACGCAGAGCTTGTCAGTCAGCTTGTTCGTCGCGTTAAATATCTCTTCTAATGATCATTGATATGTAACAGTAAAAATAAACCATGAAAAGCTGAACAAAGACCGCATATCTTCACTTCTACAGATGCTGTCTGCTCCACCAAAACTTTACTTGTCCTGATCTGCATAATTCCATGTTGAAATATTTATAACAAAGATAATAATAACTTAAATGACTTAAGGATGAAAGACTGGAGATCTGTTTAATCAAATAAAATCCAAAGGATTGGTTCAGTAGTTATCTCTAAAAGGGGTGACAGTCCATTGACAACAGCACACAAAAAAAACAGTGACCCACAGCAAAATTCACTAATATCTATTTTTTTTTCTTTGTTTGTTGTGAGAACAAGTCTCCCCTTTATGAGTGCTTGGCTAGGCCCTGTCGCCAGGCAACACTATACAGAGGAGGCCTCTGAATTAGTCAAGCATGAACGGAGTGATGAGCGAGTCCCAAAACAGGGCTTCGTATCCAGTAGTGCAGGAGAAATGACATAGAAGCACAAATTCATCACAGAAGATTATAGGACAAAACATATAGTGAACAGATATTTGTGTGCAGATTAAAGACGTGGATACATTAAAAAGGAAGTGGATGCTATTCATGGTCATTGAAATGTGACTGAATTACAAGCTTGCATGTTCTCGTTACGTACACGCAACTCCACGCTGCTGTACAGCTACATCATTAGTCCACATCTGTGTGAAAATCCTGTAGGACTTCATGACTCCCACAGTCTGTGCAAAGCCACAGTACTATATATTACCAACCTAAATGAGACTAAGATCACTGTCATACTTTAAGGTATTTAAAATCAGAGCACCAGAGAGCACGCTATTTACTTTTTAAAGATATTCCCAGCAGGATTTTCCTCAGAGCGTGAGTGATCACTGAAACAACTGAGGTGGAGCCAAAAGAGTAGGTTGGTGCTACGGGGAATGCTTTATTACTGTGTTTAACAAATGTGCATTATCGTGCAACATGCTTCATACACAGACTAAGAAAAGCAAGTAAAGTGAATACGGGGTTAAGAAAAATAGAACAGAACACTAACCCACTTCTATTATTGATAAAACTTAGATGCTTCTGGACATCTGACTTCCTGACTTAACTCTTTTTGTCTTTTTAATGAATATTCTCTTCACACCATCATGACATAAAAACAACAACAACAACAAACTAAACAGAAGCACCAGGAATGTAAAGTTACTAACAAAACCTAATATTAATCTGACAAAATATTGCCAGTAAATGATATTGCAAAAGCTTTTTATTATAATTGACTGACTAACCAGCCATAACAACAACTGAGCTGTAGTTATTACTGTAACTTTGCTTCTTAGTTTGGTAGAATCCTCCAGTCTTTCTATCAGCAATAAGCAGGTTACAGTTTGTCTATATAGACACCAACAACCCAACTTCATTCTTTCGTGAGTAACAACACTGCTACCTTGTGCATATTTGACCTTACCTCTATTTCACTCATACCTTTCCGTCCTTAAACAAGGGCAGGTAGGAACCAACATTACTGTTCAACAAGGGGACATGAAATGCAGCCTAAATGTTACAAATCTAAATATACAAATTAAATAACATTTGAAGTGCTCGAAACGATAATGAAACAATGATTGTATTGCATTCAACAGCAACTCAATTCTGCAAGTCCAAATTGATGTTGTGAAATAATTCCCACTGAAATGTTTATGATCTACGAGAGTATATTGTTCCGCTTCAACACAACCAGCTTCATAAACAAAACTTCCGTTACACATTGAGGACATTGAGCATGTTCTTATTTCTCAATATGGAATCTGTAGCAGACATTTTTTTATTGATGATGACCTGCAGCTGTGTTTTCTTGTTGGCAGGAGTGACAAATTGGTTAACTGTGAAGTGGTGTGGTGTTGCTGAGTTAACAAGACACAATGGTGGAGGAAAAATGGAGAGAGGCCGCATAATTTTAATGATGGGACACATGGACAGGGCTGTAAAGTCTTTTTTTAAAAATAGTCTGTGCGTCCTTGAAGCTTTGAAAATTTGCCCATTATGACTGGCCTGTAAAGCTGCATGACGATTTTCAGACCAGAGATGAAAAATACAAAAATTCACTGACTGCAAACCAGGGGTTAAATATGTGGTTCAAGACAGAATGATTCTGCATGAAGCTGAGAGCGATGCCTGCAACATTTTAATGATCCAGCAGGAGTCAAGACCGCTGACTTTCATCGAAACCATGGGCTGCACAGTCAATTAAAATATTATCGAAATCGCAATGTGACCAAATGCAGTATCCAAATCGCAGAAGCTGCAATTTTTTGATGAGGGTAATATGTCTGACAAAACAGCATGATGGCCTAAAAAGCTTGTTTTCGAGATGAGAGAAAACATGTTTGTTTGTTGGTTAACAGACCCCAAAAAATGTCATACCATCAGGATTTAATAGTTTTTTTTTCAGTAAAATTAAAAATTGTGATGCAAAAGATGGTCATTCCCACTAATTGTGAATCATATCCCAATGCACTGTGATTTTTTTTTTTTATTATTATATTGTGTATCCCTTATTAAACCTTTAAATCTTTTTAAGTGCCCTGAAACCATCTGGACTAAAATTTGAATGAATTACCTTTTCTCTTTAAAAAAAAAGAGAAAATGTAACTTTAGAAAGATTGAATTGAAACTGAGCAAACCCCAAAATGGTACATAAGTGGTGTTTTTCCATCTTTAAACCACAGTCTGAACGATAACAATAAGGTGGACAACCTTTTATATAAACGTCTGTTTCTCTGCAACAAGTAGTTTTTCATCCAGAGAAGGTGTGAGCAGGCAAAGTGCAGCCCGCATTGGACAGTGGATACAAACCATTTTTGCTCTGCAGTTGGAGAAAAATGATCCCCTGCAGCCCACACCATCGTTGTCCAAATGTGTGTTATAACAGTATTTGTCTGGCTCACTGGCACACTGAGAACTGGATGTCAGCCAAGTAGGCATGTGGGCTGCCTACTGCTGAAAACACATTCCAGGCTAATGAGGAGGTATTGGTAATGCATTTGAATCCCAACATTTGTTTAATTCCAGGTAACTTTTTTCTAATCAGTGCTGCTGTAGTAAATGTAGGAGAGATGTAGTAAGTTACCGATCAGATCACTCGATCCTCTGTAAAGTAACCAGAGCCAGCCGTTTAGTCCTTGGCTTCAGCTCAGATCTCTGTCCGCGGTGCTGAACTGTCCGACACTTGGTCCATTAAACGCGGTGTTAAACAAGAGTGTGACAGAAGTGAACTCATCCAGCTTGTCTGAGAATAAAAAGTAGACGTAATCTTCAGCTCGTTTCATTTGAGGTTGCATTTATCTTCGTCTCTCTTTCCGTTTTCTTTCATCCTAAAAAAAACGAATAGCTGTGCCACCCCTTGTTTTCTTCTCTGGAGTTGGACACCATTTTAAAAGCGTTTAAATAACAGCCGGGTTTAAGGTTTCCATGCCTCTAAACTTGGGCGCACGCTGCGTTTCTGTGATGAAGCGTTCGCCAGAAGCAAACAACAGAGGAAAATAGAAAAACCAAATGTTTGAATGGCATCTTACGAGCTGTAGCTCCTATTGTGAAGTTATTCTGGGCAACGAGGTGTCAGGGAGGAAGTTAACTCGACTCCTCGCACAGAAGTGCGGGTAAAGTGAGTAAATGTGGTCTATTCTCACATCTTTAACACTCACAACAATCAGTCCGAGTGTCTTAAGATATAAAACACGGCAGGTATGAAAAACAACACACGGAAAACAACAGCGCTCCGTGGCGTCTGCGAGACGTTTCTCTCCTCAAAATACCGAAAACAAACCTTAATGTGCACAAAGACAAAACCAGAGACTGTTAATTACCTTCACGACAAAGCCTCGTCGAGGAAAGCGCTGTTCTTCCTCCTCCTCTGCTCTTCCTCCTCTCGTTCGTCGCGGCTCAGTCAGTCGCTCCGTGCCGTCTCCGGTGTGGCGCGCGGTGAGCTGCTGTGTGGCGCACGGGACCCGCGGCTGTGGCTGTGGCTCGCGCGCAGCTGCTACCCGAGCCAGCACTGAGCGAGCGGCACGTGGCGCCCAACTCTGCGCTCCACCTCTCTCCAGGTGAGGACAGGGCAGACAGGAGAGACGCTGCTGCGAGCGTGTGATGCGCTAAACAACGAGCTGGTGGTTCAGACCAAATGCAACCGCGGAGGCGCCATGATTTATGCACGTCTCCAGTTTAGAAAGCCTTCTGCACTGAATGGATTTGAGACGGTTGTGCAGAATGCGTGCCATGACAACTGCATGGACTCTTGTTCATGCCCAAACTAATTCATATGTATGAGTTGTGTACTTATGTAACAGGCAACCTTTTAATTGCCAGAAAATGAAATAAATAAAGAGAGCTTCAGCCAGAAGACACAACATGATAAGGGTTGACACCAGCTCAGTTGCTGCTTTTTTTTTCTTCTTCACATTTGTATCCTTTGTATCAGGCTCCCCATTGAGACACAAACTGTGGTTTTGTTTGGATTTCAGCATTTATCATGTCTTCAAAAACCAAAAGGAATATTCTGTCAAAGAAGCAGGGCCTTCAACAGAGCTGGCTCATACTTCATGTGGAAACAGATGTGTTATAGTCTGTCACTGACTGGACCAACTGAGGATGAAGTCTCTCCATTCAATAAACCACTCGATTTGTGGTGAAGAGGATAGTTTTGTAAAAGCATTAAGCCACACGTTCAGCACGGCCGGTGCAGATTTATAGAGCGCCTGAGCTGCCGACAGACTGAATTCAGCACAAACCCTCTCTGAGCATATGGGCATCCATCCATTCATTCATTCAATCATTCAATCACTCATTTAGGAGCATCTGGTGAATCCCATGTGTGCTGGACTAACCACCACATCTTGTTCCTGACTAATCACAGGCAGGAGTGAATGAAGAGGCCGTCATCAGCTTGGCTCAGACTTGGCATTTCACATAACCGCTAACTGATCAGGACCTTTGTCATCCCATTTTGCACCACTTATTCACTCAGAAGCATATTTCTCACACATTTCATTGTTGTATGCTGAAGCAAACATATTCTCTCTTCTATTTTCTCCTCTGCTAGACAATCAAACTTCAAAGCCAGCAGCAAAATTCAGGTTCTTCCAAGCTGAACAGTTAAGGTGAACTTTCCTGGCATCCTTCTGGTTTTCGGGAAATATTGAGCACTTGCTGACCAGAACAAGGTGAAGCAAGGATTTCTTAAAGGAGAGCTATTATACTTTTTAATTTGATCCCTTTCCCTCAGTGATTTACATAGATTCTTGTGCATCTTGAAAGTTAAAAGGGTCAAAGTTCTCATCAACAGAAGCTCCTCTCTCCTGTCTTAATTCCGTGACTTTTTGATATCACATTGCTGTACGTCACCATGTCACACATTTACATTATTTATAGCCCAACAGCTAGTTTGACCCAGAAGAATGACAGATCTGATATGTTTTTTTGAGCACTAAAGCACATAAACTAGGTAATTAACTACTGTATGTACAGGAAAAAATATGTCTCCTAGGTTCCTCAAACTGATCTTCAACATCTTCTCTGAGACAGGAGAGGCAAGCATTTGTAGGTTTCTGCTGCAATTAAGAGCAATAACCACACGCTGACTTTCTTTCTTTACATAACATAAAACATAAAACATTCATCCAGCTTCTTTAATACACCCCGGCTAAGTCATTATTCACAAAGATACTAATGTGCATCAAACTGTTATGATAAAGCATCTGTTTTACTTAAGGGCATGGCAGTCGCAGAAGAAAAAAACATATATATGACCTGGCTCTGGTAGTTTAACAACAGGAGAAGTTAAGCTGTGTGTGTGTGTGTGTGTGTGTGTGTGTGTGTGTGTGTGTGTGTGTGTGTGTGTGTGTGCGCGTGCGTGTGTGTGTGTGTGTGGAGGGAGAATAATAGAGAAAGCAGTGAACCGAAACACATAAAGGTGTTAAAGCGGCTCTCACACCAGCTGGTTCCACAGTAAACATACTGCAGGGCTTTTCTCTTATCATATGGCAGCTATGCATCGTCTGAAAACACGTGAAGAGACGGGCGCCTGGAAGGATTTCCTGATGCATAATGTCATATGTAACTCCAGTATTTGTGATTGACCTATTCGACTTTCAAGATCAGGAGAGCAAGGACTGAAAACTTTGGTAAAACAGCCTCAATAAACCACAATGTTTTGTAAAACCTTACAAGTCTTTCACATCACTCTTGGCCACCATTTAGGACACTGGCCGACTGCCAAAAAGTAGTAATTACAGGCCCTCATTTGAGAAAACATCACTAAGATAGATGAAATCCATCAAGTTAAGAGTCTAAGGAAATGTACAGTGGCTGGAGTTTTGTGCCAAACAAGATGAAGGAGAGGTCAAGGTTGGAGCAAATAAGTGGAAAACTTTTCAGTGATCAGTACAATAATGGGGACCAGTGGCAAGAACTGCACATTATTATAATTTTTTAATTTGTCTTTGTTTCTTTGTGGGACTGGACAGAACGTTTTCTTTGAGTATTGCACATTATCTATTCCTGAAATGAGCAAGCAAACAATTTCTAAATTCTGTCTGGACAGTAGAGAAGCAAAAGCGCTACTGTATGAGAAAATATAACGACATACCTTACATTATAGTCTATGCTATAGGGAAACACTGCAATTGTTACATCTGCAGCTTGTGTTTCATGAAAAGAATACATCTGTTTGATTGAGCTGAAACACTTTTTGTTGTGACAGGCATTTAGTGAGCCAACAATTGGCCTAAGCACCTAATAACTCAGCAAAGACTCCACATAAATCCTCTGCATGCTTTAAAGCAAAGCCCCAGGTGTGCTCTCAGCCCCATTCAGCTGAAATGTACGAGCGATCTTGCAGTGTCAGTCAAGCCTTAGACAGGACCTGCTGCTGATGCTTCTCAGTCCAAGTAAACCCTGATGACTCCTGACAGCAGTGAGTGCTACACTATTGTCTCCCATCACTAACACCCCCCTGCCGAGCACCGGGACTCCAGCTCAGTCATCCAGCTGATGAAGAAACCTGGAACATACACACAAAATCGACCCACCACCCCCACATAAGCTCACACCTCTGTGCATGCACAGGAGAACACACTCTTTCATGCCCCTATTCATCAGTGTATATAATCGTATTAATGCATACAAACACCCACGCTGTGAAAACTGGTCTGATAGGCTTATGTCTCACAGGTACAACGTGTTGTTTTGTCAACACACCAGACATAATACTCCTGTGAGTGGCAATACACACATGAGCACACAGCGTGCAAACAGAAGTGTTGGAGTCACGGGGAGGCTCAGCATCCTTAGTTCAACTTGTGTGTGTCACAAAAAGTTAAAAAGTTGAGGATATTTCTGCCAATCCAATGGATGATACACAGCATTGTAGCTAAACGAAAACACAACAATTCTTAGTTTCAGGTTTGGTCCCTCACAATATCAGATTTTCACTACATGATTA
Organism: Lagodon rhomboides; assembly: GCA_039737535.1. Lineage (NCBI taxonomy): Eukaryota > Metazoa > Chordata > Actinopteri > Spariformes > Sparidae > Lagodon > Lagodon rhomboides. The sequence goes on from CM077786.1 coordinate 15,713,245, forward strand.
TTCACGACAATGACATTATCACAATATCCAGCTGAACTGTGGGTTGAGTGGCTCTCCTCTGTCGTCTCTGAGGACACGATTTTGCGCAGCAGTAGTTAACTAGCAAGTCACTTTGTCTCCTTTTTTCTGTTTTATGGTGGGTGGCAAGCAGAGTTAATGTGCACTACTGTCACCTGCTGTGACAATGTGAGAATGGAACAAAAGGGAAATGGTATTAGAGGTGCTGGATTGTTAACACAGTATTACCAGTTGTGTATTATTAACACAATATAAATATTTAATTTTTTAATATCACAATTATCGTCGGTATCGGTATATCACGACACTTTTATTTCAGGCGATAATTCAGTAATGAAAACATTATTATGATATTACATTACATTTCTGCCAATAAAGCCCCCCAAATCCTACATACCTATTACCTATACCTACCTTTTAAGTGTAAATCGTTGAAGTTGCTCAACCTGCTACAGCGCCAAACTATGTAACAGATCCTTTGATTAGCAATGATTAGCAAATTAAAGGCACCAAAACTACTTTTAAAAATGTCATGGTTTGGGTAAAATAACTATTTCCTTATGACTACTGGAGTTTATATTTATGGCTCACAGTCACATGTCACATGTGATCCCATGCCCTGGTCTCTTGATGAAAGTCTTGTGACTCATTTTTTTTGCCACCTTGACTTCCTCCTTAAGTAGACTTTCTGTGTCTTACTATTACATTCATCTTTTGCTCCCATCATTGCTTCCTGCTACCTTCACACTTGTGTGTACTTTTTGAACACCTAGCTGAGGCAAACCATGACGCATGCTTTCCTCTAATGGATTGGTGGGTGTATTACGTGCTTTTTGTTTTTTTTTTGCTAAATTTTGAGAGAGGAAACCTGACAGTGATGTGAGCACTGTAACACCAGGTGATTGCCACTGAGACACCTCTCAAAATAGATCAACATGCACCTTATCTCAGACGAGAGGAAACCCACAATCTTCACCACAGTGTAGCAGAGGTAAACCACAATACAGTACATTTTAATACAACATGATAGTCACAAAATGGCAAAAAAAAACAACCACTCCCTTGCAAACGTATGGACCTTATTTTTCTTTTTTTATTTGCATTATCATACATTAGGTACAAATGACACAATCAATTACAAGGTAAGTAGCTCAGACTCATTTTAAAGGTTTCAGGCTGACAAGGGAAGAAAACATACACCATTTGCAAAATACAATATATTCTTTCTTTTACAGTCTATGTAGATATCTACTGTAAGTCATTTATGTACAAGGACAGGGCTGCTGAGATCGTTAATGAAGAAAGAGAGGCGAGTCAGAGACCATGTTACTGTATGAGTTAAGGAATAAGGCATTCCTGCACATTACTGATCCGGTGCTCTGTACGGCCAAAAGGATGGCAGCTCACTTCAGCTCTCTCATTTTTTTACAGCGAACAGGACACAGCGGAGAGTAATGACTAACTACGACGAAGAAAGACATTAAACAGGACTCATCTAAAGCAAACAAGTAGTGAGGAGTATTGTAAGAAATCATAACAGACCTCTCTCTCGCTCTAAAAACCTTACATTTAAGATGAAATCTTTAAGTTCCTTCATTATTCTCTGGCCTTCTTAATCGATAAAATTGAAAACAAAAAGGTGAGGACAACAAATCGACTGTAAACGAAGCAAAAGACCAAATACAATTTGGCTAATTCCTCTCCGTGGGTGCACTGGGGGGGGACCGTTGAGAAGAAGAAAAGGTGGAATTGATGCCGACCGTGTTGAGTGAGCCGCACAAGAAAAATCAACTGCTGTCCTGACCTGATGGGGTTTAAAGGATGGAGGGAGGAGGGCACTGTCGATAAGATGATGGATTGACTCGGTCCAGGCACTGAGGAAGGAGGAACAGGTGAAGTGACGAGAGTGTGCGAGAGACCACGAGGGAGGGATGGTTCAATGTGACCAGGCACAGGGGTTTGACCTTCCAGCTAACCATCACCATCTATCCTTTCATTCATCCAACTTTACCCCATCAATCACCCATTCACTTTCCCTTCACCCCCACAGTATCATCCTTTGATATCGTCGATACAGATATTAATTAGCTCACTACATCATTCAGTCATTAATAGGCACAGGGAGGTTAAGGTAAAGCAGGCAGACACAGGAGGATGAGTCGAGTTGTAGTTCTATGACTACAAGGGTCAACAAAATGTGCTTAAAATTCTTGATTTACAGACTTTTACTGACATTCATTTTATTTTCAAGATAAAAGGAAGAAGATAACTACTTTGACAATTGATTAAAAATACAGAGAAGGGGAAAAGATTTGGAGTCAAAATGGAGTAGAGAGTTCAGATCAGAGAAAGGACAATGAGGACGTACATTATATCTTGTCAAGTTGGGAAAGGCACACACGGGGAGAGTAAGTAAATTTTTTTTTCATGCCCACACTGACTGTGACATTTTGGAAACATTTCTAAGAAGAAAGCAGATTGGGAAGCAAGTCAGCAGAGATTCTATTAAAGGGATGGACCTAGATCATTAAGTCAGCACATACAGAGGTGCAAGTTAGGCTCAGACCAGGGCAAGACTGTTGCTGAGTAAACTCTGAGTATGTACAAGGAATATTTTCTCTCACTTCTGTGAAATTCGCTGGATGTTAAATCAAAACGCTCCACAAGCTGAATGAGACAACTGTGCCCGAGGGTAGACAGGCAGGAACATCCAGTACCGGCGTATGTCGAGTCGTCTATCAAACTGACTGGCATTGTGAAGTGTACTGACACATTGTGCACTGGTATACTCATGGCAGCATGCTACTGTATATGTTATGCGGCGTGAACAGCAGGTGTGGCTTTAGGCAGCTGCCACATAGAGTCATCCCCGTGACTAAAGCTAGTGCAACGCTGCTATTGTCGGGTTCTGGCGTTTTCCAGGTTTGGCACATGCATAAGGTTACATACTTTAGGAAACACGGCAGGAGAGCACGACTTCAATACAAAACATGGAGAAAATATTACGTCGTTAATAATTCCTATGTATATCAGTCAGATATTAGTTCTCCTATGTGATTTATCCTCTGAAACGTTCCTGAATTTCTTGAACAGAAGCTAGAGAAATAAAACTAACAACACTGACAACAGCAAAAGCAAAAAAAAAAGGTCAACAAATGACAACAACATGACAGTAAGATTAAAACATAAACTCCATTCAAGAGACACTAGAGAGCGAGTGGTCCCACTGGTCCAGCAACGCACCACAGATCTGGGTTCAGTGTTTCACATCGCCCCTAAACAGGTAAAGGCAAAAGGAACAACTGGCCATAATGTACATATATCAGGCAAGAGCACTGATCTACAACCAGGGACTATGCCTCAGGAAAGTCTTATAAAAAAGTAGATTTAGTATTAGCATCTATTCAAATGTATAAGCTGTGCTAAATGTCTCTTCTATGTTCCTTAGATCTGCATTCTGTTTGTAGTTTACAAATGTGCCGAAGAATTCAGACGACTTCATTCCTGTCTCAAGACTGTGACGTTGATTTCTGTGTGGCTGAGTTACAAAATCCTGCAGTCGAATCTTAAAGAGTCCAGCTGGTCTAAGATCAGCACTCTTATGGTACTGGACTGTGGTGTGTAATGGACACCTTGAATGGTTATGTGCTTACAGTGATACTCCACCCTAAATCTGTCATTTGAATGTCAGACATTCACATCCAATAGGCTTGACCAGATCTACAAACAAGCTCAATGTGGGTTGATGTGAAAACTGAGACAGAAACTGTATTTTAGAAAATATATCTAAGTTAATTTTAGTTTTTTATTTTTAATTTTTTTGTTTTTCTTGAAGTGAACAGCTGGAATCCACTGTGATCAACATGAATACAAAGATGCAATGAATTGGCCACCTCTCAAATTCATACTCCAAACAAGTAGGGGGCATCATATCACCAGAGTAACAGCTAACTGCTGCTAACTGAAGCTGCCGTTACCTGGTTAGCTTAGTTAGCTATGTAGCTAGCCGTCTGAACTGGGGGTTCAGAGTGGTATTTTTAAAGTGACGGGGCCGGAATTGGCTGGTTAGATGCTAATTTCAGTAGATATCTGCACCACAACACATCCATCTATTATATATTGTCAAAACGCCTATTTCTCTGCATTATGTTGATCATTTTTGTTGGTGTAGTCTGATGTTTTATTCATAATGTTTAAAACTAAATTCTTTAATATAACCATGGCTGTTATTACTCTAAAAGGACAAAACTGGTACAAACTTTCCAGACTACACGGGGAAATCGAACCTCTAAAGTTAGATTCAGAGCAGAGTATCACTTTTAAGTTGGAGCTCCTTCTTGTCTTATACTTAGTAGCATGCATCACATAGCGGATCACGTGCATGAATGATGCCTACCGACAGCATGCACATACACAAGTACAGTCAACAGTCGGACACGCATCCAATCAACGTACAATTTGTACTCAAAATCTTTGAATATGACTAAAGAAAAGGGAAAAAAAAAAAGATTTGATAAATCTGCAAAAACAAGTAGAACAGATATATTTCACAACTTGCTAAATCTGGACTCTAATAAAGATTAGACCAGCTGTTACAAAGTTGATCTGTACTGGGTTACTTTCATTGTTGTTTTTACACATACAAATATTGGTTTATATAATTAATGTAATAAAAGCACATTCAGGTGTTGGTATAAAAACTGTAACTTGCTATACTCTTTTTAAATAACTCATGATTATTTACAAAGGAGTTATGCGCTGATATTAGAAACACTAAAATAACAATCTGATCTAATGGAAACACAGAAGAGGAGGGTAGAAACTAATCTAATTTTAAAGACATTAAACAATTAATTAAAGAAACCAAAAGGGATGATAATAACGATTATATGGACGTACAAGTTTGTTCTCAGGACGACACTGCGTTGTCAGTGAAAATGCTCCTTCTGATTTGAACCTGTGTCCAGAACAGATGTGTTTTATGTACGCTTGAGGGCGATGATACTGTATGCAATCTAACATTGCATGGTTAATACACACTGACAGAATGTTATATTCAAAAAAACAAAAAACTGTTTGTCAAAATGTCTTTACTGTTTTTGTGAAGACATTTATGACCAATTGGAAAGTTATGGGCAAAGCATGGGACAGAGACGGTGGTCAACACTGACCAATCCTAAAACATGACAAACTGTAAACGTTTTAGGTTTGATTTTTATCTCAAGGTAGATATAAGAACGTTCTGCCACTGCCCGCAAACTGATTAGTCTTTCCTGTGTGTCCACATAGTGTCCACAAGATTATTGATAGGGGGAAGTAGACAATCTGCAGCTGAAGTTAGAGCTAGAAAATATGTGAATTATAATCTTAAAAGGTAAAACAGTTCAGCTAAGTTAAGTTTTGACAAAGTGGAACCAACCCTGACACACGCTCATGTCTATGTGTCTCACATATGTGGGTTTGTACAGGCTGCATATTAAGTAATTAGAAATTCATTCTTGAAATTGATTTGCTACGCACACTGGAAGTTGAGATTGGCAGGAATCAAATTGTACTAAAATAGAATTTTACACCATTACCATGAAATCAAAGGGGAAGAAAACTGTAAACATGACGGAGGAAACATTGAGTCACAAGGTGCTGTTTCAACACCTGCACCACCTGTCCTTCTTATTTGGCTATGGTGTCTACAGAACCTCATGGGGTCATCACATGATATGATACTGTATCTATAAAACGTGACCCGCAGAGTAGACAGTGTTTATCCATTGAGATCTGTGAGCATGAAAGGTTGCACAGACTTATTTTCCTTAATCATTAAACCCATGCGTTAGATGCTCCACTGTTGGTTGTAACATATGCAGGTGTCAATTAATCCATTCTCTTAATTCAATCATATTCTAGATCAATAAATCCTGAAACCCTTCTGTCTCTGTGCCTCCACCTATGGTAAACCTTCAATACAAATTGCAGCGGTAAGGAAGGACATCCTTGTCTACAAAAGGAAATTATTTCTTGTGATGGCCTAGGCCCAATCTAATCTAAATAATGTATACTGGCAGACATATCCTACAGAACAAATAAGAGCCCTAGATTGCTGCTTTTGAATAAAACCAACACATAAAGGTTTGGAGTGGGCCTTGATCGAGTTGTGGTCAGACGTTGGGCTGGCGGTCGGTTTAATTGGGTGGCAGTGAACAGGGAGGCTCTTCAGGGAGGTTTCCCCGTCCTTCTCATACGCTGTTACTGAGTGAAGGGTGCACAAACTGCGGGTTGATGAAGGAGAAGCCTGCGAACTCGGCCTGGTCGATGTTGGCGATGACCAGCTCGTCCGGTGGTGTGAGCTGGGGCTGGGTGCGTGTGAAGAACTTGTCAAAGTTCTCTGCCCCTTTGCCACACTGTAGAAAAGAGAGGCAGAAGAAAGGGGAAGTTTAGACGTAAGGTATGTTAATAATACGAAGAGTGCAAGCAGACCGACAAGACAGAGCAGACATGAAAAATCTGGAGCACTTGCGGAGGTGTGCGCATGGAAATTCTGCGAAGGCAAGAGCCATTCAGCAGAATTAGTTTTGAACTTCTTGGAAGCACAGGACACGCATCATCATCATCATCATCATCATCATCATCATCATCATCATCATCATCACCACCACCACCATTGTCATCACCATTCATATTTCTGAAAAGAATCACACTGCTGAGCAACTGGACAATGTGCATGGACAGTACAAGAAGCAACATTTGTGAGGTCTCCCACATCAACCTGTGGACTTTTTGGATAGTGGATAAAAATGCATCTTCCTCCTGCCCCCCTCTGGCCTACATACAAATGGAGAACATTTCACACCTGATCCCCCACTTTTCCCACTGCTACATGCAGTAGAAAGTTCATAACATCAGATTACATGCTCTACATCTCATTCACCTGAATCACAGTGCACTCTTCTGAATACCAAAGCAACATTGGCACAGCTGTGAAACTGCAGTGCAGATTCCAGTAAACAAGGCTTAGGATTGATTGTCTGAGAGGAAATGGTGTCAGGACCTTTCTGCAAAGTGGCACGCTGTTTTGTTGCTCTGACCCCATAACCTGCTGCTGATGCAGCTCCTTTATCTTGGCTCACATGTGCGTTTGACCCTCAGCTGGCACAGCTTTATTATTTTACAGGGGAATTAAACAATTCCTCAAACAAAAACGGCGACAGCATCAATGCGCTACAAGGTCACACATGGGTTAATTAGTGTGTCTGTTAGGGGAAGGCAAGCTGTCAGTGTTTAACAAGAGATATTAGAAGTTTTCTCAGGCTTGTGTGATGAGAGGATATTAAAATTAAATCAAAGACACAGAAATATTTCATGTCACATGGTGGAATCTTTCAGCAATGGAAGGTCATGTGCATGTTCGGAGATGTGAGCGTGCATCTCATTTTGTTGCTGCAGTGATTTTCATCCTGACTGAAAAAGTCCTAACTGACACACATGACTACAGTAGCTCTCAAGAAAAAAAACAAAGTTTTTAGTTCAATTAGTGATACTGCAAGTGGCATTCATATTGCTGTTTGGGCAATGCTTCATGAATTATTTGATTGTTGTTTGTCTTTATTAATAATGGTTATTCTAAACCATTTATGGCACGAGTGTAAACATTTATAAACCTCAGTTGCAACTTCATAATGACCATCCAAATAATGTTTATAGAGGAATGACGGAGTATTAACAACCAAGTATTACAGTATAAACATCTGTTTTTAACTTTATAAATTGATAAATGGTTTGTAAAGCACTGCCTTGTTTGTTAACAGTGTAACAGCTAATAACTTAAGTATAATGAACTGTACATTTATTATTTATAAAGGATGACTATAGAGTGCTGCAGTAATGAGTCCTAAAACCTGGAAATCAGTTAGCATTTTAGCACTGCCAGTTCCTTTATCTCAAAGTCAATGGGTCTTTTGAATGGGTTTTTGGTTAAAAGCCTGAAATAAGGTCTGTGGTTATCACGGGCTGAAGGTATGTACAGGTTTGTAATTAGACACTTAGTGTTGGTGAAGTTTTATTAATGTGACCACAGCGTAGTCTGCTTTTAACTTTTAGCAATGAACAACAAACAACAAATGAACAAAACATGTCAGTTTTGTAATCGTGTGTTTGCCACAGAGATGATTTTCTGCAATAATCCAAAATCCAAATCAAAAATCCCATAGACTTTTAGTCCAGGGATCCAGGACGATGCTAATTTCCAGGTTAGCCTGCAAAAATATGTCATTCCTACAGCACCCTTCTATAAAGTGATACAACTTTTTGCCATAGAAGTGTTACCATTTCACACAGCACATGGGTTTTCTTATGCTTCTGTCCCGTTGTGTGTATTGTGGATTCTGTGGATCACACTTCGTTGTGTGTTTCTTTGAAGGATAATGTAAAGTGGGTAGAGGTCACGTGCGATTACTGACATCTGCATTTGCATTACTTATGAGCTCCGACCAGAGCATCAGAGACATCTAGCATGCCATGTCAATTGTTTTACCAAGCGGTACACACATTTCAAGATTTCTACACCAATGTCTGTAACATTTCCAGGCAATGGCAATGCGACCAGAGATCATGGAAACCAGCTGTTTTATCTCCTTCCAGGCTAATCTTATTTATGCTGCTGCATATTTGCTTGCAGTGATTTTTTGCGCCTGCCACTTAAAGCTATCTGTATCGTCTTGGGATTAGCTTTTGTGGAAAATCTGCTCAGGAGTGTTTTCTCTGACACAGCTTGCATTAGTACTCCTACCATTCTATTAAAAGAGAGGAAACAAGACGATTTCATTTGGCATGACTGAGACTAGCCCCAACCACACCCAGTTATAGGATATCATACAAATTTAGCCCTCTTTAAAAGTAGTTTTAGCCACATATTGATCAAAAATCAGTCAACCTAGCCTTTGCACTCTTTCTTGTAAACCTCTAGGTTAGATCCTGTGTTTACTGTAGACCCTGTGACATAAGGTGGAATTAACATAAAAAGGCTGTAATTTATCACCAAGATATGGTTTGTTAAGTCAGTGACGCTCCGACCGAAGGAGCTTTGTTCGATCTTTGATGTGACTCTTCTGTCCTCGCTGGAGAAAGCATCAAGAGAAACGAGACAGAGAGCGTACGAGAGAAAGAATGAGCGTGTAAGAGAGGGAGAGGGCTGCACACAACATCCCTCTCTATCCTCATCAGTCAGTCCTCCTACACACTAAACTCACCTACAAGGATGCAAACATTTGCAAACACACACAGTCATAAAACCCGAAGACACACACACACACACACACACACACACGATGTATGCAAGAACCCAGTGTACCATATGATAAGCCTTAATGTTTCCTTGGTTGCACCCGTTCTGCAGCTGATTCTGTGAAGAAGAAGAGGACAATCGCAACCGAAGCCTTTCTGGCAATATTCTCATCAGGTCTATTCAAACTAAGGGGATGTTGTGACAGCAAAGTCAATATTTCGAAAAACATTCCATCAGTTTCAGGTGCTATTCAGATGAAGCATGGCAAAAGTACGAGGGACACTCAATGATGAGCTCTTTCTGTCCAGTGACTGTTGCTCAATGTCTAGTCCAGAAACCAGAGAACGTTTTTTACATTCCAGTTTTGACAGATTTAGAGGATGTGGATACACTTCCTTAGTCAAAACTTTTTAAAAGTGTTCCCAAAATAAGTTGGATAATCATGTGGGATGTGTCTTTTTGAACTAATGTGACTGACTGTGTTATTTTGGAAGTAATTCTAAAATGTAGCTGACGTTTGTTCAGCGATAAGACGGCAGATGGCAGAATATCAAACTTGTGTAGTTTGTAGAAGCATCTCTAACTTTGTTTTGTACTTTTTCAACACGGCTGTGAGCAAAGTCTTTTTGGCATCTTACTGACTTCTGCTTCACCCAACTTGTTTAATTCTTATTAACAACCCAGCGCACAGAACTCTCTCTCTCTCACGTCTGAACATCCGAGCCTTTTCTGCATGATGAGTCCTATTACTACAGACTGATGGCCAGTGATTGCGCTTGACCCCTGTGACAGAGAATACAGTGCAGTTTTAATCAAGTTCAGTACCCTCCAGAAACTGCCACTACCACGATAAACCTCCACTGATCCACAGCTTAAGATGATTTGCTTTGGAAGAAAGTGTGAAAATGAGGACATCTTCATAGATGTCATTAAACATCACTTCTTTATTTTTCAATCACTTCCAGTCAGTGTCAGTTGTTTGTATTTGACTCTGACACCGACTGTGACCTGGCTTTAAGACTGTTGACTAACTTGTGACTAACTGGCCGTATCCACTGCTGCCCTACATTCAGAGGCAAGACATCATCATATAGAAGTGTGTGTATGTGTGTGTGTGTGTGTGTGCTTTTTTTATGTGTGCATCTATGTGTGTACCCATCAGCCTTTGTGTGTTTAGGAATGTCAGTCTGTGTTTGTCAAACAAACACACTGAGGTATAAGGTACTGTCATTTCTATTTTTATGTTCTTTCATCTTCTTCTTTTTTTTTTATGTAATCGGTGAAGCCAGCGAGCAGATGTCACATGATTAACAGAAGTGGACACAACAGAACATTAAAAACGTTTGGGACACTACCACTAGGCACTACCACCCTGCCAGAGTGGATAGAAGGCAGGACACACACACTCTCCCTTTCCCACGCAGCAGATATACCTGATGGGTAATCGCCAGCGTCCCTCAACCACTGTCTCTCTGTACACTTGTCTTCTTCTATCCATCACTGACCATCCGTTGCTCAAGTGAAGCAACACATTTTTCACTCTGAACTCCGTCGACAATTTCCAGCACCGGGACGTCGCTCTCTCCGGATCACCAAACAGTCACTCCTTGTGACACTGGGCCTCTGCTCTCAAGCGATAGTGTGCACGCAACAGAATATGTGGGCTGAAGCTCCAGCTGCCAAACTGACGGCGCTGAGTCTTTGGAAAAAAAATCTCACAAACACGCTTCATTTATTCCGGTTGGTATCTTTTTTTTTTTTTTAAAGAGAGGATGTGGGGCAGCGGTTAGCGTGCTGCGTTCAATTCTCACGCCACTGAGTGCTGGGAGTTTTTTTGGGTGAAAGAGTGTCACAATGCAGGAGACGAGAAACTGTATCTTATGAGCCGCTCTCATAAGATAAATGGCGCTCAAAAGATTAGCTCAACAAGAACAAAGGAAGAAAATGAGGTTATGAACCGTGGAGAATCTGCAGCGCTGCCTTCGCGACATTTCCACAAACATGAAGCTGCCCTTTTGGAAAAGCGCAGGGCTGGTCCTACATCTCCTCTGTCTCATTGTGTGATTCAGCCAACCCTTATGAGCCATTATGCTTGTTGATACATCGTCCCATACACAATGACATAGTGTCCTACATGGGTTTTTGACCTACTTTCTCTCATCTTTAATCTCTCTCTCTCTCTCTCTCTCTCTCTCTCAGAGACGCACACGCCTCTGCACTCAAGCATATTAAAAGAACACTCAGCTACTTAGGATGGTAAATGAGCGCCTGCCTCCATTAGGAGTTGTGCATGAGTCTCTCTCCGTCTCTCTTTTTCTCTACCTCCTTCTACCCTGAAGCCACTGGGAGCTATCTGTTCTTGTCATAATCTGTGAACACTTTGTTTTGTTTTGATCTATGTTAGCTTAGTCTTTAGCAGTGAGGTTTATTCTTAGTTCGGAATCTGGGGAAGTGAATTTTAATACGTAAGAACTGCATTTCAGTGAATTCCACGTATGAATCTTTCAGATTCTGTTTCCACTCCATTAAAGGTGCACTGTGAACTGAAAGGTGGCTATTTAGAAGAGTCCAGCAAATATGGACAAAGTAAAACTGTATGGAATTGTGTTTATTCAGTTTTTCAGTCATGAAACTCAATTTTCTTCGAAGTTTCTTTCAAGTTTCTCCCTAAATTTCCTCCCAGAAACTACACAGTCCACCTTTAACACTGCTGGTTTCCATGTGACAAAATGACAAAGGACAGTTGAATCCATGGGTTACTGGTGCAGAAAGCCAAAGATAAAACCTAACATGACCACTTGTTTAGCTGTACCCATGTTCTCAAGAAGTGGATGTCCAAAATAAGATTTTCAGAACATCCCCAGTTTTGGGTCAACTAGGGATCCTAATCATGATTTTCAAATATTTGCACAATTGTTAAATTAGAAAAATTTGAATTGTTCACGTTTCTGTCTGAAGAAATAGATTTTCCATAGTTGTTTCCCTTTTTTTTTACCGGCACCTGGAAATAACGCAATACCACCAGGGTGTCAATCTTTGAATAATCGTTGAATAGTTCGCAGTGACTATCAAAAAGCATTTTAGCTTGAAATGCCCATACCTACTTTTAACACTTCTGCAAAGACAGACTCCTGCAGGATCTACACATGTGTAAAAGTTCATACTGGATAATACTTTCAGTACAACAAACCAATGTTAGTTTGACTTTGAAAACAAACCTCAAAGCAACTACAGAAGTTGATACAAAAACCCAAATGTATCCGACTCTGCATCTGCTGATATGAACTACAACTTTTAGGGAAAATGTGATAGTAAGTTCAAATTCTCTTGACCCAAATTAGGAAATAAATAATCAAATAGAAAAAACAAAAAACATAAACAAGCTGAGAATTCTCCCTCTTATGTCCCGTAAGCTAAAAGAGGACAGGCAGACGTGCTTAGTCAAGTCGCAACAGTCTGTGCCTCTCATCTTCTTACAGCTACAGTGAGTCACAACTCATCCATATTGCCATCATTTTCTCTGAGTGCATGTTCATGTGTGTGTGTGTGTGTGTGTGTCTGTGTATCCCATCAGGACGTGCGCAACCCTTCCTCGGACACTGTTCCAAGACTTCTGTGCAGTGACTAAGTCCTCCCACCCTCCCTCCCTTCCTTCATTCAGTGCTCCCATTACTATCAATCATTTGGTGACCTACTTTCCCATCCTTCGCCGCTCCCTTCAGCCATAAAGGCGATGGGCCGTCCACAAGTGGGCGTACAAGCATATAGGCATCTAGTGGATTGTGAAGAAATTAGCCTGATTTCAGGCCAACGTTGCTCACTGGATGAGGCTGGCATTTAATCATGTGGTTGTTCTGTTACCTACAGTAGACAGCTGCACAGTGACAGCATCCGGCGTTATAAATATGGATCAACACTAACCGAGCCTTCCCTGACACTCATTCTACCACACAGGCTGTGTCCTCCATGCTGTCTGAAGCCCCGGTCCAATAGATACAGATGGTTTGACTCTCTCAGTTGGGTGCAGCCAGTGTAATGATTGCAATTCCATAGCTGTCACAGGCGGATGAAGTGAGATTGAGCGGGGCGAGGTTCACGAGAAGAAAAGGGAGGAGGAGGACGAGTGGATTAGAGCGGCTGGGTTAGACCTGGTGAGGGATGAGGGGTGAGAGGAAGGTGCACCATGATGGCCATTTGGTGGTAATGGACTCAGAAGCAGCGCTGTATTACATGGTATAGTGAGACGGACGTGATGGATCGTTACAGAGGAGGTTATGTTGGTTACAGGGAGCATTCAACAATATTGTCTTACTCTCTATCCACCTCTTTCACCTTTCACCCTTATCTGCATCTCCATCCAGACCCATGCAAGCATGCACTGTGCAAAGGACATGCACGTTTGCATGCATCCACCTCCCTTCAACTTTGGCGTGGACAAATATGCAAGCGCAGAAGCTCTCCTTTCTCTCTCCGATATCGATTACCCACCCCTGCATACAAAGGCGGCGAAAAAGTCACAGAGAAGAGGCGTACATGCAAGGATATCTTCCTCCCCTGCTTTTCTCAATCTCTGTTCACACCTCGCTTTTCTTTTAACCTTCCCACACACACACATTTACTCACACATACACACACAAAGCACACACAGCATTTTCAGGACACCCGGCACATCCACGCAGCGGGAGACTACATGGACAAGGAGGTCAGGATTCACCTTAGAAGAGGAACTGGAGCCCTTGAGGGTTGAAACAGAAGAGAACTACAATATTTAAACTGAAGATGTGAGGGACACGCACACACAAGCACGCGCACACACATATAAGACACTTAGTGACCCACTCCATCTCTGTTGCTCTTTGCCTCCTGTTTTTTCTTCTTTTTAAGAAACACAATCTATATGAACCATGTATGAGTCTGTGTGTGTGTGTGTGTGTGTGTGTGTGTGTGTGTGTGTGTGTGTGTGTGTGTGTAAAAGAGGATGATAGAAAGACACAGGGAGAAAGTGTGTGTGTGCTCACATGGTCGTGTAAAAATCTCACGGGATTTCAAAACAACTCCGCAAAATGTGAGCTGTATGAGATATGCATTCATTATAAATGGATGTCACATTAAATATACATACACATGAGAGGCTTTGAAATTACTTATGGCCCATATAGCTCATGCTATAAGTGGCCCATGCCCACAGCAGTGTTTTGACTATACACAAGAGTGTCATGTCCAGGGCAGTATTATATGTCACATCAGACTGAATTCAGTTTAGGTTTAATGTGATGTTCTGTTTATTGACCCCCAACTTATTCCCGTTTATGGTTAGCACGTTCATTGTCAATATAGGTTTTGCATGCTGTACATAATACATACAGATATGTATACATGCATATACCATAGATAACCATCCACTCCAGGTATATCTAGTTATTCAATATTTATTTATTTTGCGCTATTTGTATTGTTTACAACTTACTTCACATGTAAACAGACCATTTATTGATGTTGTTGGTCATTGGGGATTTTCCATACAGTTTATGTTCAACTGTGAAACATGACAGTGCTGACCGTTTTTTCATTATTCTTCACCATTATACACTTTTATTGGTTCAGCTTTTGTTATACATGTTCTAAGCTGTATGTCTGCAGTGATGGAATGTAACTAAGTACATCTACTGAAGTACTCTACTTTCTTGACTTGAGTTCTTCCATTTTCTGTTATTTCACACTTAAACTCTACTACATGTTGGAGGCCATTATTGTACTTTCTACTCCACTATGTTTATTTGACAAATTTAGTTACCAGTTACTTTACAGACTGCGTGCTGCATCAGAGCCAAATCAGTACACTTTCAGCAATCAGATTTAAAAAACAAAAACAAAACACTGATTCCAAAATTGAGAAAAATGCGTCCAGGTGGGAAATCAGTCGTCCCATAGTAAATATATGCATAATTTACTTTTACTTGTACTTTACTTAAGTACATTTTATATCAGATACCTTAAGACTCCTTTTTAAGCAATTTTCATAGGGTGACTTTTGCTTAAGCAATATTTCAACATGACATGGCTTTTAGCTTTCAATTGTATTTTACACTGTATATCTTATCTTGTGTTTGATTGATTTTGCTTTTGGAAATATTACACAGGACTGTCTTAACTATTGTGTAGTGGGTCAGGCTGCAGCTGACCATCACCCTGGACAGGATGAGCACGACGTGAATGGTTGGATGGTTTTCATCAAAGGCAACTGTAACGTGTTGCTGTCCAGTGCTTGTGAATCTAATAACAGCACATCGCTAATATAGTGAAACAACTGAAATACAGTATAATGCATCAGTTGGCATTTGTTGTAGTTCAGTGGGATTAAAAGGTGCATGGCAAGTACTAACAACATTATTGTCTGAAATGTGTTCTCTTAACTTGTTTGCGTGCCCTTTCATGAATTTTCCTCCACAGCTGCTGTCAACTCAAACTATACATTTAAAATTGCTGAATGTTCTGGATATGACCGATTTAGAATATTAACAAGAAGGATTTCCTGGAGTAATTAAGTTCACTTAATGACATTGGATGACACGTTAATGAAAACCTTCAGGAGTGACCCCACCATAAAACGCATCCAGGGTTACCTGTAACCTGCATGAGTGTGAGCATGTGCCTGTGCTCGATCGCGGGTGGTGGTCCTCGGAAACATCGGAGCAGTTCAGATTTAGGGATGAGCTTTTTTTTTAAGCCCTTACAGTCGAACCAAAACCATCAGTTACAGAGAGAAAAAGACAGGAACTCTTCCTTTGTAAATCTCATTTGAAGCATCTCATTGATATTCCAAAAAGTTGCTGTTAAACACATTATATAACTGGCAGCTTGCTACATTATGCACCACCTGTTTCTTTTTATTTTAACGCTGCTAACTGAACACATTGCATGCTGAATATTTAAAGGCTGTACAGTATGTGCAGGATGTTTCAACTTCCATCACCTGTGAATGTAAATTCATCCTGTGGTCGACAGTTTGGTGTCTTAAAAGTGAATCAAGTGAAATACTTTCTATGAGAAGTTAAAAACAATCAAGGATTACCGCACTAAAGGACAGTAACTAGAGAAGTTTTGACTGGTAACGTTCCCTGACAAATCTGACTGGAGGCTGAGGTACAAGTTGGTAAACAAACAGCCAAGAACACACACCACCCAAGGGAGTAAAGAGGGGCATAAAATGTCTTGCCATAACACATTTGTCTTGCAGTGATGAGCACATCTGTTCTTGTTTTGTTTAGATGCTTGCAGTTGAGAAAGCTGTTTTTGTTTATTTGTCTTGTTTATATGTATTGCGCTGCATGACACGCAGTGGTCAGCGGGGTGCTATGAAACCTATTCAAATCAGTTTTACAACAGGAACAATGTCGATGTGAAATTAGAGTAGACACACATGCAAGACCATTGCCATAAGTAGCACTCAACATTGTGTTGACTTCTTAGGGAAGATTGTTGATTGCTTTATGGCACAAAGTGAAGATGGTGGATGGCACAAAACAAGAAGACAATACTGTTCTTCCAGCAAAACCAAAGTTTAAAGAGATGTTAAAAATGTCAGTTGACGGGCTGAGGGAGAAGTCAAAGGAAACACATCTTCAGTCGGGCTATAGAGAGTAATAATATACCTGGACCAATAACAACGAGGAAAGACAGAGGTTGCTAATTTTGTACATCGAGGCGCATGGTGCAAAGTGCACTCAAACTGTGCAATTTAGTGAAAATTGCTGCTGCAGTGGAAGAGTCCACACCTTCAGAGCAGAGGGTTTAGTGGATGTTTCAGTCCCGTGCTTCTAGGGCTGGGTATCGAACTTCCAATACTTTAATGGCACTGACCGAATTGCCTCGACACTACCGATTATCAAGAAATGTCTTGTGATTTGACACCGAATTTCAGAACAAGAGGAGGTTTATCTCATCAGCGTGCAGCATGCTTGTTGTGCCAAGACCTCATAGTGCTGGTGATTGGCTGTCTTGAGGTATGCAGGAAAAAGACTAGATAATGCCCAGAGATGGGATTCAGGTGTATGTGTAATGTAATCTTTTGTTAAAACAGAATTCATACAATGGGTATCAAAAAAAGTTCAGGATCTGGTGTCAAAGTCAAGATATTGGTGTCACATTCTTTTGCCCCTTTGCACCATGCACCTGTATGAAAACAGAGCCCAAAGTGGCCACATTTCCTTTGTGACAGGAGCAGCAAGTGTAATGGAAAATGTAATTATATTGAGCGGTATCACACTTAATTAGGCTGTTCAGATTAAATCCTAAGTAAGTCAATTCTCTGCTGTAAAAGTGTGTGTGAGCGGCACTTACCACTTTGGGCTTAAAGGGCGGCTGGATCTCCCTGTTCTGGAGGCGCTCCCAGTCGATGCGTCTGAAGAAGGCGTGCTCTCGGATGTCCCTCTCTCCCTCAGGACCACAGCCCAGACGCTTGGACGGGTGCTTAGTCATCAGCTGCTCATCAAAAGAAAACAAAACGAAGGACAGAGAGTGAGGACAAAGGGACTCACGGTGATGATTCCTCTTACTGCTCTCATCAGTGGTGTAGATTTGGGGATTTTAATAAAATAAGATGTGGACTGCAGGATTCACATCGTTTTGTCAATAATTTATTCAATCTCTACTGTAAACACAGAGCTGACTGTTCACTGTTCACTTTGTTTCCTCCCGTTCCGGTGTTCTCTCACTGATGTGTTTTGTAATGTGCTTAAAGCTCGTTTTCTAGGTCAGTAAATGACAGCTAAACAGATGGGTCTGAAAAAGACTGATGTAAATGTTATTTTTCCTCTCTCCCTCTCCTCTTTCTGCCTTTAGAGAACTGCTGCCACTTCAAATCGCACCGCAGACAACATGAGGGCACGGTTTGCACTTTGCTAAAAAGCATACCAAAATAAATTTTAAAAAGAAGTGCCCGCAGGAAACATAACCACAAAAACAAAATCTGTTCTTGTTAAATAATGTAGGAATACACTGGTATGACATAAATGTGACTGTCCAAATAATGTGCCAACAAGTGCAAGGAAATTAAACATTGCCAACAAAAACCAGTCAATACAATTTCGTGATTGCATACACAGAACAAAGGTTGGTCTGGGAAGGAAACTAACAGACCTGCTCACTATTTTAAATGCATTAAAGCCATCTCTATTATAATGGAACATAACTGCCGACTGACTGCTTGCTTTTCTGAGTGTCTATATGAAATTTCACCAGTTTTCTATTTAAACAAATATTTTTGCGTTACAACCCGCCTCACTGCAGTGATTCGTCTTGACTGAATCTTGCTAAGGAAGTGGAAAAAAGCCGTTTGGAGACGAATGTAGAGCCTGGTGGGATCCAGTATTGACAGTCCAGAATGACTTATTCATGCGCTGGAATCTGAATGGTGCAACTGACATTGAAAGTACATACGTGCATGCATACACAGACACACACCCAACACCTCCAGTTAAATCCCTCATCTGTGATGCACACCGTCACATGCAGCTCAGCCACCTTGGCAGCTCTCCTGAATCATAATTTGGGTTTTTTTATTGTCCTTAGACAAAGGAAAGAATCTGTAACTTACATTAAGATATCTTAGTAAAACCTTTGACCAGTGCAGACACAACTTCATTATGACAACATGAACGTCACCAAACTGAATTCAATATTCGTTTTGTGATGACGTTTTCTGCGAGGTCATTTTAAAAGGGATTGTTTGAGATTCGGGGAATTAGCTAATGAACTAATTAAGAGTTACAGTGAATAATTAGATAAATTGATGCCACTGTCACGTCTGTACAGTAAATATGCAGGTGGAGCCAGCAGGTCTACACTCCACAGCCCCGTCGCACCATTTCAAACAACATTGCTGCGTCGCTTTTTTTGTTTGTTTGTTTTTCAAGCAGCTCTGATCTCAGCTTTTCTCAATAGCTGACTGGCAGCTGAGAAGCTGTTTTTTATCCTTTCAAAATGTCCTTACGTTTGGGTGACTTTGTCTAATGCAAGGACAAAAACTGAGAGACATTTAATGTAAATTTCAGCTGTCAATCATTCCTGCTGCCTGGCTCTGCTGCGCTCATCTGTATTACATTTCAAAGTATTTGTATTTGTGAGTTTATCCCATATGTAAACATGCTGCGATGAGCAAATAAGCTATCAATTAAAGAAACTGCTTAAAATGTGCACCCCTACTACCATCAGATCAGTAAACAGCACAGCTGGTTGTAAGAACTTTTGTTTATATGCAGAATGGGCTAACAAATGTCGGTGCAGCTGTTCCGTTGGGGTTGATCCATCATTTTATTGTCTCTTTATAAGCAGCACCAGACTTCACAGCCCGCACAAAAATCTGGATTTTATGGTGGATTCAAAATGTCCTTTATTCAAATATTACCATAATTGATTTCTAAAATATTTTATCATCACATTTTATTAGTGTTGGGTTTTGTTACGTGATTTTTAACAGCCACATTTGTATCCATTAGTTTATTTATTATTCGTATTTGGGGAAATAGACAACACACAGCAGACTCTTTTAGAGGACATGTTGACACCTAGCGTGAATCTGTGTTGTCCGCAGTATGTTGGCGATACAACACAATTTACATGTACAATAGCACTGTACCAATCAACTAAGACTTCTGTTACAGAACAGAAAGTGTCCAATTACAGACAAATAAACTGGAAAAATAAACCACATATTTTTCTATTTTCTGAGAATAATATAGTTTAAGAGACCAAAAATCATTGAACAACATGCTAAAATAGCAAACTTTTGTCAGTGTTGAACTTCTACTTTCAGGATTTGAGCAGGCCAGCTCTCTTGCAGCGAGCCTCTCTGACACAGGCCACGGGGCTGGGCCTCATCTGAACTAGCAGCTGGCAGAGTAGATCAGACAGCTGTTGACGAGGAACAAAAAGTCATTTGCAGCTTTGTGTCTGTTCACAGGACTGTCACTGACGGTGAGAACGCAGACGCAAGGCTGACGCCATTAAAATGACATACCTCACATGTCTAAGTGTCCTTGAAACTGACTGACTGCTGGCCTGCACTGTGTCAATCAAACACTCAGGCTTTTTTTTTTTTTTTTCGAGCTTCCTTGAAATACTTTGCATAACTGTGACGGACAATCCTGAAGAGAGAAAAATGTGTTGACATTTCCATGGTGAACATCTGATCGTTCTGCCTGCACACTGTTAGCACTCAAATCTCCATGGCTGCACCAAGTCATCAGCTGCATGTGTTGGGAAAGTGTGCGCCATTTGGACGTTTCCCTGCTGTTTCTGCTGAGGGCGTCAGATCGGTGGATTTGACGTGGTGGGAGTAGGGGAGAAAAACAAGAATGAGAGAGATGAAATAAAAGAGAAGCACATGTGGCCTCTGAGTCAGCGGGGAGTTCGGCCAGATGAATCTGTGTGATTCGGTACATCAAGGCTTTCACTCCATCATCAGCATCCTTTAAAACCCAGTCAGCTTGCTGCAGTGTGAAAGAACAGGGGGATCTACTGTGGCACACGTTTGATCAAACACGCTGCACTCGTGCAAATAACAAATGGGCTTAGACTTTTGAACACCTTTTCTGCTCACGATACAACAGAAAAACCTACAGCCCCGGTGAGAATAACTTGATAATATTATGCAGTGCTTGGAGAAACTGAGACACTGTGTTATCCCAGGATTTGCCACAAGGCTCTAGAGATTCATCCAAGTAAAATACTGTAGTCAAGGGTGAAATCCTCAATGATATTTAACCTTTACATCACATTCACCCTCAAAACACAACTTTAATGGTGTACAGTATGTCTGCCTCACTCTCATTCTCTCACAGTGATCATAATGATCTACAACAAGACTCAAACGGACGACCTCTAGGTAACATCCCATTACAGAGATGAATGTGTATCTACATCTATGACCTATTTAAAACGTAACGGACTGTATACATTGGCTTGTATGAACAATTGCATTATCAGACTCCAGGAGCCTACTGATACCCCTTTCATACTGGACAAAAAGCCCACTAACACTCATGAATAACATCTGGCTTTTGTCCTAGGTGGGAGAGGGTACAATCGGCATTCATTCCTGTGCAAATGACACTGCAGTAATCTTCAGTCTTCGGTTTTTAAATGTTGAAATCCTGGTTTTAAAATTACACCAATCTCCTGCACAGCCTCCACATTGTGCGGCCCATAGAGCGCACACACTAGAAAACTTCTGCCTTCTGGCTAAGCCCTCCACAGATTCTGATAGTGAAGAGCCGCTTTGAGGAGGTTGTCAAGGTAACCAGCTTTATTCAGATTGTTGTATTCAGAAGTGCTTCAATCACAATTTAGACTTAGAGAGGGATAAGGTCTTTTTGGATCAATATACATCACGTGACATTGTGACTACACCATTTGGCCACCGTGTCAAATTGGCTTCAAAGCCCGGTGCCTTTACTGGAGCTTGGGTGGCTCATTTTTACGCCTTTTCTGTCCATCACCATTCAAGCAGCACTCATATGTCCTTCAGTTAGCATTAAGTTAAAAAGAGAGACAGAAGTAAACGATAAGTTAAAAAAGTAAGTAAGTAAAAAAGGGACCACTGTAACAATGGCCTTCATGCTGCTTTGTAATATTTCCTGTTTTCAGGCAAATTTGTGACGTCAAACGTGACACACGTTTAAAAATCCTGCATATACGCACACTCATTTTGATGCAAAGCTGTATTAGTTACCAAGTTTGCATAAAACAGATAAACTGTATAGCCAATCCAATCCACTGCCTCATAAACATCAGTCCTCTGCTAAAAGCTGTTCTTCCTGGGCTCCATGCCCACTGTGCTCTTCCTACCCCTCTTTCTTTCTCTCTCTCTAACCAATCTCTCTCTTGTTTCTCTTGTTTTTTTTTTTTTCTTGCCTCCCATCCCTCCCTTTCTCTCTCCTTTTGTGTGTCAGGCTGCTGGCGAGCACTATGTATCCATTAAGAGGAAGTGCTGCAGCCGTGCCAAACAAGGGCTGAGACAGGGACTTGGGCAGAGACAAGGAGAAACACATACACACACACACACACACACACACACACACACACACACACAAAGCCGTGTGCAGACATACAGCGAAGAAAATGAAGGAGAAAGAAAAGAATGAGAAAAGGGAAGAGGGGGACAAAGAGAAACGAGTGGAGTTGAGGAAAGGACAAGGAGACACAGCAAGTTATAGCACAGCTCATTGAGTTTGCACTGCCTCTGGACAGAAATAAAACTGCCACGTTCACTATTAAATTCCTTGTATGCACTCACGTGAAAAAAATGTTTGCTTTTTCTGTAACCCTTGTGAGTATTCCGGGGCATTTCACCAAAAGCAAGGGTCATAAACACATCCTTTAAAATCTTTGTCATTGCTGCCAGGAGACACGAGTCTCTGCTGTTAACTAACAGGAACTACATGAAGAACGTGTCTCAAGTAATTCTTTTATTGATCTCATAGTCCTCAGGTGAACTTCATGCCACCAGTGGCTGTGACAGCTGCCAGAAGTCATCCATATTTAATGTCCTTCGGCTCCCCTGAGGATGAACTTGTATCGACTTACTGATGTTTCTTTCTGCCTTCTGTGAAGCGCGTTCAAAGTGCCTATAGATGTCATATAAATGGAGGTTAAAGTGCAAATAAGTGAGTATAGTGCAATGCCCACACATGGTGTTTGCCTTATTGCTTATCAGTCCAAACACTGAAGTTATTTTGTATTTTTTTGTCTACATTCCTCTGTCATTTACTTTCAAAATATTCTATTGTTGACCTAAAATTAGACAAGCAGTAACTATGTCGTAGTATTTGCCTGCTTGACTTGCACTGACACACTGTGCTGTTCAGTTCCTCCTGTCACTGGAGCCTCAGCAGTCATAGTCGTAGAAACAGCATCTCAGGAGACTCTGGAATGTATTTCCTACTGTGTTTTTACCAGAAAGGGCATCATAAAAAGCTCAGAATGCAGGTGTGTTACCAGTCCTGGCTGACACGTCACATGAGGTCTGTTAAACTGGTTTTAGACTGGAGGCAGCTACTAGTCAGCTGCATCAGTGGTTTGACAGAGCAGGCAGACTGAGGGCTCAGATGAACAAAGCATCACTTTGCCATGATAAGGAACAAAGATCACACGATGTAAGTGACTTACAGGTGTGCACAGGCTCGCTGGATGTTCCTCCACTGCAGGTATCTGATATAATGAGCCTTTGCAGTAGACATAGCAAACGTTTTGCTTGTCACTAATTTCATTTACTCTGTTTTCTTAATACATACTGGACATTCATGGTCTAGTAAACTGCAGAGAAGAGATATTTTCTCACCACTGGCAAAAAAAAAAAAAGTTATTGTCCTGGTATAGTCAAGGTTAGCATCATCACTGCTACAATCCAATTTTACTGGAGTTTCAATATTTTCCTGTTGCTGTAGCAAGAGTGGGCAGATATACACTGTCAACGGGAAACATGTCGACCCCTATGAGAAGCTGATGAGCCACACATTATGTCTTCACATTAAAGTGAATGTGAGTAATTTACATGATAAACACGTTAAACTTCCCAGACAGGGAATTCCTTTTGACTTTCCACTGTTTCATATAGTCGGTGTTTCTAGTCCAGATGCTTTAAGATTTATAACTTTACTATTGCATGAGTGTAAAGTGTATATTATACTGTGCCAGTTTGTTAAAAGGGCTCTATGTAACAATTTGTAACAATTTACATGTATTAATCACTTTTTTATTGGCCATATGTGAAAGAATTGTAACGTGATGTGAAATATGAGATCTTCCCAGCCTCTCTCAGTTGCCTATAAAAGCCTGTGGACAAGTTGTTTATTGCTGCTGGACTTGATTGATTGATTGATTTCTTTGTGAAGGAATCACAAAGTCTCAGTGGCCCACTCCGCTCTGCTAACAGAAAGCAACAGAAGATAAAGTTAGCTTAGAAATGGAGTCTGCTAAGACAAAACTAAGGTCCACAGAGGCCCTTTAAAGACCATTTACTGTGATGTATCAACGTGGTTAATTGGCTATTTTCCGTCATGTCTGTACTGTCATTGTGGTCAGCACCTCTTTAACACTGGTCTGCATTCCTTCACTATCTCCTGGTGGATGTAATTCAATAAAAGTATAAAAACATGGCTGTCAAAACTCTCTAAACAGCTGCAAAATCATAGTTTGTTTCACTCCTGTGAAGCTGGCAATTTTAGTCTTTGGGAAATGGCTTCAAAGCACTCGAAATAAATCTTTAAAACATAAGGCTCATGGAGCTGCTGTGCCTTACAGACAGTCATGCCTGTGAGAAGTGTATTGGATGAACCGGTTTCCGTTCAATATCTGAATAATGCTAATGTAAAAGACACAGAAAGCGAGTAGGAAGAGGAGAGCAGAACTTGGAGATGAGTTCCCAGAAGGTATTTAAAGTAAACGGAGCTACACTTCTCATACGCTGCATTCGACTCCAGGAAGCTAAGAAAAGCCTTGCATCGGTCTGTGACGCAGCCTGTCAGGGTGTCTGCCTAAAGTTGAACTAGCAGGAAGGTCTTGTAGTTCTTTCAGGGTGTTCAATTATTTTTTACTTCAGTGAAGAGCGGGAGAGAGACAGAGCTTAACATGCTTATTTACAGGATTCTCATCTCAAGTGGGAAAAGCTTCTGAGTACCCAGTGAAACAGGAAAAGACACTGAAGAGGCAGGTTTCATATCAGACAGTTTAAGTGCCTTTTACTAAAAAACAAAATGAAAGGAAGCTGCTCCACTGACAGCAGGCACAGCGTTAAACCTTTTAATGGATACCAAATAGAGTCACTGATCATTATGTTTGTTGGTGAAGAACCTCCACTCACCCCTTTGCAGATGGAGACAGCTTCTTTGGACAGGGACTTGGGGTAGGACACGTTGTGCTCCATAATGGACTGGAACAGCTCGTCCTCGTCCTCTCCATCAAACGGAGGCTGCAGGTTAAAAGACATGATATTAAGAGTGTGGTAGGTGTTACATTCATTATCATACATTGGATGAATACATTGTTCTCTTGACATCTTTTTTTTTTTTACAGCTGAAAGCAAAGTGTCATTGTGTCGCACTTAAGGGTTCCAGCAGTAGTACATTTGTTTTTTAAGCCATTTGTGCGCTCTCTACTTGACAGGTACATCGACCAGATTTAGTAAAACTGTTTCCCTCATGAATAAAAATGAAGAGCTGAAAAAGTTCAACTTGAGAGGGTGCCCAGAGGAAGACTAAAAGGAAAAGTTAGAAAAAGACAAAGAGAGAACACTGAGAACAACAAAGAGATGGAAATAGAGAGAAAACAACAAGGAACAGTGAAGAATTTGCGCAAAACAAGTTTCACAGGAAGACGTCGCAGGGCAAATGGAGTGGATGACCCAGCTTTTTCCCCTCCTCACACTGTGGTTATCATCAGTAACCATAATGTGGGTGTTTTGACAGTCCATAAAATGAATTATTCGTCATTTCCACTCCACTGGCCCCTTCGGGTACAGATAGCCCGTCTGCGTCATGCCCTCTTTACCTGATTTCACACAAGGCAGGGAGACACAGAGGACGGGAGCGTCTGAATCGGTAAAAACGTCCGTTAATAGTTTAACAGTCGACACTTGCTCAGAGGTCGTTCGGGAGTAAAACGCATACTCATCCTCATGTTTTGTTTTATTGTGGAGGAGATTGGTTTTGCATGTGGCTTTTGGCCTCGGAATAGTGGTAAAGTCAATATTAATAAGTAATAAATGTCTCAATAAGTAATTTAGTGCTGAGTCTTGAAAACATGTTTAATTAAAACCCCCAAGAGAAACATTCTAATTGGTGAGATTTTTTTTTTAATTTTGGAACGAATTTCAAAAGAGGACTTTACATTGAAAGTATACGGAGACATGAGTTATGACAATAATTCAAGATATGGCTGTGAAAGGCCTTTTTATCTCTGACATGGTCTCTATTCACTACACAGTCAGGTTGCATCTTTGAAGCAGACTTCACTGTGAAGCAACAGTAGACCGCCAATTTAATCACACTTAAGTTCCCAAAGCAGTCAGCGATTTGTTAGTAACTAGATTTTTAGGGCGCATGAAAATGAATTTGGTCAAACCTGGGTCAAAAGTTCGCTCAGCTGACTCCCATAAAAGAGGGTGAAAGCTAAGTACAACATGCCTCATGATTGGAGGTCAGGTGGAGGTTTTGTGTGTTTGTATGTCAGTGTTTATAATTAGCGCTGATGGGAAGGTCTTCAGGAGGCACCACCTGAGTGCATGTTACATGGCCATGAGCAGTCTGTGAGCAACCTTGTGTCGGTGTAAAGTCAGTTACATCAGAAGTTCGATTGTGCGTGTGTGCGTTTGTTTGTGTTTGTGCGTGCGTGCGTCACCTGGCCGGCCAGCATTTCGTAGAGCAGAACTCCATATGCCCACCAGTCTACAGAGCGTCCATACGGCTGATATGCAATGATCTGTGGAGGAAGGAAGAGAGGAAGTTCAGGAGTTCAGTCTCAACTCAAACAATCCTGCGTTTGAAAAAAAAGACATCATACACTGCAGAAAAATGAGAGGATTATTTGGCCAGTTGATTAACCAGTCTGACAAGCACATTTGGAAAGCTTGACGGTGCATTTGGTGAGGTTAAGTAAGTGGAGATTGGGAATTCAGCTCAGTCTGATCTTGTCTCGGAAGACATGTCGAAGATGTTCGAAATGAATCACATGACACGCACACTGCCAACGCTCATCTCATTTCTATGTCCATCTGAAGGACTGTATTAGCGAGGAAGTTCATCAGTTCTAAATTATAAAATTACCCGTTGCAACATCAAAAGTTGGCGACAAATTGTGCCATCCTGAATGTCTTTGTTAAGTTGCCAACCACTAAAGCAGGAGTGATTTCCTCATAGATTCTTTTTTAAGCCAAAAGTGCCTCAAAGTGCCGCAGAGTCCCACAGCAGACCTGAAAAACACGTTTCACACATTCAGAACTCACAGAACATCCTCGCTTTGCTCGTCATCCTGTGATTTGACTCAGACAAAGAATACGTTTAAAGCCAGAGTGTGACCACAGCTGAGACAAGGCAGAGCTGGCAGATGACCGCTGAATCACAAACATTTTAAATCACCAACGGCGGTTACTTTTGCCATTGTTCAGCGACAAAGATAGGCAGCGAGAGAGCTCTGACAAGAAGTGAGCATTTGGTGCGTAGGAAGGTAGTTGATAACAAAACAGCAAAAAAAAACTCCCTGTAGGTCATTTTACAAGACACCAGCACCGCAGAAAAACTTCTCATAGGATGATGTTTGCTGCAGCAGAGAAAAACAAAACACAGTTCACACTTCAAGTCAGGAGTAAACAACAGTGAAGCCACTGTGAATAAAACTGATCCTGGCAACTGTTTGCACATTTGGAAGGGCTATCTTGACATTCACATGTTGTGTTGTTCAAGTCTTCTCATCCAAACGGTCTGAAGACTCACGTCAACAGAAGCTAAGCTGGTGATCCTTTCTTTTGATGACTGATAATAGAATAATAGTTTCATTATTGAGTGGTGAAGGACCCATACTGAATAACTGTTGAATTAGTCACATTCAAATCCTGTTTTTCACAAACGTTTTGCAACTGCTGATAAAGTTTAGTGTGAGGGATGGAAGTAACAAAAATTAACTGATAGAAATCATCAATTTGTGCATTTTTATCACTTCCATTATAATTCTCAATTATTTCTTGACAGAGGCGGCAGGTGAGGCTGAGGATAAGGAAGGCTAATATTTGACCAACGATCACACTTTTTTTACAAAACCACAGAGGGCACCATTATTATGTTCAGAACTAAATCCTCATCACAAACAAAGCTGCGTAGTTACATTTATTAATCGCAGCACTCACAATAACCCCTCAAAATGAACAAAGGAGGAGTAAATCTTTTCAGAAGCAAGGATCCGAGTGTTTCCTTTTACAATATATTTTAATGACAAGAACGGTTGCTTTTAGCATTTTAAACGTTTCCATGCACGCAGTAATGTCACTGCATCAAATATCCTGGCACATTTAAGTGGAAAAACTCAAAGCTGGGCTCAACCATCTCAAGCCTTTATTACCTGCCGCTCCTGAATTTTATTGGCTTCAAATTAATCAAATCACTTGGTAATTTATCACTCCGTTTTTCATCTCACATCCAATTTTACCCCTTAATTAACATGCAGTTTCATTACCTTCATTTCTATCAATTGTCAATTACCTCCACCCCTGATAGTTTAGCTACCACTGCAAGTCTTAATGTCTGTTGTCTAATGAGTAAGGTAATTTGACATAAACCCTCTTAATGTCATTACTCGCAATAATGTATTCACATTTAGTGATTGTCGGGACTATTCTATAAGAAGTACATCGTTTCCATCCGAATGCAATGACAGAGCGAAACAAAGAACGAGATAAAGACGATGAACTTTCAACTAAAAGAGCAGATAAACCTCCTCTGGATATCCTCTGTGAACTGTGACATTTTCTCTGGCCGCAGAGGGATTTCCTGTGGGCTTCTCTGACATTGGCCAAGGTTAGTGTTTTCACCCACTTGACCCTATTCACACCAGTCAGAAAACACACATATATACACATCGCACCCGCTCGCACATCCAGACATTTCTCTGGAGCCCCTTCTGCTGTGTAGCAGCCGTTTGGTGCAGCCATGTGGATGTGCAGTTCTGGCTCACGTACAGCACACAAGCACATATGTTGAAGCACGCAACACGCAGAGGACATCACGGTGACCCGCATGTACAAACAACTTAAGGTGTGTAACAGCAATTCTGTCATGGGGTACATCGCTCTACGACCTTTGCTGAGTAACATCTGACCTCACACCTGCTGCCCTGGGACAATCCTCCATCTCAGACACACGGCCAACATACTGTATGTGAATAAACAAAAACTCACACGTACACACATGCGAACGAAGCATACACACTAATGTGCCTAGGTGTGTGAAAGCAGATCTGACCTGTATCACTCTATAACCTTCGCTGTGCATCACTTGACCTCTGGCTTGCCCGCAGAGAAACACACACACACACACACAGGCAGACAAACACACCTCCAGCTCTCTGCACTCCACTGTCATAACGCTGCCCCGAGGGTTGATGGGAGCCAGCTGGACACGCAGTGCATCCACGTGTTAACCCTCAGACACAGAGGCGAGGATGTGCACAGACTGGCATGCACATAAATACACCAATGTGTCTTTGAATGTCACTATAACTGCGAGCGTTACAGAAGCAGAGAGCATTTATGTAGAACACATTTAATGTCACAGGCTGTATGGCCAGATCAGTTCCTCTTCAACACAACACTAGTGTTCCTATGGTATTTTTATATTTCGAGATTAAACTAGATACAAATATATTCAAGGTAGACTAGAATTACAACCTCACAGTTGTCAAGTTGCAGTTTACATTCACGCTTGTCCAGATTTGTATAATATATGTAGTCAGGACTTTCAAAGAAAGATGGTCAACTACATGTAAACAACATACAAACCTTGCAGACCCTTTCACACGCTCCCCCGACGCTTAAAAGCCCCCCTTAGAGACCCCCGACCCCACCCAGCCAGGTGTCACAGCTCTACAGAGCACAGGGATGAGGGTTGTTTTACTCATCCTGCTTGGCTGCTGCCTGTCTGAGGCAAATGTCCTGGGACAGAGGTTCACTGCTATCACATTTACTCAGGACGAGCTTACTGAAGCAGACAGGCTCACTCTGCTCACAGAGATGATGGCTGTTTTGGATGAGCAGAGAAATGAGCTGCGACGCACCACAGAGCAACTGGTGCAACTGCAGAAGGTACAGGGTATGTGTGGCAGCGCGGTTCGAGTGTGCAGCATCTTCTGCATCCTCCTCTGATCATCGAAGTCTTACCTAAAGGCAAACTTGGTAATTTTACTTTATTGCATTACCTCATTTGTTTAATTTACTTTATACCATGGTCAGGGTGAATACTCGATTCTGATTGGCTGGAGGGTGTACGTTAAAAAGTGTTAATGGACACCTACTAAGTAGTTCCAGTTAAATTGTCTGTTCACCGTCTAAATTAATGCGCTAGCTGGCGTAACCATAGCGACGGGAACGCAGTCAAAGCCGCTGTTTACAATTTATTTCCAACACTGAGTGCAGTCCGTCAGTCCTTCAGAGCCTTATCCTCTGACCACCACAGGATGGCGACTGTAACACACAAGCTGCAGAAAGTACGCTTCCCCTCTAAACTTACTGATACTTAATAATCTCACATCCCGTTCGCTGTTCAGCTCTCTACTTCAGGCTGCGGCCACAGTAACGTTACACACGGCCGATCATTTGTTCGTGAAAATCTTGATGTTGATTTGGGGACAATGACATGACTGGTAAGCTAGCTAGTCTTGTTGTTAAACATACTGTCAAATTATATTTACTGTTCGTCAACCGTACGCAATGTTATCGACTTTGAATCTTGCTAGCATAGCGTTAGCTTTCTGGCTCACAGCTGAGTGGACTAGAATATCTCCCGTTGCCAAGTCGTATCTAAGGTCCGTCCTATTTACTGGAGAGGTGAACAACGTTTCCGTTGCATAAGAACCTTACGGGAGGGTAATGGTTGTTCCAGGTATTAGTCAAACCCTCAGGCGTTACCAGGGAAACTAAGTTATTGCCTGTCAAAAACTTTATTTGATTGTAAAACGCATGAAAATATAAATTAACGGTCTTAATTTATTTTCTTTGGCAAGTGACCATGGTATAAGCGGGATAATGCCCTTCGAGGTGTCCATAATCAGGAATTAATGGACTTCGCGGAAGCAATCGTTCGGTGCACGCCTCCGCGTCGTCCATTGATTTATGTTAATGGAAACCTCGTCCACCTCGTTAACATAAATATGGAGAATATCTATCTAATTTTCCAACTGTTTATGAATACAATTAAATCATTGTTTTGTCAGATTTGTGAATTTCTGGGGCAGTTTCTATGACTACCTGGTCCCAGGTTGCGTTATTTCCGTTACGTAAAAAAGGACCATGAGGCCAAGCTGAGATTCAGTGAGATGCAGGAAGAGGAGCGGAGGAAGCAGCTGCAGCAAATTGTACTGCAGTACACAGGTAAGGTAGCTTCATCGGCAATGATAAAAATAAGCTCTGGTCCTTTTTAAAAACCCTTATACACAGAACAGGAGCAATAACCCTCTTTTTTAATTAGAGCCAATAGAGCTGACTCCCTACTGTTATGCAACATGTATGTACAAGAGGAACAAAATTCCAAATGCCATCCATAAAATGATTTTAACTTGTATTCAAGCTAGTTTTTCTTTTCATTTGTTTACTCTGATACGCTTTATTCTATCCTGACTAAGAAGAACTAGAGGCCAGACCGGACGGCAGTGACTTGGAGGGTCAAAGCAAGCGAGTGGAACAGCTACAGAGGGAAAGTAAAGGTAATACAACAAATAAGTAAATTATTAATGTAGAGCAAAGTAGATTTCCTCCTCCTCATCTCAACTCATTGACTCTCACCTCATGATGCATCTGTGACTGAAGTCATGCAGTATTTATTCCCTCGTCTTTAACAAAAAGAGCTGGATGCCAGACTGACAGAATTAGGAAATACGTTTGGACTCAGATGTGAAGGCACTCCAGGGTGCAGATAAAGGTAAATTAATTGCATTCATGCTGCATGATAATCGGCATTAGTATACTGTATGTACAAAAAAATGTCAATGAAAGGTACAGGGAATATTTTTCGCTTTTTAAAAAATGAGTGCCAGATTGCCCATTTCGGGAAGTGTATGTGAGATTAAATATTTCATGTTTTATTCCGCCGTGTAATGACCAGGACTGGAAGCAAGACCAAATGTCACAGATGTCGAGGCAGAGATGCAAATAACCCTGGTGGCACAATTACATGGAAATTGAAGGTATATTAAAGGGTAACTCCACCAATTTTACATATTAAAGTGTGATTACAGGTCTTTGTAGTACTAAAAAAAAAGAAAAAGGAGTATAAAGCCTTTTTTTGGCTGCAGAAGAAGCTGCATGTTTTCTGATAAATTGCCTCCAGTGATGTCACTCAGTGGCTAAATTGCATTATGGGTAATGAGGGCACCAGGTTTTGAAAAGGAAAAAGAATGTGTGGAAATATATTTTTATCATTTGTCCATAATGAACCCAACAGCGTTTAAGGAATATAATGCTTGACCAGTGGACTGGTGCCTACTGTACATTACCCACAATGCCAATGAGTGACATGACTGTAGGTAATTTATCAGATTATATGCAGCTTCCCTCTCGAGCCATAAAATGCTTACTATTCTCACATATGCAGTACTCACCAGGACCCGTGAACACACTTTAATGTGTAAAATTGGTGAAGTTAAGATTTTTGAATCATGAAATGGCATTGGAAGTAGATACATGGTTGGAGGACCACAGGCCAAAGACTGCTGATTCAAGATTATTGGCTTCCATCTCTCCCCTCCTCATACTGCACCATCATGCCATGCAAGAGTTTCGTTTAAATCTTTTATTTTGCTTTATTCAGGATGAATTTTGTTTTTGTTATTTTATCTGTCAGAGTTTGAGTCCAGACTAGTCGAGGCCAGTGAGAGTCTCGAGGGGGAGCTGGATGTTCGCCTTAAAAATACAGAAACACAGGTGAAGGCACCGAAGACTGTTGATCAAGGTAAAGAGAGAAAGACAAAAAACTAAAATGTTGGATTCTTCTCAAAAGTGTTAGCACCTGATCCAATACAGCATATGTATCAAGTATTAAGTGTACTATATTTGCTTTTTCCCCCAATAAACTTCTTATAAAGTAAACTCCTTACTCTGTTCCTCACACACGCAAACTGTACGACATATTTTATAGTTCTGTGTGCTATCTATCGTTCCATTTTTTATTTGTTCGTATGTTCTCTTCTTTCCTTAATCTTACTGTTCTAATCTCTCGCCCATCCTCACTGAGAAGCTCCGACGGACAAACTGAACGCCAGTGATCTGGAGGGCCAGACCGCACTGGTGGAACAGCTACAGAACGAAAATGGTGGTATTAAAACAAATGAGTCAATTATTAATACAGAGTAAAGTGGATCTCTTCTCACAACAGCTCATCTCATTTCATTTCATTATTCATATTTTATCTGACCGCAACATCATGCAGTATTAATTTGCCTTTTTTATTTTACAAATAGAGCTGAACATCAGACTGACACAGCGGGGGAATAAGTTTGGAGATGTGGACACAGATGTGAAGGTGCTGCAGAATGCAGATTATGGTAAATAAATTACATTTCACTGCATGGGTATGCCCAGCAATTTAGAACCACACATACAAAATATTCAGAGCTGTTATTTTGCTATTGGAGGGGTAGGATGAGGACATTGTTTTGACGGAATTTTCTGAGTGGTTGTTGATTTTATTTCTCCGTGTAATGACCAGAACTGGAAGCAAGACTGAATGCCACTGAAGCCGAGGCAGAGATTTAAAGAACCCTGATGGCACAATTACAGTCGGAAATTAAAGGTACGTTAACACATGTAGAGATTATCGTACTGTTGTATGAGGCTAGAATCAAAAGCCTCTTGGATACTGTTGAAACTGTTGACTGTTAAAATCAAGATTTTAACCGTTAGAGGTCGAGTCCAGACTAGAGTCCAGTGAGGGTCTGGAGAAGGGGTTCCGGCTAGGAAACACAGAGGTGGAGGCACTGCAGACTGTCGATCAAGGTAAAGTCAGGAGGCTAAATGCTGTGGAAATTCTTATTTGGCTGCCGTATGGGCTATAAGATATTCATATGTAGATTGGTTGCAGGGTTACCCACTGAAGCCCCTGATGGAAATGTCTATGAATTTTCCATGACCTTTTCATGATGAAGTTGGAGCATTTTCACCCCGTCCTGTTTTGTTAATGATGTTTATCTCAGAAGGGATTAACAGACCAGTTATCACTCTCGCTGTGCTGAAACTATACCGTATAGTTAACCACCTATACTGTAACTATACTGTAATGAAGGACATCATGATGTATAGTAAGTATATCGCCTGTTATTCTCCAAAGAAGTAAATTCCATGATTTCTCAGGATATCTACGACCACCGACAGTCTTGTTATAGAGGTCAAGCATTCCCTCCATCTTGTCTTGTAATATCATCCAATCTCACCTTGACTCAGTTTTAATTTCCCTACGCCTTATTGTTTTTAATTGTGCAAAAGTCTCCCAATCCCTTCCGTCAACCTAAGGACTGAATTCCAGATTGTCAGCCAGTGGAAGTCTGACAGGGGAGCTGGAGATCAGTCTTGAAGATACTTTGCGACAAGTGCAGGCACTCAAAACAGCTGATCAAAGTAAAGAGAAGAAAGACACGCTGTAGCATCGACTCTGTGCATTACACACATTTTGCTCATCATGATAATCTGTATGGGCCTAATTGATGGCTTGATTTACTCCTCTAATCTACTCCAACAGAACTGGCAGTTAGACTGGGAGTCTCTGAGAGCCTGATTGAGGAGCTGAAGATCAGGACTGCTGACACAGAGAGGGAGGTGAAAGCTCTTGAGACAGCTCATCAAGGTAGGAAATTACTTTTGATGATGATGAATCACTAATGAGGTCATTAGGGTGACTGAAAAACCCTCGCCCTGTGATCTCTCCTCCGATTTCAATTGGATATAATGGCTTATTTCATGCAGTTTCTTCTGTATCTCATATCTTCCTCTAGAGCTCAAGTCCAGGGTGGCCAAGGAGATGAACACACGCCTTGACGTTAACGAAACAAAACTGGAAGCGCTGGACAAAATAAATCAAGGCAAACAAATACGTTATGTTCAGATGCTATCATTAAATTGAATTACTACTATTATAGTTCACACTGTTTTCAATCTCTTCTATCAATCAGAGTTAGATGCTAGACTAAATGCCGTGGAGATTCTGAGCCAAGAGATGAACACAAAGCTTGAAAAACCAGAGGCTGAAGTGGAGGAACTTATAACAGCTGATCAAAGCGAGCAAAATATGACTTAACTACTGTAAAAATGTATAAACATCTGTATTGGTTTGACATGATCCGTCATTAAGTTGGCTTTAAAGGTTTCTAGTGATACCTCTCAAATTCATATTTCTGTTCCTGTTATGTGTTTACATTCACGTGGGGTTTTCAGTGTAATTTCTGAGTGAGAATTGTGTAACTTTTAAACAGAAAGCTACAGACCGAATATTTTGTATTATGCTGTTGCTAATCTATAATCATTTTTTGCATTTTCAAGAGTGTTTCTTTTCGCTGCCAGATAAAGTGGCCTTCTCAGCTGCACTAGAAGAGAACCAAACACACATTGGGCCATTTGATGCTTCTCATACTGTGTTAATGCTTCATGCCTTTGTGTTCCTCAAAACCTTTATTTCACTTCCTGTCAATAACATGACACATCACCCTCTGTCTTCTCCTAACTTCCTGTCCAGGAGTCTTTACAGTTCCAGTCAGCGGTGTTCGCCACTTCACCCTCTACTCTCATGCTAACGGAGGAAACCCTGGCCTTTTACTCCTATACAAGACAATGAGGCTGTTGTTGGCACCGCTGAGCACCCAACTGCCTCTAACCTCACTGATGATGGCTCTAATGGGGTGGTGCTGCTCCTTCAGAAAGGAGACCAGGTGGATGTGCACATGGAGGCCAAGTCCTGGGTCTGGGCCGACAGCGACCGCAACCTCTGTACTTTTACTGGCATTCTGCTTTACAGTATGCCCAGTGATGTGTCCAAAACTTCTCTGTAACTTGACCAGAGCAATTTTAATCTTATTAATTGCAATCATTTATTTAGAGATGAATTACTTTGAACAATTCACATGCAATCTGTAATCCATAATATGTTACCTTATATTGAAAAGTAGCTCACATTAATTAATTCAAACCGGTGATTCTGATGAGTTTCCACAAACAATATCTTGCAGGAACCAATACAAAATAAATCTTGGTAAGAATCCGATAAATTATGGATTATAAAGGCGATCAAAGGATTGTTTCACCAGTACTTTGCTTGACCCTGACGAAACCTGAAAGTCACAACAATGGTGCAGATCTGTTTAACACACAGCCAACGTATTGTTGCCTCATACACTCCTTGAGATCATGCCAGCATGAAACGATGAAAGAAAGAATGAGAGTATAACTCAGAGTGACAGCGCACTGTGTAGGTGACGAACACATACATCAGAATATGTGTTTAAGGCTCCTCATTCTTATCCCTTTGCATGAAAGGGAACATGATGCCTCAAGAAGGTGTGAAGTGCTAAGCCTTAATCCTCGGCATTTCCTCGGCTCTTTGGTTAAAAGGCCGGAAGATGCTGTAGGGAAAAGCCCCCTTCCCTTATCTTTCTTCTATGTTTTTAATTAGCTCGACGGTCAAAGACTCCATGGTGAGGGAAACCTCTGGGTGAAATCCCTGAGCTCGCCTACTGAAATCCTGCTTCCTGCAGGGATCCTGCTAACCTTCAGCCTGCCCTGACAGCCGCCAGTGAATTCATCTGCGCACTCTGAAGATTTGTTTTCACATAAGATTTGCCGCTGTTGATGCATTTCAATATGCATAAGAAGGGATAAATCCTTATCCTTGTAAACTGAAAGCAGAACAATCTTACAGGGAAAATAAATATCTTACACAACAACAATGAAACAGATTTGATACAATACAACACGACATGCTGCAACAACAACTTTCAGACATACCACATCTTTAATGAGGGTAGTCAAGCTGTTTAATGCTGCTAAGAGAAAACAGTGACAGGGTGAACTAGGCCAATGCTAGGCTGCGAGTCATCAAGGACCTAATGTGGCATATTTGTTGCACTGTGTCACTGAGAGTTGACCTCACAGTCTCTCATACGAAACCATGTGCAATAAGGGATTTAACCATAGAAAGCATGTAGACACATAAGGTCAATATAGCAGGGAGATCTGCAGCCTCATGTCGGTTTATGTCATGGGAATGTAAACAGAGAGGAAGAGGGATAGAAAGGAGCAGAGAGAAAGCGAGAGAGCGAGGGGAGAGTGGAGAGGGAGCAACTGAGGAGGAAAATCAATGAGATAAGACTCAGATTTTCTTTTTTAATGCTAAAGATACTACAAAGTTAAAGGACTTCTAGTACTTTTTCACAAACAAGCTAAACTCTTACCAATGGTTTCTAGTATGAATGAGGTAAACAGTATGTTTTTGATGCTAGCATATCGGCTGATAATGTTGCTAATGTCGGTTTGTCGATTGGTCCATCTTGATTGGATTTCCATGAAATTTCGCAGAAACATTTACCAACCTCGGTGGATAAATCCGAATGACTTAACTGATCATAGAGCTGCAATGGTCAGTGAACTTAACAATAATATATCAAATAATAATATAATAATAATAACCAACTATTTTAATAACTGATAAATCGTGAAAGTAATTTTTCCCAAAAGATTTTGTAAAAATGGCAGGAAATGCTGTTTTCAGCCTCTCAAATTTGGAGATTTTCTGCTTTCCTATCTTGAATATCATATTAAACCGAATTATGTTTGGGGTTTGGACTGAAAAACATCACCTTGGACTTTGAGAAACTGGGATGAACCAACATTTTTCACAGTTTTCGGATTTCTTGTAGACCAAACAATTAGTTCATCGAGAAAATAATCGGCATAGAAAATATCTCACAGTCCCAAACAAACCCTGTGACTCAATACCTACGTTTTTATCTGGAGCCAAAGGGTCAAACAACAGCAACAACGAAACAATGAAGTGCCTTGGCATGAAATTTGGTACAGATATTCTTATTTCCCACATCATGAACTGTATTAACTAACCATCATTGGTCAAGACTTTACCTTGTACAATACTTTATGACAATATGCCAACAAATACCAGCTGCACTTTTTGTTAAGTGCTAATTTGCTAATGTTAGCATGTTAGCGCAATAAACCAAGATGGGAAACATGGCGAATATTACCTGCTGGACATCAGTATACCAACATTTTATTATAGCATGCTGACATTAATTTTACGCTGTAGCGCTGCTGGCATGGCTGTAGACTCCTCCACAGAGCTAGCAGACAATAGATTATGAGAGCAAGACTCACAGAGAGAGTGAGAGACCTCTTCATTTTCCCCAAATTAAACCTTTCTATGGATTTCAGAGCTGAAAATGTATTTCATTATTTACTGCTGTATTCTCATATTATTGTTACAGTGTCACAACCAGTGTTTCTCTCAGCCGCTACGACTTGCTGTGGAGCAAAAAGAATGAGAGAAAGAAAGAGACACTTAAAAGTCAGAAGGGGCTGAGAGAGTTGGGTTCAGTGTCAGTTGAAGTGAGGCAGAGAGAAAGAGAAAAGGAAAGGGGGAAAAAAAAGGCAGAAAGGACAATTAGAGTTCAGCAAAAAGCGACTGTTTAGATCAGTTTCAGGCCATCCTGCAGAGCGCTGTGCTAATGTGACGCTGCTGTGACTCGCTGCCCTTGCCACCCCATCGCCTGTCTGCCGCGACACCAGCGGACATTTACAGTTTGAGGCACGGCGACCTTCGTGCTCTGAACCGGCACGTTAAGTCTAGATCTTCAGCCTTACGTGTTTGTTTGCCTTTCTGTGTACGCGGAGCTGATACGTACATTAAGTGCTCTCCCCTTTTGTCGAGTTGCGAGTGATGGAAATAGACAAGCGTGACCTGCGCCTGACATTCCCTGCTCTCATCCTGCTTTATTTTTTACTTTATGGTATGAAAGCCTCTGGCCAGTAGAGCTCCGCTGATTCACTGCGGTACATACGTGTGTGTGTGTTTGTGTGTGTGTGTGTGTGTGTGTACGTGCTAAATGAAAGAGAATGAAAACAGATTCTCCTTGTATACTTTTAATCTTTATACACAAGTCTTCATAATAATGTCTTTTATGTGCCTGCCCTTCTTGGATCTGTGTTCATGTGTGCACCTGTGCTTGTGGCTTGAATAGTCTGCATTTGTGCGCTCGTTTATCTGTATGTGTGTGCGCGTGTGCGTGTGCATGGGCATCGCTGCAGACATTTCTCTCCTATTATGCCTAATGCTACATGACAGTTGTGGATCAGACTGCTAGCTATTCAAGGCTACTCTCTTCACTACACGCACAGACACACAAACGCACGCACGTACCAACCTCTGCTCCTACAAACCTCGCCCCACATACATAAACAGATAAAAGCCGTGGCAGTGCGGTTGAACGCCACGGCGCGCAGCACTGCACTCATGGCCAACGCTGTTACAGGGTGCCATGTGAATATCTGCCTCTGTGTTGTCAACGGGGCCCTTTGAGAAATGTGTGTGCTGTCGAGCAGACACAGTGTGCACCAGGCCATGCTTTAGTGGTCTGTTTTTTGAGAGCATTTTCTTATTCTCAGCTCTGTATGTGCCTGTTGTGGTTGGTTTCATTTACTGATGATATTACTGTAATGAGCAGCCTTGGGGTTTACGTGAGCCTCCCACACTGCAAGTAGCACCGAAGATGAGCAGCAACCTTTTAACAAGACGGATTGTGCGTCCTGAAGGGATAATACAGCAAATTTAGTATTGCAGTATTTCACCAGAAAGTTGGGGGGGGCTTGTGAGAAACAGATGAAAAAAGAACAGTCGAAAGCAGAAGCAGAAGAGGCTGAGAAAAACCTGACATTCAGTCTCACGAGTCTCTCGATTTATATGACCCACAATGCAACTTGATAGTATCATTTATTAGATCCTCCCAGCCTGGTAAACACAGTGTCTTTCTCGACACTCCTGGCTGACTGGCTGCACCTGATTGGAAGTACGACACTCGTGGGCCGCTGATCTGGGATTTAAACCAGACCAACATGGCCGCTTGTTTGTAAGTTTTCCCTTATATTACAAAAACACAAAAGCGAAATTTGCGTATGAAGACTTCTCAGGCGAGAAGTAGGCCGCAGATTCTGATGTCATTATAACTTGACAATGATTCATTTTTATAGTGTTTCTCGCGTAATCAGAGGCATCGCGTCGGACAGCCCTGATTAGCATTAAGTAATCAGAATTCTATTTAATGCAGATGACGAGCTGGACGCAGTGCCCCATTTCTCGAAACACAGCGCGCCACTGCCAGAATGCAATTGCACGGTTCTACACAGACAATGAATTGGCAGCATGGCAGATCTTGTGGACACGTACCTTAAGTGTTTCGATGATTGTTATGGTGTTTGGTTCACATGAAATACTAACACATTAAAACTACACTTTTGGTGGTTTGGAAAGTAGAGAAAAATACAGTTTTTAGTTTTTGTTCAGTGTTCCTCACGGGTAGATATGTGGGTAATTGTCCACATACAGTAACTACACAGATCTGACCATGAACAACTAGAGCAGGTCGAGAAGGTAGAAAGGTAAAAAATACATTTAATATAGGCCAATATATAACTACAGGTAGCATTACATAACTGAAATACAGCAGCATATGATGGATTATCAGTGACACTGTAGAATATTTCTTGGCATGCTTCCAGTGCCGCAATGACAAAAACTAATGATGTTAATTAGAAATAAGCGCAAAAGGAAAAATACATTGTAATGACATGCACATGCAATATGATACGTGTGCTAATGAGAAAGAAAAAATCGTTTGGAGCCCTGAGGCTGAATAAGAGGAAAGGAAAAGGCTATAATCAAGCTCGATGTAAAAAATCTGAAAAAGAGGGAAGAAGAAGTGCGTCTTCAATCACTGAAGTTAGGGAAAAGTGTCTGGATTGCAGTTTACTTCTTCTGCCTGCCATCTTGTCTGCGGGATGTTTGCATGTTCATCCTCTCTGCTTCTCTGTCTCATTCTTCTCACTTCCTCTTTTTCACCTTCTTCTTCCGCACTGACTCCCTCTCACCTCTCACTCACTTTTACCACCATGGCTGAAGTGATGTTGCAGGACTGCTAATAGCTCTGATCTGACAAAAACTGGTTTCAGTGCTCAGTGATTGGTGAAAGGTTTAAAATTGGAGCTGCCACTGCAGAAGCATGTGGCTAGTCGACAACTCCATAATGACTCAGGGTTGCTATTCCTAGTCCTCTTTTTGAGACACGACGAAGAGCTACAGTCATTATTCAGCAGCAATAATTGAATTACATGTCTAAAATCTTAAATAACCTGAATCATGCATTGTCAAGACACCTGAAGCAAAACAACTGGGACAAATTACAAATGAGTAACATCCCATCCAGAGTTGTGAGCCTGTGCAAGGATTACTTTCCTTCATTAAAGCAAATTAAAAGATTACATAGAAAATTAAAGGTGGTAGATGAGATTTCAACATTAATTCGCAGCAAACAACTATTTGCTGTGTAAAAATATAGTGGAGTAAATGGCGTCCTGAGCTAAGAATGAAGTCGCACTCCCTCTGGGTGCGTTGAAATCCGAGCATCTCTGCTTATCTTTCACTAGCTGGTTCAGCTACGCAGCAGGCATGCGATTCTCTACCTGTAAAACCTTTGTCCCTCATCACGTTTATAAAGAGAGGGACCTCCCACACAGCACTGTAAAAGCTAGATGTAACAGTAAGGTTTGGATCATTCAGCTAAATGCATTCACTTTCAGTTTAAATCATCAAACTTGAGCAACCTAAAGCATATTTCACTTGATGTTTTGGATGGATAATGTTTGCAGGTTAGCTAGCAAGATAATAATTATGTCACATGGGTTTATTTCGACCGAACCAGAGTTGGTGATTGTTGAAATAGCGGAAAGATTAACCAA
Organism: Lagodon rhomboides; assembly: GCA_039737535.1. Classification (NCBI taxonomy): domain Eukaryota; kingdom Metazoa; phylum Chordata; class Actinopteri; order Spariformes; family Sparidae; genus Lagodon; species Lagodon rhomboides. The sequence goes on from CM077786.1 coordinate 15,755,298, forward strand.
GACAGTTTGTTTAGTTTAATTTTGTTTCTGTCGAGCTTGAATTTAATGCATTTTATGCAATGTATAATTACTGTATTAGTCAACGGCTTCTGTTTGCTCCGCAGATTGAAGAAATACAGTAGCTCCCAACCAACATAAAAACACTACTACAATGGGCAAATCAGTCAGTAGTGCCAGAATAGCTTTAGATCTAACTTTGGGTTTATTTCAAGCAAATCGAGTTAGAGATTGTCCGAACAGTAAAAAAAAAAGCTAACCAAGAATGTCTTGTATTTTTATTTTGCTTCTTTTACATTTGAATAAAGTGTTTTTTATGATGAACTGTGAGTTATCATTTAATGTTTTGTCAATGGAGTCTGGAAGCTTTGAGGAGTGCAACATGGAAGTGTGGCCAAAGGGCCAAATGGTTTTGGTCTGAGATGCTGGTACTCTAGTGCAACATGGCAGTGGCAGTGAACCTCTGATGTCTCAGAGAAACCACTTTTGAACATACCAATGTTGGATTAAAAAATAGTATTAGTCATTTCTATCAGTCCATCCTGTATTACAACCCCTCAACAAAGCTCAGCGACAGTTTAACAAACATCGAAAAAGTGTCTCTTCTTTTATGATTAAATTTGCACTGTATCATCCCGACACTGCAAACCCCCCAACCCCTGTTTCAGCCCACAGCACAGAAGTGGACACCCATGCATCCTAACGCCACACTGCAGTAGGGACCAACTAGGGCGTAGAGGGAAATGGCCCGTGTGAGACAGCTCAATATCCTCAAATGCTCCCCTGAAATTTGGCACAGGGCCATCATTAGTCCACTCTTTCTTCTTTCACTTCTTGCTTTTATTTCATTTTTTCTTCAGAATCTACTCTTGTCCCCCTCTGCTGTCTACCTCACATTTGATACCTTATGTCGCCTTTGTGTTCCCCCTCCATTCTCTCCCTTCTCTCTCTCTCTCTCTTTCTTTCTTTTTCTCGCTATCTCTTTCTCTCTGTGTCAAAGTCATTGAGGTGTAAATTCACATTAGTGTGAGCATTCCTCCCAGACAGGAGCTACCAACGACTGGCTATATAGGTCAGAGTAAACACGGCGAAAACTGTGTGCCAGGATGTGTGTGTGTGTGTGTGTGTGTGTGTCTGTGTACTGCATTCTGTCACATGTGGGCTGTCAACCAGGGGACCCACTGCTACATAGAAATGTACTCCCTCACAGATAGAGTAATAGGCATGTGGGCAGGTGTGTGTGTGTGTGTGTGTGTGTGTGTGTGTGTGTGTGTGTGTGTGTGTGTGTGTGTGAAAGAGGAGTGTGAAAAATATTTCTTCTCTCACACCTCTCTCGCACATATTGAGATACAAACACGCACAAACCAGCCAGAAGTGACTTGACTGTAGCAGCTCATACAAACACAAATATACGTATGAACTGAGAGAAACAGGAGAGTGTTCCTACATATCTGGTGTCCGTACAGGTAGTGTGGAACTGTGGAAACTGTGGTTGGCCCACATAATAAAAAAAAACATTTAACCTGGATGATTACCTTAATAACTTACGTCAAAAAAACTAAAACTTGTTGAAGTGACTTTTTGTGATGGTGTGCTCAGAATGAACATGAAATGAAAACGAATACATTTGAGCAGGGGATCGTTTGTGTTTGTTCACGTCACTCCCACAGACTATTTTACATTAGCTGTGAGCTGTGTGTTGAAGTCTCTCTCTCTGTACTCACTCGTTCTCTTTTCTCCTCTCCTGCATACATTCATGAAATAAAGTACATTCTCCCTCCAGCTCCTGTCAACAGTCAACACAGGACATGAACAACCAACAATAAGGTCACCTCTGCAGATCGCTGCTGCAGTCAGGTCGATTAGCAGGAGTGAAGATGAATCTGTGAAGTTGTCTGTGAGCTCTACTCCCACTTGTAAATGTAAGAGAAGAATCTGATGTGCTTCTAGGTGTTTATTCCTCCAGAAGATTTGAATCTGCAATCAACTCTCTCCATGGAGAATAGCTTCGCCCTACCCTGCCGTCACCACACAACACTATATACGCACATTTTTCACTAAAAGTTGAATATTTTCAACTCAGATGAATACACAAAATATGCGAATATTGGCGACACCTGGCTCTAATAGATGTGATCTCTTTGTCTATTTGTGTCTTTCCATTGACTTTGTATGTAGTCTAATGGCACAAAAAAGTTGCTTTGCTTTCTGTTTGAACACATCATAATAAAAATAATACTTAAAATAAGTATTAGTCTGGGTTCTCTCACCTCATTTTTAAGAGGTGCTTTCAATGGGCACAGACCAAAACACCGTTATTGGACAGACCTAAACACAAACTGACACATGTACGTTGGGCAGTGCTTGGTCCCATTTTGAGCTTAGTCACAACCTTTTCATTGTACAGCTTAACAATATACTAAAATGTGTTTCTGAAAACATCTGAGGCAGGAGATCGACTCTGCACTGACAGAATCCTGAATCACATTTGATCAGCGCTGCCTAGTTTGAATCTGAATTTAGCGAACCTGCTACATTGATTGTTGTAGATAGACCTACAGCCAATCTTAGCCACAAAACGAATGTGACTTTTCAAATGCAGACCAGTCACGCTCCTCTGTCAGCCATTCTATCAAACCATCCCATCAAGAACTGGGACGGATGGAGCGAATGAAACATGGGTTTGCAGATTGGTATTTTGCAAAGGTTTGTAGCTGCTACAGTTGCTACTAATAACATACACACACTTGAAGCATGTTCAACACAGTGACCAATAAAAGTTAATTATATGAAGCATGTGTCCGAGCTGTGAAGTCAAATTCAGCTCACAAAGTAATTAGTAGCTGATCCTTGTGTCACACACAATTTAAGGAGCACTTTCCCCCAATTGTATCTGAAAATGTCACCACTGTGAAGCCAGTTTTTAAGGTCAGCCTCTGCTTGGGTTTTTGAGTGTGTGCATGTGTATACAAGTGTGTGTGGATTGAGTTTGCGTCTATCGACATGCATGCAGAATTGTGTGCATGTGATGCTGTCATCCATGTGTGAGCGTGACTTAGCATAAAGCGGGTGACATTAAATGTGTGTACTGGCTCTGAGTGCTATGGAAACAGTAGCCGCTCCTTTCCCCTGCTGTGTCATCCCTGGCCGCCGCATTAGTGTCAGTCTGACTCTGAGCGGTCACAGCATGTTCACCCTGCGTCCGTGGGCTGGAATTAACCTCCCAGTCTGTCAGAGGGGGTTTTTAGAGAGGATCAATAACCCAGTTCACCATTAAATAAAAGCCAGCTAACTGTTAAAGGCTAGAGAGTTGGACAAACTAAATCAGTACCTGAGGGATATACTGCTTAGGATCAGAACTTTTCTGGAAGTATATTGGGTGAAAATAAGAGATAAACAGATTAACAATTAGAAAATTGTATTTTATTATGTTGCCTTAGTTTGGTTTTCAGATCCAATGAATCACAGGCATTGCTTTTGTTAAAGCAGCCGTGAAGCTGTTCAGATGTTTTACGATTTGCTTTAAGGTAAATATCTTGTTTGGGTTTTGTGGAGCAATGTGTTGTGTTGATACCCAGAAAAAGTAAGCTTGTTTCGTTTTGGTAATGGAACTGAAACATGTATCATACAGGAGACTGAGCTGAAATATTTTCACATGCTAAGCTCTAATTATCAATGGGACTGTCAACCAGCCAGTCAGTCTAATTGGACTTCTCCTGTCTGCTTGCTGTGCCATGAGTGAGGGCGGGGTCGGTCCCTATTAACTTGGAGTGGATCCAGTCTGACTGATGGACAGTTGCCATATCAGTTGATGAACCGTCAGTGTTAATGCTGTATGTGAATGTACTGTACTGTTATTATTTAATCATCACTGGACTGAACAGGTCATACGCCGTATAATGATTCCTGTCACTGTGAGGTGATTTTCAAAAACAAAATGTTTAGATGTCTTTCCATGTCTGCAACAATATGGATTTTACCAATCAAAAAAGGATAAAAATGGTAAGGTAAGATAAATATCTAGCTGTCTGTCATGGCAAAGTGACCACAATAATCACAAATGACAAGGTGACATTGAAAGTCAAGTGGATTTGTCTTCAGTGAAATTATAATCACAGAAACTGATCAAAACAGGGATAAAATCCTTCGGGACACACGGAGACCCCAGCTTGTATGTTTGGGTTAAGTTTGGACTCGCCGGCGGACACACTGAGTGTCTGTCTGCCTGGGATGCTTACGTCATGAGAGAGTGCTTGTGCGCGTGTGCGTGTGCGTATCTGTCCCGAGGCAGTGACCTTAATCTGGAGCACAAGGGTGACACAGGCTCAGACCAGACAGTGACAGAGATGACCTCATGCATCAAGCATTCAGCGCAAACACACATCTCTCCAGGGTCAGCCTTACCTCTGGGGCGATGTAGTCTGGAGTGCCGCAGAAGGTGCGTGTGGTAACTCCTTCTACCATGTTCTCTTTACACATGCCAAAGTCAGCAATCTTAATGTGCCCTTCACAGTCCAACATCACATTGTCCAACTTCAGATCCCTGAGGAAGACATTCAACACATCCTTGAAGATGATGACTTCTCTTTGAGAGTGAGAGTCAGCAGGTGGCTTTGACTGCTAAGCCTACCAATTCCAATCTTTATAATATTTATTCCAGACAAACCTTGGTTGCTGCTGCTGAGTGATTTTAAAAGAGAGCTAATAAAACACTTTCACAAAACAAATCATTGTACGGTGGCATTCACTAAAGGATGACACCTGATTGCATGGTATCGGTTGCAAAAAAAAAGACAGTTATTGGGTCACAAAATGTGGTGATTATGATTTTAAATGCAGGCACTGAATTTGAAAAACAGCGTGCACTTTATTTATGCTGCGCGAGTTGTGTGAACTAGGTAACACCCACCTGTAGATGACTCCTTTAAGGTGCAGGAAGAAGAGACCCACAGCGATCTCTGCTGCATAGAACCTGCAACAACATCCACACAATTACAGAGTTAAAACAGAAGGAAACTTAACCTTCACTTGTAGAACACTTTAAGAAAGCGTTGCTCTACCCCTTATATAAATCATACTAAACGACCATATTGCTGGAGTAGCTAGTGCTTCACAAGCTCGCTGCATTAATAATGCAGGGTGCACATAAGAAACTGTAGAAAGATAATTAAGAAAACTAAAATAAACATATAATATCTATGGACAGTCAAAAATGATTCATTATTTTGAGATAACGGCACCAGTTACTGATAAATCCACATTTCTTACACTGCCTGAGGTTCCTTGAACTTGCCCACTTGTTGAATGTGGTACATGAGGTCTCCTCCATTCACATATTCCATGACAAAGTACAGACGGTCCTATGGTCACAGAAACAGAGGGAATAGGAGAGAGGAGTTAGGCATGGATGGGGGAAAAACCATGCAACATCATTATTTTGCTGAACTTTGCAGTTTCGCAAAAGCTGTGAAATTCAATTCAACAACTCTACATTCGCTTTCACTGAAAGTGCTCCAAACAGGAGATACAGTATATTTCAGTATCGTGGACTCCCCTAACCTTGCTGTCTGAGTCGTTCATTGTTCATGCAACACTTTCTATGACAAGGTGACCTAAACAGCCCACAACAAAGCGCTTCATGGAAAAAGAAAACACTCAACACAGACATCTGTCAGGAAGTATTCTCTTTGTCTTATAGTGCTGGTCCCTTAGTGCTTATGACAAGTTTGGCCCGACTCTGGTTTAGCTGTGTTTGACAGTCCCTTACACACCTCTTACACTAAACCCCTCTGTAGTCTTTGTAGATGTAGAGGTGTTTTCACTTTTTATAAAGTACAAATGCAAAATATATATATATATATACATATTATGATGCACAAGTCTGCAAGAAATAGTGGAAATACTGGAGAAACATAGAGAAAGTGTAAGAGTAAGCCTGTTTGTGTGTGTGTGTGTGTGTGTGTGTGTGTGTGTGTGTGTGAATATGCTACAAGTGACACACGCTGTGTCTCTTCCTCTTTCCCCAGTCTGCCTGCTGGTGCCACAGCTCTAATCAGTCGCTACACTTCAGCTCGGCCTCTCTGAGGAATCAAACTGCTACAGTAATGGAAAATAATTTGGCATCAAGCGCAGAACAGTGGCTGTGATTTAACCAGATGCATTCTGATTAGGTAAATTGTAATTTCTTTCACATTTAGACTAAAATGTATGCGAGGAGTGAGGCATGATAATTTCATGGTGCTGTACTTCCCATGAAAGATGATGTTCAGACTGCAGGCTAATCAGATTTATTTTCAAATAAGATCTTTAGGACAGACTGTGGTCAGATCTGATTTTTGTATCCATACGTCACCAACTGTATCTGGACAGGTTGCTGTGGTAACTACGTAGGCCTCAGTCACTGCGTACGCTGAAGATATGACTTTCCAACATGGAAGCATAAGAAATGAAGCTCTATCATCTCGCCCTCCAAATAATCATGCTGTCAAGTCACGACGCAGACAATTTATCTCAGTGTGGCTGTCCACAGACTGTTGTTCTCTGTGTTGTCCTACATACCGCTCTGCTAGTAGCAGCATGCTCACCTGCTCTGGTGCACTTCTGTGACTCTAGATTCGATGTCGACATTGTGTGTGGTGTTGCAAGCGACACAAAAGACACTTTGAAATCTGACATGAACAGCCAGAGCGTCCGGACTGAGACGCACTTGTAGAAATCTGATGGGAATCGCATTTCAAACCGACAACAAATGTGGTTTGGATCCAATTTGCAAATAATAATTTCACGTGTTGTTTTTGCTGTCCAGACTTCCGTAAAGCAATCTGAATACAGTCTGGATGTGCCAAAAAAACAGATTTGCACTGTGGTCTGAACAAGACAAAGTATGTTTTCTCTGTGTTTGGAAATACACATATTTATAAGTCTATTCCGTTGTACAGTACGTGCTCTCCGGTTGTGTGGTCTGGTTTTGGTAGTCAATACACACATTCATGTACAGGCACATGTTTCTGTATTCAGACACAGACACACACACACACACACACACACAAACCTAAGCCTTCTAATTAGGGTTTGTTTGTTCATCCCTCTCTCAACATCCTTTTTTTTTAACTGTACTTGTCACACACGTCCTCTGCTGCTCTCTACAACACTTTATGACTAAGCTGTTTTGCTAAAAGCCCCTTCATGAATTAATTTGACCTGACCTGGCCTGCAGTGACTTGTCCCAACTCATGTCTGGGAGCATTTTACCTACCACAGTCTGAAAGCACGAGTGGAGATGTGTGAGGAAGGGCGGCTTGTCCTGCTGGGCCAGGACTCTCTTCTCCACCATGGTACATTCCACATCATCGTCCTGGATCACCACGTCCTTCTTCAGGATCTTTATTGCGTACAGCTCTTCAGTGGCCTTCATCTCTGCCAGCATGACCTTCAGACAGACAGACAGACACGATCCTTTAGATCTCATGCTATCTGTTGGTGGTTTCACAAAAAACTTTAACTTACGAGCCACCTCACCTTGCCGAAGCTGCCTTTCCCCAGGACAGCGAGAAAGGAGAAGTCGGTGAGTTTGACCTGGTTGAGGTTGTTGGAAGGCAGCTGGCTGGAGTCACTGTTGTCAGTCTCGGTGATCACCTTCTTACCTGGGCCTAGCTTGGCTTTCTGCACTCAGGGCACAAAGGGTGGTGTGTAAGAGAGACATTTTTTAAATGCAATAACACACACACACACACACACAACATAAAAGCTGCACTCTGCAGTTTACACAAGGTAACCTAACCCACCTAAATTCCCCAAACCGTGTTTTAAAAGACAGAATCAGTGAACTTCGACGAGGCTTGTTTGTGGTGGATTCCTTTTGATTCCAAACCAACACATCCAATTTCCGTATTTGTTAAATAGTTTTATCATTATCATACACACAACTATGTCATATGTTTTGATTTCATTGTAAACAATTAAAAAAAAAAAAAAAAAACCTCTACATGTGCTTACACACTCACACTGCTCATCATTTGTCCACTCACAGCCCCAATACACTGACTGATAAGCAGGATTAAAAATTAATGGAGCGAAATGAGACAGCGGTATTGTGGAGCGGATGCACACAAAAATAGCTCCATACAAACAGATACAATTAAGTAAAGCGTACTGAATTGTTGCAAACACAGAGTATACGTTGACATCTCTTACTCTCCTCCTGTTACATTATTGACCAATAAATAGCAGTAATCTTAAAATATATTACACGTTTTTTTCATTAAGATGAATTGGAACTTCAGTGCTGGCTGTTCTTGTTGGGTTAAAGGAGGAAAGCTGAGAATGATGACAAACTTTTACAGAAAGTGAAGCATCAGAACATTTTGTGTAGTTTATGTTAAAGGTGCACTGTGTGATACGGGAGAAAGATAGCTGATCGGTGAGTGTCACTCCCAGGTCATCAAATGCTGATGCTTTGGGATATGAACTTTGAATGAGACTCAACGATTCAGTGTTGGGAGTCGTACCAACCCAAAGTGTCAGTGTGTGACGACATGGGAATGAGACTCAACAACCAACCATCTTTCTCTGGAATCGCCTACTGCTCCTGCATAAAACTCGGAGAGAAAAAACTAAATCAAAAATGTTTCTTTAATGAGAACCTGAGCCCTCTATGAGACACTCTCAAAACATAACCACTGAAGAGTGCTGTAGAAATGAGCCCCAAACCCTGAAATTAGTTAGCACTTTAGCACGCCCGGTTCCCTCGTCTCAAAGTCAATTGGTGTTTTGAATGGGTTTTCAGTTAAATGCGTGAAATAAGGTCTGTGGTTACCACAGGTTTTGTTCTAAGACAGAAAATATATAATTTAATGTCCCTCAGTTGAATTATGAAGACAAGATTGGACTGGACAGATGACTATGTATTTATTTATGACCATTTATGACTGTTACATCATCGTTTTTGGAAACAGAGTAGCGATTGGAATCAAGCTCAACATTATTTAAATCACCTCTTACATCCAAAAGACCCTTTTCACTGCAGACAGTTTGACTTGTCAAAGCAGGAAAAGACCAGGTGGAATTTATAACATCAATAATGGCTGAATTCCATTTAGGTGAGCTTGTTTCAGGGCTCTAGTGTGGTCCAAATTCCCTCACTGACTTGACTGGGACACTTAATAGAATGGAATAGAATTTTCACTCCTCTGCTTTTCCTGCTTAGACAAGTCAAAATGTCTGCCGTGAAAACGGTCAGTTGAGTGCTAAAGGCCAAGTCGAATAAAGCAGTTTTTAATAGGTGACATCTGACCTAACAACAGCACTGATGATGATGATGAGGTATGATTCCACACTGTGGCTCAGTGTGTGCGTGCATGTCCGGCCCCCACACGTGTCTCTCGTGTTCACCAGCATTTGCAAGAATTCAAGAACAATCTATTCTATCCTTCATGCCAAAGTCATGCTCAATCTCCCAGTGTGGCAAGATGCTCCAAGAAGCTCGCTAGAGGACAACGGTGCTCTATGCTCAAAACTACGCAACTTCAGGGCAGCCTGACAGCTGAACAACAATCAAATACTTCCGGTAGATGTTTTGTCTCTCTGCAGAAGAACACAACCAAGATTGCCAAGTCCAGTATTACACACTCCAGCCAAGGCCAAACACAGGACCAAACTCATGCTGAACCTCAATGTCAGTGGTGTACTCTACAACCACATGCCACATGGAGCAGGTCATTGTTTAGCAAAGACTATAGCACATTGCTATTAAACTGTCAATTTTCCTTACTGCTTTCTAGCTCTTGAAGAATCTTAATCTGTGCAAGTGACGAGGAAGTCATGCCCCTGTACAGCACGCTGCACCTCCACAACAGAGTAAGCCAATAAAAGTCACTTTAGTATAAATACAATGTCTAATAATAAGTGGTGAGACAAATCAGTGACTTTTATTTAAAATATTATACCTTGAGGTGGGTGGAGAAAAGGCTTTTCAGACTCTTTCGATACCTGCCAACAAAATGACGTGACGCCTTCACAGTTGAAAAGCTGGGCTGACAACAGACAAACATGACAAATTCCCTGATTCAGCACATATCGCCTTCAGGAGTCACTTAAGCATTCATTTCAAGCCCAAATCAGACACAGAACACAATAAGACATTAAACTAGAGACAATGAATGCTGAGCGGCTTTAGTTTTGTTAATGGCATCTACCAAAGTCTGCTCCTTATCTGGGAGAGCAGCAGAGAAACACAAGCAGAGCAGACCGCACCAGATCACAGCACACCTGTAAGCTTTAGCCAATGACAAGAGCCTGGCCAAGCTGAGCTGAGCCGAGCGGCAGCCTTACTTCCTTCCTCTCATGATGCACCTGATCAGAGTCTTCCACAACTGCTTGGTCCTGAAACCACAGGGAGAAGGGAACCCAAAGGTCCGGCTCACTTAGAACGCTTGAGTTTAAACTCAGTGTTTCTGCTATCACTTACTTTCATCCAGTACTTGCAGGCCTCTAGTTTAGATTTTTCTGCCACGGCAATCCATTTCCTCTGGTTTACTTAAAGGGTAAATCCACCAATTTTACACATTAAAGTGTGTTTACAGGTCTTTGAAGTATTAACTGCATATCGCCTCCAGTGATGTCACTCAGTGGCTAAATTGCATTGTGGGAAATGTAGGTGCCAGGTTTAAAAAAAAAAAAAGAAGAAGAATGTATGGAATAAAAAAGATGATATCTCCGGTTCTGTTGTGTCAATTTTGATCATTGACGGCTTTTCAAAACCTGGCACCTCCATTACCCATAATGCAACTCAGTCACCGAGTGACATCACTGGAGTTAATTTATTAGATTACATGCAGCTTCCTCTGGAGCCATCAAAGACTATATTCTACTTTTATCAGATATGCAGTAGTACCCCCAACACCTGTACACACACTTTAATGTGTTATGAGGCATGCAGAAGGCAGAGAAAAAGAAGGATCAATCCACCCCTAACTGAAAGATTATTTTATAAATATGTGGCAGAGAAAGAGAAAAGTAGTTTACAAGCACCATAGCTAAGTGGAAGTTTAAAAGGCTTCAATGTACTGCATTTCCTTGATCAACTGAAGAAACCCACCTGAACTCGCAAATGTGCAGAAGAGTATAAAAGAAAAACAAAATCTTAAAACGTGAGTGAGAATTGGCACACTTTTAGGGTGTTATGGAAATCAAATCTTCAAGTATGAGGCAGAAACAAGAGGACAACTTGTGGGTGGAAAACAACTTAACTTGCAAGCAAGCTGATGAAGGCCTAGTGAATTATACACAAACCTTCACACACACACACACACACACACAAACACACACACACAGTACAAGAATACAGTTGCTCATGTTCTGGCAACAGGTCTGGCTCTGTATTTTAGCTCAATGATGACATCTAGTGGTCGCACCAGATCTTGTTTCTTCAGGCCAAATATTTTCAGTGTGGAATAATTCTGTCGTCCATAATTCCAGTGTTCATTATGTCTACATGTGAAGTTCTGATCTATGGCTACACAGAGACGTTAAAAAGGTCGAAGTAGAAAATATTAGCAAGTTCTGAAATAAGAGAAAATGATGACCACACGAGACGTAGACAGGCAAAGTGACCCACAGACACCGACAGAGTACAAAGACACATGCAGACAAATGTATAACCATGAACTGTGAGCAGCACAGCATCTGGATTTACTAACAATCCTCTGACAAACCCTGACCAACAGGAAGCAGCAAAGACAGAGAAGAGCTAATGTTCTCCCACTTGACACACAATGTCCCAATTGTAGGATACAGTGCGTTACAACTGGACAAAGTTTCAAAGCTCTTTCAAGTACAGAAACGAGCAGCGACTGAATACAGCGTTGATTCATTGGACCAAAATAGTTTTGTTTCCATTTGTTCTGTTGAAGCCAAACCCACAACAAGGAAAAATTGTTAGTAAATTGGATCTATTTGCAGTAGCTTGGAACCACATACAAATGATCAGACATGAGGAGAGATGAAGGAACATGTTACCACAACGAGACAAGACCAGAGAGGAGAGGAGAGGAGAGGAGAGGAGAGGAGAGGAGAGGAGAGGAGAGGAGAGGAGAGGAGAGGAGAGGAGCTACCTTTAGATTAAAGTTAATTTGGCAGTCCTGAGAGCACGGGCAAGAAGGGAAGAGAGGGAGAGAGAAACTCTTGCATTAAATATGACAACGTGACACACGATGAAGAAAGCATTTGTACAGTATAAGTCTCACCAAGCACACAGGAGGGAGCAGGATGCTACAGGGGAAAAAAAGGGAGAGAACCACAGAGGGGTTTATGAAGAGGAGAAAGGAGAGAGAACTTGGCACATTCTCGAGGCCACAGAGACCAAAAGGATACAATAAAGTCAAGAAGGGTTGCAACAATTAGTCAATTAAAGAACTATTGTGATCATTTTTATAGTTTCAGTCACTGTCAAGCAGAAATGTAAAATATTTGCTCGCTCCAGCTGATTAAATGTAATTATTTGCTGCTTTTGTTGTCATTTCCAAGAGTAAATGTTGGTTACTGTCGGCTAGAAAAAAGAAGCAATTTGAAGACGTCACTTTATGCTCTGGGAAAATTGCATCTCAATTACTGTGAAAATATAAATTTTCATTCATTTACAATGAAAATTATCATTAGCTGCAGCCATAAGGTCAAGTAGATGAAACATTTTGTGACCTGGAGACTGAAAAACTTACCCTGTGTATGAATTATTGATTACTGTTTATGCCGTATTTCAGCTTTAGAATGATTTGAGAATCAGAGAGAATACTCTAAAATATTGTAAAGTGTCTTTTTTAAGCAGGGTGAAGGTCCCGCTGTTGCACCCTCGCTCACAAAGCACCAACAACACCTTATCGATGCATCGTTCATTCACAAGTCTGGTCTGACTCTTCTATGACCTTCATCCACACTCCTCTTCTTCATCTCTTTTCTCTGTCACCGCTCATCATAACTTTACCTCGTGTCCTGCCTTTGAAGGTCATCGCCGACTGTGTTACCACCTCTTCTGACTCGGCAAACTTAAACTTAACAGGTAATAGACATGTTTCGTGTAACTCCAAAAAAGGTTGATTACAGTGCTGATGCTTCTCCACACTTAGGTTAACCCAAGTTTTATATGAGGATACTGGAAATAATGGCGATTTTACATTTATTATGATGTATACAAAGTACCAAGGTAGCAAATCATATATTTTGACAATATACATCCAATCACAACCGTGGCCTTTCTATTTATTCACCCACAACTCTCCACTACAGTGTGTGTGTGGCACAAATGTCAGGAAAAATTAAAAAAAAGTCTCTTGCAGGGACCTGGACTCCCACTGAGAGACAGACAATCAGAGGACCACAGAGCTTCACTCCCAGCAGGACATGGTTAAGAGCAGGTGTCCGCTGAAATGGTCTTGTACAATGTGTGTGTGAGTGTGTGTGTGTGTTTGTGTGCTTGGCTGGCACCGCTTTATGATTTAATCATGATTTTATGCTCTCAAATACTGATCATAAATGTCTCCTTATATTTAATTAATTATTTGTTCATTATTATTATTATTATTATTATTATTATTGTGTTTTGAGTCTAATTTTCTTAATTACAACTGTGCTGTCTCTGCACTGTCTGCTTAGTTACATATTGTTTTTAAGTTGATTGTAGCTGTTCGCAGCACTACTATCACAATGTCCCCTTGGTATCTTATCTTATTATGGGAAAGGTGCTATGATGAGCTAAATCAGCTGTTAACTTCATTAACAGCTGATTTTTAAAAATGTTTTTCCATAACTCATGTTGGATCGTCATCGTGTCGGAGTCAGAAGACAAAAACAAATTAAAGGCAGGAGAAGAATTGATCCCAAGTCAATGATGACTGAATGTAAATATGTTTACATTAAGCTTTTAAATGTGCAAAAATTATTTGGTTTAAACTTCTGAAATAATCTGGGCTTCCTCCAAGTGTTCAGAGTGGAGCACCATCACCTACAGTAAACTGACAACTAGTCTGTGGTCAAAAAAAGACTTCAGTTTACAAAGCATCATCAACATTTTGCACACTGACAAAAAAAATTGCAAAATGTATTCTTAATTTTAACAGCTTGTAATACTAAGAACTGCTCAAAGATCAAAGGTGTGATATACCAATCATAGACATTTAACACAAAAGTAGCTTTCAATTGAATTTCATGTTTTCAATTCCACCACATTTAAAACAACTGTCCCTGTAAATCCGTCTGATTGTGAATGAAATAATGACAAAAATCAAGAACAAGATGCGGCATCAAAACATCTGTGGCTGTGGTGAAGTCTTCGTCAAAGAAAATGGCTCTGAGGATTAAAAGACAGCCGTCACTGGAAAAAAAGACGTATTCGTGGCTGACGGTGGTCTGCTTTGACTCATCCCAGGCTGATGTTAAAGCAAAGTGCATACCGTGTGGCCAAATATGGATATCATTCTCAGATTCCAAGATACATGCTTGTTTTTAACTAGGGAATGCTGAAGCAGCCATGAACACACTCATACTCACCCATTTATAGTGATTAAAGAAAGAGGGGATCTGGATTTATTCAAAGGACACTAACAAGGTTAGGAGTGATGCAGCATCAAGCGGCTGAGTTGGACAGGTTGTCTTAGTCATACAGCTAGATTTCTCAAATGAACGACATTGACTGTGATATAAATATAAAGACAACGTGATATTCGACATGTTTTCCAGCTGAAAAGCCTGTGACAAAAATAATAAAGCACTCACATGGACCTAAAAGAAAGCTGAAGGAATGCATCAGAACCAAGAAACTGCTGACACATTGACATCGTTTACACACTTCACTCTCAAAGAGACGACAAGCCAACAAACAGACGGCGGTGGTGATTTCAGCACAGTCCTCACCTCAAATTTCTGCCTCAGTTCCTCATTCCCGTCATCCTCCTCTGAGATGGGAACATTGTAGTACTCCCCCTCCTCCTGGCACAGTAACTTATACCTGAAAGAGAGATGGGAGGATTGGGAAGATGGAGGATGAAAGACCGGGAGACACAGGGAAGAGATGTTGTGAGACAGCAGATTCATTTGTCTTGCTTCCCTTCTCTTCTACTATTCTACTTTTCCAGTTATATAACCTACTGGGCCTGCTTTAGTTCACTGGAAACCAAAGACCAACCTTAACCATTCAATGTCATTACCTCGTGTTTTTTTATGATATAATTTAACTAATAAACTAATTTAATTGGTTTAGGTGTGCTCAGTGTAAAAATGAAATAATAATGAAATGGTACTTCAAATGAAGTTCTCACAGCAGTGAAACTAGACTATGGTTTACGTTTTAAATAAGGTATTTCATAGAAGAAAAGGAATCATTTGTTCTTCCTCATGAGTATTTTATGTGTTGCGTATGTTCCTGGCAAATATCACACTGTTTAATTTCAAACAACGCATTCGGGGCCGATAACAACATTGAAGTGAGTGTTACCAGCCACAGACTGGAGCCTTTATGAGCTCTGATACACCGAAGGACAGGGCCCCCATGAAGTCATTCCTAGTGGTCCGGTCCCAGTCCCACACCTCCACTGACAGCCGGCGGTCCTTATCTGTCGCCTTCAGCTTGCTATACAACACAGAGAGGGTCCACATGTGATCGGACTCCAGTCACAATGACATTCAACATCAAATATGTCAGAGCTGTAATAACAGTAACTGCACTAGTGCTAGATATCTTTTAAATACAAGGAAATATCAATACAAATACAAAAAACGAGTAAATCAAGTTTCTTTCCTCATGAAAACATTTTCCCAGATTTTTTATTGATGCGATGAAACCATTAAGTTAAATACTATAATTTCCTTTTAATAAATTTGCTACATCTGTTTTAGCAAATTTTTTAGTAAAAAATAAAAATAAAAACACTTCTCAACTCTAGTATTGGCTCTAACAAAAATAAAATCCACGAACAACTTAACACACCATCCCTTTGACAGTATGGCAAGGTTTGGTGAGTAGATCGTGGTGTATTGGGATGTGCTGTAGTGACAGCAGCAGAACCCATATCAGTGGTGGCAGACGATTATAATCTTTAGTATAATTAGTATCAGCATTAGAAGATGTAGCAGTTGTATAAACAGCTGTTTTGAATGTCGTGCTGACCTTACATTCATCTTAATCATTATGTCACAATGTATTTTACTCAAAAGTGTGGTGAAGCCGTCACAACAGATGATTGACTCACAAATTAAAGGTCTCATTCCATTTGGGGTTGAGGTTGGAGCGGATGGTTTTGGTCTTCTGCTTGGTCTCATTTTTGGGGTCCGGTACGAGCTTGAGCTTCACATACGGGTCAGACAGGCCGTTGGGATCCATGGGGATCAGGTTTCTGCCTTCACCCACTGACAGAGGGGTAAAAAACAGAGAGACATTGTTAATTCATCTGTAGAGAGGGATGTTTTATACAGAGTGTATGTAGAGTACATGTAAAACATAGTGAGCTGCTGGCGACTGTACTGACACCTGATAGATTTGTTTAATACGCTTAGTTTCAATGGACACATTGTCTTCTATCTACACTGAGGACTTCATTCACGTTCTGTGTGGTTTCTTCAGTACAAATCGCTTTCTCATTCTTTAAGTGACGTGAACATCGGCTGAATAAAATGCAGGTGTTGAAGATCAAACGGTGAGTCACAGCCTATGAGGGTGGTGTCTGGCAAAGAGCCCAATAGGGAGCAAATGCTGGAAGTTTAATGTGAACAGGGATTGAAAATCGCAGGCTGTGTCATGCTTAAATAGGTGACAGCTCTTGTCTTCTCCTCCTGTATTTAGCTGCTCAGTAAACAAGGGCACACCAGGGACATTAGCACTCCATTAGCCCAGAGCATTGGAGCACTGCCAGACCCGAGCCACAGTACAGGACACACACAAACACACACGTAAGCACATCCTTACCCACATTCAGACATACACACTTGCACACAAATGCTGTGTTTATCTACACAGAGTATCCCCACAGGGACAGGTTGATTGCCTGCCTTGCTCAGGCCCCGGAGACCCCAGAAATCTCTCCATGTGGCCCTGTCAGTCACACTATGATGGCAGCCTGATTAGCGAAGAGGCAAATTGACCTTTGACCTAGGGAGGAAGGCACTTATCAAGCATGCTAAACCCACTGTGTTAGCTGGAATACACTAAATGAGATACAGTATTGATAGGATTAAGAGGTATTCAAAATCAAAAGGGGGCTGTCATCACTTAATACAGCAACGATCTTAAAGAGCGGAGACAAACGTCACACCAACAGGCCACTGTCAAAACCTTTCACGACAAAGTGGCTTCATTTTATTATATGTGTGGATGCAACACATAGAATCAAACAGCATTTTAATGAGCAGACAGGAAGTGCCTTTCCATTGTTTGCTTTTATTCTCAGCACCTGTGGTGCAGGATTTGGGTGTTGAGCGACATTAGCGAAGTGTGAAGTTTGGAGGGAGCTGCTGTAGAGTGTGGACACACACACACACACGCAGAAAGGAGTGAGACAGCGAAGGAGCACACTTGAGAAGAAGAGAGACAGATACCAGCTCGCAGAAGCAACTCGAGGTGTGGGAAGGTATTGAGCGATTCCTGTGCTGGCAACCCACTGCTTTCTCAGAAATCCAGTGGAGAAGGTGTCAAGCCCGTCTACAGGCACCAAAGAAAGACTGTTCACTGGGTTTGTACTTTAGTGCATTCTAATATGGATGCACTTTGCAGCAGAGAAAGGAAACACATATAGCCTCTTTTTTTGCTGCTGTCTTGGATGTGCAGATAAAAATTGAACCTTGCTGCCTTTCTCTCATTCCCCTCTCTTTTCATTTCACAAGAAGAGGTGAAATGGAGTAGGAATAAATGCGATGTGCGCGCTCAATAAGGCTTCCACATTTTGTCTGTTTCATCTCCTTGGCGGAAGAGCAGATGGTCCCTAATAGTCTGTGCACTTACTGGGGTGCTGGCTATTAGAATAACGGCCGTAGGATAAATGTTGGTGTGTGCTGTCTCTCTGAAAAAGGAGTTGGCTGCTCATGTACTGGGCTGTATATCAGAGGATTATTTGTGTGTCAACTTCAGTAGACGGACTGGATGCACATGGGGTGATTTAAAAGTGACTCGACACCTGTAGAACACAAGAAAGTTGTAGTGGACATCTGAGCTGAGTTCATTAACACTCACTGAATCTTTTAATAATCTACAACCAAATGCTGCTCTCTGCTTCATCTTTTTACTTTTGCATTATAAAGGTCATGTTTTGAATATTTCATGCTGTAGCCGTATGTATGCAAAGTCACTGTCACTGACACTTTTAAAACAGACCTTCACAGGGACATTTGTTCAGTGGCCTGTACTTGTGTACATGACTGTGGAAGATAATCAGCTGTCATACTTGATCTAATGTGCTGCTAATGCTGCTGCCACACTAAAACCTAGAAAATGAAGCACATTGCATCAATCTTTGTTCACTGCACTGGCTTCATGTGTGCAGAGATGTTAAAGTTTTTCCTTCCCGATACCGATACCCAGGACTTGGGTATAAAAGTTGCTGCAGCCACTTTTTAAATAGAACAGTTTAAAACAGTAGTACAACAGCAACTTCCTAAATCTAGGAATAACTTCCCGCCGTTTTACTGGTTGGGTAAAATATTGCCAAATAGCTGACATGTTGCTAGCTCTGTCAGACGCACATGGAATCATCTTCTTCTTCACTGCTCTAAAAAAACGTAGTTGCCAGGGGCAATACAACATAACTTCCTGTGTTGGCTTTTAGAGCAGCGAAGAAGAAATTGATTTCTGGTGTGTAGTGTTAGGCAGAGTGAAGGGAGCTAACTGGTAAGTAGACGGGTCCCGTTTTTACATTACGTGGTATCGGAATTAGAACAACAGTGTGTGTCAAAGGATTGTTTTTAAATCTTTACGACTCGTCTTTAAGGTATCAAATGGTCTTGACCTACATATATCTCTGATATCATTACGAAACATCCAACCCTGCAGGTCATCTGGGACAGGTTCACTCATTGTTCCCATGATCAATACAAGGTGTATAAATGTGTTACTTGTAATGTATTTCTACGCTCCTGTAAAGCACTTTGAATAGCCTTGTGTCTGAATGGTTCTGTATAAATAAACTTGCCCTGCATAATGTAATTAGTCTGAATAATTAGTTGCCTCAAACATCCTGTCCAGAATGAATGGACTGTAATCACTGTGATGTTATCCAACTATGTAATTAATGTCAAGCAATACAAACCATATAAATGATGCAGTTTGAACTGAGACGAGGCGCTAAACATTTCTGGGATAACATCTCAAAAAGTACTAGAAGTGGAAATCTGGCGATAAAATATAAAAAATAAAAGAATACATTGTATTTTATTGTATTTTATTTTATTTTATTCAACCTTTTTGTAACAAGGAAAAGGTCTCATCGAGGTTAAAACATCACAAGAGTCCTTGCCAAAACCGGTAGCAGCAAATTAGATCATTGCAGACATAAAACATAGAGCGATTATAATGATGACAGAAAGCAAACTACTGAGTCATAAACTACCAAAACATTCATCACCATTTGAAACATCTGCATCTATGCTGAATGTGTGTGCAGGCTGAATTTGAAAGTTGATCTGATTTTTGTGTTTGACCAAAAACAAAACACTGTTTGATATCTATCAGGTGTACTTCCAGTCATGGTCAGCATGGGGCACTCTAGACTGTCTAATAAAGCTTGGCTGGCACTGTGCTTTTCCCCTCCATATAAATGCATAGCTTATCCAAACAAGATGTGTGACTAGTACCACAGTAATTACTCTCAGCTGTATTGCAGAGAAAAAAGCTCACAAAGGTTTTGTGGTGCTGACATTTTCTGGTTTTAGGTCAAATTATCTTTGTTGGAAAACCTGAATCTGTACTGTACATCAGTTAGTACATGTCTAAAAGTGCTTAATGCTGCCATTTATCGGTGTGCCAGTGAGTTTAGAAACAAATGCAAATAGATGTACACACAAACACACACACACACACACACACAAACAGACAAAGGAAGCAGGGGTGTGTGTAGGGGCTGTAAATCTTCCCAACTATCTTGGCCTGCAGTCAAACAGCAGAGAAAGTCTAAATGCGATGCAGTGTTACAAAAAGCACCTTGTTGAACTCCAACTCAAACAAACCAAAACCTTGGAAAAATCACATCTGCTGACCCGATAAGACTGCTGAAAATCTGAGCCAAGCTGAACACCTATCACATGTTACATGTTATTTTATGACTTATCAGCTTTGTATAATCAAATTTCAAACACAGCCAGGCTCTACTGACCTGTCTGAACTCATGGGCAGCTAATCAGTACATATGATTTCCCTCTGTAATACTGACTCATGAAATTTGCTCCTACTGGGGTTTGTACCTAAACTACTGCAGGTGCTACTGTAAACTATCGGCATGCACTTCCCATTTTAAAAAAGGTGAGCAGAACATGCCTGTGAATATTCTCATTCATCCAGGTCATAGTTAACTCAAGGAAATTGAATCGAATGCAACTGGATTTGGTTTTTGTCTTGAAAAGCAGGTGAGCAGAACATAAAGATGCACTTCTGCCACTGAGTGAAACAAAATAAAGCGTCAAAGGAGAACAAAGACGACAGAAAGGCCTAGCAAGAAGGGAAAAAGTGAAAGGCAGAGGCATATGTTCAAATCGCCAGGGTGCAACATGCTGAGAGGAGGGAGCCGAGGCAGGTAAGGACTGGGAATATCAATGACGTGACTTCGAGGAGCCTGCCGGCAGAAGTCACACAACAGCAAAGTTCAGCTGTTGTGTGAGGTTCACAGACACCCAAGGAACGAGAGAGTGTGTCTTAATATGATTGAGGCAAACAATAAAATATGCTCCATATGAAGATGGAGTTTTGAGAACAGCTATTCAACAACTTTTCTTAAAATCTTTAACTGTCAGAAAATGTTGATATTTTCATGGACCTTGTGTTTATTGTAGCAGTACGTTACATAAATGTGTCAGTGTTTTATTTGTAAGTGATGGTAGCAATCAAATGTCCAGCTATGAACTGATGTGCAAACAGTCAAATGATTTTGAGAATTTAGTTTAGAAAAGGTTTACACAAAATTAAAAGACAAAGTTGTAGCCAAAATGCTGGAACTAACCGTGTTCCTGTGCTGTACATGAAGCAATGTGTGTATCTGTGTGTGGAGACAACAACAACCTAATGCTTCTTTCTGGTGGTGCACATTTACACTTTACCACTACATTTCAGTCATTCCTATGTTCTTTCACGAGTTTACATGAGTTGTGAGAACACACGCTCAACACACAAAGCCTTGTCTTCGGCTGACACCAGATGACCCCACCTCGAAGATGAGGCCAGCCATGTTTGTTCTTCGCCTCCCTGTGTAAACACTGTCTACAGAACTTAAACCACCAGATTCGCTCTCCACCCTCTCAGTGAAACAGTGTGTTCTTTGACAGCCCACTGCTTAAAAGCTGCTCTGTAAAAAAAAAACGGCTTGTTGCTCAGCAGGACTGTTTGCTTTATAATGTAATACCACATCAGCATTAAGGAAGTGGAGTGATCTGCATACCTTCATGGAGGGCACATGAGCTAGTGAGCTGAACTGAAGGATAATCTCAGCAAAATCTGTTGATTTATTTAACATTGGATGCATGTAGCCTCCTCCAGGTGGGGAATGAGTCCTTGCCCCAAGTGAAGGAGTTTAAGTATCTCGGGGTTCTGTTCACGAGTAAGCGGATGATGGGGAGTGAGATCGACCAGAGAGTCGGAGCAGCGGGTGCGGTGCTGCATGTGCTTCACCGCACGGTTGTGACAAAAAGGGAGCTGAGCCAGAAGGCAAAGCTCTCGATCTACCGGTCAATCTTCGTCCCAACCCTCACCTATGGTCATGAGCAATGGGGTCATGACCGAAAGAACGAGATTGTGGGTACAAGCGGTCAAAATGGGTTTTCTCCGCCGGGTGGCTGGGGTCTCCCTTAGAGATAGGGTGAGAAGCTCAGCCATCCGGGAGGAACTCAGAGTAGAGCCACTGCTTCTATACGTGGAAAGGAGCCAGTTGAGGTGGTTCGGGCATCTGATGAGGATGCCACCAGGGCGCCTTCCTAGGGAGGTGTTCCTGGCACATCCAACTGGGAGGAGACCTTGGGGTAGACCAAGGACCAGGAGGATGGATTATATCCCCTATCTGGCCTGGGAGCGCCTGGGTATTCCCCAGTCAGAGTTAGCCGACGTGGCCAGAGTCGGGTCGCGTGCCCCCGCAACCCGACTCCAGATAAGCGGTTGACAATGAATGAAAGGATGCATGCGGGCAGAAAATGATCTGTAACAGAGTATAAATCAAACCTACTACAGAGCGTTTTGAATGATAATATTTTTAGAATAATTATAGATCTATTCAGATGGAGACACTGCAGTCCCAATGGCCAACTCCCTGCAGTGGAAAAGTGTTGGCATTGGTACCAACACAAGTGTTGTCAGCTGCTCCATCTCAACTCTGATTCAGAGGGAAAATTTAATAACAGGATTTTTAAGTAAATTTTCTCTTGGCAAGGAACCTGTTGGCTTTCCTGCCCAGTGACTCAGCCACTACAAAGAAATGGAAATCTCTGGAAGAAAGGGCTGTAGAGTGGAAGCAGTGGCAGTATTCAGATCTCTGGGCGGTGATCATTACTTGGCAAACCACAGGCTGCATCCAAACCCAAGACCGGGTAACTTGATCTAGCCCCGAATCCACTGCCTTCCAGCAAGTCTTCCTTGGAATCAGAAAGTCAACAATCAAAGGCAGGATATCACCCTTTCCATATTACGTACTGGTAATATGGAAGGGATAAAGAGGAGGTAACAACAGTGTGTACTGATCAAGAATTTCAAGATATTGTATTACAGAATTGAACTAGAATGGCACCCTGTAGAGTGCATACCTCCGACAAAGTTCAACAGTCTTCTTTGGTTCAATCAAGCCAACAAAAGGACTGATTCAATATCAAACTTAATAGCCCTGTTTAAACCATCCATAACTGCTTATACCAGATACCAGCCATCTAATATGCCTAATTTTTTTCATAAAGATCAGTGCTTTATTCCCTGAGAAATTGACAAAAATGCCCTCTCTCAGAATGTTAAAGAAAGTGCTATAAAATCTTGGATCCTCCCCCTTCATCCAGATCCTCACCAAAAGTTAATGAGGTCTATTCTGAGCCGAGAACTGTCCTCTATTGAAGTTTTGTAAAATTCCATTCAGTAGTTTTTTGTTATTCTGTCAACCAACCACCCATCAACCAACCAACAAACGGACACTGGTGAAAACATAACCTCCTTGAAGGAGTTAATAATAAAGTGGACAAACTTCAACATTTTACTAATATAGTGACTGGGGTATTTTCACCAACATGGGACTGGTTCCATTTTGTTTCCTTTACCAAATGTTGAACCATTCCAAGTCTACCAACTGAAAATAAATCAATTCAGAAACTGAAAAGTTTTTCACCAGCTCGAACTGGCTTGACATAAAGTGTGAACCAAAGTGGGCTTGTCTTATCCTATATATTATTGTGCAACGCCCTCTGTTGATGATGCATCCATGAATACAATGGTTTCACCCGAAACTGGTAGAAACGCGCGCTGGTTTGCAAGAGTGCTACCAGTCCAAGGTCCAATTTTTAAGAAAGTTGGCATGTTGGAAATAAGTTGACTCATTCCCAATGCGTCAAATATTGACCGTTTGGATTGGCAGGTTGGGTCGACTACCAACCCAAAGCATCAGTATCTGACGAGTTGGGAAACCCAGACCATGGGTAATTGACTAGTTGGGAATGAGACTCAAAAATCAACTTTCTTTTTACAAATTGGAACTTTAAAGAACCAGATCTTATTTGGTAGGAAGGGGGAAGAAAGGGATCAAGATGCTCAGCTCAATCGCAGGGTACAAAAGAGGATAAATATGGGGGAAAGCTGAACTACGGCAACCAAGTGGTTCTTCATTCTCAAGCTCATGGCACTGCATGAATGTCAGTAGGACTACAAACTGTTATACACACACAAACAAAAACACACTCTCTCTCTCTGACGTGATAATTTGTACTACTTTACTGTTAATTCCATCTGGTCTTTTATACTAGACTGTTCTTTTTTACAAGTGAGAATTAAAATCTGACACTTGAGGCTGCCTACAGTGAGCACCTTAAAATAGCCTGAAAAAGAATGAAAGTGAGGTGATATAGGGAGATGCAACACTGAGGCGAATGAAATGAGATAAAAGGGTGGAAGGCAGGAAGAAACATGTGCAATGACAGTATTGCTGCACAGGATATTAAGCCAAGCGTTGTAGAACATCACTGCTCAGTTCTTGATTTCAAACATTTCCCAGCATGCTGCCAAGACATCTTCTCCAGATGTTATTGTACTCATGTTGTAGGTTTTACAGATAAAAAATAATGAATAACTTTTAACTAATTACAAAGATGAAAGCTGTGGTTGTAGCAGCACCGTTAATATCTCTCTCTGATGTTCCACATTCAAAATTTGGCTTTGTTTTCTACAGTAACAACACGTCAATCACAACAGCAAACAACAGTAAAATAGAAAAGCAAGCAGATTGTTTCTTGCTGCATCAGCCACAATATCTTAACAGTGTTTAGGGTGCATTTTTGTCTCTTCCCTGTAAAGGCCAGCTACACCTCCAGAAGGTACAAAAGTTAAATCTGGCTTCCCTGATCCACCCACATCTATATTCACTCTGCTCACCAATCTGACCTACACACACCCACACTGCAACCTACATATAAAACGTATTGACTCTTACAGCAGCATTAGTGTAACAAAAAGCAGAAAACAGATCGGGACATTGAGGCGAGAAGATAAATCTAATGAAGAGGTGAAAGAAGCAATTGACAAGAAGAGAGGACAGAAGTGAAACGGAGAGCAGGGGGCTTGTTAAGTGAGGCTTTTTCCGCAGAACTGGGTGAGTCAACGAGGGAACAAAACGGAAATGTAATTATTACCACTGTCTCTCACACACGATCCCAAAGGACACGCAGGCTGCCATGTAGCATGCACATGCCTGCACACACACTGAGGCACAGTGATGAGGGTGAATAAAATAATATGAACAGAAATTACAGAAATGCACCAAGTCAATGAACAATGGTGTTGCTGAAACACACAGGAGGGTTGGCGTCCACAGCGCCGACGGACACAGAGGCTTTGTGTGTTAACAGTAATGAGAGGCAGAGGATAGAAGGTTAGTGGGCTCCTCCAGAGAAACAGGACTTGTTTTGTCTCCTTCAGCACCTCCCCTGCCATCTCCATCTCCATCCACCCTCGCTGAGAAAAACAGACACTCTCACATGTTTCTGGAGACTACACACATATCTCTCGTGCTTCTGAGTGACTCATTATTTGATCTTGCCGTCTCAGTGTCGTTGCTGTCGTTGGTCTAGTTGGAGTCCATGTGCGGGGCAGAGGTTTGGGTTTAAAAGACAGCTGCTTCCCCTGGCAGCCAAGTCACTTCCTGTTGAACAATTTGTGCTCCGGCATGAGGTGAATCCCGAAAGAAATTGGAGTCGTTCTCCCGTCAAAGTTGAGCATTTGTGTGTCCTTTACAGGCTGGTTGGGGGAATCTTGTGCTCAACATTTTGCACTCAGTCAATCATACTGTCCCTCTCAGCTTAATGACACTATTGGAATTGGGATTTGCACATATGTAAATAAAAAAAAAGTAGATATTCATTAAGTTGAGGGCAATCATTATCTTTTAGTCATTTCGGGTTAATCATATTTGTACTTTCAGCTCAACTATTAACTACTAAGTACTATTAAGTAGAAGTGACTTAAAGTGACTTATACTTAAATGAATTGTGTATATTCAGATCAATTTAATGGTTTAATTTGACTTTGTATAAAAACGCTAGTTGTCTTCCGAACTGATAAGTGACCCACTTGAACTACAGTGAACTTTTATTGAAACATTTGGTGGCCTAGTAGCAAAATTTAAAATTTCATTTGAGGACAATGTGTATATGTATATGTATATGTGTATATGTATATGTGTATATGTATATGTATATGTGTATATGTATATGTGTATATATATATATATATATATATATATATATATATATATATATATATATATATGTGTGTGTGTGTGTGTGTGTGTGTGTGTGTGTGTAAATATATATCAAATAACAGGAAGAGGTTGATCACTTTCCAGAGACCACACCAGATGTCAGTGTGGCACTTTGCTCTCAAACCTAGTTTGAACCTACTTGACTTGAATTGGAAAACATATCCCCACTGGAGCCAAATAAAAAACATTTTGGTGTAATTCAAGCATACTTTCATGTTGACTCAGATCAGATGGCTCTATTTTCTCTTTGTTATTACTGGCACAAAGGAGTGGGATCTAGGGATTTGTGTCAACAGCTTCACCTTTGTTTCTCAGTGTCTTACAGAAAAGATGTAATAATGAGCTCATGCTACTGGTTTCTCACTGAAAAAAAAAGTAATTTCTTACCAATTACTCAATAGCAGAAATAATTAGTTATATCACTCATTATGCATTATCCGTAACTTAATTTGTCTTCGTCAAAGTTGCTTTTCAACAACTCCAAAGCATCTGCTGTATTTAACATGTAACATACAGCAGCCAGTTTACAGTTTGAAGGTATCCAGTTACTATCAACAGCTAGCTTAGCCCCAGTGTCCACACACTATTTGTAGACAAAATGCATGCAAAACTATGCAGCCTTGCGCATACACATCCTAATAAAAGGACCACACTCTAAAAATGATGCATCCACTGCACCTTTTCACTGCTAAACTCTTCACAATCTACTGCAACACAATTCAGTGTGGCAGGCTGTCTGCAAGGCGTCTACAGCAGCTAATGTAATCTGTGATACAATCTGGCCTGAGTGGGCTGCGGGCTGATACAGCAGTTCCATACACACACCTACACACAAGCAAAAAAAAAAAGAACACATGCAAATGATAACATGCATGCTTTGTCCACAGCAGGAATTAACTACTACAGTGTGTGTCCCAGAGTTGCAGGTTTTCACACAAACCAAACACTACCGCAGGTGATAATGGTTTACCATCCCTGGTGTACACACATACACATTCCTGTATGCGTATGCACATACAAATGTGATATGTGCATATATTTCAACACATACTAAACATCATTATCAGGAGTTGAGAGCAGTCTGTGGCAGTGCAAAGGGTCACCGCTCAGTCAAGTGTAGATTCCACCTTGAAAGTTTTTTCCTTTTGAAATCAGTTCTATAACTTAGCACTGGAGGAGGAGACCATAATAACAGTAAAAACTGCATTAATTGCACAAATATCTAGTGCACTGAAGCAGAAGACTGGCTTGTGAGAGCAGAATGCATGTTATGAGGAGACACCAGATGGAGAAGGGGAAATAAAAGGTCTCAGCCCAAAATATTGAATAAATATTTTGGCCACTGACTAACTCAAGATGCTTTTAACTGTGCGCGGCTGTGTTTAAACTGTTGTCACTGTTTAGGTATTTCAACACTTGGCCATAAACACATTTGAAAGACTACATATTTATTAACTATTTGGAGAGCTAGATAGGATTTACAGGAACTAAAAGAAACACATTTCACGGAAAATCAAACGTGAGATCATGCTTGAGATTAGTCATCACAAAATGATCATCAGTGCTTTGTGTACCTACAAGTCTCCATCTTTCCCATTATTTCAGTTTACTTAAGTGCTTGAGTTAAGAAAAAGACAAGACAATTGTTTCCAAATGTTTGTGTTGTGTTCGGCATGAGTGTTGCACCACTTCCCTGCCAACATTCACCCTCTTCCCTCCAGTGATAATTTGATAAGTGAATGATTTGGTGAGGTTCAGTGCCGGGGTCTCATGATGCACTGACCTCTGTTAAACGCCAGCTAATTGAATGATTATGTGTGCCTGCTGTCAGCTCCTCGCAGTCACTATTGTTCTAGCAGATGTGCTAATGAGCTAGCATTACAGCCGGGGATTTACAGCATGCCTCCAAATACAAGGCGGAATGGGCTCCTGTAGAAAAACACACTGTGGTACTGCAGCTTCTCCTTCATAAACTGATGTGAGGAAGCAATGCAGACGCCTTGGCCAGCGTGCAGTGTGCAAGTCTTTTTATATTAAAATCACTATCAACCAATGCTATGTAGTTTTGTTCACTTTCAATCTATCTGTATCTCTGCACACAGAGCTGTATAAACTGTTTACATTAATTCATGAACTCCAGTGTAAGCTTGTGAAACCAGCCAGAATTTGTAACAGAGCTACTTAAGAGACCTTATAAGAGAAGATAGAAACCATCACAAGCATTTTGAATAGAAGAATCTGTATCACAGATGACATATGTCCCACCCATTCCCCTCAAAATCCAATCATCTGCTTTTTGAATAGTGATTCTATACTTGCAGTTTCTATGTCCTGGTGACCATTGAAAGTGAAGTTATGGCTCTCTCCCCATTCATTTAGACAGGGGCCTGGCAAAGATGGCTTCCGAGTGGCAAGCCTTGCCTAAAAGGACTACGTTCAGTGATGCAGAATCCTGCAACAGCCATGTTGAAAACTGACAACTCCGCACTCACAGCCAATAAACACATTCATTTTATATGCTACTTTTACTCAGCGACTCGCAACCTCACGATATGAAACTATCGCAGCTTAACCGCAGCAGCTGCTCGGTCATTAATTGCTCTGAGAGGATTATTGAACACTGTCTGCTCAATCACGATTGTGAATTGTCAAATAATTGGTGATTTGTTGCATGCATCGTTTGTATTTGGAAAACATCTGAGGCATGGAAAAGAAGAACGAGTGAAGAATACTAAATAAATACATAAAAACATTAATGAGCCGCTAAGTTTGGGTAGAGCAAATAGTGGTAAAAATTATATATACCCAGAATGCTTGTGGCTTTAGCTGTATGATTCACTGCCCTGACATTTCTCTCGCTAAAACATCCTGTTGTATAGAGTCTGACAATGGAGTAGATTCACAGAGACATTAATCTTCACCCTTAACATTAGATATGACATGCATCCTCCTTAGACAGCCTAACTCTTTTTTTGTGCTGTTCAGACAATATCAACAAATGTCTGCAAGAAGATTTGTAAAGGAAGTGAAAAATCTCTGGACATCACTATTCATTACATTCCATTAAGTAAAGGCTATTAATAGTATCTCATTAAACCCTTTTCGTGAGCAAAGACCAGGTGTTCCTTTGAAAACGGAGGCATCAGTAATTAAAATGGGTGGAAGAGCGAGTGATAGGATCACATAGAATAGCCTTCTAATGAATAATGCTCAGACAGAGGATTGTAAAGCCACGACCCCACTCACATCCTGCCTTTGTGCCATTTAGATGAGACACAAATTAATATCATTGAATTTGAGCGATCAATTTGCTTTGCAGAGACAATTCAGTTGCATCAGGAACTGCAGCCAACACAGAGCAAGTCGTGACTGTTAAAAAGAGTAACAACACGAGGCCCACGCAGCAGACCACACACCACTGCAGGACTATAATATATTTGGATTGGGATTGCCTTCCAAGTGTGTCGTAACTGCGAATCGTTCCTTACAGGAGAGGCTCTATCGATCCGTGCGCCGAAAGGGAGTTGCCTTTGCAGCATACTGATAGCTGATAGTCACAAGGCCAGCCGAGAAGTTAGCAGTTGAAATCACTGCGTCACGAGCGGGCAGAGATAAGAAGGAGTGAACAGGTTCAGTTCAGGTTAATGGCGACGTGTAAAATCAGACAGTCGTGGTTTATCAACAAAAAAGGGCAAAGTGTCAAAATTGATCCAAGTTCACAATCGATAAACAGAACAACGGCCCCTGCTAACACGACACACTCAGCTTAACCGCAGTGACACACACACACACACACACACACACACACACAGGTCTTCACCAAGCATCTGACATAAACACACACACACACACACATTCAGTACAGCGTGGGCTAACAGACAGAGGGGCGGGTACGAGGCCTACCTGTGACCTGCAGCTTCTCCCCGCTGACCTCACACTTCAGGTAGAGACGTCCCCTCCTCTCAGTGTAATCGGTTCCACACAGGCTGGGCACATTCATAACACACTGATTATGGACGTTCATGTCGCAGGCTGCAGGGACAAAGAGAGAGAGGAGATCAAAGACATCAGGACAATTTACATATATATACTGTGGATAAAGATTAGCTTTACGCTAATCAACGCTGTTGATAAATCAAAATACTATCAATATCACAATATGGCCAAGTGTAATATCCAATTCAAAGAGGCTGCAATTTTTTTATGAAATATAAAATGTTTGACAAAACAGGAGTACAATGAATTACTGTAGGGCTGCAGAGACAGATCTTGTTCTCTAGATGTAAGAAACATGTTAGTTTGGTACAAAACACATCAAATGTCACAACATCAGGATTTTAATTTTTAGTTTTTTTCAGAGAAAATGAAACTCATGATGCAACAATTATCATTCCCACTAATCCTGCATCATATTGCAGTTCCAATATCTGTCAAAATAATTGCAAATGTTTTCTTTCTTTCTTTCTTTTTTTTTTTTTTACACCATATCATGCAGCCCTGATAGATCCAAATCAAACCAAACTGAATTGTTCGGTGCTTTCATAGAACACACTGTTGTCATGTTCCTGCTAACTAGGCCTGCATGAAAAAACTGACATTGTGATATTTTGGGGTTTTTGCAATATATACCTGTATCGCAAGAAAAAATAAATGAAAATACAGGAATAACTTGAGTAACTCTATTTGGAAACAACTCATCATTCTAGAATGACGGGTCTGAGAGTGCATTTTATCAAACAACTAAAGCACGCCCTGCTGACTGAGGTTTGATGTGCATGCAGAACCTGCATGTCACGCACAAGCAACAAACTCCCACGTGTCCAAGAACCCTTAAATTGGACTGTATTATGTAATATCAATCAATCAATCAATCAATCAGACTTTATTTATATAGCACTTTTCATACAAATAAAAATGCAGCACAAAGTGCTTTACAATATTGCACATATGTCTCTTGTACCATAGATTAGTCCTGATGAGAGTCAAAATGAGAACCATGCAGGTCTTCTTTTTGTGTCAAGCAGAAGTTTTAGCCAGATGTGTCTGAGTTAATTTGACATTGCACGTCCTGCCATGTGACTACTACACATGTGGTCATTAAGGTGTTGATGTTGAAACAATATGTGGTGCAGCTTTAATGATAACGATGTTGGTTATATAGGTTTTCAAGTATCTATGTATTTTCTAACATATATTTTAAAATTATAGATCATACAGAAGCTATAACCTATAGCAATGACAATAAGTCATAATGTGAATAAAATATTTATAAAACCAATGCATTCAGCCTCGTATGGCTTAAATTTCAGATACAGTAAGCTGCCAGATTTACTTTATCTATATAGGGACATATTTCAATTTCGTTCCATGAATCATACATGTTTGGCACATTATTAAAGGATTGTTTTTTCTGAAAGCTGTGTGAAAGAGATAACAAGGTTATGACCCAGATTCAGCACTGTGATGTGATGCATTCTCAGCCTGTGTGTCAGCCAGCTGAACCAGAATTTCATGGATTGGGAACAGTTACAGACAGTTACATCATTATGCCACCAGGTCAGTAGGTGAGAAGTAATTTTATAAATCACTATTTTGTTTCGCCTTCCTGTAACTGTCCTCTCCAGTGCTTAAATATACTAAAGTGTGAGCTTATTGTGGTGTGATTAGAGCTGGACTTGATCTGCCAAAATAATCCATGTCTCTATTTATGTACACCCCGGAGCGATCATTACACATAACTGGGGGTCCGTAGCAGGTGGAGGATAGTGTATTTATGAGGTCATTAAGGCATTGAGGCTAATCCACTAACACAAGATTAAAAGGAAGGAGAGCGAGGGAGGGATATTAATAAAGACGTGGTATAGCTTTCATAGCAGGCCTATTCAGGGTGCACCGAACATAGCTGCACACTGAAAATAGACAATGTGAGATTTTAATGAGTGAAAGTCAAGGGGGAGGAGAATTTCAGAGGCCTCTGATCCTCAGTGAAGAGGAACAATGGGCTGTTTTTGATAGAGTGGCTCTAAAGCAGAACATAATGTGTGTGGAGCCACTCACAGCAAACCATTATTTTCTTATGTATGCCACACTCATTGACCTGTATAGCAGAACAGTGTGGGATTAGTTCTCCTCCATTACTGTTTGAGCTTCTACCTTCACCTTGACATGCAGAATTTAGAATATAAATGGTGACTTATTCTACTCAGGAAGTACTCATTGTCAATATTACTGTACAGACGTCATGATAAAATGTTCCTATTTAAAACCCCT
The DNA here is from genome assembly GCA_039737535.1 of Lagodon rhomboides. NCBI lineage: Eukaryota > Metazoa > Chordata > Actinopteri > Spariformes > Sparidae > Lagodon > Lagodon rhomboides. The sequence goes on from CM077786.1 coordinate 15,787,739, forward strand.
AACGACTGAGGGAGAAGTTGCAGGAATTGAACTCACAGTCACACTTCATGCCCTGGTGGATGAGGCCATACAGCAGAGAGCCACAGTGGTCACAGAAGGTGGGGCTCCCATAGGTGTGGATCTTAAACTTGTGCTTCGTTCTGGGGTCCTGGAAGAACAGAAAGAGAAAAAAGAGCCTTAAAGAAGTCCAAAATAATGAAATGACTGAAAAGGCAAACCAGTTATAACTTAGTTAAAGCTTCAAGAACACATGCTCTTGTGTGTTATTTACAAACTGGACGCTAGAAGGCAAAGGTTACAACTTCTTATTTAAAAAAGACATGAAATTTCACATCAGAACAAGCAGAACACCCAAAAAGCATAAAGGGAAATCTTGCTAAAGAAGTCTACTAAGGACAAACTAAAACAATTAGGAAAAAGTTAGATGGGTATTGACTGTGGGATTTGAGGCCATTTGTGGCCCGCTGCACGACTCACCTTAGCGTCGGACCGAATTTCAGCTTTGTCAGACATTGTTTGCCGTGCAGTGTGTAGATAAAGTCAGACTCTCCCGCAATCAAAGCAGAGCCATGAGTTGATTTCCTAAGGTCAGTGCATTTATCAATCACTGCGACTGCTGCAAACAGAGCATCACAGCGACACGTCGCACCATGCGGACTGAAAATGAAGGAGGCTCAACTAACCTGACCTATCCATCCTATAACGACAGATGTGAGCAACATTAAATTGGTGGGAAGTAGGTGGTGATCTTCAGCTGCCTGGAAATATTTTTTTCTGCTAGCTAGCTTGTTAGTTTGTTGGTGCTGATGACTTTGTGTGAGACTGACTCATTTGTGTGAGGTAATATGAGCTTTGCAAAAGAGAGAAGTGAAACACAAAATAATACAGAACGCAACATTACAGATTACAGAAATGACGACAGGCTGTTTTATTTTCTATTCTACACATACGTACAGTGTGAGGGTTGTAGCTTGACAGCTGGTGTGAGCACATAAATCACAAGCTTTGGCTTTACATTACAGACAATTTACTTATATAGAATGAGCTGGAATTAAAAAACAACAGTTGGAAATATTGTACACTGATAGAGTTTTTGTTAATTTCGTCCTTTCACAGATGGCAGAGAAGGTAAAATACATAGAACAATGTAAATCAGATCAACTTGGGTCAATCCCTGGACATACCATGGTGTGTATAGGTCGGAAACAAAATCATTTTGTCATTCAAAAAAACAATTACTTGTTTTTTTCTGAGTGTTAAAATACTTCATGTTAGAAGTGGATTTGCCATATCGCCAAAATCTCAAAATGTCTCTGCTGAAAAACTGCTTCAGCCAACTACAGCTCTATCCTCTGACACTCCATTGAAAGAGTAATAGAAAAAAAAATCAACCTATTTCATCGCAGGGCGCCATTGTGTGTCAGACAATTCATCGCTGATTGCCAACCTGACTGCAATCACCACATATTTTCTGCTCTTACAGAACTCCAAGTGGCAGCCAATCAATCCGTGGCAGCCTTTTATTAAACCGTCATTGCTGGGATGTCTTTCCATCTTCCTTGACCACGTGAGGGAACGAGAATTGAGTTGTTTGTTCTCATAAAATTAAATCCAAGAGCACCAAGGCAGCAAATACAGTTCACTTCCCAACTGGAGCTACCGTACTCACGTAAGTGCCCTCAGTACAGTTTAGTACGTCAAGACCTTCTCCATGTTATTATCAAATACACTGAAAAAGAAGCTGCTTCTTGGTTTTCATTCCTACATAAGGGTCATAAACTGCCATATATGAGAATGTGTGCATTGTGCGATTAATGTTGTCCTTTTGGCCATTCAGTAAATGATTTGCGTACATGTGTGTAAACAGTCATCAAAGCCATCTGAGCTTTTCATTCATCATTGGCCTCCATATTATCGCAGTTCATTGCTGCAGGCTCTCCACATAAATATCATATTAGTCAAAGTGTGAAAAAACATTAGGGTTTATTGCAGAGCAAAACACTGTAAATGAGTGTGTGTTAAAGGAGCTGCAAGAGGCTGAATCATGTCTCTGTAAAGATAATTCACTTCTTGTCGGCTTCTATGTTTGCCTAATTTCCTCCGTGCAAGTCCAATACTCCACCTCTTTTTTTTATTGGTCATATCCTGCAGCGACATACTTTTATGTTGTAGCTTCTCATCAGTGAGTTTATGGTCTTGACTATGAGCATATTTGTGTACATAAGTATGTCTTGCTGATGCGATCTGTGTGTCTTATCAAGAGGATGTCCTGATAGAGGAGATTCATTTGGTGGTCGGATCTTGCAGGTCGAACTATTGACGAGGACAGCTTATATTTTATCACCCGTCCCTCCAGAGTGTTAATATTGCTTTAATGGTGCTCGAGGGAGAATTTTATGGGATGTAAAACAGGCTGGAACCTCTTTTCTTCCCAGCTGTGTCTGTCTAAAAGAGTTACTCACACAGTGGATTCACACTGGGACCGAAATCACAGTCAAGCTGCATGATTACATTATCCCTTGACCATGTTAAATTAATCCTATTATATAGTTAATCAAGAGCACCGATTCAAAGTATATACGTTTTAATATAAAGTGTCTTTTAATATATGATTTCCTTCAACATCATATCTTCAAAGATACATTTAGGTACCATTATCCAAACTCTTACATAATATACTTTGAATAAAGGAGTATTAATAATGCAGACTGTTACCTTGATTACCACATATGTATCGATATTATCTATTACATTATACTGTATAAGAGCAAGTGTATATATACAGTATGCTCTTAATACAACATAATCAAAATGAATACAATTGTTAAAAACTGACACTGGTCTGATCTGATATCACCATGTTGGTGCAGTTTCCTAGAACATCATTGTGATGTTGTTCCAGGACCATCATTCTAGTTACAAGAGAGAGTCAAAGTCCAGACTTTGAGCTTCATGGGTTCAGTACAGGACTCTCATCCAGGAAATAGAGATTTGTATCCTGATTAAATATATTGTTATACTGTTCACTTATTACTTTCCTTTTCTTTCCAGTTTTCTGTCACTGTTTGGTTAAGTTTAGTCAACATAAAGACTTTAACTTTAGAAAAGATGGTTTCAGTTAAAACAAACTTTTTCACAGTGTCTATTACAAAAAAAATCTAAACTGCTCAGTTGCAATGATGGTCCTGAAGCCACTTTAATGATGATGCTGTAGGGACAACTCCAACACAGCCATATTACATTGTGCATACTGACACTGTTATGTGGACTAAACTAAGAAAGCACTAGTACAACCCAGCCTGTGTGCTTTGTTTGTATTTGTAATTCCTGAACACAAGCGCTGCGGGGGCAGCTCCCTGTTCAAGTTTTTTTTTACCATGTGCCCATTACCACTCACTGGGACAGCATTCATTCTACTTTTGGATCATTTGGATACTCAAATAAGGGAGCATTTAGCATGAAGAGTCACATTTACATGAAGTCAAAACAAGCAGAGATGGAGGACGATAAAGCAAAAACAGATCAAATATTCTATCAGCTGACAGAAAATTCTTCAGTGGTAGAGATAAATGGACCCCTTGAGGGGTGTTTCAGTGGATTGAGAAGAAGCAGTAGTGTGACTTTAACTAAGGATAATACATCATGGCACTAGAGCAATTTACCTGATCAGCATTTTGAGCAGACGATTCAATTCTGATCCAAAATGTCAATGTATATTATTCAAGAGCCATTTCACTCGGCACTCTGCCTGAATCTGCAGAACATTTACAGTTCAAAAACTATGCTATCAAACTAAGCAAACGGCACTGGGTGCAGACTCTACCTTAAGTACATATCTGTGGGCGTAAAGTAAAGTTTTCAGACGTGATCTGGTGAACAAGCAGAACCAGTCATATCTCTGTTTTGTGCTTCTGTACACTGAACAAATGAATACTGACAGCAAACACTAAACTAAAATGTAGACATAAAATGAACACAGACAAGTCATCATGTCTCAAGTCAAGTCAAAACCCATATGGCCATTGTTATGATAACTGGGTACCATTTGAAGGTAAGTGGTATAAGTACAGATCAGTTAGAACGCCAAAGGCACTGATGTTATACAGTGTAGGGTCCTTGTCACATTCATGCATTCATTCATGCATTCATTCATTCATCCATTCATTTCCTGCACTCGGCCTGCAGCTTTATGAGGCACTCTTTGCCGGAATGAGAACTGGAGGACTGCCACTTTTCCAAGCGCCCCTTCAAAGTGCTTTCCTGCTCATTCTCAGATCGTGCTGCACTGTAAATCTCTTTCAGAGTCGGAATCTGTTTAAGTGGATTTGACTTGAGAACATTATCCAGGCTAGTCCGGTTCTTTCTTTTTTTCCTTCTTCTACTGTATCTATTTGAGGGAACACCTGTATTTGTATTCTCTGTGAAGAGATCAGCTTCATTCTGCCAGGAAAGAGAAAGACATATTCTGATTGTAGAAAGAAGCAGCTGTAGTGCTAAAGATATCTCTCCTATTTTCAACTGTTTGATGAGGAATACGGTGTCAAATGAGGAATGAATAAAAAGAGCTTGACCCAGGAGAAATAAATCACCTGTTTGGGGAGCAGCATGTCATCTATCTCAGTGAGAGCTGACACAGTATCACATGGTGAGGAGCCACAGTAATCAATGCTGCTGTTTCACTGCCATTTCACTCAGTTTGACACTGGCCTCTGCACTAACATGACAGAGACTCATTCAAGATCCTCAGATCATGTTCTCAATCTGCCATTTGTCAGTCTGCAGAGGCTTTACACCTTTAAAGGACAAGAGAAATGCCATGACCTGTACAACCATCGACAGGATCTGAACACAGAGCTGTTGTGATTACATTTCAGCTGCCTTACACAAAACTAAATACATAATATTAATACAAAGTAATACATTCTGATTTATATTAAAGTCAAATATTAAAAGGACCAGTAGTGTCCCTGTAGCTACAAATGAGCATGGGCTAGAAAATACTCGAATGCAGAAAATGAACTATCATTGAATCATCACAATTCATCAACAACCCACGCCTTAATTATTGATTATGGTCATTTAGTCTTTTTTATGTGACTAAATGACCATAATCAATATTTAAGGCGTGGGTTGTTGATGAATTGTGATGAATCATGCATTTTTTCTTATGATAATCTATTCATATTATCATAAGAATAGATGGCTTTGAAAACCTACAAAATTTAAGGTAAACTGTCAAAATTAAAAGACAAACCTTGCAAAGAAATCATAAAATGTCTTTATAGCTCAATACAACTACATTACAACAGGGAGACTTAAAGAAACGTGCTGTTTTTAATCATAATTCTTTAACAAACTCAGCGGACACTCTCTGCTCCCCTTTTTTGGATGAGTGATTCCTGAGAATCTCACAACAACGCGTTCAGCATATTTCTGACTGCCAAACCAAAGTCTTCTGACATGAGCTGTTTGAGACTGATGGTCAGCCTATCAGACATGTCCATCATCTTGAGTGACTTCAAACTCCCCCATCACAAATGACAGTGTAAACACACTGTGGATGCAGAAGTAACACCTCACAGCTCAGGCAATCTGCGGCAAGATGAACCGTATCCAAAATAATCAGGTGTGGAATATCAGAGCTGACTTGAATTCATTATATTGGGGTGATAAACAAATCATTTATGGAGGATGCAGCTTTGACAACAAGTCTGAAAAACTCCCCTGCCGGTAGCAACGAGGTAACCCCTGTGCAGAATAAATGCCTGAATCATACTGCTTATACAGTGCATATTGTCTCATTAGCAGCCCTGACCACGCTGTGCACAGGCCAGCAGTCAGTGTGTTAGCTGAGGAACGACGAGAGAAAGGGAGGCAGACAGACAGTAGGGAGAGGGAGAGAGAGGCTGAGCCAGCTGCACTTACTCATGTCCACCCACACACAGCTGATCCTGAAGGATTATCCTCTTGTTTGCCCCCCTCCTTTGCTTTGTTCCCTCCGTCTACTTCATGAATGAGTGACGGTGACTAAGAGCCACATTCAGTTGCAGATGGATTGTGTATTTTTTTTTTACCTGTCACATCAGCTTTGGACGGGTGGAACATGGCTTAAATGTCCCCAAATAAATGGCAAATCCTCTCAACAAAAAGAATGATAACAGGCCAACCAGGGTGACAGTGGTGAATCAGCGGAAAACGTCCAGTTCCTTGACCTATGAGAGACGCTCGGCAGGTGTGTGTCCGCCAGAATCTAAGAAGTGGTCAGCCACTGCTACAGACCATGAAAACTGACACTAGGCCACTTGAATTGACTGAATGTTAATATGTCTGTGAGTAATCCACATAATATCTGCAAACTATGGGCATGGGACAAGATTTTGGTATTGCAAGTGTTACCACCTGTAGTCCTTAACTAATCACTTTGTGCAGGTGAACAAGATGATGTAGAGAGTGAAAGAGGTGGATCCCATTGGCCCAGATGCAATATCAGAAATGTGGATCTAACACACTTTGCCATGTACACTTGACAAAAATATAAATTCAATGTTGAATTGAATATCCTGTGTTTTGTTTTTTAGCTATGCTACAGTCATTGCTGTTAGCATGGCAAAAAAAAAACTCAATATACATCGATGATAATGTAATGATATTCAATTCAAAGTAAATCCTAAGAGACTAAACTGACTGCTCTGACTGATTAGCAAGGTGGCAGTTAAAGATTCACCAGGGCAAGCTGTAATGTGCTGAAAATGAAACCTGTAAATGAGTGTACCCGACTCCATGTCACTGAGCACACTGGTTGTCCATTTACATCTTCTCTGCGAGCTGTGGGATGGAAGGGTTTACCCCTGTGGCTTTCTATCCCCTATTGCAGCCTAATTGGGTCTTAATGGGAAATTCAAGACAGACTGGGTGGCGCTGCCTTACCAGAACAGCAGGGGAAGCAGAGTGTTGTGCCAAAAGCAATGATGAACTCGATCAGTAGGCTCAAAACAAGAAGGCCACGGTGATAAACAAAAGCTGGGGGGTGTTACATGTTGACTGGATGATGCCGCAAGGAGGCTGCCTTTTGGGGACTGATAATATGAGAGCCAATGGGGTGGCCCAGATGTCAAATGAACTGGCAGGGAGCATCATGTTCTTGCATCATGTTTAGAGTTTACTCATGACCGGTGTGTACTGTATGTTGCCAGTCCGTGACACCAAATCCGGTGGACAATTAAAGGCTGTGCCTGCACGGTTTGTGCCGGCATGAGTGCATCAGTATACAGAGTACCCAGCTGCTACAGAAAGGGACTGAGCTTCTAGGAAACTTTCAGACATTATGCAGTTAAAGAATAGACGTTAAGCCACCTGGAATAAATAGCTCTTCATGAAGCTTAACAACAGAAAAAAAAGAAATATATTTTCATTGAATCCTATTTAGCATGAGCACGACAACAGAGAATAAACATAGGACCCTTTGATAAATGGAAATAAACAATCATCACTACTGCTGCTTCCTTAAGAATACGAGGCCTGGGTGTCGATTACAACACCAGTACAAATACCGGTACCAGTGCCCTTAAAGTGAAACAGATACCAATAAAGTACTTTATTTGACACCCATGATGCAAATGGAAGCATTCATTTGCGTAAAATTCCACCACCACTCCTTGCTGAACTGCCAGATCAATCATACAATACACCACGTTCAATGTAACCTCACCACAGACTGTGATGGGTTGTATCTAGTGGGCCAATCCCGCTTCAGATTAAATAGAAGAACGTTTGTGCGAGCAAGTGGTCTTTCTTCTTTCAGATTCGGATTCACTTCATTGTGGTTTCCCAGAGTATTAACATACACAATATAGAATGGAATACCGTTTCCGCCACCTCCAATGTGTGTCAGCGTTTTTAACTGCAATAAATATCCGTATAAAAAGTTAAAAACAAGCTAAATCTTGTTACAAAAAAGCTTGAATGCAGGTATCAGTTTGTAAAGTGTCATGAGATAACTTTTGTTGATAGATAGATAAGATAGATATTCTTACTATACGTTTGACAGAGATAGAGCCAACACAGACTTTCTATTGAAAAACAGATGCTCAACTAATCAATGATGAATGCTTATGGGGAGATGCACTCCAAACTGTGTGGGAATTCTAATTCCTGTTTTATTTTTCAATAACATCAGAGTTGATTTTCTCTGAACTAATCCCTACATTTTGTTTTAGCATTCGCCTTGCAGTCAATCCCGGGCAGATTTACATGTGAAGCCACAGATCAAAAACAGACACAGGGCAGAAGGCTGATCAAAAGACTGAAGGCAACCAGGAGATACTGATGAAAACAGAAGCGCAGGGGGCCAGGCACAGTGATGTTGGCTAATTAGCCAGGCTCTCCAATCCACTTTAATTAGCAAACAGGACGCCAACCAGCCCCTGCTAATGAACGGCTTGGCAGGTTGAAGCTGAGCAGGGCTTCCCAGCAGAAGAGGCAACAGGGAGGCCAGAGGTGGATGATGTTTAAGACTAGGGTCACCCTCCGTCCTGCATACAGACTGTTTAAGCCACAATGAGATAATAATGAAAATCTTACCTCATTTATTAACAGAATATGTATATGTTTTACTTAAAAATCCTATTAGTTTTGCACTGTGTTGGACAAGTCATGAAAAATGCTGTGAATAATAATAACTCAACAGGATTGCATTTTAAACACTGAAATAGAAATGTGACTTCATATATTACAACTGTATCTTTACTGTTTACCCAAAGCAAACTTTTATATATTTTAACTTATTTATGAAGAGAGCATCCAAATATTCAAAGCACTCAGTGAATTTGTTTATTACTTTAAATATTACAATTAAAATGAAATTACTAAAACAATCATCATGACATAAATACCACTCAGATGGCAGAAGCAGACAGATGGCTTGATGCTGCAGCTACATTTAACTCAATTTCACTTTAGAGAAGAAAAATCCTCTAAGCCCGACTAAGTTAATGCTGTGTGTTGCATCTGCTCTGCCTGTGGAGAGACTAGCGTGGGCTAAATTCAGTGATTTGTATTATGCATTTATACGTATGAAATACATGCAATTAGAGCAGCAGTCTGGACAGTTTTAGACAATTACAAGAACAAGATGAATGTGCAGATTCTCATTAATATTAAAATAGGTCACTACGCGAAACACAAATACATGGATTCAGTTATTTTTGGAGTGATTTCAACAACAGTTACCATGTGCCTGCAAACAGCACATGGATTAGTATAGTGTAACACGGTTAACATGGTTAACAGGTATAACTGGTGGGAAAATGCCCATGCCATATGGGCTGTGAAGCTCCCACACACTGGTGCTGTATTTCACATATAGGACAAAACAAGATCAAACGTGCACACAAAATGAAAATGATTACTGAATTTGCATAGAGGAGATTTGGACACTTACTGAATACTACAAACTCCCACCGGATGATTGAATATGTTAAAATATTCTCAATCTGTTTTCAGCTGGTGAGTGTTTCACGTTGGATAACCAGCAGCAGATTCTCTTGATGTGTGGTACATGCTGGATTCCAGACAGACAGAGCGTGTTTTGGAGGTGCAGCCACAGAGGAAGACATGTGACTCTCCACTGAAATGACCCCCTGATCAGAGCAACTGAGGCTTTGACCACAGAGCTGCAGAGGGTGAAGTACAGGTCTAAGTGGTCAGCTCTTCACATCATATCATTACAATAACCCGAACTCTATCTAATCTCAGAATGCAGAGTTAATGTCAGGGCCATGATAATAGGTTTGCATGCTTTAATACTCAAAAATCACATTAGTTTTCTCATACTGTCTGTACTGTGCTGCAGCTCTGTATTCATATACATATAATGTGTCTGAAACAATCTGTTTTAGCTCCTGTCTCTTTAAGGCCTCCCCTTCCAAATACCCAGTCTGCTCTGATTGGTCAGCTCTCACACATGTCTCCTTTGATATCCCTGAACTTATTCTGGAAGCGTTTGTTTCTTATTTAAACTGCAGTTGTGATAACATACGCTGCTTCCTTCGATATTGGTTAAGTTTTTACAAATGGTTGTCTGTTCACTAGTGGAAACAAAGTTCTTTCAATGAGGGCAACTTTGTGTTAGTTTCAGCTCTGGAAAGACTTTGCATGGAGCCGTTATGAATATGATCATGTAACGCTCCGTGAAATTATTTTTCTTTTCATCCTGCTGCCCAGCTGTCTCTGCTTTAGTTTTCCTGTCTAAAGTCTTTGTCATGCACTTGAGTGCTAGACACCTGAAAATTAGAAACCTGGTCATGCATATACATGGCCAAGAAATCATCTTTCTCAAGGCATGGAAAATCTATCTGGGGAGATCAGGTTTTTTCTAATCCCTCATCCAGATTTCAGAAACAGGGTCTCATTGTATTATGTTTGAGAAATCGTAGCTGACTGTGATGTGGGTACTTCAGAGTATACACACAGATATCCCTTTTCCATGCACTTGTGCTGCAGGCCTGACTTGATTTGGTTTCGATTCAGGGGTCAGGTGGTTGTTGGTAGCCAGTTATTTATTATCATGGATTTTCAGGCTGTTGTTAATGATTTTGCTTGGCATGTAAAAAATGTAAACAGGATGACTAATGGATCTCAAAGAGGCAGCGTAAGCTGCCATTCATTCATGTGGTTTGACTCGCCTCGGCCAATAGAAGAGCACTGAGTGGAAGACTGACAGCTTCCCACTCTTTGAAGTGACTAATTATTATTCTAAATTCACCTGTGAACTAACAAGACAAAATCTGCAGCCTTCTCTGAAGGGTTAACAAATTTCAATTCCCTCAAACTCAGTGAGTGGAATAGCAGCTTTGCAGCTTTTCAGAATCAAACCAACACTGATTGTTCTATTTCTTGATTTTATTGCACGGGAGAATATGAAACAACTTCAGTGCAGCAATCATCAAAGAGGCTGGGTGGCTAATACAGTCCACCTGCCTCCCACAGAGTCTAAAGAGATCCACCTGGTGTGACATTTGCAGCCAGATAGAGAGTGTGTGTGTGTGTGTGTGTGTGTGTGTGTGTGTGTGTGTGTGTGTGTGTGTGTGTGTGTGTGTGTGTGTGTGTGTGTGTGTGTGTGTGTGTGTGAAATCAGATGCACTGATCGACACTTCATCTGTCATATCCTTCATTCACTTATCTGTTTGACCCATCTGTTCCCTGCAGGACTGAGAAAAAGGATGTTACGCTGACGTTTGAAGGTCAACGATTTCCTTATTATCAGGCGTCGGACCAGTTGTCTCTTTCCCTTCTTGTATTCGCTCCCTCATCCTTCTTTTACCCATCATCCCTCACTGGGAGGTGACATTTGGAAAGTAGTCGACAGGAGGCTGCACCCTGTACCGGTTTTTGAGTCACCCTATGTTTTGTGATTAACCTGTGTGTGTGTGTGTGTGTGTGTGTGTGTGTGTGTGTGTGTGTGTGTGTGTGTGTGTGTGTACTATGCACTGCTATACACACAGACACCAGGATGGTTTTCTTTTAGTCTGAAACACTGTTTTGGAAAGACGGGGGAATGTTTGACAATCTCCTAAATCAATAGGTGCAGGTTCTAACCAAGCGAGAGCTGTATGTTCATTGTAAGGGATAATTGGCATTTAGAAGTGGGTCACATGCTTCCTGATAAAGACTATTACTCTATGCTTGGGGAAACAAGAAGGTTAAGTTTTAAAAGTAATGATTACTCTAATACTGCATGTAGTCTACAACTAAATGCTTGTTAATAATGCTAAAAAAAGAAATAAATAAATACATTTTTGACAATCATTTAAAGGCTTTTTAAAATTTAATTAACAGTAGCGTCACCTGTGTGTGAGTTTGCATTATTACCTCATTAATATTGTAAATATTAAAATTCTGACTTTGAATTTCTTCTCCTTAACTACATATTGCCCTTTTAAATATTTATGCGCAACTAATCATTTTGAAAGAGTCCTCGTCAAAGCCCCTTCACGCGGCACTAATGACACCCTGACAATGTGTTGAACCCAGCAAAGCCGTCTGTGTCACTGTGTGTCACCTACATTTGTCACTGTTACACTGCAGCCCTTCAACTTTTAATTATACTCTACATCATACATAATCACCTTTCCCTCCTCCCGCAAAACCCTAATGTATTAGAAAATCTGTGTCACTCACACATTGCAGTCACTCAAAATGCTTAAAGGACTGGGGTATCTAAAATAAGGCTGGAATGACTCAATCAGCAGCAGCTATCCATCACTTTATCCCCCCTCCCAAACGCACAGACAGGCACAAACACACACTTTGCTGCTGGCTATTTTCGCGTAAATATCCCTGGCCTGCAGCTGTAGCAGTGAAAGATGTGGTTACTAAGGTGAGGAGAAGCTTTGAGGAGAACAAAATGGAACTATCATTTATCCAGACATGAGGTGTTAGGCTAGGCAGGGTTACTATTTTTAGCATATAAATCACCACCCTGATTCCTCTTGGCCTTTCACTAAGCTGCTGAGTGCTGGGAGGGAGGGCAGGTTGCCACCACAGCTCACAGGGGGTTTTCCTTGCCGTGTGGTATCTGTTAACACATCTGTCCGCTAGCAGCACAGGAGATAATCGCTGACACTTTCAACAGTTGTCAGGAACCAAGCTGCCATTTTGACTGACTCTGTATAAATGAATGCCATCTATCACAGCGGTGTTAAAGTGGTAGCATGGCCTTTGGGTGTTCTTGTTCCTGCGATTTCTATGGACAAGATTTATAATAATAATAATAATAAAGTCAGTCGAGCGACTCCTCACTGGTTCAGGAGCTTCTTTATTAAACATTCAGCATGAGAAAGACAAAGCCTCACAAAAAGTGTTGTGTCGTTACATTTTTAGGACCCATTGTGCAGAATTTTTGATTTGTTTCTGTCTTTGATTGAAGTTCTAGAGGATTTTTTTGTTCTCCGGGAAGTCCTCTGTTCATTCATCCCTCAAAGATTTTTTTTTTTAGGCTCACACAAGAGGCAGTAAAGCTTAACAATAATGCGAAGCTCTGACAGTTGTTGAATGTTGTTGCTGTTTCATTGGAATGGTTTATATAAACTGACAATTTAGAGAAACAACACATCATGAGACAAACTGAACTAAGTTTGCAACTCCTTGACCTTAGAACCTTTTGAAAAAACTCTCGTGCTTGCCTTTTCACAGCTGGATCGGACTGAGCTCTCAGCTAATACAGGAACCGCACACTTAGACTCAGCAGAGATGTATTCATTAGCATGGCCAGGCGCATAAGCTGTTGAGTGACATCCAGAAGGTCAAGAGAGCACAAGAGGGTCTGTCACAGCTGTCACACCGGCTTGAAGATGACTGCAGTGTTTACTCTCCCCCATACCAACCTTTTCTCCAGCACGGAAACAGGTAGAGAAAAAAAAAAGCTAAACGAAAATCTGAAAAAAAAAAGAAAAAAGGCAGACCTGCTGGTTCATTTGGTCATGTTGCAAATGCCAAAAGCCAGAATAAATTGGCTTATCAGACACAGGCCATCTGTCAGGTGCTTAATAATTAAAAGAACTTCACAAGATGTGTTTCAAAAAGTTATCTAATAGCCAAAGTCTTGGCAGAGTCTTTCTTCACCGTAATGAGCCAGCTGACAGGGGCAGTGGCTCGGCTGTTCAACTCTGCTCTCTGTGATCTGAGCTCTCTGGTATGGATTGTAGAAAACTGAATAAAACTTGGCTTTTGTTGGCGCAATCTAGTGTCTTTAGTGTCTGCAGCTGTGTTTGTGTTTGTGTATTTTCTGCATTTGGGGATTTCATTATGGACAGGAGGAATAGAGACTTTGGCTTCTTAAGCCTTTCTATTTAGCACAGCAAAGTATGAACATGCTCAGGAATTCAGATAATATACAGCAGTGCCAAATGTAAAAGGTGGTTTGTGTGAAAAGAGCTTCAAAAGTGGAGAGGGAGGAAGAAGTAAAGATCACATGTATGTTTAATATAGATCAGGATCAGGTGCTAAAAGTCAGTAGACGCTAACCTTATCTGACAAACAGAAAATGTGAAGAACAAACAGCCTTTAAACAGAGGACAGAATCAGGTCTGACTGGAGGAAAATACATTTGTTTCAGGAAACATCTACTATTTTACTAGTTTTAAACAGCGGCTCATGATCAGAAATTGTACATTATACATCATACACATCTTTTTCTGGTTATCTTTGTATTTTATGACTCTTATTGTTTCTCATATTTGTATTTTTATACTGTGTGTTTCACTGTGAAATGACTATAACAGTGAAAAGCACTGGAAGCATCTCATTGTGCAGGAAAATGTATTTATTGTAACTGTGCACAAGATAGGCATTGGACAATATGAACATTTCACGTTATGATTATCCCATACGAAATGATTGTGAATCACTAAATTATTCCAATAATAATCAAAATACTCTTTAAGCTTCTTTTAAAAAGGAAAAATTGCAGTGAAACATACTGGAATTCATTTAACCTTACATTTTGTTTGGAAACAAATACTTTACTGCACCAGTGATAGGAGACAAAGGTCTTCCTGCACAAATAAAGGATAAATAAATTATGGTGACCTCATCTCCATGTTGTTTTTAGTTTGGAAACGATAACATTTTCAAACATCTGATTTAATCCGACAAAGAAATTTCACCATAATCAACTTATTGTGTTTTATTGTGATCTGCAATAAAAGCTTTTATTGACCCATTCCTCTCATAATTGACAATAAAAGCTTTGACTTCCGACCATTCAAGTACATGTTTTAGATGCTGTGATGCCGAAAACTGACATTTAATTTCTCACTAACAGTTTTTTTTTAAAGATATAATGGCATCAGGAACTAATAAATAACTAACAAATAACAGTCGGATTGGGTTTCAGTATTCTTTCAAATCCTGCTGTACACAAGTGGAGACAAGGCATGAATCCAAGCTCAGATCTAATAAACTCGATTAGGTACATTCTGTTAAAACAGAACTAATACAGTAATCCGTTGGATCACAAATAAACGTTGATAATTTACTTAATTCACAGTGGTTTAGATACTGAAGTATGGGATTGAATTACCTCAAATATTTTTAGCACAAGGCTGCTTCTATAAATGGCAGCAACTATCCAGCTTCTGCACAGCATACTGCCAAATGACAACTTTACAGTTTCTAACCAACTTCTGTTTGTAAGTGCTGTGTAAATATTTTGCACTTGCTTGTTGCAATGCAGGTAGACCTCTAGTTATTTACCTGTGCTGAATACCAAACACAAGTACAAAGAAGTCTCTTGGGATACAGAAGGAGAGGGAGGGAGGCAGGCTGACCTATCTGCAACTTGTTTCTTTCTATTTCTGGGGCTGAGCTTCAGACCTACGGCTGGTTCAGCTCCAGGCATGATTGTTACATGCAAGGTCGAGTTTGGACTTCAGAGCCTCTCGGGCTTCTATCTCAAGTGTTTCCGTGTGCACTGACATGCGGGACAGTTATAGCACATCTGCCTGACAGGATCTTAAAAATATATTCCTTTGTGGCACCAAAACACAAAAACGTAAACACAAATGGTTAAAAGGTTCATAACTGATATCACATGTCGTGGGGATGGATAGGTTTATCCAGCGTGCTGGCAGCCAGTGGCGAGGACAAACTCTCGTCCTGCAGGAACCCTGACATCAAGATGATTTAGGGTCAAGAGCAGTTCCACCGCTCCCATGCGCTGGTCATTTGTAATACTTTGCATGGTTGGAGCAAGACCGGCTACCAGATACTTGCTGTAAACAAACCTCAGTGGGATCGGTGGAATGTGTGTGTGTGTGTGTGTGTGTGTGTGTGTGTGTGTGTGTGTGTGTGTGTGTGTGTGTGTGTGTGTGTGTGTGTGTGTGTGTGTGTGTGTGTGTGTGTGTGTGTGTGTGTGTGAGGCAGGAACTGTGATAAACTGTGGTTGCCGTCATACAGAGCAAATACACTGTTTACCCTTAAGAAGAGCAGTGCTTCCTCACTGCTTGAGTACACAGTTATTAATCTGTGATGTGGAGATTTCTTGATGAAGTGTCATACTTAATTTGTCATGTCCAAGTTCCATGAACCTTCCTGACTACTTGAGCGTGGTTAAAGATTTCTTGACTAACAGTAAGACAATCCCCAGTGGCTGTGCAGTTGCTTTTTTAAGTTCTACATTACAATAACTGCAATGAAAGAGTTCCTTCAGGCAGGAAAACATCAGGGGGAGAACAGTGCTGCACTGTGCTGTGCTTTGTTGTTCAAACTGCAATAAAACTGTCAAACAGGGCATTGTGTGTCTCAGTCCCGGTCCCGTATCCTCTGAACCCACTGTGAAGAATTCAAACTTGTACTCAAATGGAAACAGATCCACTACCCCTTTTCAACCAAGGCAGTTCAGGCGCTGGTTCGTTTAACCCATGGGAGAATAAACAAAAGATTTTCAATATGGACGCCAAATCAAAGCAATGTCAACGTCAAAATCAACGCCAATGTAGGCATGGAAAGCCGGGAACACACTTGTAAAGAGTTGATGTTGTCCACCATAGTCGTTCCTAGTATTTTATTGGAGATGGAGACGTATACAGTGACTGAATGATGTGACTCTGTGTTGGCTCTAATGCCCGTGGAAAAGCAAACCGGTTCTGCAAAAGGTTTGCCGGTGAAACCAACTCCGAACCAGCACTAGCACCAGCCCAGAACCAGTACTTGGGTCATGTTGGTTGAAAGGTAAAAACTGTGGTTGCAACGCATTTTAAAGAGAAACTCTACTTGTGGCTTTTGGCTGATATCTCCTAAATGTCAGTGAGAACAGGCAGCTGTACAAAGATTCCCTAAGAGTCTGGCAGGGTTTGAAACAGGCAAATGACCCTGTTGCAGAGCCACCAGAGAGGGGTTCAGAAAAGGCTCTCACACACACAATGAACTCCACAGTCCATCCTTTTATTGAACACAAAAGTTTTACTCAGTGGAAAGGTCACAGTGGAAAGACAGTTTTGTTCAGTCCATATCTTCAAATCTTTACACTATTCATACATCAGACACAAGGATACCTTAGCCTCATACTTATCTGTAAAAAGGAAAATGAAGAATTTCAGATGAGATGACTAAACGGTTTTTAATATATTTTTTTAGTTTCTGAAGATGTCTTGTACTGCAGGCCTATACTTGCTACGGTATATTAAAGTCTGGCAAAGGCGACGGATCAGACATTATCTCTTTGATCGCCTGACTAGGCTTCCCGTTATGCTAGTAAACAGCCAAAGCCAGAGCCTCCAGATAAAGGTTATCTCTCTAAAGAGTGTGAAAATGTGAGGTGGTTGACGAGGCAGGTGGCGGCTCTGGTGATAACAAACTTGATTTCAAACGACGAACAGGATCTTGTTTGCATGCTTCGTGCCATGTACATTAGAGGCTTAGTGTAACATATGCTTTTTCATAAATCCATCCATGTAAGCCACGTACGGCTGTAAGTAGGAAACATTATGTACTTTATTTACAGTGTTTCAGTAATTTAGCAACTAAAAATAGATACATAGAGATAAATGAAGACAGTGTACATCATCTTAATGAGTTGCTTTCAGTAATTGCTATCTGTTTTAGTGTGTTTATCTGCATGTGTGTGTACATGTGCTGTGCAGGAAATAGAGTCTGTGATCAAATCGTTTATATGGAACTGCCTCGGTGATGAAACGGTCAAGCGGATGACAACACAGGAGCATTTCTCATTACAAGTTTAGTCCAGGCCACAAAGGTTTAACACTGCAACAATGGTAATTTAATGCTTTTTCTCCAATGGGAAACAATTCACCAGGAAATGATTCAGCAGCTCCCAGTACACCCACCCATCCTCTATCCTCTACCACATCCAACACACACACACACTTGGAAGCACTTACATCCTTCTGCAGTGTCTCCCCACAGCATAGCCTTGATCAAACCACATTTTAGACAGGCACGTCACAGGCCATTAGCAAGAGAGACTGAAGATCTGTTAGTGTTCATTAGGATCCACAAGCATATAAATACCATCAGCAGGCAGCCCAGAGGAGTCTCTCCAACTATAAGTCAACACTGATCAGTGGATACAATGACATGTTTCTGAAGAGAAAAGTGACAAAAAACGATTGCCTATTTTGAAAAAGGATCCATTTTTTATCAATTAAAAAAGTACAAAACGTGAATCGACCAAAACTAAAACCTAAAACCCATCTGAAGATGATAAAAAGAAAATAGGCTTCAAATAGGTCTGAGATTTCATTTTCAGTTACAAAAAAAAACACATCCCATATTGTGAAAGGGTCAGACACAGAGAGTGCACAATTTCTGGTCCATTACTGGGTAAATTAGTTTATATCAATGGTCCAGATATCCAATGTGTGGAAAAGTGTCAGGTAACAGTTTGCTTTGTTTGTGAGTCCAGAGCATGCACTGTATTCTGATCCACATATGATAACATATTATGATGTCTTGCCTGTTATCAACACTGTGAAACGTTCAGCACAGTCTCCAGGATATAATGTTAGCAGTTAACATTCCTGCAAACCACAGATATGTCGTAAGGTTGACATGTGTATCAAACGTGTCATATCACGTTCATATTTTTAATTTAAAGCTACCTTTCACATCAGGAAGCAGAGTGGATGATGATGACGTTATAAGAAGCCAACAAGGCTGCCAAATGGCTAACGACGGTTTGAGCTACACCAGCAGCTATTTTCAAGAACACCTGGGGATATTCCCAGCTGTTTCTGTGTCGACCAAAACCGAATATTTTTCAGTGGAAGTCGGACCATCTCCATCCATGCTCGTTGTGACCAAAATAGGTATCTTAAGCCAAACCAAGGTGTTTTTCCTACCCTAACCCAATGGTTTTTGTGTGTGAACATAACCAGAGAATTAGCAGGGTGTTGTGACAAGAGAGAAATATAAAATTCAACCTAAACAGACGTGAAGTTGCAACACAATGAAATGTTTTAACTTATCTCTGGCTTTGCAGAAATGTACTAAGCTAACATTTACTCTGACGATTGGGTTGGAGATGGTGCTGGTTTGGTCACAAAAACTACTACTAGTTTAAGTAACTATGTTCAGTCGGTTACATAGAGATATTTATATATGTTAACTTACTTACATACTGTAACATGACTTAAAAACAAATCAATCTTGACTTTTGGTCACACACAAGATGTAAAGCCCAGAGGTTACTACGCCATCAAACTGAGAAGCGTAAGGCAGCTGACCAGGCAGCTGTATTTGATGTATTGGGAGTGAGAATGGGCTGGTTTTACAGTAATCTGATAGTTAACAATGTTTCCTCTGTGGCTACCCTCAAATCCCTCTTACTGTTGAGTAACCTTAAGCCATTCACTGTATACATGAGACCCCAAGAGGCCCGATGAAGCTGGATCTTAATACCTGATATTACTGGAGTGTGTACCAGCACTTACTGTACATGCCCGGACAATGCTAATAGCAGTGTGCCTTCTGCAGAACACATGACAGTATTTGAACCTGTTATCTGTTGACATCAGCTGTGTCTTAGCAGCCATGCCCACATAATCACATGAGGATAAAAGTACCATTGTGAAGTAATGCAATTAGAAATCGATTTCTTCCGGTATCTCGGGGAACACAGTCACACATTCAACCTGCTTTACAACAACAGCAACCAGAACTCACTCGGTTACTGTGATTCCCACGTGTCTTCTGCCAGGACTCGTGTGCAAAGTTAAAGCTCTTTTTGTCTGAAATAATAGTCACAGTGTTTCAGGTTAAAACAACCGTTAAATCATCATGCAGATCCACAAGAGCAACTACCCAACTTTTACACTGTTTTTATGCAGTGTCTGTGGTACATAAATATCCGTGCGGAGACAGTTCAAGAGAGACCTGTTCAGATCCATAGCCCGACTCTATAAACACTTCCAAGACAGATTAATAACTCCTCGAGTTCTTATTTTGGTCTCTCACAGAGCATGGGAACTCAATACAACATCTATTCTCATCTGCCTGTGGCTGACTCAGCATCCACCGACAGAAGCTTAATATTTAAATCAAAGTAACTCTGTATTGTGGCTTGTATATTATCTATACATATCATCAAGATGGTTTGGAGAATGCCTCTGTGAGCCCACACATTTGTTTATGTAAGCCCGAGTCCTCTTAAGAGACTCAATTCCCTCATGGTCTGAGATGAGACATTTCATAAGCTCCTTTCAGACTGCAAGGCCATAAGCGACAAACATTAAACATGGTCAACATTTTGAGGAAATGTACTAGCAACTTCATTAAAATTCATCACCAGCAGCATTTTGTCTCCGCACAGAAGAAAAGGCCCGTTCTAGGAGGATTCTTTCACATGAATTAGTGATGCCCGGAATTGTTATAGATGTACTTTGCATTCTTGCCTAAAAACAATAATCACTTACCGTAGATTAAAGTAATTTGTGCTAATAAAAGAAGAAACCCTGAGCCCAAACAAAATCACCACCCATCAAATCTAGTTTAAGTGCATCTACAATAATCATCAGGAGGATTTTTGAAACAGTGTGGGGTGCAGCAGCACATTACAGCAGACAGGCCGTAAAATCAAATCCTGCACAGGACCTGACATTCAAGCCTCAATTTATCTTAACTGCCTCTGTTATCTAGGAATTATGTCTCATTTCCATTTCACTCTCCTCCCACTTCTTCTCTTAACTCTTCCCCTCATCAGCAGATAGCTCACATTTTTTTCAAAGGTCCCATATTACGCTCAGTTTCAGGTTCATACTGGTATTTTAGGTGTCTAACAGAAAATCTGAACATGCTCTGATGTTCAAAAAATACGTTATTTATCCTCACACTGTGTATTGCTGCAGCATCTCTAGTCACCTTCTGTGTCTGAATGCACTGGTGCCTGTCTCTTTAAAGGCCCCCATCTCAACAAACCCAGTTTGCTCTGATTGGTCGGCTCTTACAGGCCTGAGCAGGCACCACCCACCGTGTTTCTGCATCAGCTCTTCCAGTGTTTTTACTGAGGAGGCCATGCTGGAAGCTTGGACTGTACAGTTGTGACATCACACCATTAAGAAAGTCCCGGCAGCTCGTCTGAAGGCACAGTTTCTGAATACCGGCTGAATGCATTCCCCCGTAAACTGAGTTTTGATACTTTCACAGGTAACCTAGACCTGCTTTACAATCATAAAGGAAATGGACATCTCACATTCTGCAGTATGGGACTTTCAACTTGAAGGACTTTCACCCTTATTCTTGATTTCCCATCCATCACACACTCTGAGCAACTGGTGTTAACGCAGATATCATATGACAAAGCTTTACACACCGTGATTATTAGGACATCACAGCAGTATTTCCAAACACATCATCAACGGGGCAGCTCCTTTTCAACAATGAATACAGCTTGGTGAAAGAGGCCTAACTTCATTAGACATACTATATGAGTAGAGTAGATTCTCTTTTTCCCTGTAGGATGACATGAGTATCTGTGATGTGTCTCCTCTCGTGTGCACATTCTGCAGCCTGCAGCTCGAGCTACCAGCCATGGAGATAATCCAGTCGGGCACTTCACAGTGTGATTTCTATGTGCACATCTTGTGTGTTTTCAGGCATGTTTGAGTGTACAGTGATCTCATTTTGCTAAAACAGTGCAGCCTGACAGGGCTCCGCAGGACATGTCAGCACTCACACACCAAAATAAAATCAGTGCACTAAGCACAAATATGCAGCATCGAGTTTCTTTGTGACCATGTTTACTTGGTAGGAGCGTTTGTGCCGAGGCTTCCACAGGGGCGTGTGCAGAAAGCATGTGCTGGGATTCGACACAGTAAGGGGTGGGAGGCTGACTTATGCAGACACTGATACAAGGGCCATTACGTCACACAGGCATTACCAGAAAGATTTATACTGGGGCACGCAGACTTTGAATACTGCTACGTGAGAAAAGGTGTAGACAATCACAAAAATATATTATAATTTATGTAATCTTAAAATAACAATAATTACCTGCATTTATATATTTAGAAACATGTTGAAAACTATGAGTACATGGATATCAGGGCACTTTTTTTCTGATAAAAACAGGTTAGAGCAACAAGTTTTAACTGTTTGCAGCATGGTCTGCAAAGGCATTGCTTTACCTGAGGTCAAACAAAGACCAGAACCTAAAACTCTACAATAGAAAAAAAGAAAAAAGGTTTAAAAATATTTATTTTAGAAGTTCCTTTAATTGGGTCTGAGTTTTCTGCTTGTTAAAGGGCAGTTTTTTCTCTGCTTGCTCATGGGGGAAGGCTGGCTCTCTGTAAATTAAAGAGTATGGTCTACATGTTCCTGCTTTAGTTATCATGAGATAACTTCTGTTGTGAATTGACACTAGATAAATAAAAGTGGTTTGACATTGACTTGGCTTGCTGAAAGGTGAACACCATGAAAAGGTGTTTAGACAGAACATCTGGCCCATACAGGCCTGCCTAAAAGAGAGGGCCAACACCCTCGCTAGAAGGAAATGGACTAAAAATACAGATGCAAGGCTCCATTGCCTGTGACAACCCAAGATGCCTGTGGCACTGATGATGTAATTTAGCTCCACTCCAGTTTAATCTTGTTTCCAATTGCCAAGCAGGATCCTTGTCATGAGACGGGTGTGTGTCCCAAGCCTCGCCACCAGAACACCTTATTTTCCCAGAGCTGCTGGGTCTGCCAAAACCATCTCCTCCGGTGTGATCTGCCCTTTTAAATATTAGATCACTCCTGCCGACGGCATTCCTCATTAATATTACAAATGAGATTTCTCTCAGGTTAGCTGTTTACACCTCATGACTGCATAACTTTAACTGAGAGATTTAGAGGCTGTGTTTTTGACACCATTTTACTGGTGAATACTGTGAAGAACATCCTGACATACGGTATATCACCATTCAAAATGCCACTCGAAAATTTTCTGTATGTATGTCTGCGTCTGAGCTCTGCCAGGCTGCCCTGTCACCCTCTGGTCAGTTCTGTCTGTTTCCGAACAGAGGAGACAGAAAGGGCACTGTGTTGCTGCTTAACTCTGTTACTCTGTCAATGCTATCTGAACAGCCCTGAGGGGCGAGGGGTGATTGTCTGAATATACGTGTGTGTGTGTGTGTGTGTGTGTGTGTGTGTGTGTGTGTGTGTGTGTGTGTGTGTGTGTGTGTGTGTGTGTGTGTGTGTGTGTGCAGGCAGAGGGGAAATCAGTGCAAAAAGACTTGCAGATTGCCCCGGGTCATATGTGCTACACCGGTTAAGTGGACATCAATGATGCAGCAGCCACACACCCACGTAAACGCAGGCACATCAAACCTCTCAGTTTCATCTGCTGAGTCCCTGTAGTGAAACGGGAAGCTCTTTCATTATTGATGGTCTTGTCCTGTAAAGCACTGAACTTACTCGACCTGCTGGTAATGTTACACCCAGCAGTCAAACGAAAACATTTTGTTAAATTAAGTGCTTTAATCAGGCTAATTGGTACTAGCATGGAGTGTGCTTACAAGCGATACTATTACAGATAACTGCAAATCACCAGCCTAAGGCCAAATTTTCATTTTGCGCTAGTTACAGGTTTAAACTAATGTAATTTCATAGCAAGCAATTTCTGTTTAACAGATTATTTGTCTGAAGACCTTTAGCCATTTGGTTTGCATTGAAAATACAGCGTTCTGTTGTGTTGAGGCACGCAGTAGAAACCAAACTAATCTGAAGAGGGTTCAAATACATCAAAGGAGACTAACCAATAATATAGTTCTGCATACTAGAGCTGCAAGGATTAATCAATACATTTTCAACAATAAAATTAATGCCCACCATTTTGATAATCGCTAAAACGGTTTGAGTCATTTTCAGACAAAAAACAGTCATAGTTCTCTGCTTCCAGCTTCTCAAATGTGAATATCTTCTGGTTTCCACACTCCTCTACGACACTAAACTGAATATCTTAGGGAATTTATAGAGAAAACAACTCATTCCTTGATCGAGGAAATAACACAAGACAATAATTGTTTGTCGCAGCCCTAAACAATGATGTACATTTTTTCATGAGAAGCAGAATCTAGTGGTTTGACCAGACAGATATCCACTCCAATCCCTGTGAAACTGGGAGACAAATCAAGTGTTAGTTCTCTCCTCAAAAGCTGGCACCCTCACACCGGATCTCAAAATGCACCACTGAATGTGCACAGTGTGGCACAACTGCTAGCGATTCTCACGTGCGAGTATGTGCAGCCTTTATCCGCCCTTGAAACAGCGCCCTGAGGCTGTTGCTGTGAGGGGAATGTATTCATGGTAATCCTGCCCCGTCAAACCAAGGCTAGCTGCTCATGATGAGTTTGCCACTGAAAAGATCTGGTGGCTCTGTTTCATCCGGAGGGGAGTTATAAAACACAGACATGAGTCATAAAATGCAGGTAGCCTGGATACTGCAGATCTTCAGGATATTTGTTGGCCACGGGAGTTATTGCCTTCCTGGATTGCACGCCTGGGAGGCAGCAAGCCATGTAATATGTGTGGTTGCCCCTGGCAACAGTACTATTAAGTGCACAGAAATGTATATTAAACTGGAGAATCAAATATTCTATTACAGCACGAGACAAAACGTCTTGGAGATGGAGACAGGGTTGGTGGTGGCCATGCTGTGACATAAATTGCAGTTATAAGAACTGTGCAGAGTCTCAGCGTGAACAAAAGGCTGAGAATAATTGAGCACTTTGATGCTCTAAGTGATGTATGCTCTGGTAAAAAAATTGTTTTTTTTATATATTCGTTTGTTTTATGTGAGGCACTGTTAGTGTATGTGACACAGCATGTAGCGCATTATCCTTGCATCAAGTCTGGCAATGGCAATCACCACAGCAAACTGTATCAGCACACTAGCTTTGGGTTATAAGAGTCTCACAGGAAACAGATGTTTAGCTCATTCATATTACTTTACAGCAACATAACAACAAAAATAACCTCAACTGGGAGAAGGTAGAACTTTGCAGTTTTTAATCAAACATTTTAATGTGTCCACCAGGAATAAATAAGGAGCTTTAAGTAGATTAAATAAGTGTACTCCTGTTCAGAGCAACACCAAATTAAGAACTGGGGTAATTTAACACACACAGATGTCAAAGGTCATTAAAGTTCAACCGTCCTGTTAACGATGAACCTGAAGTCCCTTCACTACTCTGAACCTCAGTGCCTGCTCAAATCAAGAATTCCCCGGCCGGCTCAGACTATTTTCTGCTGTTATGGCTTCCGTGTTATCCGCGGCGTGCTCTATTTAAAGAGTCTGGGTTGATGATCTTGAATGACACACTGACATATCTCCAATTACAGAGGCCAGGCTGAGCTGCTGCAACGCTGAGAGGCTACGCATCCCCGGCAGGCAAGGAGGCATGTAAATGGAGTTTCACACTTACCGAGGAGGTAAGCACTGGTTGATGGCATATAGGTGGTACTAGCAGCCTAAAGGTGAATGGGAGCATCTCAAATTATTTTGATAGTCCAATAAAAGAAATCCTTTGAAAGGCAGTTTATGTTTTTAAAGGAGACATATGCTCATTTTCATGTTCATGATATAATTTGGGGTTACCATTAGAATATGTTTACAAGCTTTAATGCTCAAGAACACCTCAGTTCTTGCTTACTGTCCAGAGCTGCAGCACTGTATTCCTCCGCTGTCTGAAACACTCAAGCTAACACTATTAGCTCCTGTCTCTTTAAGGCGTCCCTTCTAGCCTGCTCTGATTTGTCAGCTCACACACGCCTGAACCAGGCCTGACAGCATTTCAGGAGCTGTGTTTTCTGTTGGAGAGAGGAGCTTCTGTTGGTTTTGACTTTGTAACTTTCAAGACATTTTACATGCACATGAACCTATATAAAACAAAAAGCATAATAGGTCTCCTTCAACAGAAAACTACATTACAGCTAAGGCTCCCTTTCTTTTAGCATAAATTACCAAATGAGCATTTCCACCGAGTGCTCAGAAGTACTGTTTAAATTCTATCCAGAGTGCTGCTTTTCTTTTGAGTATTTTCATTAATTCATACAGTTGCAGGCAGCCAGCTGTTGATGCCATGTGTATCTCTCAGTCTGGCCAAGACAGATGCAGGTGTGTTGGTTTTGGCCACCAGTCCTACACTTCCCATCTGTCTCTGGGCCAGAGTAGGTAATGGCACAGTAATCCGCTCTTGTGTGAACCTAGTCCTCCTGGATGAATTGTAATTATTATGAAGAGATACAGATTGGTCTCTATAACTCTTCTGAGGATAAAGGCCACTGTCAGTATGTTAGGAAGTCACAGTCTAGAGTAGAAGATATCATTTTTGATAACATCATTAAAATGGAGAGAATAATCTCATGTCCAGTTTTTCCTCAGAAACAGTGTCTCAACTAAGTGAAATATTTAAATCACTTCTCCTAAAGGTGGCACATAGTAACTCGACTGGAACATTAAAGCTGTATGAATCGAATTAGCCACCTGCCGCTGCTGTGATTCAATCAACAGTCGACTGGGGTGACATGCAGCAAAGGACTCGAACCTTGGGCAGCTGCAGCGAGGACATGGGCCGCCTTCTCTACCAGCTAAACTATAGGGCACTTCATATATTTTTCTTTTTTTATATGTGAGTCGATTGGCTGCTGTCAATATTTAGCTTGTTATCAACATCCCGATGAAGAGGGCTGATTCATGTCAATTCAACCATCTACACATTGCTCAACCAGAAATTGAGATAATGTGCACTCTGCAGCTCCAGATGTTTGGAATGTGTGGCAACAGATCATAATACAAACGCAGCTCAGCTGTCAACGAGACAAAGTGTGTGAGGAAGAGAGGCAGGCCTGGCTGACATATTGGTGACACTGTGTATGTTCTTCAGTGACAAGACAACCACGTGAGAGGCAACAGCTGGGCTCTGGTTACTTACGTCTGTGTCCGGCCCCTTATCTGCCCCTGGGCAGGAGAACGTGACAAATTCATGGCACCTCTTGTGGACCACAAAACAGCAAACTGCAGGGGAAGAAAAGAGACGAGAGGAGAGTGTTAAGAGAGGGAGATGTGGAGAGAGATTCAGAGAGAAAGAAATACACAGACAGATGGAGGAAACAAAAAGGAGAGAGAGAGCGTGATGGCTGAAATACAGTTGATCATTGTTGACAGACAGCAGAAAGAGGCAAGATCTGATAACACTGAGAGGAACTGAAAAACCACTGATGTCTGGGCTGGGCTCCTTGCACCATGTGTCCAGATGGCCGGTCCTGCCTGCAGGCTGACTGCTCTTATTGCACAGTACAGTGCCACCTCCTCACTGACATGACAGCAGCTAAAGCAGACACCACACACACTTTTGCATGCACTCCAAGCACACTCAGGCCCAGGCAAACACATCCACAAACTGACACATGTGTATGCACATACAACACATCCAGGCCTACACGCTGTCAGAGCATTCAGTGTCACTCTCACTGCCAGGTCACTGGGTGCACTGTAGTCTGCAGCCAAGCAAGCGGCCGATGCAAAGTGGAGGAAGGCGCCTGTTACCGGCTCTCAAAAAGCGTCTGACATCAAGACGAGACAGGGTGAGGGGAGGTAGTTATGTGTGCTGGTTGGTATGAACAACTGTATGTGTATAAATAATAAAACTGTACATTCTTAATGTTCTGTCTTCACACCATACATGTGTCTAGATAATTCTTATTTATGCCCATTCTCCTAGTAGTACCCTCCCTTTCTTCCTCAGACTGGATGTTTTCAAGGCCGACACTTGCGGCATGAGATGAAAGCATCTGAATTGACAGTTTTCAATAGTCTTCACTTAGGACTGAGTAACCCTGAGTAGACTCCATTAGTGGTTTGTGTTGCATTGGTGATGTGATGCATTTCCAGAGACCTTTTGCTTGAATTTCCATTTCACTGCAGCTTCAGCAAAGAAGGAAAGCTACGCATGAGTCTCACTCCCGTGCATGCATCCACCTACAGATCACCTCTCGTGTTTCCACTGCATCCCTCACGAACAGCTCCACCCAAACACAAATAACTGAGTGCTTCAGTCGAGGCGTGATGGACAGAACAGAGAGAAACCCCAGACCTCATCGGCAGAAAAAGTCACATGAACCTCCCAGACTGACTGACAAGTGATGCGCAAAACACACAGCTCCATCCAATGACCAATCAAACACCCTCTGACATCGTTTTTCGCTGTCATCATCACCACTCAATCAACTGCGCCATTCATGCATCGTGTATTTACCAGTTAAATAACCATTTATGTCCTCTTTCAGCTGAAAGGACTAAATTACAATTTCGACATGCAAACACAAACTGAGTAATGACAGAGCTGTTATGTGAGCACGGTTATTATTTTTGACTTGTGATCGCTGTTGTTTTGGCATGAGTCAAAACTCCATCCGCCATCTGTCCTGTCACAGAGCTGCCTCGCCTAAAAACCATGAATAAAGACAGATATTTATGAATGTAACTGCCCATTTGCATAGTTTTTATGTGCAGAGAATATTTTGCTATTTAGTAGATTCCAATAAATTGTGGCTCATGAATCAAGTTTATACACCACATTATTGTGCTCAGGTCATAAGTCACAAAGTGTATAATCTCTGTCTTCTCAAAATGCACATTATCACAATGAATCTGGGCCACACACTAGATTATGCTTACATGTCTGCATACACATGAATGTTAAGGCATCTTTTATATAATGTATATTAGTGTAAATTACATACTGAGCCACTGGTCATTAGGTTCAAACTACGCAGAAATCATTGGTCAATAATACGCCAACATACGTTCTTCTCTTCCTTATTTCCTCCCCCTTGTGGTCTTCACTACATTTTTCTCCGCCACCTAAACAGCAGTAACATTTGTACCACTGACACTTGGACAAACAGCAGCTCTGTGTGTGTGTTTGTTTTGCAGCTGCATTGCTACACATAAAGACATATATTGTGCATTCTGTGTACTCCCTCTGTTATGTCAGTTTCTGGTGATGCAGGCCGCAAAAGAAATCAATATTTACTGGCCCGCAACTGTAAGAAACACCAGTGTTCAGCAGGGAAACAGTACAGTCATGATAAACCGTAAAAAGGTTCCGTAACACATTCACTTCAGTGTACATCTGTTCAAAATACTGGAAATACATTGAGTAATGTTGACATGTCCCCTATAGTGCATAAGCTATTTTTTCAGCTAAAGGTTGTTTGCTGTGAGGGAGGCAGACACACAGGTTAAACAGTGTCACAGACAGTGCTTGGGTCAATACCAGCAGTATTGTTTGGATTTCCGCTTCAGTTGTGTTGGTAAAATGCACCTTTTTTTTCCCTCTGCACAAGGCTGTCAAACCATCACCCTCGATAGTGCGATATCAGATTGCATCGTGAATATTTTATTACTGTGGTTTTCGGGAGATGTATCTAAACATTTGATGCTTTTGAATAACTTGGCAGGACCAGCTAAGCCCATGCCAGTCATCTACAATTCTCTTTTTTCCTTTGGCGAATAAGTGTTCTTTATCTCTGACACCATGGCTCCAGTAGTAAATATTCCCACAGAAGCTCCAGTTGGAAAGAAATACATTACTGTGGTAGTAGCTTGTTGAGATAAACCATTTTCTCAGCACGGATTTCACAAATGTGGGACTCAGTGACTGTGGCACTGTGCTCGCATGTCAGCTTCCCTTCCCATGATGCTAAAATGTTTATATATTCTGTACATGTACATTAATGGAAGAGATAGGGTAACCGACATGTTGGCATTCACGTGTAATGATGGAAAATCAATACGACCCCCACACACAGAAGTATCACACCACCACAACTCAACCCAGACTACCTCCTCATGCCTCCCAGGAGCCATCGCTCAGCGTGGTCAATAATCAACATGAAACATAACTCACAGCACCGCCAGTACACAAATAAGACAGCTCATAAATCTCACTGATTCACTACCTCCATAATTCATCCTACGGTAAATAGCTGATAGAGGTGTGAGCAGACCTGATTCACCGAGAGCGACACAGGATGTTGCAGCGAGTGCTGTTTACACCAAACCTTTGTCTCGTTTCGGTAGAAGTTTGAGTTTCTATATGGGATGCTAGTTTCCTTGTCCCTGTCAACGATCATCAGCAGTTCTCATTGACGCAACTAGTTCTTCTAGTACTACAACCTCCTCCACGGCAGTGCATCTCTCCTGTGAAAGGCCTACCGGACATAGATATTTTATGAACTGGATAGAAGCGAGAACATTGTATTATATCAACCAGCCAGTAGAAAATCAGGCTATGTTTTAGCAATTGTTATGTGCTCTGATTTATACTCCAGATAAAATACAAAATGTGTTGAACAGCGTCAGGCAGATAGCCATGTCTGACTGTGGTCAGCGCTGAACTTGAATTTGCCCTATTTTGGCACTCTTAGTGGTGCCTAATGAGCTGTTTCTATTTCATGTCTTCCAAACTGGCTCCAGGATTGTGACAAGGATTACACGCAAAGATTACAATTTGATCAGGAGACTTTTTTTTTTTTAAAATCTGAAATGAATACAAATGAACAATGGGGCGTAGAAATCAGTAATTTCAGCAATGCAAGCTCCTATGTGTACTGTAACATATAAAGTGCTGTGGGGGGGGCAGTGGCTCAGTTGGTGGAGCGTGCACCCCATACAAAGTCCTCACTGGAGTGGCCCAGGTTCGAATCAGACTTGTGGCTCTTTGTTGCATGTCAGCCCATTACTCTCTCATCCCCTTTCCTGTCTATTTTCGGCTGTACTATCAAAATAAAGCAGTGAAAAAGGCTAAGAAAATATGCATATGTATATATTTCAAATAAAGTGCTGTGGAGGCATTGAAGGTGCGAAAGCAAAAAAAAAGGGTGATCCTGAGTGGATGACAGTGGATCGATGATCCTCCACAGTCTACTGAGGTTTGGCCAGTACAGTCACTAAAACAGTATGGGGTTGGAAGCTGTTGCTCAAGTTAAATTAGTCAATCCAAACACTTAAATTCTTGTTTTCTGGCTTGGAAAAATATGTCTGCAACATGAAGCCAATTTAAAAAAGTCTCGTCTCTAGGGATCTATGGAGTTGCTTGTTAGGAGTATGTTCGAGACAAAGAGAGACAAACGAGTTCAAAGGTATAAATGCTCGCTGCAGAGGTGGAGCGAGATGAAGAAGAAGAAGTCGTGAGAGGCTGAAGATGAAGGAGGTTGAATCTCATTGTCAGCTGCACTTCTCATTAGAGCTCAACTGCCTTTCGATCAGTTGTCCCAGTGGTCTTGTTCTGGGGCATCACCGAGGTTCAACACATACATCACCTCAGACGCAATCTGAGTGGAGCATCACCATTAGGAGGAAAAGGCACCAAGCTTGCCTTAAGCTAACTGCATTACTGTCAGGGAATAATGTACTCTATATTTCAACAGTGGGGAGTTTTAATTAGTCTGTTAATCAAGTATATTTATCTTGAAAAATCATTAGGATGCTTGTGAAGCACACTGAGGACAAGCCAGCCAGGGTGGTCAGCTTCTATTAAAAGCTGCTGCTTTTAAGAGCTATTGGATTAGACCAGGACTTCAGGTTGTTTTCTTCAATACTGAAAGAAATGAGATTTTCGGGGCTGTGGGGTGTCAACAGCTTAGTCACCTTGAAGAAAGGAAAGCATCTAAATTGTGGCGTTTCCAACTGGTTTGTGAGGGTAACTAGAGATATTTGTCAGGCTCTGACCCAATAATTTCCGTTACTCTCTGGACAGATTAATTATAGCAAGTGACAGTGTAATAAGGGTTTTCAAATCAATACTTATTGCCTTACAGCACAACAGACACCAAATCACCGGTAGATAACACAGTTTAGTCTCGTTCCTACTTCCACACTTGAAAATCAATTTCTTCCAGATTTTTGTCCAGGTCACAAGTTCATTGGAGCAATTTCCTGTAGTAGTACAGGCGGGAAATGAGAAAGATGGAAATATTTAAAACAAGAGTTCTTAGATATGTAAATTGATTTTATTTCCAAGGTACCCCACAAAAACAAAGGAGCTGAGGAAGATTTTAGATTGAACTATCAAGGCCCTGCAGCCCACCAGCCTTTAACAAAAGGCTCTCTTCCCAGACTGGGTAGCTTTCATTATTACCCATGGTGCTATTCTCCACTTGCATGCCTGGATGATTTTCACCAGTATCACCAAACAATAACTCCATGGCCAAGAAAAGGAGAATGAGATGAAATCATTGAACAGGGACCATTTAGATTCGACTGGGAAGAAATCTGGCTTGGATAAAGGTTTGTTCTCCCTGGTTGATATATTTAGTCACAACTGCCAGTCTCATTTTAGAGCTCTGTTAGTGATCCAATTGTCTCGCCAAAACACACATTACATTTCAAATTCCAGGATTCAGTGAGGAGTATGCCTGCATACTGTAAATATCTAGTTTAAGGAGAGTGGTTACATGGGCATGATGATATAACAAAGGAGTAATGCCAAAAAGAGCCACTAGCTTGTCGACAAATTACTATTGAATACAGGTTTATCTCCCAAAGAAATTCCAGTGTTTTATTCTTGTGAGTGTGGTACAGCATAAATCAATAATCAAGTAGAACAGTCTGATAAATTCAGAAAATAACATCACTTTACTGTAATGCAGCCTTAAAACAAGGGAAAAAATACCACCATATCACAATATCCAAAATCTAAAGGGGTTAAAGTATATAGTCTTATATCACAATAATGACATAATAGTAATAAATTGCCCAGCTCTCCTTTCAAACCGACACCAACACGTCCAAGGCTACACACAATGTTATCATCAGCGTATTACCTCACTGTCAAGTTACACACTAACGACAAAACCCAGCGTAAAAAAATTAAATCAAATGTTGTGCAGAAAGTGCGATTAAAATCAAAAACTAACTTTAAAAAGTACCAGCGCAGCTGAATCCACCGCCTGCAGCAGTTGATGGTTTCGGCTGCAGTTGTGGTGATGATGATAAAGTGATGTTAAAGGTCAACAGCACTGAGGCAGCCAATTCACTGCCTCACCATCAACACCAGCCATACTTCTCCACATTGATGTCTGTATCCACTGTCATCATAACTTACAGTTGTGGGTATTAAAGCTGACACCACTGAACATCACTGTGACAGGACATCAGAGAACAGTCATTCATCCTCTGATGTAACACCTTGGCAGAAAATAACATTTTAGAAAACAGTTTTGTGCATCCTGACCTTTAAAGTAAAGAAGGCTACTGTGTGGCGGGTTGTTGCAGACCTTGATGAAAACTCCCTCCTACAAATCTCTTTAATGACATCCGTTTAATACTAAGTAACAGTGACCACTGTCTGTATCAATACACCCTGTACTTTAAGAGTCTGCATTAGGTTTTTCATTGTTATGCAAATAAGTAGAGCGTGTTTGTTTTTTTCTAAGACTCTGTAATGACTGTAGTTACCTTAAATAACGTATGATGTAACGTATTAAGATACAAGATTACAGAAGGCAGAAGAGACCAAGAGTGTGATGATATTTATACCATTCTCTTTTCTTTTTTTGGGAAAATCACAAACAAAGGTAGTCAGGACATAAATATAACAATAAAAGCAAATATTTTTGGGTGAAGAGATATTAATTTTGGCGGGCTGCATGAATAAATTCTTTGCAGTGAGTTTTGGACATTGTATGCAGTACACTCACAGCCACCTGCGCTCATTTCAATTATACATTCACACGGTGAGCACCACCAAAATTGTGTATTGTGTTAGGTGCAGAAATGAGGACTGTCATAAACTTCTCAGATTCCGTGCACTATAATTTGATACCCACACAAACACTTCGCCTGACAAAGCCAGCTTGTCTGGGAAAAATGTTGGTTTTGGTATTAAATTACAGTATATGGCATGTGATGTGAATCCCTGACATCTCTTATCTTAGGAACTCTGGAAGCTGAAACAATGCAGCCATCACTGGAGTAAAGTAGAGCCATTATCAAGCATTTTCATCCTGAAGTCCTCTTCCTTGTTCACATATCAGACATCATACCAGACATTTTTAACCTCTCATTCGTCACTTAAGGGGGACATTGTCAAAAAATCTCAACTGTTTCTATGTAGCAACAGTATCGTAGAGGTAAACATAATAACGTGATGAGTTTTGAGTCTGATTATCATGTTGGCGTCTCAACGTGACTTGTAACTAGATACTGACTGGTTCTACAGTAGCAACTTACACTTCAAGTTATGCAGCTGGATTACACACAAACAGGTTCTTCCCCTTCTCCCATTGTTTGCAATCCTGCCATACGTTAACGCTGACACACAAGCGGGATTTAAAAAACTGTAACACACAAGAACTCACCAGGTCACACCTCAAGTGTTGAAGTAAAGAAGTACTTCACGACTGGAAGTATGGCCCTTGCAAAAACTGGCCAGTCTATACAGTTGGAAGATCGGAGAACGTTTTTGATAATATTTTAGGCAAGAAATAGACATTAAACGGGAATTTGGTTAATCTTTGATCACCACTGCCTTGTTTTACAGTTTGATCAGAATTTTTTCAGCCTTTGTTTTCACAGTATAGGTATTAATATGGCGGCAACTTCTGGTTCACAAACTTTCTCTATTGAAGCTCAACAGTATGCTAAAGTGTGTTTCGTAAAAAACATTTAACACAGTTTACCATCAACAGCGTGATTGGAGTTTTTTCCAGCCTCCGTTTTCAGATGACGTGTTTTGCATCATTTAGAGGATTTTTGCCAGCAAGAGAGGGGGGCTGTGGGTGCAGGCCAAATGGAGATAAGTTTACCATTGTTCATTTACCAATACTAACAACATTTTAGTGATACAAAGCTGGTTGAAAATCCGCAAAGTTTGCTGTCAAACACTTTTAAACGTGCGCTTTTACATGGATCCTGCCCCCAGTTTCCCACTAATATTAACACTTAACACTTGGCTGTTCATGGGCACTTTGAGTGCAACCATTAGTTCAGTTTTTTTTAACTGGACTGTCTATTATGGAAAAGGTGAAGGTCCAGTCTGGCCTTCTAGTCTTCCAAAGGACCAATGCTCTTGTATAAGCTTGGATGAGCGTACAATACATCATACACGCACATGTTCAGGATAATGTACTGGCACACATCTGCACATGTACTGCACAAAGAATGAGAGAAGAGAAGAGAAGAGAAGAGAAGAGAAGAGAAGAGAAGAGAAGAGAAGAGAAGAGCAATTGTTTGTACCACTGAACAAACACTTACAGGTCGGGACGGAACACAACAGGGACTTTAAGTGCCTACCTTGAAGAACTAAATGTTAAGAGATGCACGGGCACTCTGGGACAAAGCAAGGGTAGTTTCCAAGGAAACGCACCATAATGAGATTATCAGAAAAAAATGAGGACACCAATCTCACGGCTAAAACTGAAACCTTGAGCAGTTTCTCACTGAGCATGAAGATATACAAAAGTTGCATTCCAACCAAGTATTACTCTCATTTATTACTATGAAATGAATGAATGAGTCTTAAGAGACATCAAATACACAAACAAGCCTGTATTACACAATCACTATAAACAATGTTTAATAGCAGCAGAAAACATTGATCATTTCTGACATGGAACTCTCTTTCAAAGTTTGAGAAAATAAAAAATAAAGGCCAAAGCTGCTGCGCTCACACCGACTAAGAGGCCTACTTTGCAGACAGACATGGAAATATACACAGAATCAGTCCATTTAATCGAGTAATGGTCCAGTCTTTATCAACATAAGTCATGAGTCAGATGGTTTACGGTGAGAGTTAATGATGCGATGTTTCTTTTGTCTGCCTTGACGGGGGAATAAAGTGAGTTCACAGAAATATTCACCGTACTTGAGATATTACTCAAAGAATCAATCCCAGCAAGTCTTAAGGTCATGTTTGGTGTTGTCCTCTGAGAATTTCTAGCAATGTCCAAATCATACTCTGGTTCATATCTATCAACTATTCAGTGAAATGGGAGCCAACCTGCATTCAGTATTCACTGCGCAATGAAACTGTTCAGTTTCAAACATCCGTACTCGGAGACTTTCAGGCTCACCTTGGTCTTTGGACACTATTACAGATATATTCTGTGCCCATAAACACGTATCAAATATTAAATATTCCCATCAAACTGTTATAGGAGAAAAATTCGAGCACACAGTTGAATGCCTGATGATCTCCTTTCCAATAGCTGTACTGTACAAATTCAAGACAGACTTTTATATAACCAAGGTCTGAGAGGGAAAAGTGAATTAGCTACAGTGACAAAAGAAACTTGGGTCCCTTTCAGCTGTATCTGTATAAACACTGTCCATGTATCTTAAAACTCTGAAGAGCTTGTGGGCTTGAACCTTGGACTGATTAAGATATTTCTGAGGTTTTTCCGTGCATACACGGCTGCATTCAAGTTGAAACAAAGACAGCGGTCTAGCTACAGTAATGCTTGTTGACATGACTCACTTCCTCCTTCCACACATTCAATTCCCCATGCATTTTTGAGCATTTACAATGATCCAATTCAAATTAACCCTTTATTTAAATCATCTGACAAAGTTCTAGAGATCATGAGTGAATATCTCCACTGAACATTGACCCCATTGCAGGATAAGATTTTGAACCCTGATCCAGTCCTGCTCCTGTCAGAGAGCAATTATACTGCTCAGGTTGTGTATTCAAATTGGCAATTAGGATCCACCTGTTATCAAATACTCCTGAGTATAGTAAAGATGACAAGGATTTAAAAGGCTTAATCAATCCTCAGATGAAGAAACATGGATCACTGATTGAAGGAGTGAGTAAAATGCACGGGCATTTTTTGCTTGATAATTGGGAGAGAGGAGGAGCCCAACACACACTGCAGACATAATGGCTACTTGGGTGGGAGAAGGGTCAAGATTCATGGCATTTAAAGAAGCATGTGGATTGCTGTTCACACAAATTGCACAATGGGCACTCGAGGGAGACCCTTGTAGGTATTACAATTAGAATCAGGCATAATGGCAGACTTCTGTGACGAGTGGGACAGAAACAGTATTGAGTCAGAGCAGCTGCTGCTGGGATGTGAATGGAGCTCTGTGCACATTAATCACCTTCTTCTCCGTTGTCTAAAATGGCAAAGGCTATGGAAATAATGGTGGTAAGATAACATCTTCAAAAAGGTCAACAGCTAGCACTTGTGAAGATGCCATTCATCATTTATGACGGTACTGAATAAAGAAATTCACACACACACACACACACACACATATACACACAACCTAAAAAATAGGAACACAAATTACAGATGGACATGCAGTAAAACAAGGGATGTTAAAGCTGCGGTGGACTTTTACATGTAATTAAATGTTATATTCAAGCCTTTAACAAGGAGATTCAGCCCAATCGCCAGGACATAATGTAGAAGGTAATGTCTCAGCGAACTGCAGATACGTCCAAGGTTGACATTTGTACCAGAGTATTTCATGTTCAAATTATGTGAGGACCTTTTACATCAGGAGGTTTGGGGGAGAGAGTTGTCGTTATTACAAGCCACGGGAGGAAAATGTACGCCATTGAAGATGTAATTATCAAACTGTTGATAATTTGATCAATGAAGAATTTGTTAATTGATTGATTAGTTATCATCGATGCGGACGATGATCATTAAGGAAATTGCTCAATATTAGGGTAGAAAGCATCCAGTAATGGCAGTTAATTACTAGGTGGATCTTTTATTCATTATCCATCCTGTTAACTGAACTAACTGATCCTTACCGAGCAGATGGGTTTGGATGCAGTGGGATCATTATTCATTTAATGAAACTGGTTGTGCATGCTGAATGGTTTCTGACTCCAGTGTGTGTGTGTGTGTGTGTGTGTGTGTGTGTGTGTGTGTGTGTGTGTGTGTGTGTGTACGTGTATGTGTGTGAAAAACATACTTAGGATTCTCCACAAGATGCGGCTGATCTCTGCTCAGCAGGCCTTAATAATGCCTGAGTGACTCCTTTGAGGTAAAGAAAGCCTTTTCACACATGGCTGACTTGTTTTGAAGAGCCAGGCTGGGATTTGGGATTTACAATGAATGACTAAATAGCGACTAATGTTTTCTCCAAGAAGCAAATCAAAAGATAATGAAGATTTTCATGGAAAACACAAGTAAAACAACCAGTGTGCAAATATACACAGCCTGCAAGTGTATAGGTACATATGAATGCATATGTGATTTTCATTTCCTCCAAGACACAATTTTTAGTTTAATATGCCAAACTCCAGTGGCCTCTGAAATAAAGAATGAACAAATGAGCCGGAGGACTAAAAGCAAACAACAGTGGACTTGAATTAGTCTGCACACCCACAGGAACGTTTTACTGAAGCAATAACATGAAGGTTGCAGCCTCTATAGCTTCTTCTCTGGCATTTAAGGCAGATGTGTCTTTAAAACGATCACATCAGCTGGTTAATATAAACTACCAGCACTGATCTTTCTCCAGTTTTGGCTCTGTTTGTGTGTGAGGCTTGGTCGAGTGTTACATCTATGGCCAAACACAGACAAACACAGACTGGTCAAACTAGTCTGAGCATTGATGGATACAATGATGAGCGACCACTTTAAGCATTTGACTCACGTACTACACATGAGACTTGGAGAGTGATAGTATCTACGATCGATACAAGAATGTACAAATTTATTATTTTTCTCGCCGAGTACAGCCATAGCAGTCAATAAATTCCATGGTCATGACATTTAAAACACAAAAATGCATACATTTCCATCTATCAGGCAGAAGTCAAAGTCCCTCTGGATGATTTCAGAGCAGATTATAAAACCTTGTGGACCATCCAAACCAGCAGGACTGTTGGGAATCCTGCTTAGCAGTCAGCACAGATTACTGTAGTGTGAACAGGTTTAAGACAGCACTTGAAAAGCACTCAAGTCCACTGGGTGTGGACATTTGTTCTATGAGGACAGCCCTGTGAGCCAGAGAAACATTTAGCCTGTGTTGGGGAATGTGGATGGAAGAGGTCGTGCTCATCTTCAATGCCTCAACACTTCCAGTCAAGCGCATCAGTGGATTAACCTGACCTGGCTTTGTGCAAGCTCTCACACTGCGTCTACTCAACAGCTTCAGCTTCTGTAACTGGGGACATTGTGTACAGTGAAACGTCATGTGGACACTGCCACAACTCAGTCATGCGGAGCAAGATTAGTATTTAAAGCAGGGCTGGTTGACAAAATACTTGGAAATGTTGGCTGGAACACCAGTTAGACCAATCAATAAAATACGAACATCCTTTAACGAAAGAAAAAAAAATGCGAGAGGAAAAAAACAAGCAGCAATCTTGTGTAGAACGTTATCTGAGAACTGTAGTTATAAACATGTGGTTATTTGCTTTTACAAGTTGAGCATCTTCTCTCAAACTAACAGGTGTTTGAAGATCTTTGGGGAAATGATTTGTATGTCCAACACAAAAACAATTTTCATCAACAACAACAGAGCAAAACTGGTACTTTGTATTAGCCTCTGTTACAGTGCATTTGCTAATCAGTCCTGAAGGTAGTATGTTTGTGCTCCAGTTAGTATCTGAAACCTTTATGTTGAACTGTGATATGCTTTGCATCCCAAACATGGTAGAACAGGGCTATCTTGCTGTGCTGCACTGAGCTTCCTGGTCTATAAGTAGTATTGGTATTGGATGCCCATGAGCTCCAATACCTTGGTTGACCTGGACCAGACTTGCACCCAAGGCTTGGCCATCTGACAATTTCAAATCTCAATCGATCTTAAAGACATCCAGAATCTAAGTTTCAGGGGAATCAGAGATTGTGCCAAAGAAGAATCCGTAAAGGTCTATGGTGTGGGATTTAGTAGCATCCAGCAGCAAGGTTGCAGGAGAGCTAGTTAGCTGCTAGTTAGAGTCCTGCAGTGTGTATGGCTAACAGAGCTAACAGCTAACAGATACAGTTTTACCTCCTTCTTTTAGTTTTATTGGCTGTTGGCAAACCAGCTCATAGGTGCATTACCACCAGCTATTGAACTGGAGTGTAGCAGTAAACTGGCAGGAAAACCTTAACTAATTTTTTGAATTCCTGTTACTCTGAAGTAATTAAATTGGAAGAGATTCCCCAATGTTATATTGTTTTTTCATATAGTACTGATATGAACTAACTATCAACTGGTATATTTTTCTGCTGTGTCCATTTCTGGCAAAGTAAACAAACATTAAAGCTACACAACATCACCTCTTCATATGATCTTTAGAAATGAAGTGCCTAATGGTTCTGAGTAATGCCTTCTGACATTTCTTCTTTCATTCATTCAGGATCACATAATTTACTGCATGTCAAGGAAACTGCTTACACACTCTTTTAAAGAGTGACTTCATCACAATTTACAAACCATGACGGTATGGGCCTCTTAGCGATGACCTCACACTCATGCATACACACTAACACACACACACTAATCCTTTATGACTGTTTACGCAACAAGACCAGGCTGCTCAGTGCCAGCTGGAAGAGCAAATCCTTCACTTTAAACTTATTTTTCACTAGTGAGAATTGCATCGCAGAATCTTGGGACCTGCTGTGTTGATGTGTCTCATATTTCTCAACTTAACAAAAGGCCTGTAACGGATGAAAGCGTGTCTTTTTAAACAGCTGTGGTGTTTCTCCAGAGGAGGGTCTCATACCAACCTCGTGGCCTTCCTCCCAGCAGGCTCAGAGGGCTGGGCCCAGCTTCCTGTTTCAAGCTCCAGGCGAGCACGAGGGAAGACACAGCTGGCTTTTATTTGGACAGCTTTTCCACAGCGTACACATGGGGTCTTACCTTTGCAGAGCATACAGGTCTTTTTGTTTTGTCCATGGTTATTGATCATTTGATATTTGGAAAGCCTGAGAATACTGACAAACATTTGAGATAAAATGACACTTTTGATCCCTGAAAGGAGATCTTGGTTCATGAGGACTGATAGAAACCGAGCCGGGTCGACTGCAGCGCTCAATCGTGGCTGCCACCCATTGTGAGATGTGGATGATGGAATGCTGTAACATCCTGCATACTAACATTGTCTAATTTGAATAGCAGCTCATACAGCTGGCAAACGCACATCTTAGGCACTGCAGACATAAAGTTTAACAAAACATTCTCAAAACAAAGTCCGTGCTGTAATTGGTGTTGCTGACTTTGCAGATATGAGACTTCTTGAGGAGACAGAAGGATAATTCAATCTTTATGTTTTACCGTAGAAGTCTAACCCTTGTTGTGGTTCTGTTGGAAAAGCTGCCGTGGGATGATTCATAGCTGCGAGATACAGACTTAGTAAATCTGTAAAAACTCAACGCATGACAAAATGACAAAAAAAAAACATACAGATGGGTGCATGTTATATTGCTTAAATTGCAAACTGTAACTTTGCTTCACCAATATTAAGTTGTTACAGTAGTTACAGCAGAGTTAGCAGGTTGTTAGTAACTAAATCGAAATATAGTTGCTGACAGAATACTACTAAGACTGTAATCAGTCTATAATCAGCACTCTTGCAAGCAAAGCTTAACCCAGGCTAAGATTTGAAGTAACTGATCGGGTAGAGTCTTAATGGGATTTTCAGGGAAGGCAGGGCTAATCCGAAGCAGAGTGAGTTAATGCTGCAGGGCAAGGGAAACAAACCCCAGGGAGACTGATACTGTCATCTCCATTCGCAGTACAACAAAGTGTTTTCTGAGTAAAAGCCATTTCTGCTGTAGGTTTTTGGAGGAAAATTTATCTTTGAGAGTGTAAAAAAGACAAATAGTAACTTAGCAGGGTTATAACGTTGGCAGACATTCTTTTAAACACAGATCTCAAACGGATTAATTTTTGAGAAGCTACAGCTAACTGTAAAGATTCACAAGCACATAATTCAACATTGGTATTTGTCTGAAATGGATAACTGTAGACTTCAGCATGTAAAACTTTATCCACACAATCCTCCTTTTCGATCTTTGCTTACACTGGGACATTTAGGAGGGACATTCTCCACAAGGACACAAGTAAGAGATTTGCATCTTTGCTTAAAGCTTACTCGATTTTCAACAAAGTTTACTCAAATGAACTAGAAAGATTATCAACTAATAAAATCTTTCAAGAATTCTTGGAAATTAATTTGTGTGCTCTGTTTGTTTGCTTTGGACACTCATGGCTGGCTGCCTTTCAAAAACCTCCCGAAGCAAGTCCTGGGAGAAGCTTTTGTCCAATCCTTAAAAGAACATGACATTTTCTAGGGACACAAACAGCCCTCCTAGCAACACTAAACACTGATGCGAAGACAGCGTGTCACTGTAATTTTTTTTTATAGTCGCATTGACTAATGCAAACATTTCCCTTGTCTTGATGATAAAGGGATCAATTTTTATCCCCTTCAATAATTCACTGCCGTGCCCTGACATTTAAAGCCTTCCATAATGGTTGACACCTCAACACAGCGGCACAGAGGGACATCCCTGTATCAAGAGGACACGTCTTTGTGGCAGAAAAAGGTTGCGCTGAAAGTGGCACAATATAAAATTAATTTGGTAAAACATCCAAGGATTTTACCAAAACTGAGACATCATTGACCAGTGAAAAAGCACCCTGCAGGTAACATTTTACCTGCTGGAGAGGAGGGCAAGGAGACAGTCTTTTGTTCGATTTTGACCTGGGTCACTTTCAGGGGGTATTGACTGATTTCACTTTATTGTGTTGTGTTTATTAGGTGTGAAGCATTAAGTTAATATGGTCTATTTTTAATGATTCCATTACATTCTTGCAGTGGCGCTTGTTATTATGAATTTTACAACAAAACAAATATTATATACTATACATTATTTAAACCATATTTCTGTATCATGATTATATTACACTGCACTCCCTTTTCCAAAAACCCTAGAAGAGTTTATGTGTTTGTGTGTGTTGTATTACAAGAGACATAATATGCTAATTTTCAGGGTTAATTATTTTATTTAGGGTTACTACTAGAATTGGTTTACATGCTTTAATGCTCACATAAGACATCAGTTGTCTCATACTGTCCAGTGCAGCAGCACTGTATTCCCCCTCTGCTTTAGCTCCAGTCTCTTTAAGGCCCGCCCACTTCTGAATACCCAGTCTGCTCTGATAGGTCAGCTCACACACTCCTGAGCCAGCGCTGCTCATCTTCTCTTCGGTCAGGTCTGACTTGTTTTCAGCGTCCAGTTGGCTTCACTTCTGCCGTGATTAAAGGCATAAATTATGCAAAAGTCTGAAACAGTGACATAGTGTGATGTCAAGTAACAGAGTTAAACGCCCGAATACTGATGAGGCGTTTCGGAAGTTGTGATTTCTGTGGGAGAGAGGAGCTCCTTTTGGTGCAGAAAACATTTTAAAAAGCATGATAGGCATCCTTTTTCTATTGGAATGGACTTTTCTTGTGTTATCTTTATTTGTTATAAGCAGTCTGTTTTAATCTCAAATCACACTCCTCTGAGGTACCATGTTTACTTTTGGCTCAGAGCTACTATTGATAAAGTGCTGGGGTGGGAGGGATGTACAAAACAGGATGCCAGCTGGGGTATTCTCATTCATCTGCCCATCTAATTAGTCAGCTCTTGTCTTTTTGTGCAATTACATCTTACGAACAGTTTCAGTGGCAGCCAGTTTGCAAGTGTCGCTAAGTTAATCAGAGGGCCAAGGCGTTGGTGCTGA
Organism: Lagodon rhomboides; assembly: GCA_039737535.1. Lineage (NCBI taxonomy): Eukaryota > Metazoa > Chordata > Actinopteri > Spariformes > Sparidae > Lagodon > Lagodon rhomboides. The sequence continues at coordinate 15,831,432 of CM077786.1, forward strand.
AAGTAGAGGCAAGCACGAGCCTAGCTTTTGGATAAAAAACATGATTTAATACGGGGGAGGATAAAGGAGAGAGAGACGATAAGAGTGAGACAATAAGGGTGAACGACAATGAATGGGTTTGATGTTTACTGCAGTTCTGTGAATCCGCAACGACAAGACAACTAAAGGCCCAAAAACACAACATACATTGTTCTCTAGACCTCCAGACAGCGTCTAGGGGCTGAAATTGGACCCACAACCTGCAATTGTTAGGTCAGACAATAAGAAGCGAGGGGCAGACAGTCTAAAAGCACCTCATCAGCTCTCACAGCTCCCCAATTACCTTTGACAGGAAGAGGCTCAAATTAGGGGGAGTACTTTTACAAAGAAAGGCTGGATGTGCTAATTGATCCATTGTGGAGAAGAGCAAAATCCGACAGATTCACCAAAGAAAATGCAACAGTAGTTTTAGAGCTACAGGCTGATATAACAATGGAACAGCATGAATCACACCAGACGTCTGCCGCATAGACAGCAAAATATAAGAATTAGATGTGCAACGACGTGAGTGTATCTATAAAATGATTCAAAAATACAGAATACACTCAATGGCCACTTTATTATGTTTGCCTCTGCAAGATAATGTAATCCAATACATCAGCTCAGCCATAAAGTCTGCTTTTATATTGCTTTTGATGTAAAGGTAACTGAATGACATGTTTTAGCATCCAGGTTACAGCTGGTGATTGCGTTGCACTGAGCTGGATTTTATTCAGAGGTGTTTCTAATTTCAGGCCCCCTTCATGTACTGTATGTAAAAATGGAGGACAAAAAATTAAAAACACCTCCAATCTCCTAGATTAGCCTACTTGGTTTTTGCAATCGAACAGAGATCGTGTCAGTGGTTAAAAACAGTTTATTTCATAAAGTATTAATGACTACATAATTAATGACATACATTACTAATGATTAACCAATAATCGATTGTTAAGGAAGCCAACTATCAATAAAAGGAATTGCTCAAACTTTCCATTTCTACGTCATGAGAAAAGAATTTGTGGCAGATGTAGACCGAATTGCATTTTTAAATTGCCTGGTAAAAAAGCAGTCATGTTTGTGTGCCAGGAAAGACAAAGACTCTTGTGTGATGGGAGCTAATGGAAGGAAATAAGATTACAAGGCAATGTTTTACGAGAACAAACACAATGTTTTCACATTAAACTGCCATGACCACAGCACAAAAAGGATTACCTTCATGAACAGAGCACAGCAAGACTAAAAAGATCTACAGAGCGAGCAAAGCACTGTGGCCCTCCGAACAGCATGCAGGGAATAACTGCTGCGACTCTTGATTTTAATGCACCTCAGTGATGGACAGTGTGCCTCTGAAAGATAGGCGCACATCCCTCATTGCCTGTGGCCGCTTCCTAATGGAAACTAATCCTACTATCGATTTAATGGCACAACTTTAAGTAATAGAAGGGAGCCCTGAGATGTGAAGTTAGGAGCGAGCACTGAGGTGTCTGCCCTTGCTTGCATCTTCACTCCATCTCCACAGGCAGCACTGTCGGTGTTTCATACATGGTAGATCTTTTCCAGCTGAGTTATAGCTCCAGATGGAGCCAAATACATCGATCTCTGATAAAGTCCCCGCAGCTCGTGGTACCGCTCTGGGATATAAATTATACTGGAGGACAGAATAGGCTAATAAATAGAAAACACTGTGACACCATTCCAGAGAAAAATAGTTTTTTATTGGCAGTATTCTGGGATTTCATTACTTCCACCGCCCCCAGAATGCCTGCAAACACTTCATTTCTGTCAGCTGAGGCCAGGACGCAGAGTGACTCAAAAGGCGTGAAAGCATACCCTATGGGTTCGGGCTTCATGGTGGCAATTTTAAGAGTATCACTGTTTAAAAAAGGAAGACAATAGAAAAGGACCATCATTACATATGGTGGAAAAACTCCTTGTGCGAATATTGCTGCCACATTTCTACTCTCTTCATCTCTTTGACTCACTTAATTAACCCTGCTGCAGTCGAGCCTTCTCGGCACATACAAGTCTCCCTCCACTATGTCTTTCTCTAGAGTGTGTATGAGGATTCCTCAAGAGTGTAGAGGGGTGTGTCACTCTGTTCCTGCTTCTATGTGTGCACTTACAGTTTGCCCAGTGTGTGTAAACCCCCCCCCCCCCCCTCTTACCCTGAGAGGCATTCCCACCCATGAGGCTTGTGAGCCAGACAACAGCACACACCAACATTTAGCTGCTCTATACAGCAGTCTGGACCGATGAACTACACAAAGACCATGAGAGGAGTACGCGTTTTACTCTGCTTACAGTATCTTTAACTCGAGAGCTTTTGTTTGTGGTCGGCAGTCTTAATGTTCAGCTCGTCTAATATTTTGGAACCAAGCCAGAATAGAAGCACACACATAGACACCGGGTTAGTGCTCACATTTAGCACCCCAAAGAAAGCACACATGCAGCGTTACACAATGGTTAAAACCTCTCCATCCTCCCATGGGGGTCCAGCATTGCAGAGGCTATAAATAATCATAGGAGATTACTGGGTGTGGTGGCAGACAGCCTGATTCATGTCACAACCTTCATCAAACATTGTGTAAACCCTGCAGTGGATGTGCATTAAGCCGTGAGGTGCACCGTTGAAAAGAGTAAAAGCTTGATGAGGTTAAAGAGGAGCACTCTCAAAATGAAGAACGGATTCAGTTTATTAAAAATTCATCAGCAGCGTATTATCCCAGGTACAGAAAGTGAAGTAATGACTGTTCTAATCATAGGCTTTGGTTCTCGCCAATAATATCTCCACACGATTTTTCAACTCTAATTTAACGCGAACAGAATCATGTTCTGGGAGTTAGTGAGATGAAATCAGCACAGTATATCCCATTTGCTTCTGCAGACCAATTTTAATGTTGGACTGAAGGGGTTACAGGTGCAAATGAGTCTCAGACTTTACCCCTAGCCCTTGTTTTCGAGTGCCCCCTTGCCCCTCAGAGTTACAAGAGGAAGTGGTTGAAATCTGCCCATACAAAATGGGACAATCCTTCAAGACCCTCATACATTTTCACTTGTCACTGAAGCAACAAGACACTTTCAACATTTTCTTGTGTAACTGTGGCAAACTTGTAATTACAATGTAATTTGCCATTTATCTGATAGGGACAGAAAAGGCATGGATTTGTTCACAGCTTCACTCTATCAATCAAGAACACTACTTCAACCTGGAAACACCCAAAGGGGTCAGTGCAACATTGAAATCTGTCAAAAATGGCCAAATCAGTCATGCACAAATCAGCAATAACAATGTAATGTTAGCCAGCTAGCCAGTTAGCTCCCAATACATCAACAAACTAGTAGCACATTTTTTTATGCTTGTTATAAAGAAAATCAAAACATCAGATGGTTCTCATGACCCTCGGTTTGAAGTGCGCCTTTGAAGAACTGCAATTATTGGCAAGACACCTATCTGCTCTATTTCTTTACAGCTTGTTCCCTGCAACAGAAACTCAAACAGTGACTAGGCATTGTTTGATTTGATATTAACCTCAGGCGGAGTGCAGATCATAGTGCACTCAATGACTGACAAAAAACAAGTTTCAAAAGAAGTTACAGCAGACATTTCATTTTCATGTGGAGATGATTGGAAGAGTTCATTCAAAGCAGAGATGACCTGATGTCTCCCTTCAAACTGAAATAACAGGATGCAGCATTCAGGTGTCAAAAACATCACACAGAACAAACACATCCACAGACTGAGTGTCTGCGTACGCGTGTGTGTGCTTGTCTTTTTGTGTCTTTCTCCACAGAGTCCCCTGAATGCACCAAAAGCTGGACTGCTTACTTTAAATTGAAGAAAGATAAGATGATTAATCAAGTTCATTCTGATAAACTGTTATTAAAACTCTCAGTCCCCAATAGCACTTGACACCTTGTGATTAACAGCCACACTGAATCAGTGGCAGAGTTGAATTGATGGGATACTAAATTAAGACGGACCCGAAGCAAGGATTCTAAATGAGCCTCACCTTAGAAAAAAATAACACATTCAAGACAAGTCTCATTTTGTGACTTTAGGCAAAAGCTGGCTGAGGACTTAACACATGTATTTAGTAGTTGTACATACTAATTATATCACAGCTCAAAATAAAAAATAAAAAGTCAGTGAAATTGCTTCATTTTCCTCTAAACTAATTAAGTTTATACCTTGACAGGAGAAAATACTTGTCTCTGATTGGCTGACAGGTGTCTATAGCAACAGGACTTCTCCTTCCTGCTACGCCATATTAAAGAAAAACAAGAGAAGATTGAGAAGCCAGTTAGCTTAGCTTAGCATAAAGACTTGAAAGAAAGGGAAACAGCTAGCCTGGCTCTATCCAAAGGTCACAAATCTGCCTACCAGCAGCTCTAAGTCTCATGAATTAGCACAATATATTTTGTTTGTTTAATCCATGCAGAACCCATTGAAAAAGAGAAGTCTGTCGTCTGAACGTGTGGACATGTACAGTATATCGTGCATTACAATATAGCACATCATTTACACATCTTGGCTATTCAAGGTAAATATTACACATTGTCATGATGGGCCACTGTGATGAGCACTAACAAAAAAACAAACACACCATGATGCCACTGCATTTCTGTTCCTACTACTGCAGGTAAAATGCTGCATCTTTGCACAAAAGCACAATATAAACTCTCTTTTAAGATATGATCACAGATCACAGTCATGCAGAGCGTAAATGTCAGTAATGTGATATGATCCTTAAATGAACATTCTCATATCAGGCTTGAAAGTCACAAAGGCAGAGACACGTCAACAGGTGGTGACACCAGACAAGCTGCCTGGACTGTAAGTCAACCGAGTCATTTCAGTTTGCACTTCAATGAGCAGAGCAGGTTGTATTAAATTGTGCCAGACTGACAAAGTGTCACACAGAAACACCCCCCCGTTTGTTGCGAGCCACTCTGAACTGCACAAGCATATGAGGAATGAGAAGACTAAGAAAGGGTTTGAGAGATTTAGGGAGCAGAGAGACGGACCCCTGACCTGGAACAGACAAGCTGAGCAGGGAGTAAGTAGGAACAACTGAAGGGATGATCACAAGTCCTTGAACTCTTAAAGAAAAGGTGGGCCAGGATGAGCAGAGAATATGGTGGGGTATATGAGTGGAGGAGAGAGGGAAGAGACAGCCCATAAAGTGGAACAAATTACAGTGGGAATAAGAAAAATTGTGGAATGCAGAAAAATAATAGCCAGACGTGACTAATGGGGAAAAAAAGATAAAACTTTAATGTCCCCTGTGGTTAAATCGGGTAATGAAACGAAGAACCCCGGAAAAGAGGAGGTGATGAGAATTATAAAACATGCCATCACAGCTTAATCACAGTGGCCTGTTCCAGCTCATGGCCCGCTTGTTCAGACTGTATTTCCTCTGTTCCTTCAGCTCCCTCAGCTGCGGTCAGCTGGCCACAGAAACTGCTTATTGTGGTTCTTACAGCCTGCAGTCAGACAGGACATTACTCTCCACAGCCTTCCACTGAGTGGGTCCGTGTGGGTGGGTGTGTGTGAACGTGTGGGGAGGTGTGCACCACAGAGGCTGGAAATGCTCCAAGATATCACTACAGCATTACTGCCACTTACATAACTGAGCCGCTCTCTTCCTTACAAGACCGGAATTTCTTTTCTTTTTCTTTCTTGTTTCCCGTCAGTCTCTACCTCTCTTCCTTCGCTCTGACAGCAGGTTTATCTCAAGCATCTTGCAAGACTTATGAACAAGACAACCAGTGCAAAGGGCTTCATACTTCACCGTCACACCGCCGTGCAACAAATGCCGAGGCAGCAGGAGCTCTTACAGTTACTCTGTGGTTTCGAGAAATTGCATTAGCCCACAGAGGCAAAGGGAGCGCAGCTATGAGGAGGCTGTGCACTTCTGAAATCAACCACATCCTTTGTCAATGTTGCAAACAAAAGGTGGAATAAGGAAAGCAGGTCTGCCGATGCAAATAACAAGCTCGCATGACTGTGGAGCCTTGAATGCAAACAGTGTGATCCGGGCCAATGTTTGCTGTGTACACTAAAGTAGCCTTGGATGGCATGCGCAACATATTGTATTTCCACACCTGAACACAATGTGTGGGAGAGTGTATTACCAGATACAGTTAGCATAGCACTTAGCATACCAAATACATCTGACTGGATTTTAAAATCCACGTCTAGATCTGAAAGGAAGCAGAAAAGGGCAGATGGGGCGTGAAAAAACTGTTGACTTCGAAACTTTGAGTGCCCAACAGATTGCACTGAGGTCTGCCAACATGGGCATATTTGAGACATGTCAGCTCAGAGCAGATGATGGATGAGCAGGGCAATTTGAACCCTGTGTGTGCATGTGTGTGTGCATGCGTGTGTGCGTGTGTGTGTTCCCTCTGTGTCAGCTCATTTGGATGTCAACCGAAGCCGCTGAAACACACACAGTCGTGGCCATCCCTATCGCCTATGACTTCCTGTCGCAGAAAATAACGACCAATAACAGGAGGGCAGGAAGAAGAAAATTGGTGTGAAGGAAGCACTGACTGATTACAAGTCAGGAAAAGGACGTGTTGTACTTAATCTTCATAACAACCAGCTGCCAAATGCCACAGTGCCCGGGTAAGTGGATGACATTAAAGTCAGATCGATCACACAGTTCAGTAGCGTGAAAACCCGTCAGTCAATGATGTGAGGCACAATTCATGGTCGCATTTTGTTTTGGGTCATACACAAATAACTTCCTTTAACGTGCCTTCCTTTTTAGACTCTCTGATTTTCAGACACAACAGAAGAGTAAAATGAGTCAAACTACTAAACCATGAGCAGCAATAGGAGCCAGAATTTATTTTTGTGGAGCTAAATTATCATAGACTCTGATGAAACATCGGTCCGGAATAATAATGTGACTGCAACAAATGATCATTTTCATTATCAATAAATCTATCATTCATTGTTTTCAGTCTTGTAGAAAAAAAACTATGAAAAACACTGATCACAACTCTCCAGGGCCAAATTGTGTATGAACCTGCCGTTTCTACCAGGTCACTGAGGGGTGTTCAGCTGGTTGTGAACCATACAGCTAAATGTGAGTAAATAATCCACATTGGACGTTTATCTTGATGGTTAATACATTTTCACATTTATTGTTGGTTTAATTTTTGTGTTGATTGATTAATTGCCTTTCAGTTTAAGCATCTGTGCTCCCAAAATAATGTTTACAAGCTGCAGACTGTGCTGGCAGATGCTTGTCCTGCGTTCTTGAAGAACCAACTGCATATAGCCAAACCGTGTTCTGTAGGCGCGTGACAAAACACATCATGAAAAGGGAGTGAATGGCAATTATCTAAGGAACAAATCATTCATTCACTGTCTGCAGCGCACGCTCACACAAAGTTCCACGGACACAGTAGCGGAAGTCATTCACTGTGAAGCGACTGAGCGCTGCACAGCTCGTTAGCTGGTCCGCGCTGATTCATGTCTGTGGCACAAGCACTACGACATATTATTCTTTTAGAAAATGATGACGTGAGCTGTGAGGAATGTAAACAGCCTGAGCTACAATGGCTACTTCTGCCAGTCATGAGTTCACGCCCCACGCACACCCTATCCAAGTGCACACACATACTTTTTCTTTCTCTTGCCGTCTCACACATGCCCCCAAACACACACACACACACACACACACACAGTCAGCGCCATCGAACGTGTCAAATTTGTAGCCAGTCACGGCTGACACAAAGAGAAGCATGCGGCGGCTGGTGCTAAGTGGTGCGGCGGTTGGGGTGGGGGTGGGGGGAGAAAGATGATGAGGGTAATAATGCTAAAATTAGTCCGCTGTGAGAAAGTGACAGATGACCTCATGCTGGCTGCCTTGCCACAGAAATCAGGTCATCTGGCACAGGCCTATATCATCTCCTCCCTCCTCGTGCTTCCCCCCCTCTTTTCCTGGTCCCTCATCTCCTGCTCAAAATACCCAAATTTCTCTCCCTGTTGGACCCTAAAGTGACTCGCGTGAACAGACTTGGCTCAAAAAGTGCAGATGTTCCTTCGGCATGTTCATTGATGTGGAGATCCTGGGGAGAAAATGAAGACAAACAGGGACAATAACTTTCCATTGGATGATTCTGCACTAGACATGCACTGAGGTAAACGTATTGATGACTCAATACTTTTTTGAAACCATGTGTTTAAAATGATAAAGCAGATCTACAATCACATTTTCAACCCAGGGCTGCACAGATATTAACATTATTACATATGTGTTGGTTTGTTTTTGTTGACTAACAGCTCTGTTCCCAGGTTTTTGAAAAAAAAAATAAAATGGAACCTATAAGACCTTTTTTCCTTTTTGCCGCGGTATCAAAAGGGGTATCAGGTACCATGTTTTTATAGCAGTATTGTCTCAAACTTGAAAATTCTGGTAACAACCTTAGATTATTTGGCAAAAAGATAATATTCTTTATGAGCTATTGATGTTTCATTCCTAAAGATGGCTCACAGCGTATCTTTTCCTCTGTTCACAATGCAATAAGGAAGTACATGACTGAACAGACCTGATCCATTAGTCACTGTACATTGACCTTTTCCTGCCCTCACCACTACACACACACACACACATACAGAGTGAACATCATTATCACCCCGCCACCTCCCTGGGCAAAGTTCATTTCTGAAGGGAGAGGCGCCATAAAAATCTCACAATGCAGCAGGTATTTACTAAGGCCAAGACGCCCGGGGAAAGGCCAAAGCTCCGGCAGGACAATGCTATTGCCTATTTCTGCTCCCATTTCAGTGCACCTTCCACTATTATGTGCCACTCATCCGTGTCCCTTGAGGCAGAAAAAGGTTGAATCTCAGAGTAAAGGTGTTGGGATAGAAGCTCCACAGTGGCTGTCGATGTTTGTGCGAGACGGTGTGCAAAACTGGGAGAAAAATAAGAGACGAGCAGGCTATAGGTTTGTGATTGTGACGTCAGAAGTCATTAGCTGCAGCAGGGGTAACAGAGGAGAAGTGTGTGTGTGTGGTTCATGTTTACATAAAGAGGAATCGCTCACAGGGCAGCTAAGTGAAGCTGACAGAGTGCCTGAGAGCAAATGGATGGATGGGAAGAGGAGTGGGAGGGTAGAGGTCTGAGGAGAGACTGGTGGAGGGAGTTTAGAGAGTTTCAGCTCACATAAAGAGTGACATAAAAAGGCCTGAACTAGCATTATATACACACACACACACACACACACCACACACACACTCCAACTCTGTGTCGTTTTTATGTCACTTCTCAGGTATCGATTTCCTGCCCTGAGACTAAATACCATCAACTGAGCCCAATCTCCTTCAGTCATTCCTAAACCTGCTATCAAATGCAACAGTTTCTGAATCCATTCAGGTTGTATCTGTTTCAGGCGGTTTGCTCAAGAATGCCTCGAATTTTGACAAATTAGTGCTGCAGGCCAAGACGCGGCCTCAAGCCCTCACTCGGCAGCAGAGGATGTGTTTGACTAATTTTTAACAAAGATGGTCTTGAGTCCGTCTCACCCTGCCTTGGTCTTGGTCTTGGTCTACAGCACTGTTGTGAGGCATCAAGGGTTTGCGTGTCTTATCCTGCTGATCATTATCATCGACTTGAGCAGTCTCACAGATTTGTTGGCAAAGTGCTGCTGTGTCAAGAAAGTCGTGTCAAGAATCTCGTGTTACTTAATTGTCTGAGTGCTTCCCTCCTCCTTTCCTTTATTAAATGCTTTCTTCATTCATCTATTTGATTTTTTTCTATTACGGAAATACGCAATCACAATGAAAACAGAAAAAGAACAACCGATATAACAAAGAGCTGCTTGGAGTCCCTTAAAGCCTGAACATAACGTTGGGGAAATATATATTTGTCTAAATAGTGATAAAAGACAGCATCCGAGAGAAGTTCAAATGCTGCATCCTCTCTCACCTCTCCCACCTACAAAAGCTGCATGAAGTGGGTGTACTTGTTCTCCGTTTTAGACAGATATAAAATTGTCAATCCCCCAGAAAAGTGAGTGTGTGCAGGGCTTTTCAGGTTTTGTTCAACCACCCGACTTTCACTTTGGTTGGAGCATACTAATGCTGTTGACACCTGCCTTTTTGTAACAGTTAAAAAGGAATGAATGAACATTATGACTTTATGTCTGATGATAGTCATCACTCTTACTGAAGTGCCAGAGGAATTGTTTGTTCCCTGTGTACAATTTCCGCTTTTGTGCATGAAAATTGTCCGTCATTTGTAAAGTCGACCTTCGTCATTGTTATTTCTCTTTTTAAAAAATGTCAACGGAATCCAGAAGGGAAAGCGAATGAAAGCAAAATGCAACTGTTAATGAATGGGACGGCTTATCTCATTGATCCTGTCACCACATTTCCCCACAAAGCGGCAGCCTGAACGGATAAAGGTTGTCTGGTTGTTTAGAAGCAAGCCTTGTGTACTCAATTTAAGCAAATTCTGCATCTCTCAGCCTCTTTACCTTAAAATAATTAGAACCCCTTCTTTTAAGCCTACAATCACTGATGCTGAACATGCATTTTCTTAGCTTCACCTATTAAACCTTACACATTGTCACATGTTTCAGCCCCTCAAGCCAGCAATTATATTAGTGACACGTTAGTCTATACTATGTTTGCTGTTCCACTCTGTCCATTAACATAACACATGAAAAGGGCCCCAGGTCTTTTGATGCTCAAAGAACATGTGTAACACTGACTTGACACAACATTAACACTAGTTGACAATTGCAGGAGCCTCCTTGTAGCCGCAGGCTCTTGGCTAAAGATCACAGTCAGCCTGCAAGTCAAGTTCTTTTTTTAGTCAAACAAGCTAAACTGCAGAAAGTCATATTAATTGCAACGCCGTTATTTACTGCTCTAAAGATATGAAACAAATTATGGCCTTCATCTCATATAAGTGACACTGTCAAGGTTTCTCAAATTTCAGGCATTTCCTGTTTACTCCATCACGTCCTGTTGCAGAGCTAACATTGCTGCCAACACTGTCAGGTGCCATCGCTCGTGCACTAGTTTGGGAGAGCAGGAAGAAGGACAACAGCACTTGATGTCAAATAAACATCCGCAGAAAGTTTGCAAACCATCTTCTTCTTCTGTGCTGCTCATCTTTTCATCTCTTCATCAACATGGACAAGAACATCTGTGTTGAATTTTTTTTTATTTTCCTATAACAGCTACTTTATGTGCTTTATTACGTTAGCTTGTTAGCTCAGTTAGCCGTGAAGCTTGCCGGACTGCCTTGGGAGTGTTGGTGTTTACACCGCTAGCACAGGGGCTTTGGACCACAAGGACAAAAAAGTCAATCTCAATATGACATTTCTTTAGCATATCATGCAGCTCTATATTGTATTAACACAGTATCAATATGTGTTTATTATACCAGCATAATGATAGCTTATGCAGCTGATTCTGATGCAGGATAACAGGATAAGTATACAAAGTTGCTCAGTCAAACACAATTTCATTCTGAAAGATATGAAATATACATATAATATAATATAAACTAAATAATTCAGTAAGGAAATATTACCAGAGCAGGGACAGAGATGGATGGGTGCCCACTAAAGTTAAAACCAAAGTGATGTTGACCTCTTATCTACTAAATAAATGAGAGGCTTTATCGCCAGCATGAAAAGACATGGCTGTAAATCAGATCTATTTCAGTAAAAACCACAAGCTTAACTGTGGTTGAGAGCCCAATCCCTTGACCACAGTTAAGCTTGTGACACCTCAAACTAAGCTTTAGGCTTAAATAAAAATGCACATCAAAAAAGTGATAAGACTTAACAGTGGAAAGAGAGAGAGAGTGAAGGAGAATCAAAGGCCAAAGAAGCAAAGACAATATGCCGGTGTGTGCAATGCCTTATTTGAAATCATTTTGTTTATGAATGGGAAATGCAGCCAAGAGGGAGACATGATTACATTTCAGTAACCACAGGTTTCCAAGACTTGGACATTTTGTTTGAGTGTCAGAGAAGTGAAGTAAAGAGTGGTGAGATGCTAAGCTGTCTTTTGATTTTCCACCAGCACACTCTTTCCCTTGTGCTCAATGAGCTGCAATGAACCAGGCATTATATCCAAGTCACACATGTGTGTCACTTACAGCAGTGCTAAGGAACATCAACACCTTACACCGATACCTCAGACTGATAAGACTGAACAGGAAACTTTGAAAGTCACACATGGCTTAAGCTATTACAAACTAGCTAGATAAACAGAATTAAAAACATCTGACCAGGGTTTTTCTTCTTCATCTTTTTTTTTAATTCTCTGTTCTCATGAAGAGATCATGAGGGGCTGAAATCTTCACAAGATGTTTGATTTCCTTAAAGACAAGAGCCACAGGAACACGCCATGGGCTGTAGTTTTTCCACAGAACAATGGTCCCAGAAAATGAAATTACGAGGGTTATTATTAGGGCACAGCTCTGAAGCATGTGTGCCAAACCAGCAGCAGAGGCCAGGTTAAAAAAGACACTTAATGGATGAGGAAGCTACATAAAAAGAAAGCAAAGGCTTAATATTTGATTGGTAACTGATGCATGAATAAAACCGAACAATGGAGAGCAAAAAAAAATCATTAAATCTAAATGAAGAGTGGCCTACGTGCAAAACCTTTTATGACAGTTTGTTAAACTTCCACATCATTACACTCCACCGATCATTGGATCAGTTTAGCAGTTTTCCTGAACCCAAACTTCAAGCCTACATTAGAGTAGGAAAGTGTTTTTTAGCCTGTGATGTTTATTCATGACAGCAGCAGGAACCAGAGCTGAAGAAAAGTGTGGAATGTGGACATTTTCCAAGGAATCAAAGTTGGAATGTTTTAGTTGGCTTGATAAGATGCTGGTCCAAAATCACAACCAAATTTCTGTTAACCCTCTTGTATATTTAGAGAGGCCTTCCTTCTTACCCACAGAGATTTAAAGTGGATTTTTGAGTGTTTTAGAAAGCACTGGCCATCCAGCAAAGACAGTCATTAATAAACTTAGGCATTGTAACATGATTGCAATGACAATGCTAACATACTCATTTGGGTTAGATCACCATCTCAGTCTCAGTGTTTTTGCAAGCTAACATTTTCCAGTTAGCTTGAAGCTGATGGGAATGTTTTCAGTTTTGATTTGACAGTGTGAGGGAAAAGGTGATGTGAGCACAAGTTATCCTGAGGGGAACATGAATGTCTGAACAAGATTTAACAGCAATCAATCCAATAATAATATAGTGGAATATTCCACTTAAAACCACCAATTTGAACATCACGTTCAAGAAAAATCAGAGCATCAGCAAAGTCTGGTGCATTCATTGTCCAAGAACTACAAATGTCTGTACCAACTGCCATGCAATTCCATGGACGAGTTACTTTACAATTAAACAGATTGGATACTTGAGTCTGGATCAAAGACTGACCGACCATTCAGCCAACCAACTAACCAACGACTGACACGATTCATTTAACCACTTTTCTAGCTGCACAACACAAAATGTGAAATCAATCACAATCTACATCATCTTGTAGAGAACAAACTTGTGCTTCAGACTTTGCTATCATATAAGCAGCAACAGCGGTTGTTTGAGATCATAAGAATAAGGATATTTCGCCCCAACTTTGAGGTCGAATAAAAAACTTATTTTCCATAAGTAGTCCAAGATTCATGTACTACTGAACTAAGTATCTCATAGACTACTTGCATGCATAATATGAAGTACTTTTACTGTGTACTTTTCGAGTAATCCTTTGTCATAATCCTGACCAGATCACAAGATTAAGGATATTTCGCCCAACTTTGATGTGCAATAAAAAACTTATTTTCCATAAGTAGTCCAAGATTCATATATAGCACTGAGCTAAGTACTTCCTAGACTACTTGCATGTATAATAAGAAGTACTCTTACTGTGTACTTTTAGAGTAATCCTCGGTCAAAATCCTGACCGGATCACAAGAATAAGGATAGGCCCAACTTTGAGGTCGAATAAAAAACGTATTTTCCATAAGCTGTCCAAGATTCATGTGCTACTGAACTAAGTACTTCATAGACTACTTGCTGACTACTAAAGCGAGGATTACTCTAAAAGTACACAGTAAGAGTATTTCCTATTATACATGCAAGTGCAAGTGTTTAAGAGTACCTCAAAGCAGGGAATCTATTAATGCAGAAAAATCTGAAAGACACAGGAACTGTATGCAAACTTAAATATTTTCTTATTTATCGCAAGTCATATCGTCATCGCAATATTGAAGGGTGTCATCGCACATCGCACATTTTGCTCATATCGTGCAGGCCTATCCTGAATCTCAGAATGTACTGGACTGCAATGAAATTACAATCTCCACTGAATCACCAGATCAAGCCATGCAAAGAAGAAAGACAGCATTGGATCGCAACCTGGAAATGTGTGTGTGTGTGTGTGATCTAGTGCTTGTCAAACATAAGTGATCATCTGGCAGGACGATGCATGGAGCCAACTTGCTAGAGTGCTGACAATGATAACATAATACAAATGGAAAGTGACAAGATGAAAGAGCATTGAAAGTAAAAGAAAGTAAAACTACAGTTTATATGGAGACTTATTAGGTGAGTGAAACATTTCCAACATAGATGCTCAACAATTAGATTGGTGCCTGTTGCCCTGCCGATCTCCAGATGTGTTTCCTTAACATATCCTTCCTCTCCAGCAAGACCTTTATTCAGGTCACAACAATGTACTCCATCAACTTTAATCCTCAATAGTGGGGATTAAACACATGGATTATACAGCCATGCAGACAGTAAACAAAAGAGAGACAGCAAGAAGCTGTTAGCTGAGCTGAAAGATACACACTGCTGTCCACTTTGTGTGTATTTTGCAGCCCTGGGTTCCTGCATGCACACACCCATCTCAGGTGTTTCCTAACAAGAGTTATGACAGAACACCTCTCATGGCTGAATAAACAGTTCTAACACCTTTTTTCCCCCTCGCACACAACTGACTCATTCCTCCAGGCCAACTATCAAATGCTGACTCACAGTGTGTGACGATAACAAGAGCTCTCATATCGCTTTAGGACTCTGTTTGCTTTTCAGTGGACACATAAACACGGACAAATGCTCTGTGATTCGGGGTCGTCCAATGTGCGAACAGTGAACCATCGACACCAAAAATGTCTTTAAAAAGAGTGAAAGTGATTGTAAAAAAACGTGTGGGGGACTCACTCTTTAGATATTAAGCATTAAACCTGGTATCACACATAAGGTCACACAATCTTTTCTTGTCATATTCTTAATAAATTCAAGTTTCACATGTTATGTGTTGAGGGTGCAATGCTCAGTGTTTTTATATCAAGTAAGCATTAACTATTTATCTTATAGCAATTATACAATATGGGACTGGAGCGGACTCTAAGACCACCACTGCCCATCACACCTTTCCACCATTCAGCCAGAGCAGCCGGACCTTCCCGGTGATGAGAGGAAAGAGGTCCAAGATGGGAGCCATGCTAATACGGCTTTAAGATTTGAGGCTGTTCCTGGCTAATGTCTGATCACAGGAAAATAAACTGGATGAAATTGGACCCAGGCTGGGCAAGCTAGGGGATCATCAGAGACTGACACATCGTTACAGGGACCTGTCTCCACTACAACATCCAGGATCAAGTTGTTACAGTCGACAAACTGTTTTTGGAGCAAGCTGGGGCAAGAGGACATCGTGGGTGGTTTGTGGTAGGGCACACTCAAAGTGGATGGACGTTGTGTCTCTGATGCTGGACTTCTAATGTGAGGATGAAAACCATATTATTAAAAAAAGGCAAGTCAAACACTTGTCACAACTTGTCACTCACTTGTCACTCACTCTTCATTCTTCAACCCTGGCTTAAAGATTCAAACAATTTGTCAGGATTTTGTCGCTAATATCACACTTAAGGAAATAACAGCAGCTGAATAACTGCATCACTCTAGACTTCGATATATGAGGTTTCCAAAGCCTTCAGGCATCAGCAATTGAATACCTGTGTGTTGGAGTTGTTTCCTGATGGTTGATGGTTGAATGGTGCATCTTAATGGATACTGGGCTCATCTGCCCAAGACGTAAATGGGTAAAAGCTCCAAAGTTGAAACAACCCTCTGTAACATGCTTGTTGTAAAATAAACTTTGCCTTAAGAGGGGTCCATCTTGACTGACAGCTCAGTGGGCTGGATACTTTCAAAGTGTGCAATGGGGTTACCGATGGCTGTTTGGCTGCCATCATCACCTTCATCATCAAGGTTTATTCCATGCTCCTGATGCCAACTGTCATCTTAGTCACTCATGTAACAAATGTGTCATGTTTGTTTTTAGCTTGTGCTTCTATAAAAATCCAGGAATTACAATAAATACATTAACAACAAAAGAGGTTTTAAGATAAATTTGTTAAGTCTCTTGAACCCTTTCAGGTCATTGTAATATCAGGACAGAACAAGGAGAGAACATGATAATTATTATTTTTTCCATTTATCTTTTAAACCTCCACTTTCACTGAAGCCAGATGATCATTAGAGACAAGCTGTTGATACTGTTTTAATAGCACCACAGACACATATTTCTGTTAAGGAAAAAGCATTGTTTTTCTAATGTTTATAATATTATGTCGGCTGAAAGTCACTTAAGACTCATCTTGTGTTTTGTGCAAAAGGATTATAAAGCACTTTGCAATCTGTGGCAGGATTAACTTCAGATCATCTATTAGGAACAAAGGGAACTTTTTAGTGTGGCAGGATTAACTATTTCAACATGGTTAAAGCGAACTGAATATATATTTGTTTGTTCTCTTTATAGTGCCTCAAAAAACACTGAGAACTATAAAACAATTTGAAGAGCTGCAAGCGGAATTATGTCACAAGCTCGTGTGTTCTGACATTTGAATATCAGTTATTTATTGGGATCAGTTTCAGGAATTTCCTCCTCCATATCAGATCAAACGCAAAGATTGTCATAAAAATTAATCCCGACTGCATGAAAGTCCCTCGTCACCAGATTTGTTTTCATGATTTAGGTCATAAATGTATGTATCATTAACGTAGGCGTTAATCATTTACTGTTTTATTATGCTCAACTCAAAAGGTCTTCTACCTTCTAATCTAAAATATCAGTCAGTACAATAAAAACTGTCGGAACACGCTTCCTGCAGGGAGGTGTTTAAACACAGACTTAGAGTGACAGCTTTATTCTCAGGAGCGTGACAATCCAACCGACGATGGCGAGTATTGACACCAAGGCTTAAACTAATCCCTAACATTTAACAGGATCTTGAATGAAAGCTTAGGTGGACCTGAACCCAAAGCAACTGCAAGAGGGCTTGCAAAATCGACGAGACAAGACAAAAATTGTAGGCTGAAACTTGAACCGATGGAATATTCATTTGACTGGCTCTAACCTTGTTCTTGGCAGCAGGCTGCAAGACTACAGGGTTCTTCAGGATCTCAACATTGTGCCCCACCCTGTCCCCCACCAAACACATCTTACCAGCATCAATTAATAGATCCCGTTTAATCAAGGTAAAGCTTGCAGTTGTCTTACATGAGTAAGAGAGTACTGCAGAAAGGTTTCCAAGATGAAAAGCAAAGAATCAATATTTCTGTTAAGACTGATTAAACACAAGTTCAGCGCTGTCAGAGATCTGAAATGTTATCCGGTCTGTGTGTGCTTCAGTTTGTACTGTCAAATCAAGGAAAAGGTCAGTTAGTCATGTGATTTAGTGATCAACTTTCCTCAGGCAGTTTATTATAAAAGAAATACAACAGCTCATTCTGAGACAGGCTTGTGAAACAGGTTTCAGGCTGTTTCACTTCAAGGTTGATGCTTCTTTGATTTCATCAATGGCAAGATGTATTCAAAGTCTGTTCAGCCCTTGTATGTTTCTGACTTGTACAAAGAGATATGAATAAAAATGTGGTCTTGGTGTTTCTTGGTCCTGCTCCTAGTCAGTCTGACTATCTGTCTTCAATAAAAGTCTCAAAGTCAATAAGAGTTTCAAATTCCAGCTCATTGTCAAGCTTTTCCTTCCACTTAAAGTCTGAACCATATTGGCAGCTAATCAATGCTGCCAACAATGTTTGCATGGATCTCTCACTGGACAAGTTGAAAAACTGCAGGATCAATCTCAGCGCTTCAGGTAACAATCCAGTCCAACATTCAGCCTGATATTTTTCCATCTTGGGTAAGCTAACAACACAGTCCACGTTCTATTTGGCAAATGGCACCTCTGCAAAATCCATCACATATTTGAATGTCCTCACACAGAGTGGTTGACTCGGTGTAACAGACCAACCAGATTTGAGTACCAGAGACACCAGATTGTGAGGGCTTAGTAGAGGCTCTCACAAATGATATGTTAAAAGAACTGAAAATTAATGTTTCATTGTTTCATTCTGACAGTCAAATGTTGCTATAATTTCACACTAAAAGAGTGAGTTTGGGTCATGAAGCCTTTTCTGCAGACAAGAGACGCAGTAATTTACTGTATATTTATAGGGGACAGTGGTTACAAGGTGTTCCTCCTCTTCCAGACACTGACGACAAAAAGGTTAACCAGACAATAGAGAACACAAGGGAATGATTGGACCGTGTGTTCACTGACAGCCAGGAGTGGGACTGACCAAATCAATATTTAGTGCTGAAACCTGCTACCAGGGCAACAGTCCATTTCGAAGACAGGTATAGAAGTGTGTGTATGTGCGCGAGTAGTTTCATTAGCTATAGTGACGGGCACTGGGTTATGTCCAAAAGATTAAATGCCAGCTCATAAACAATGAGCCCTTAGCTCCTGAATCCACACAGGAAGTGGCACACATTTTCTTATGAGCTCTGGGATTTTTTTAATTGAGAGAGTTATCACAAGGTACAAGCTTCCTGTGTAATTCATATGACTTAACATGACCCGGGATATGACTTAACTATAAAAAAAAAATGTGTATGTGCCATTTGATTGAGAGACAGGAAGAGCCTGCTTGTCTTCACAGTTGCTGGAAGGCATGCAAATTACACACTGACAAAGGCCTCTTCCAAAACAAGTGCTTCATTTCCACACTGTACGGCATTGCAAAGGGTTGGTATATTTCTAAAGGACAAAAAAAAAAAACTGGGCTGAAACTCTGGACCGGAATTTTGCACTGTTTCAACTTAAAGATATTTTACCAAGTTTTGTGGCAAGTTTTTGCTAATACTGTGCCCGTTTAATTGAATTGTAATCATACATTCAATCAGTGCATTCAGTAGCCCCCTCTTCCATCCCGTGTACAAATAATTTTCAGCATCATATGAAATGGGAATACAATAAAATAACTACCATCTGAACACACATTGCAATAACCCCATCACATGTGCATCCCACACTATTGATTTTCAAAATGATATTTCAGTTAACCAGTTATCATTTATAACTTGTTAACCTCTTCTTGGCTCACTAGCTGCTGCGATGTAGGAATGTAGCTTCATTGAGAATGCCACTTGAGGAGTTTTAATTCACCGTTTTCTGTTCATTCTTGTTGAACGAGTCAACTCATTAATGATAGTTCAACTGTTTCTATCTGCATAAATTTACCCCTGTTTTTACATTTTATTCCCGTAATTTCCCACAATTCCCAGGGAAAGTTTCCCCGTTGTATACTCTCTGATAAGCAACCCTAACAGTACAATGCAATTGCATTCAATCAAAAGCCCCTCTTTTACCATTTTTGACATTTTCATTGTTGAGAACAGCTCAGCTGTGCTGAAAGGGATTTTTGTGTAACTGGGGTTCACAAAATGTCACAAGTTCACCAACCTGTGTAATCGTCCTTAAGTGAGAGTCCCACATCTGTAACTACGCCTCTGCCTGTTCCATTTCCCCTGCCTTTCGTTCTTGGTACAAACCCTTCTAGAGCTCTTCCATTAGATAATGCCATTATCACAACAAAACTCAGGGCAATTAAATGCAGATTACGCTGTAATTCAGAGCCTGGTGCATTAGTCTGTGCTCCATCATGGAGCTATCTAATACACCTCTAATGCATTCAGACAGTAATATCCTTCTCTAATCCTTGGTAATGTTTGGTGCTGTACCTCCCCATGGATTAAGCAAACCCTCTCAGTTTTAAAAGCATTCTGATCCGTACCCAAAGTGGCATGTACCTCTGAAAGGTACACCTTTTATTAAGTTGAATGCATGTCTCTCAGAAAAGCTGGATTTTTACCAATGTGCATGATTCCCTCAGTAACAGTCTGGAAGAGGTAAGTTCAGGTCAGTCAGAGTTTAAACAGTCATTGCTGAATGCTACAAAAAGTTTGATATGGTTGATAGCATCAGAGGAAATTGTGAGAATTTCACAAATTTATTTTCACATGCTGTGTCTGCTTTGGCCTTTTAACTCCCACAAACTTCAGAAAGAATAAACATCACTTCAGACAGAGTCAACAAACCCACAAGGAAGGACAAGGGAAAGTGAAAATGACCGAAGAAAATAGAAATATTTTTTTATTTTACCACTGTTGTGTGGGAGACTTTGTGACGCCACATAACCTGTCCTTGTCCTTATTCATCTCACTCTGTATGTAACTGGAAAAATTACATGTCGTATGTTAGAAGCATTAATACTTTACAGAATCTGTCGCGATAGAATGTAAACAGTTATTTGGATTTCCTTCCTGAGCAGTATCTTTTGAGCTGCATCGTGCCCTTCATGTTCCACATAATAAATACGTCAGCATTCAACAAAAGCTGCTTCAATTTTCAAAATACTATTCCTCCAACAACCTTCAGCAACTCAATATGACTGACAAAGCACTTATGTAACGGTCTACTTGTACTTGCCATTAGAATCACCCATATTCAAGCAATATAACAGGAGAGGAAGTGCTCGTCCTGACCGCATCACTGCTGTGCCACTAATGACGGTAAAGCATACCCTCGAGTGTAATACTGTGACTATACAACTATTACTAACAAAATAAAAGATATAATCAAAGTCTATTCATGTTGTGGGGCAATTCACTCTCAAAACATTATTATGAGTGTTATCTCTGTTTCCATGGAAATACATGGGGTCATGATGAATAACTGGAAATCAGCCACGTCAGTAGACTCCAACCAATATGTAATGAAACCTCATTACCATTCAAGCAAGTAGGCCGACCCTTAGTAACGACCGAGCAACAGAAACAGAAAAGCTCTTTGGTCCCCAAAATGCATAAGCTCTGTGTAATTTTATTCCCCTGAAGTCAAATATGTTTGGCTTCATGTGCCACTGAGCAGCTTTCATGGGAATGAACAGGGCTCTGCCCCCAACGCTGTATCCATATTTACATTGTTAAATCCATAGTTGAGTCAGCCTGGAGCTAACCCTACACCTTTCTAGATCTCGTGGGATTCCTCAAACTGAATAAATACCACACATATAAACACAAAATTGCCCAGCTCGTTTAATCTTGTTATAACCAAGATATGTGCTGAAAACCCTTTTTTTTTCAATGGACAGGTTTAGCTGCGATGTCTGCAAACTTGACTTGTATTTTTAAGCTAGAAGTGCCTCCACACACATGCACAACTAATGAAGAATGCAGGAGCTTCCAGTTATGACCCAAATATTTCCAATAACTCCAGAGTGTCTGACTGGAATGACTGGTTCAACATTGTCTGGAGCTCTCTGTTGTTCTATGGAGCAGTTGAAGCTAGTGACTAGTCTTTCATATTTCACCCAAATGGGTTCAAAATTTAATGAAAGCACAAATCTTGTGCATTTTGCTTTTACACACAAGGCTTAACAGTCATTAGCTCAAGGAGAAAACCACCGCCAGTTGCCATCTTTGCCATCCAGCAGCAAACAGAGCTGATGTACTCGAACAAGGTAACGTGGTGTGCATCAGCACCTTAACGAAAGAAACACTAACAACAGCTGTTTTATTTAATTTGTATTGAAGTGTGATTTTGTTTCATCCAATAAAGCTGCAATTCAATATCTAAAGTGCTTCTCAGCTGACGCATTCTAATGTATTATTTCATGAATTCCTGTGGCTCATCTCTTACGTGACACTGTGTCCACCCTGTGATTACTTTATTAAGATCCAGTCTAATTGACAACTGTGGTCAGGGCTACAAGGACTACAAGGTTGCCATCAAACCACCTCAACTACAGTGGGTATTAAAAACTCTGGGGAGGAGGCAAGGGACAGAGAGAGCCGACACAAAGAGAAAAAAAGATCCTTCCTCTTCAGGCAAATATTTACTTTCTGGGCTAAAAATACAGATTTCATTGGACGTCTGTCTGTCGCTGTGTGGCTCGAATGTTACATTTTTTAGTTGAAAGTGAAACTTTAAGTGTCTCGAGTCTTTTATGTCCAGATGGGAAGGCTATCAGTCTGCTGGACTGCAGCCTAAGTGGAGCTCACTCGGCACTCACTGCTGTTTTTACAGAGACTTCCATTCCATTGCTTCAGAGGCATTAGTGTGACCAAATAAGCAGGGTACTCCTTTGTTATTTCACCATGATAATGATTAATCAATCCTCCCACTACAAGGCAAAACTACCAGAACAAGTAGAAAAGTCTTGCTACTACAGGAAAATACAATACTTATCCCATTCCACGATCCCATATCACAATATCCAAAATCTAAGACAATGTTTAGCTTTTTATCAAGGTAACAATATAATATCAATATATTGCCCAGCCCTAGTAGAAACCATAAAAAAGGTGATACAAGAAAACAACAATAACAAACCAGGCCATATGCTCTGTGTATGGATTAAGTTGGAAGCCACTGCTAACCACTTTCAGCGAGCAGATGTCGACATATAGGCCTAAATGACACACAACCGATCTGTGTGTGCATGAGTTTATGTGTGTTAGTAACTGCATTTGTTTGTGTAAACTGGAGCAAACTAATACGGCAGAATGGACAACATACTGCACATTTTGGTCACACAGGCTTAGCGACTCAGCTAAGTCATTATTCAGCAATTGATAATCCATGAGTGACTTCACTTCAACTGATGGCAGAGATCTGCCACTTGTGCTTTTGTATACTGTAATGTACTGGGGGGTTGGCGAGTGTGCAGGAGTAAAACATCGAAGCCTGGAACCTGTTTAATCATGAGAATTGACTGGTGTAAAGGAAAAGATACTTGGGGCAACAGTTACATCTATTTGCCAGTTTCATCTCATCAGGTTTCTCATTCACAAGTTCCCAGAGGATGTGGCAAAACAGTTAGTGATTGAAATCTGTCTGGGTAACTGATGAATTCAATTTACTTCCTCCTTATCAATCACACCAGCTCGTTGTTGCAAATGGCTTTCGCCACACTAGTTTTTTAAAGTTTTTTTACAATTGTTTTACCAGTTTTGTGAAGCAACAATTACACAAGAGAGTTGCTGATAATAAAAACCATGCTAAGATCAAATTTCAAAGATAAGACAGCCTGGAGGGAAAAGAGTTTCTGTTTAAGAGTCACATAATACAATTCTACTGCACCATATTAAAAGGGAAACAGCGGGAGGTTGTATGCACTACAGTATGTGACTGATATTACCAATTCAGCCAACACCAGACCTTAAGGAATCCATTTGGTTGAAACCCCTGCTCCCTTTCACAATGCGAAGGAAGAGGCAAGAGAAGAAATAGGTATTCCCCACTTCAATTTTCTTGTCTTTATGTCAAGCCTGTCTTTTAAAGCACAAGTAATCAATGTTTTTATTTAAGGGTAAACTCTATCCAAGCTGCAGCTATAGATCCACAACGATGTGGAATACCAACTATGATCAGTAAATCCTGAGAGTGCCTGTTCCTAAAATGTTGACCGCGATCTCTAGGGATCTCTGAAGATCACCAGCCATCGATGTAAAGCAGTGGCTGACATGAGGTCTGTGTTAAATGGCAAGACAGACAATCCTGCTTAGGGACAGTGCAGCCAGCCGAGAGACCTACTTTGCAAGCAGACAGATGTGGGATTTGTGACTTGTCGATGTTACAGCATCGATTCAGAGGTGGAGGGAAGGATTGTTCCCTGCCGCTCACATCCAGCCAAAAAGTTAATCCCTGTAAGCGGGCACACTTCCTATGAGCAAATGACAGAACAACAGGTGGTCCCATTCACAAAAAGAACAGTCTGAATGAGCGCTTCATTCAAGTAAAAGCTCCCATTAAGCTCCCATTAGGCACCTATGATAGCACCATTCTGCCCCTCAAAACATTATCATCAACCATCTGAAAGTAGATTTAACATTGAAACCATCAACCTGGCTTTAATCATCTAAATGGATGACTTTAAAAACCATTACGGCTGCTGCAAAGGTCAAACTGAACTAACTACCAAAAATTTGTGCATTCTGAAGGAACACCGTGTATCTGCAGGGATAATGTGTGCTGACTTTGGCTTCATATCAGTTACGCTCGTGGTTGTGAGTTACCATTCTGCTGTTTTCCACTTGTCCTCAGCAGGCCTCATCTCCTTCAAATTCAGTAATGTTCCTACACTTCCCTGAATTAGAGGTAGCAATCTCAAGGCACCTCGGGATTCAATTCAGATTCACAGGGCAGCATCGCAATAACATTTTTATCCATGCATGAAAATGTTTGATTTCTAGACATCATTTGTTTTTTCTCACTGTGTAACTACTTGCTACTTTTAAAACACAGTGTTATTATTAATCAAACTGGAAGTAGACAGCTTTTTTGCTTTAACTTATCATTCTGAAGTTATCACTGATTGCACAGTGAAATGTCTGTAGAAAAATAAGACCATCTGCGTATGGATGCTTTGGACAGTAGCCAGAACATTAGGGCTAGCCCTGTTGCTGATGATTAACTTTGGGACAGCGACGCCAACAATGATACCTAAAAGAAACACATGAAAAAGGGGGTAAAGTTGCAAAGTTGTCTGTTTACACTTAAACACTTAAACTTAAACAGATCAACTTACTTCCATTATGTTTGCTTATGTCATTTCCCTCAGCCATCCTCACCATATTAAACACAATACACATGTTTACGCTTGCTAAGTTTCACCATCTAATTGGTATATATTTAAGGAATGTACGCTTTGGTCTTACAAAATTGCTACAGGCCATCTTGATGTTGAGAAATGTATTTTAAAATTTCACATTATTGCCATATCTACATGGAGAAATAATCTTCTCGGTCTCAAGAGAGAATCATGATGCATCTAAGAACCGATTTTGTTTTTCCCCATCCCAACCTTGAATGCACTTTCAACAACTGCCAAAAGACTCAACAGGAATGCTGCATCCATATATGTAGGCAGAAAGAGCAACATACGGTGCTGACAGTAGGGCTGGTCGATTTTGAAATCTCCTCAAAAGCCTTTCATAAATGGATAAATGGATATTTTTTAAAAAATATTTCAATCAATCTTGTGACAATATTGTAGGGATGACTATTGGTACCTTCACAAAACATTTACACAACGACATTTTTAATTAATAATCATCAGTAATGTGGGTATAATGAATAAGTGTGTCAAGGCAAGTATGAGAACAAGCAAAACCAGGAAAAGACAACACTTGTGGCATATTACTATGTAACGATATCCAAAATCGAATTCAAAATCTATTTTGACCCGTACTAAGTAAATGCCATGGCAACAGCTAGAAAGCATGACTTCCCAGTTAAGAAGAAGCAGGTTACACATCTTCCTGGAAATGTTATATGGTTTGTTGCATCATACTGTACAGTACAAAGGCTGCTGTCAGTACAGAAATAGTATCTCAGCCCCCTTTACAATGGATTCATCTATGTGTGACTGCTACATGCCGCCGTGCACAGTGAAATAGGGAGTCAAGAAATAAACCACTTCTGTATTAGTCCTTACTGAAAGTAAACAGTGTCACTTGTTTTATGGCTCTCTTTTACCAAAGATATTACTCTGCTAGCACAAAAGGACAGAAAATGATTTCCAATAATAAATATGACGCTCATGACAAATTTATATTCATGAACTGTAAAACTAGCTCGCTACAATAAATATCAACTATAACCATTCCTGACAAGCCAAAAGAGGGAATCACTTTGTGCCGAGGCTCTGAGAGTTTGGCTCGCCGTGCTGCATCTGCATGCTCTCAACCCGAGTCCGTTATGACCAAGCTGCCAAACGCTTCCTCCTGCAGGAGCTGGAGCAAACACAGAGCAGACTCCACGACACAGACCTGCTGGCTGGGCTTTCTCCTCCAGCCCACGCTACATGGGTACACTGTCCATACAAATGTGTTCCACATACATCGACACATGCAGACACAGTATTACAAAAAAAACTTCTTTCTTTCTAGTTCACGAGGCCAAGCATGAGGAAGTATATGCCTTACTTAGCAATTTCAGATTGTATTGTTGCTTCAAATGAACACTGTAGCAGTACTGATGGTGTGGTAAGTAAAAGCAGAAGTCAGAGCAGCAGTTTTGAGGTTAGCAACAGATTGCCTTATGCATGCTGGTTTAGATAAAATGTCGCACTCATCCAATAGAGGTTAATAGATAGATATGTGTTTCCCACACATACAGATTGTGATGAGACCTCTCCTATTAAATATTAGCCTACTTGCACCGATCAGCCACAACATTAAAACCACTGACAGGTGACATGAATAACATTGATCATCTCATCACAATGCGATGTTCTGCTGGGAAACCTTGGCTGCTGGGATTCATGTGAATGCCACTTGACACGCACCACCCATCCAAACACTGTTGTGGACCAAGTACACCCCCTCATCACAACAACACTACCCGATGGCAGTGGGCCCCCAGCAGGACAATGTGCCCTGACACACCGCAAACACTGCTCAGGAACAGCTCGAGGAACACAATAAAGGGCCCAAGGTGTTGACCGGGCCTCCAAATTCCCCAGATCTCAATCTGATCGAGCATCTGTAAGACGTGCTGAGCAGGTCTGATCCCTGGAGGCCCCACCGCCCAACATACAGGACCCAGAGGATCCACTGTAAAACGCCCTGGTGCCAGACACCACAGGACACCCTCAGAGGTCTTAAGTCCATGACTTGACAGGTCAGAGATGTTTTGGCTGCACAAGGGGAACCTTCACAATATTAGGCAAACTTGCAACTTGTCGGTGCAAGGTTGGTTTTGATCAGCTACTTAATTAACAAGCTTCCTCCACATACGGCTCACCTGCTGTCATGAAAACAGAATTGAGGGAGCAAAAATTTGTTTTTTGGGTGACTTTACAAAAATGTACTGCCGATGAAAAAAATTATGTTTCAAACAGAAATGGCGAGAGAAACAGAAACACTATGTTGAGCTAATGCAGGCAAACCTTGCTACTCTAAAGAAAGCTGATTATGGAGTCTCATTCTCAGGTCCATCAGAATGTATATTTACAGTGGTGTAAATGTTGTTACAAGAGGGACTGGCTGAGAGGGATTACATATTCTGTTTTAGGAAATCATAAAACAGAACGCCTTGAGGTAATATGTATTTAAAAGTTCAAAATTGCAATAGTTACCATAAAAACTTCATATTTATAGACACAACCTCCTTTCTTAACAATGTATTAAGGTGCAGATATTTCTCTACCGAATCCACCACTTGCCCCAACAACAGGGGCAAAGGATCTTCAGATCTTAAGATCTTTTTCTGGATGTGTGATTTCACACATCCAAAAAAAGATCTGAAGATCCAAAACAATCTGCAGTGCTCTTTGGGGATGGCATATAAACACAGAATTAAGATTATCATCACTGCAAATGTCAAAGCACTGGAAATTCCGACATAGTTGTAGTCACATCTAAAGAGGGCTGAGAGCCGTTAAGTCAAATGCAGTATTTGAGCCAACATGCAAGATCCCAAATCCGGGAGCTCACAGTTGTTTGTCAGAATTTGACAACAGTACAACACCCCGACATGCTTTGCCGTCACTGTGTTGTCCAACTGAGAGATGGAAAAA
Source organism: Lagodon rhomboides (assembly GCA_039737535.1). NCBI lineage: Eukaryota > Metazoa > Chordata > Actinopteri > Spariformes > Sparidae > Lagodon > Lagodon rhomboides. The sequence continues at coordinate 15,859,386 of CM077786.1, forward strand.
TGTGACCATTCAAATTCCATGTGACATCAGCCTGACAGCAGGAACGTGGACGTCATCCCACCTGGGACTGCTCAGCCGGTCCCCTTCCTGCACACAAATCCCCTTATCAAACTGTGAAACAGATTTGGGCTACAAGATGACAGCATGCAATCAGGAACTGAACAGGGCTCTATTATCTCATGACATGCAGGTGTCAGAAGATGTATTTCCCTCCATGCAGGAGCCAACAAGCAGAAACAAGCAGAATTGCATCAACGTGTTGTCCAGGTCTCCATGGAAGCCCAGAAAGTAATCTAATACAGACTCAGAAGCATGGAGAGAACTGCAGCAAGGGAGCAACCAACATCACAACACACATTTAAAATATTGACATGTTTGACTGAATGTCAGCGCTCTGTCAAGTAAATCTAGAAAGCAATATTAATGACGAATGCTCAGTCTGTAAGCACTGGGATTTACATATTCTGACTCTGGCTGACAAATATAATAAACAGCAGCGTTTTTACAGTGCAAACGCCACCTTACACAGTGCCAAACACAATGAGAGCCATGAGGCACATTTTGAACACAACAAGGCATCTCCCCAAAATGCTTGGTGGGAGTTGAGGTGATAAATTATGTATACCCCCATGATGGATTAATCTAATCTTAACGCAGCTGGTTGGAAGTGACTGGCGAGAAATAGGACGAGAGACAAGAGGCTTTCAAGGAAATTCAAAACAGCCATACAGTTTACTTTGGCAATGCTGCTTCTGGTCTGAAGCAAGCTGCTAGCAGGAAGGCTTTACTCAGCTGTCGCTTTAACACACAAACTATTGGCCATGAGCAATGATTATTTGCATTTTAAAAACCTCTCTAATGTATTTGGAATCCAATTTTGACCTGGAATGTGTCTGTTTAATTTTATCAAAACTAAAATATTTGTCTGTTTCAAAGCATCTGCATGCTTTTATGTAACACAATATATCCTAAAACTAAATTAATGCATATTGTCTAGCCCTATAATACACTTTTGCACAACATGCCTTACATCAGTTTTATTTACATGACACATTACACACTCCTACAAATCAACACACACAATCCACTACTACAGAGTTATGCAGATGGAAAGCATTAAAATCTGCAGCACTGACAATTTACAGCACCCAGCAGTCCCAATGCAATAACAACACAGTAATCCATTAAACCATTAAACAAAATGAAATTCTATTTTGTGCTCTTGATGACAGAATATGATCTGTTCTGTAATATGTCTGTATGCAGCAGATCTACATCCTTTGAACGGCCAGGAAACAGACTAAAGGAAAGTATTTAGCAGCATCTCAACATAGCTACCTTGAAACGAGTTGAACATGTTAAATCCGTTGCAATATGATCTGTTATAGCTGTGTAAGAAGAATGGTACCACCAGTAGTGCACCACAAAACTTGCAATTACCTGGCAGGCTGCAGCTGCAGAACATGGAGCTTATTGTAACTGCTGATCATTGATATCACCACCAGTGAGTAGATCCCTGTCGCATCAACCTTGGCGGCTTTTGTGCTCATGGATCAGGCGGCAGTATGGATTAAAAGTAATATAAAGTAATAGATAAGAGTTGTTCTAACAACTGGTGAGCATGAATCCAAGTTGTTAGAACAACCCTCTTACAGCTGGGGTATAGGAGCTTTTACTGCTGTGGATTTGCTGGAGTAGCATTAGTTATTATGGTCTCTGTCACTCGGGCCACATCTCTGCAGGCACAAGGTAGCATTGTGCTGGTCACGGTCCTGATAACCATCTACCCTCTATAGCAGGTGGCTTTGACCATTTTATTTACATAACAGACTGCTGTTCACTGCTGTATCAAACCACAGGCATCTTCTGGATTAGTTAAACCAAAAGGCACAGAACAGAAACATGCTACTCTGCTTCGGCAAATGGTGAACTGAAGTCACTTCAATAAAAATCCCATCTGATACTTTAAAATGTCTTTCATGGTGGCATGGTGTGGAATTAGAAATTGATAAGAGAAGTTACTGTTTAATCTGAATGTGTAAAAGGCTGATTGCTGTATCAGTTTGGTGTGCTGTATACCACATTTATTTTCTCTTTAACTAACTGAACTGGATCGGTGACTGTTCCTCTGTGTATTATGATTATAAGGCAAATGCCAGTGGAAATCAGCAGGGTGATGAGTGCAAATGTCTGCAACTAGGAGAAATAATTAACAATATCTTCCAATTATGGAGTATTAAAACACATATTTGCAATAGATAATTACTGCATGCTGGAAATGAAAAAACAGCATAAAAGATCTGAAATTAAATTAGCTAAACCCTAAACTTCCTGTTATAGTAATCAATGAGCTGACTAGTTAAAAAGGTGTCAAAAGATAAAGCATCCCCAATGACCATGGCTTGAACTGGGGATGGGAATGGAGAACCAGCTCCAAATTGTCCGATCCATATTAATCACACGCAAGCTTATCATTTACTTGAATCCATCCCGCAAAGCTATTCTGACAGTTGCATATTCCAAAACAATGACGTCAAAATAATCTGTCCTTGCTGCCGGAAACTTCCAACAACAAGGAGTCATGAGTTCATTAGCGAGGAGAGGGTGAACAAGTGACACCATGCTAGAGAACGACAGAGATGGGCTTTTTCAGGGGCTTTTTACCGATCATTAGAGATCAAGGACACCAATAACTGATATTTGGAAATGCTGTACTGTATTTTCACAGAAAAATTAAAGTGTCAGTCTCAATATGTAGAATAACCAGTAATGGAATGCAATTAAGTCCAAAAAGCGACTCGATAAAGGAACAGACCAATAAGTGGAATTGATAATGTCATTGCTATAAGTAAGATCTTATCATTTCCCATCCCTTGCTTGAACATATATCCACAGTCAAGTCCGTAACTTGCCAACTTGACTAACATGTGTGTCCCTTGACAAAGCCCTTATGTAATCACACAGTGACCATCTAAAGACAGAACAAGTGTCCTCCTATAAACAGAACCAACTCTATGCATAGCTCTATGTCTCTTCTGGGGACGCAGGAGCAACTCTAAATATAGCCTATGTTGAACTCTGCCCCCTTCATCTGTCTCACACACACACACACAAATGTCAAGATGACCCTTCTCTGCTCTGCTCCATTCAAAGGGTCTTTAATTATTCTATCTTGATGTCCATCCAATTCTGGGAGAAAACGGTATAACGGGCCAAACACTTGGAACATCTTAACCTAAGAGCATGGCGAAGCAATGTTAACTATGTGAGAGGGAGGGACTGGATGTGTTTGTGCGTGTGTGTGTGTGTGTGTGTGTGTGTGTGTGTGTGTGTGTGTGTGTGTGTGTGTGTACATGTGTAAAAAGAGAAAGTGGCCATATTGGAGCAACCCAGTGGGCAGCCACCCAGGGCTGAGGCCACTGTGAGGGCAGTCTTCTGGCTGTGAGCCCATGAAATAACCAAACAGAGATAACAGGCAAATAGGTTAAAGGACAGAGATGAAAGGAAGGGAAAGAAAATCAGCTGTTAGCATCAAAGCTGTTAGCAATTAATCTGGTTCTGTTTTTGCCGCTTTAAAGAGACTACAGAGGAAGGCACAAACAAAGGCACGGCCACTGAGGTAGCAGAGATGAAGCGACAGCGACAGCACGGTGGTTTGTGGTTTCACAGCCCGACTGAGGCTGTGGGCTCATAAGAATCTCATGACCACAATCAACACGGCTTTCATGTCTCCATCACGCTCCGTTTCTGCTCACAGTAATGTCTTGAAGGGTCAAATGATGGGATGCAAATTACGTTTGAGGCTTTAAAGGCTAAAATTGTTTCAGAAATGAAAGATGATGCCCCCGCTCTGCGCTTTTTCTTCGAAGTTTGCTTTACTTCTTCATATTTGTGCGGGTTAATAAATAAATAAATACATAAACAAACAGAAAACTGTAGAAACAAATCTGTAGAATCTACTGATTCTGACGGTGAAAAATGTTCATCAGTGTTTCCCAAAGCCCAAAATGACATCCTCTACATGTCTTGTTTGTCCACAAACCAGAAAATATTCACATATAAGAAGCCGGAATCAGAGAATTTTTCCTTTTTTATTTTCTTGGAAAATTACTCAAACTGATTAATTTAAGAGTTGGCAATCGATTACTCAATCAATCATTGCAGCTCCATAGTGAACCAAGGCCAGTGCTCAAATATGTTACGTGTACATGATCTGCCTTTTTTTTCTGGCCACCATGGTGCTGAAAGTTGAATTTACCTTTCCCTGCACTGTCAACAGGCGTTATAGGGATGACACTGTGGCGGATGTGCACAAGGATATTTTCAGAGCTGTCCAAACAGTGTGCAGCACAAGGTAAACAAAGCCGCAGCATGTTCACTGATGGGGTTTGGCACACAGAAATATTTGTGTTCATTATTATTTGTCTGACACTGTCAACGTTTGACCTAATGCAACAAAAAAGACCACTAACTAGCAAAGGAACAAAGAGGCAGGGCTGGTTTATATATGAGTAACAGGTCAGAGTAGGGGAGCTGGATTATGACAAAAATCATTATCATGATTATGTTGGTCAATACCGAGATGAAGATTATTTCATAGAATTACTTTTTAACAGTGGATTTCTGTTGAACTGGAAATAAATAAAAGGTTTACTTATAACTTACTGACTTATTTACTTAAATACTTATCTAAAATGTACATTATGTGCATTTCTATGCTCATGCTTATTTGGTATAGAAAATGTGAGAAAGGATTGAGAAATTGCATCGTTCTTGTCCTTTTTAGCCATTACAATCGCTCAGTACTAGGTTGGAGCTATCATAATGCATTTTGCCATGTTCATTATGCAGCACAGTTGTTACACACTACTTGTTTCTGTAGTAGGTCTGCTGTTATTTTTGATTCTCATTACAAAATCATCACAGCACTGGTCCAAATGCGTTTAGCTGCCAGGCTAAAACAGTGGTCAAACAGTCATCAACCTTTCTCTGTACATGTCCGCACTTGTATGGCTGGATACCAAGTAGTCCTCTCTCTTGAGAGGCAGAACAGCAATACTCATTAGCCTCCTTGTGTGTATCAGGGAATGGGAAAGCCTCAGGTGGAATTCGGTTGTCTATAGTCTGCCAATAATGGTCCAATCCGTCGAGGAACCAAGAAGATCTCCCCATGAAACCACTGAGCGAGAACAAATCCATCAACTGCATCAACACTCAAGGAATGATCTCAATTAGTAGAAGTGAATGGACCAGAAACAGAGACTTCCACAGCCACTACTGAACACTCCTTTCTCCTGGAATAACAAGAGAAACACTTTATAAAGACTTCGTGTTGTGATTTTACCTCTCCTTTAATTTCCTTCCTGCTCTTTGATGAAATATGCCCCCAGACACTTTCAAATTATAGTCCGCACAAAGCAGCACTTTAATTTCATCTGCTGCTGCTTTACCAAGAGGCCAGAAAGAACATCAATTTGTGAGACAAAGATTTGGAGTCTGAGCAACAATTTCCTATCAAAGGAGACCAGAACGCGCATTAGCAGAGTCAGATGGACCAAAAGGGATAACATTAATACAATCTGAAATAGGTTTAAAACAGTGGGAGTGTTTGCACTGCTGTTTTTGTGTTTCGGCTTACGGCAGCGGGGCACAATAGCCTCATGATACCGTGTACATTATGTTAGAAAAGTCACTTTGTGGCAGAAATTCTGGAAAATCCTAAGCCAGGAAATGCAGTATTATTATACCAACACACTTATAGTAAGTGTCAACACAGCTGCCCTTGAAAGAGAGAACTTGACCCCAAACACTTAAGGAGGGCTGCTCAGTGGCCCGACAGAACACTATAGCTCTCTATTAACAAGTTTAGCTGAATTAATGTGAAACAGGTCACAGAACTGGGTTACACCGCCACCTTAACCTTTGGTTATATCGGAGCTCCAAGGGATGAAAACCAAATGAGAAACCCTAATCCTCAGCCCACATTGTGAACTTAACAAGATCTAAATGGTGAATCTGATGAGTGACATGGGTACAAATTGCCCGCCACTATAACAATGTCAACTAAATGGTGATTTGAGACACCCTGCTGCACAACGGCAGCAGGCCAGAGCCTTGAAATACGACTCCACAGGAGAAGTAGCCATTTGACAACAGATAGATCGTTTCCAGTACAGATACCATCTAGAACGGTGGTTACTGACAGGCTTGTTTGTTTCCACAACATTAACTGTCCTCAACATTAACTTTGGTTAGATTTTTAGTCACCTGAAGACCAAAAAAGTCCACCCTAAACATAATAAAGTCTGGTGATTTTAATGTGTTGTCCTCCAGTATGTCCTCACCACATATGGGACGAGGCAGCATTAGCACTACATCCTGTGCTCTAACACGTCGCATCATTAGCAGCCTTGCAACTCTTGAGGATTTTCATTGTTGAGTGTCGTTTCATGCCGCTCATATAATGATAACATAGCATAATAATGCAAGTGCACCCGATGTACTTGAAATCCTTGATATTCAGACATAGGAATTGGGATGTGAAAAAATATGAAAATACCCTTAATGAATGAAACATGGATAAAATAAAACCACACAACCAAAACAATACATTAAATGTGAAAAAGCTCTGTGGTGCCAACGGCCATGTCTTATAACGGTAGTGAAAAATTTGTTAGCTATTCTGGCATCATGTTGGCTATAATCTTATGTAAACGGACGTGTAAACACAAATCGAGGTCAGCAAAATCGCATCAACAGCTCAATAAGATAAGATTTGTGTGATATGATAAAACATGTATGTACAATAGTTATCGTGACAGGCCAGTACATGACACACAGCAGTGACTCATAAAAGCCTGATCATGCCTCAAAATTTCAAGCTCACAACACTATAACCTACACATGTGGTGTAATTGTGTGCAGCTCACCCTTTTTCTTAGTAAGGAGGCTGAACATTAAATGTCACTCTTGTGACAGAAATGCCACTCTCCACTTTATCACTTAACTGTGTTTTCAAGGAGTTACTGAGAGGCTCGCTGTCTCTGCTGGAGGACTCAACCCTCATTTTATAGGCATTTAAGCTTAATAATTGATTACCTTTCTCTTTTCTTCTGAATAGCTCACCTTCACGTTCATATGGCACACATTATTTATTTAACAGATCCAGGCACAGATTTCCACTGGAAGAAGGAGTGATCAGTTTTTTAGTGGTGCAGTCACTCCAATCTCCTGCCTGGATGTTTTCAATGTTTGACGCAGATGAAAAAAATCTCCAGAGCACCATTTCTGTTCAAGACCACTCCTTGTCCTTGTAATCATTCAATTTATCTCCTCCCGCATCAAAAGCGGCGACGGTAACGGTGAGGCAGGATGACAATGACGACCTGCTGTGAAAGCAGGGGAGGGGGTTGGCGGACACACTGACGTTAATGTCAGGTTATGCAAAAACATGTTATGCTGTCAACACTCCCGACACCTTGGACTGACTCATTACTGAGCCTGGTTTCACCCAAGTACGAGCAAACAGTGTGAGAGCCGGCTGCATCCCACCTATGTGAGAGGAGATCACATAGACGAGTGGGTGTTGGGTCGTGTGCAGTCACCCGCCTGCTGGGGAAGATTTACATGTAAACACACGACATGCCTGCTCGTATGTGGGCATTTCCCAGACACGCTACACACTATGACCCATCTAAATGCATTGATGGGATGAGTAATGATTCAATAAAGACCTCTGCATGTCTCACTCTCTCTGACGCTCTCGCGGGAAGCGCTTCTGATTCATTAAGATCAAACGCCTCGCATGGCAAAGTGTTTATCTTCGAGAGTACAGCAGAGCGACTGTATTCTGTTCTACTGAACAACTCATTGAGAGGAAATCCATCCAGAGTGTTTCTATTCAGTCATCCACTGTGACATATTTGGACCTTTTTCACAAACTTGCCTCAGATGATGTAAACAAGAGTCATCATCCAGTATTGACAAAATTGAAAGAATTACACTAAAAAAATGCAACAATAAATGCCTGTGACTGCAATGATTTTAATTCAGTGTCTAGAGTGTAATGAAAAACCTAGAAAAAGAAGCCTGCTACCACATACAGAAATTAAATTTGACAAATATGCCCCTATATCCAGAATGATGCAGCCATATATGTTACTTAAAAGGTCATTTATGATTATTTGATACATACAGTTATTACAATTTATATTAAAATATATATGTAATTCATATATGTTAAGATGTCAGTTTATATTGTGACACATTTCATTTGATCTTCATTGCATATCCAATATCCGGATACATGCCCCATACAGCAACCCTGAAGACAATACAGAACCTACCTATATTAAGACTTTATCGGAGTGAAATGTCCGTTTAACATCATCTGCGCTGCTACCTGGGCGCTCACTGTCAGAGTCAGACTCTGGCAAGCCCAAATGTTTCCACATTAGAGGAGGAATTCTCAGAGCTGATCCATGCTAAAGCTCAAAATGGAGGGTTGACAGGAAATCCACCTTCGGTCCTGACGTGGGCAGCTAGATCTGTCCATATTTGTGGGGTTTGTCCCTCTTTATTCCTCTCGGTCCCTGACTTTCTCAAAAATAGTCTCTCCCTTTTATTTCAGGTCAGACAGCTATAACCAAACACACTTCCGTCAGTCCCCTTTTTGTCGAACTACTCTTTACCAGAAGACCTGTTTTTATTAAGATTGCACAGTAAGCAAAAGCTTCACCTATTAGAAGGCACTTCATTGATAGTAGGCATTTAAATAGCACATCAAATTCCAGTTATAACTGCTAGTAATTCAGGGCGCATCTTCCTTCATGAGCCTCAGATAACATGATTTAGACACATTATGACCACAATAACACTACAATGACTGAAGGTAAACAAATAATGTCATGCTTGCAAAGTAGCAAACAAATCATGAGGGGGGATGGAAATAGTGTGTTGGAAATGATAATGAAGGTTATGAACATGTGGGAACATCAAGTCAGAAGGATATGCCCGTTTATAATTGTGTCATGTTATCTGTGCTTCTCGTCAAAGGACAACAGTAAGAAGAAATAACCAGAGACACGCTCACAGACAAATCAGTTATCCACAAAGGTGATCACATGTCCTTTTCTTATGTCAGCTGGACAAATGAGATGGAGCTGGTGTATTAAAGAGCATCAAACATGGGAGCAAAATGTCCCAGCCCTAACTGTTACTGCTCGTGTGACAGCAGCAGACAGTGAAGCAGACAGGAAATGAAGAGTACAAAAGTACTGCAGATGCCTCACACAGAGAGAGAGAGAGAGAGAGAGAGAGAGAGAGAGAGAGAGAGAGAGAGAGAGAGAGAGATCTCATATCCAAATGAGTCAGATGTCAGTCAGTTGTGTTTTTACCTTGGCACTGGAATCCTTGTTTTCCAAACCCCCTGTGAAAACAAAAAAGGCTGAATTAAACAGTTGTTTATGCTCTTTCTCACTCACACACAGCCAGTCCTCTCATTCATACATACATTCATTCATACAGGGACAGGGTGTTGTTGCATAATGTACATCAGAGCTTTCAAATTTTCATATTCTGCTGGAAGCATTTGTTGTTATCTTCCCCAACCAATACACTAAAATGAATATTTAAGAAGACAGTATACTGTCAGCTACACTCTGTGACATTGGTGTAGGGTTCAGAGGGGATGCGGGGGACAAGAACAACATGAGCAGTAGCAAAGAGCTTTTATTTTGATGAACTATCTGCCTGAAAGCCTTATATTCCATTTTATTTTGAATTGTCACCTGTTGCCTGAATTTTTCCTTTACACAAATAAAGACATTTCCAAACAGAAAGGGCACAAATTGTGGCATAAAAATGTTGAAGTGAAACTTATGCTCTCACTTTATGAACAAAAGCATATGGATTCTCCTCTGCAAGTCCCCTTAGTTCCAATTAAGGTTAATGTTGATGCTGCATCAGACAATGATTATTAAGTTCTATGGTTTTGCAATGTTTTGTGCCCAAGGCGCAACAAAGGGCAAGCATGAATCTCAAGGAACAACTGTATTCATGTAAGAAAAAACCTCTAGAACTTCTTATCTAATCATTTACTTATGTACTTTTTTCGTTTCCTGGTAGAGTCTTTTTTTCAGGTATAGAATTTGCCTCTTTATTAGGAGCTGAGTGTGTATAAAGGACTGCAGGGCTCAGACTTAACATTTCCGTTGGTCTCACCCGTGCATCTGATATTGTTTTTTAGTATTCCAATAATATTTGAGGTTGACTTATTTATTTGAGTTTGCCAAGCACTTGACTGAGGGTATTGCAGTTTCCTGTTGCATGTGCTGTGACTTAAATCAAGAGAAAATGTTTGTTTTATTCCTGTTTTCAGTCATTTACATTATTTGTTAAGTAATTATGTTAAAATGTCTTATTGGGTGCACCTAAATGAAAAACTATGCACACCAGTGCATCCAGTGTAGAAAAGTTAACTCTGGAGCCCCGTATAGTAAGTTAAAAAAACTGATTCATTACTTGTTGTATAATTGTATATTGCAATAATATTCTACGGTGGTGACAAAGCCCCACAGCGTCACGGCATACAGTGTGCTTTCAACTTTGGAGCAACATTTTGGAGAAGACTCTCTTGTTTCAACCTGACGTCCATGTGAAATACGCAATGTCCATAAAGCAGTAATATTTTGAGTTTGGCTGAAAGAACTTGATGCCCCGCACACACGTGACCTCGACCCCGTCGGACACCCTCAGGATGAACTGAAACGCAGTTTGTAAGCGAGGCTTCATCAGATCACATCAGTGTCTACCTCACCATAACGCTCTCGTGGCTGAATGGGAGCAAATCCCAGAGGAGTGAAGGCTGTAACAGCAGCAGATTAACACCCATGGCTTTGGAATGAGGTGTATACTGTACGCATATAAAAAAAATAAATGTCTTATGTTCATTGTAGGTTGCATTATTATTTACGAACATTATCATTATTGCATAATTACAAACATTATTTGTTGCATTAAGGATCGATCAAAGTGTCTGTTTTTTTTCAGGGCCAATAACAGTTATTAGTAATCACGGAGACAGATCATCAATATGTGGAGCTGATATACATTTCTAGTAAAGATACAATAGAATAAAATAGTTACTTTGAGGTACTTTACTTCAGTATTTCCATTTTCTGCTACTTTATCCTTCCACTCCACTAGATTTATTCAACAACTTAGTTACTAGTCACTCTGCAGATTCAGATAATTCATCGTTGATAAGCTATCACTTGTAACGTGTAACCAGTCGTATAGTGTGAGAACACACAGTAGTGACTACAGAAGGAGAAAATTCCTGCATAAGAGCCGATTGTTGCATTTCAATATGTATTTGTTTCAACACTGATACCGATAATCGTGAAATGCTGAATATCGGCCGCGACAGTCGGTCTATCCCTAGTTTGTACCACCTGTACCAAAAACCTAAAATCATCAACTGAAACTGAAACTAACACTGGCATCGCATCTGAAAACTATACAAAACACAAAGTAATGACAAATCCCAAACTGTTTAACCATGAAAATTAGCATAGACAGGCTCCCTTCTGTCATTTATACAGCAAATCAACAAGTTGTTGTTGTTGCCTTCAAGTTTCACGTTGAGCCTGTGCTTTGCTGAGGAATGGAGCACAGGTCACGCTGTAAACCTGTCCAGGTTATGAGCCACAAGCAATAAATGGCCTGAGATCACACTCCCACCGGCGAACAGCACAGGACTGTAAACGTGGGTGCAACTCTACCGCGCTGACTGCAAGTTACCTCCTGTCACAGTGGAGACATGCCAGAGGTGATCTTTCACAGAGCAGCAACATGATCAACTTCAACAAAACTGAGGTAAACCTGTCATACTTCCTAAATACTTTCACTTGGCAAGAACTGCAGCACAAAAGGCACACTCCCTGCGATCACCGCCCACTTCAAGTGTGCTGCAGCTGAACACCATGTGCATATGCTGAGCCATTTCTCTGTGTAGGTGAAGATCTTTTCCATATGGCCTCATACTGCAAAGTTTCCCCTAAAAATCACGCCAGTGTGCAGCTATGCCAGAGTTTATTGTTTTGGTTTTTTTAGCCATAAATCCTTGAGCTGCTCTCCACAGTAACAACCAATACATGGAAGGCTGGATGACGTGCCAGGAAAAGGGAGCCTGTTACTCATCCAGAAACTTTCACCAGGTCCAGTCAAGACAGGAGAAGTGGACCTGAACAGCTGTAACAGTTTTCTTTTAGTTTAGTGTTAATTTGGGGAAGGTTTCTCAAGAAAGGGGTCCTGGGATGTGATGATTGCTCTGATTTCTCACTGGGAATAGGATAGAATCACAAACATAAACAGTTACTACCCCAGTGCATGACTAATAACATAAACAACAGCGGAACTCCTCCCATATGGGACCGCTTGGACCAAACCTCGACAAGTTGGGATCCCTGGAGAGAGAAACAGTGCTAGGAAGACAAAGCTGACGGCTCGTGGATACACATGCTCCGTCACTTCACCAGTAAGAAAAGTCTCTCACGAGTGTGAAGGTTGCAGGGAAAGTTCGCGTGAAGTTGTGTTACATCGTCGAGCAGAGTGTGGCTACGCGACCGAAGTTATCCAACATGCAACAGGCAGCAGTCGGGCAGGGGGTGGAGGTGGAGGTGGAGGTGGGAGTAGGGGAGGCTTACCAGATGAAGTCGGTGCAGTGGCTGCAGAAAGTCGGCTGCCTGAAGAACCGGGCTATGAATTTGTGGTTCTTGACCTCGTGGACGTTTTTTTGCCTCAGAGCACCTTTGCGAGCGAACCTGTTCGCCACGTCCGCGGTGGACGACTCGTTTGAACTCACATCAGCCATGTCCCCCCTCTTAGAGACCGGATCGACGCTGCAGCTTCAGTCGCGCGGTGTTTTTCAGTCCGTGTAGCGGCGCAGCCCTCAGTGCGGAGCCAGCAGAGTGTGGAGCGGCGGTCTTCACCGGAGACACTGCGCTTACTGTCTGAGGGCTTTCCCTGCCTGTCGCTCGCACTGGGCTGCTCCACTGACAGCTCTGCACGCCGTCAAGTCAGCCGCGGCGAGGGGGCGCTACATCCGGTCCCTTCAAAATAAAAGCGGTTTCGCCTTTTAGGGGGTGGCGTCCTGCAACTTACCTGCCCACGTGCATCCAACTACAGAGAACCTGGAAATGTCTGTCTCAAAGTGCTTCTGGCATTCATCTATAGGAGTTTGAATATTATTACATTATTTATTTTGTCGCTTATTTTTTGATACAAAAACAAGCCTGCAGGCGACACATAGCTGCCTCTATTAGCCGGAAAATACAAGGAGTCCACATCATTTATTATTACATGTTCCAAAGTCCAATTTGATATCACTAAAAATTAACACTCAACAAATGTTTTTCTGAGGAATGTTTTTCTTTTTGTGTGTACACATGGCCGATAAAGCTGATTCCTGAGCCTGAAAATAATGCAATTTTGTGACCTCATGATACAGTTACTGTTACTGCTTGATAGCAACTGTAGCATTAAACTCATTGTAGTTCTTTATTTCCTTGTTTACACTAACTTTTCGCAAAGAAAATAGTCAAAAACAAGTGCTTAGGTGGAAAAAACTTTACAAAGAGCAAAATCTTTTTTAAGGCTCCCTCTTAGGAGTAATTGAGCTACTGAAATGGATCTGATACCAGTGGTGGAAGAAGCTCTTGTTAATTCTGTTGCAGGGCAATTTACGACTTTATCTTATCGTCTTATAAGTAGCCTACGTGATGACCTCATTTAAATCCCAACAGATCTTATAAACTGAGCAGGTCTAATCAGCAACATAACTGTGTGTATGTGGGTCCTTTAATCTATAACAATGTATATATCAGAGTTACATAAATAACATTAGTAGTGGTGAAGTAAAGAAGTACAACATTTTCCTCTGAAATGTGGTCGAGTAGAAGTGTAAAGTTGCATGAATTGGATATACTTAAGTTAAGTACCTCAAATTTAAAACGCACAACGTGACTCTTCAACACTATTATGCTTATTAACAGGGAGTACTAGAAGAGTTACTTCGTTAATTTATCCGATCATTTATTCTGTCTTTCCTTTTCATTAGCGTAATCAAGTAACTGTGCAGCTGTATCCGCGTGGAGCTTTTATGGACTGGTTTTGTCTAGATTGCTTTATAAGTGTGCAGCTAACTAGGACTGCAGTTACACTGCATCGCTCTTATTATTTGAAGTCACACAGGACACAGTGCAACTTTTAACTGAGTGCTGCAAATGCTACCTTCATGAAACAGTATCACATAGCACAGCACCACTCACTATAGCCTCTAAAAGAACCATAAAGTTAAAATAATCCCTCTTTAAAACAGATTCAGCAACTTTATTATGTAACAATCATTTATTACTGGGCTGTTAGACTGCATCATTTTTTTTAACTGAGTGTCCTGAATAAACTGGAAACTGGTTGTATAACTGGGTTATAGTTTGAAATAGTCATCAAACTAACAGCCCTGGCTGTTCTTAATGTAGCCGAGTATCTGTGCAGCCTTTAATCTCAGTCACAAAGGGGCTCAGCCTTGTTGACCAACAATACATGAAAGCGAGGCGCACCAACCATCAAAAAGAATCTGTGAAACCTTTCTGCATATTCAAACACAGAGTACAGTGGAATACATTTATATTTCAGCTCCTGAAGGATTTAAACATGCAACCTTTTACAAGCTGGAAAATTCAGAATTCTGAAGTCTGTAGTGGATTATTATCACCATTATTATTATCATTATTATTATCATCATCATTATTATCATTATTATTGTTATTATTATTGCAAACTTCACACATGTTATAGCACATTTCCATAGCTCAGAGAACATAAAACTCTTATTTTTAACTGTGCTTTAATCCCTCACAGCTGGCCCAGGGTTTTGTCCAAAGGGCTCTTCAGCTATCTTTATTCCTAAAACACACTTCCTGCTCGTGCTCTGTGTGTGTCTTCGTCCAACTTGACAGCTGCTCCGCTGCGCTTCCTCCTTCTCACTCCGGCTGATGTCACGCAACAGGACCGCTGTCAGCGGGAGGGTGGAGGCCGCTTGTCCCGCTGCGGGAGTTTTGGATGGGGGCGTCATCGTGTGGAGTAACGGAGCATTACACATGTTGTAGCTGCTCTGTAAAAATAGTTTATTTCTTGCATGAGCTCAGTTACTAGTACTCCACACATGAGCTACAGGTCCATTAATACTGTGTTTGAGTGGCCTCGACTCTTTCTTTTTGTATTTCACACAATTCAACTTAGATCAGTGTTATGCAGTTATGATAAAAATAACCATCTTCATAATGGACATTTATTGGTTTGTTAGAGAAAAACACAGGATATTGGTGACTGGAAATTGCTCTTGCTTCCAATGTGAGCCTTGTGTTGTGCCACCAACCACTTCTGTCCCCTCATCATTGTTATTCACACTTATACTGCTGTGTTAGCCATTCAAAACCATTAATCACATTATAACATAGTATATAGAGTAATCAATACTTAATCAATATTTTTTATATTTAAAGTCCTGAAACCAGAATGTGTTGCTAAATTCCCCCCATGTAAAAAGACAAAATGATAATGTCCCCACAGTGTATGATAAGATATTTTTATAAGTATCTGCTTGTTCTAACACACCTTTTAAGCTACGTGGTGCTTTCATTAAGAAATATACTCAAACTGAGGATGGCCATGATTTTAATGGCTGAAACATCAAATCATAATTAAATTATCTTAATGTCTTGCATATTTTGTGCAGTCCTCAAAATTAAATGTTTTTTCTGCAAATAAAACTTTTTCTGTCTGAACAGCATTGATTTGCACTGACAGTCCCTGCGTTTGGTCCTGGTTGAAGAGGTTCAGGTCACAGTGTCTGTCTCTGATCATTTGGCTTCTGCTGTGGCTGTGAATACGTCTTTGACTGAGTTCATTACTGCCGGTGTTGGTATCACACGTCTTCCCGTTTGAAACATTTTCTTACAGCTATGGAGGTTCACCAACTCTTTGCAACTCTTGCTATCTCTAAAACTTTTCTAAGTTTACCAATTCCCTTGGGTTCACTGACCTTCAGAGGAGCCAAACCGTCTCGATCCTCTTTATGTGGAAGACAAATATTTGCTAATTAAACTGGGTTGGATAATCTGCTGTTCCCTGAAACCAGATGGTTTTAAAACAGCCATTGCTCAAGAGGAAGAAAAACAGAAAAAGAAAGAGCTATTAGCTGTCAGTGACATGATGTATATTTCTTTCAAATAATCTGATAATAATCTGCTCAGTTTATCTAGTTTATTAAGGATTGACACGTTTTTATTTGATCTCTTCAGGTATTGCTTGACTTCAGTGATAATGGATCTGCAGAGTTAAATTGGATTATCTCCTTATCCTGATTTGATGCCTTCTAGATTTTCCTAATCAGACCAAAAAAGTATCTTCTAGTTACCTAAAATATAGCACAAACACAGCATAGCCCTTTGTTATCTGGTATTATTTCTGTAATGTTATTTTTTTCTGCAACGTTAGAGCAGAAAGCTACTGAGTATTGGCAACACAAGGCTTAAGTACGCTTCATCAAACATCTGTATCCGTGGGTGTGCACAGTGTCTTAGGAGACTCTCCCCTGCATTATTTATGAGTTCATATCATTCGTATGTCTGCTGCTGCCTCCTGTACCAAATCAAGGTTATCGATCAGCTCTGGGTAAATATGCATGTTAAGACCTTTGTGCTCAATCAATAGGCGCTCACACTGGCATGTGATTGGATCAGGCTATCAGGGGCCCTTTTACCCAACAGCCCTTTTGTTGGCCCCATCACTAAGGAGTCTTGACTGCCGGGAAGATGGGTCCAACTTTGGCTCTGCTGATCCTTACCCACCTTGCTTTATGCACAACTGTCACATCCAAGAAAGGTAAAATGGAGCAGGAGCATTGTTTTACCTGTATTTGAAATGAATTCATAGCTCTTTTTTGATGTGTTGTAAGCATTCCTGCTTATGCCTACTTGCTGTCATTCACTGTCTTCTAGCTTTACATGTGAAATTCAGGCACCTGATGGACTAACTAAAGTAACACTTTAATCTACCCACTGGATTATATGTTGCTGTTCTTACAGTTATTAATGTAATCAAAATTCACCTACAAAATGTGAGAATAATCCATGGGAATCCTGCTTTTTATATATCCATCAAATTATCCTTCTGTTCTCTAACCAGTATGTGGCCGACCACTTATCACTGATGGGATTGACGACGCAACCTTGAAACGTGTGTACGAGGTTGGAGAAGAGGTGACCCTCACATGTGAACAGGGGTACTTGCCTTCGACGGCGACCCCTCGAAGGTTAACCTGCACCGCCACCGGAGAATGGACACAGTCTGACTTGTCATGCTCACGTAAGTTTACTGAGGTTTCAGTCTTTCACATTAGAATAGTCATAATTCTTGAATTGTCTAAAAGTCGAAAGAGTGCTTAAGGTGGGGGCAAAAGTTTGCTTAGAAAGTTGTTTTGTGTTCCTGGTGACTTTTTTCATAGAATCATAGAGTGTCTCCCCTGAGTATGTTGTAGGGTTTATTTCATTATTGTTTAAGGACATGATGCTGAGCTTCCTTTGTTTTAACCTGTCACATAATGAGCTCTTATAATGCAGCTTTATTTCAGAGTATTAAAGGTGCAATATGTAAGAAGTGTTCACCTGTCAAATAGGGGGCAGCATATCACCAGAGAAATTGCTAACTTCTGCTAACTGTGGCTGCCGTTAGCTAGTTAGCTGTGCAGCTAGCTAGCTGTGCAGCTAGCAGTGTGGACTGGGAGCTTGAGAACCAGGGGAGTATTGGTGTTTACAACGCTAACATAGGAACTGTGGACAGGGGACGAGTCAGGGCTAGCTGGTTAGCATGCTAACTTCAGTACATAAAGACATAGACATCAAAACTGTAATTTCTTTACATTCTGTGATATATTGTGAGCTATTCTTCCGAATGTTTTCAATTCTTACATAATGTACCTCTAAGATATGGCATGTGTTTTTTTCAGCAATTGTATTAAAATACAATATCAGTATTTAATGGTCTGACCTTAATACTATACCAATTGTGAAAATAACACACATTTGTGCTTTGGTGCTTTGAGAATGAGGCTTAGCGAAGTTTAATTAAACTGTTAGTGTGTTTGTAATGCTATTATAAACGATCATAAGAAAATCATTAAAACGCTTTTATTAACGTTTTCTAGCAGTCTAACTGTTTAGTTTATTTTAAGTGCACTACTACTTTTAACTTATAGTCTTATAAGCACAGTAATGTTAATAAACTTCTTATAAAGATTGACAAGGGCCTTAATATAAAGTGTTTACCATGTCAAATCGACTGTGAAAAGGTCATTTCTGAGACAAAGTAATAAGTAATAAATGATTTTTACCAAGCTGATGACTATCACCTCTTTAGAAGATAACTTTTTCTTGTCTATCTAACAAGAAGTATATGTACTGTCCTTCCCACAGCTAAGATGTGCCCAATCCCTAAACCTCTGCAGCCATTTGCAAGGGGAAGGACAGAAGCTCCGTTCAAGAGTGTGAAAAGTCACTTTATAGTTCTTAGTAGATCACTGTGTTTACAATAATGCATGTCAGAACAATGTCCACTTTTGCTCTTCAGGTATGTCATGCTGGGATCCAATAAGAGCAGCTGTTTACATGATGGAAGCTGGAGCAATCCACCCCCTATGTGCAAAGGTACATTACGGAATTATAAACAGACTCTGCAGTGTTCATCTAAAGCATGATTGGATCCGATTAGGGAGCTCAATATATATATATATATATATAAAATCAGCAACTGGTGCCAGTTGCTGATTTTTGGAAATATCCGCTGTATGATATCTGCCTTCTGTCAAATATAATTTTACTAGATGGGATTAATTTTACGCTTGTGACGCTCAAAGGACTGAAAAAAAAAAAAAATTAGAAAAACTCAACAGAAGTGTCTCTTTAAAGACATCATCACCCAGTTACTCAAGATAACCCACAGACCTTGTTGTGAGCATCTACATGAAGGAACTTTTTCCCTTTTTTCCCATATTACTGTGCAGAAGGAAGCATGCAAATACTCAATAATGAGAGGCTAGCCAGATAAATTGACTAAGCTAGATAGCATTATTTATTTATTGTTTACGTACTGTGCTGTCCCGAGCATAAATAGATGCACAAATCTCTGCGGATGACATCTCCGAGCCCCACAACTCACACCAAAACAGTCTAGGTGGACAAATAGCAACACATGTTAAGAGGACAACATGTATTTTCTGTTTTGGGGTGAACAGTCCTTTTAAGGCTCATAGACAAGAAGGGCTTCAGCATAACTTTGGTATGATTTTTTTTTCTCCTTACAGCTGTGAACTGTCCTCTGCCCAGGCCACCAACAGGTGGAAGAATTGTCCACGATAAGCCAGTAAATGGAGACACCACCATGTACGGGCAAGGCTGGACATACGAGTGTACCCCACCTAAGGCACCAAGTTATGAGAGGGGATCCTGCATGGCTGACGGAAGTGCAACTGAGCCACCGGTGTGCCGAGGTACGCAGTCTTCTCCGTACTGCTCCTCCTTTTATTTATATTTCTCTATATTTCAGCCTTGCTTTTGCAATTGTAACCCTTCAATAACACCACCTCACCTTTTGACCTGCTTCTGATGATCCCAGATGTGAGCTGCTCCATCCCAACAGCCATACCAAATGGCTTCATCACCTTTGCTGTGATGAGACCACATGGCTACAAGGAGAAGGTTAGGTATGCCTGCAATGAACACTATATCCTGGATGGTGAGGCTGAGATACAGTGCCAAAACACAGGAAACTGGTCTTCCAAGCCAGTTTGCAGGGGTGAGTCATGGGAAGATCACATCTTACAAACAAACCAAAGGCTACAATTCACTATTTGTGTTTTATTTGGTGCAAAAGAGAGTCTGCAGAGAAATATTGAACTCTTTTTAACCTTCAGAACTTTTGTTTTCACCCTGATAATAATGTTATATGAGTGGATTTGAAATGTCTGGTGAAAACGTGCTTTGACTGTTCTGGTCTTCCACCCAGCTCCCTGCGCTGTTGGCATCAAAAGAGGTCGTATCTTCTATAATGCCAAGAAGCTCTGGATCGGAGACCTGAAACCCAACAGAGTCCTCCACGGAGAGCACGTTGCCTTCTATTGTCTGAACAGAGAAGACAGGTGTGGCTACCCTGTGGCCAGCACCTGCAACGATGGAACCCTCCCCATCCCAGAGTGCTTCGTGGGTGAGTTGTTGTCAGCTCGATAAATCTAGTTCAAACCTGTCTTGTTCCACCCGTGGAGGTTTGGATGCTTGACTGATAATTTCTCACCCTGTAGTGACAGCCAGCCTCATAGACATGACCTCATATGACCAAGTCCATATTAAACACAAAAGTGTTTTCAATGCAACCCAGTCACCAAAATAAATATTGTCAATGTATGTTATTACATAACCTCGGATAAGCTGAAGCTTTTTGTTGTTTAAATTCTATGTTGTGACATACTTTGGCTCACCTGTTTCTGTCACCACAAGCATGTCTGGAAATCATCCTGACATCTTGTTCAAAATATCCATTGGTTTCACCTTCACAAATGTTGAGATACCATCTCAAACAGTGGTCTCTTGCTCAGCACCTACCATCCCTTTCTCCTCTATACATAACACCATTATTGTTGCAGCGTACCAGCGACGGGCAAACTGGACCTTTGTTGTACCACAGTTTCCCTGGTCAGATTTAGGCACTGAAACTATAGGGTTACGTTATTTATGTCACATCAGTTCCAAATGTATCTACATTATGTATATAACTTCAGTTACATTATGGTCTCAACATTACTTTACTATGCAAGTTAAAATAACTCACCGATGAGACATGGTTACCTGCTGGACACTCCAACAAGTCAATTTTGTCTGTACTTCTTTGACCCAACCCATCATCCCCATCCTCGTTTCAAAGGACCTGACTTCCTCCTTTGCTATCACAATAATAAGCACAGCCTCTAGGGGTCGCTGCCTAACAATAAATGTAAATATGATTCGTAAGAAGCTGCTTTCACAATCAGCCTATATGGTTGTTTATCTGATGAGGACCGGCTGGACATGAAAGACTGCTGATATATACATGTGTTCTGAATTTGATATGAAAAGTATTTTATTCTGGTGACTAGGGTTGTTGAAAGTGTTTGAGATGAAGCGTAAGATATAGATAATAGATATTTCTGTAACACAATTCATAGACATAATAACGTCAAAACTACCATTTATTCACATTCTGCTGATAATTTTGATTCATTTTTTAATGTTTTTTACCTCAAGTTCCTACATATTACCCCTCTAAAGTATGTCTTTATTTGCCATTAGGCATGGAAAGGTAAAGCCTGTATGCTGCATACTGTGGAGGCTAAATCAAATTTGTGAAAACAGAAAACGGGAGACAAAGAAGGGTACTGGATATAAACTGAGTCCAGGCACACCTTAGCTCTAATATCCACATGCTTTCACAAGTGGCAATACAGTGTGTTTTGTCCCTAAAAATGATCATAAGTCAGTCAGATGGCCTACAGATGTCTTTGGAGAAGCCCATGTTTTCATGCAGTCATACATTTTATGATAACAGTAATATATCTGCCTTCTTCTTGCTTTTAGAACCAGGGAAGGTGGAGTACCAACTCAGGCCCAAAACCCTGCCATCAGAAATTGCAATGTGTGCTGCCTCACCACCTGCAACCCCCACAAGCTCCGCTAGACCTGCATAACTTTGCACAGAATGACGTGAAACTCCACGTACCCGGGAAGGATGAGGATGATTGGATCATCAAATGAATCTGTAACAATACAGTGCAAGACAGGGGCCACTTTGGTTATCGGTAGCCTTCATCTTGTATTTGCCTGTCAAATAAAATGCAGTCATTATTGAAAATGAAGAAAATTAGTTTTTGTGAGGATGTAAGGATGTAAAATACCGGTGTGGTACATGAGAGTCAATGTCCTGAAGAACCCATGTTCCCAATCTGTAACTACATGCCATATGTACATTCAAACTGTTCGTACATACCCAGCAGGTTATAATAAAAACTGAATTTGAAACATCAGAACTATGGGTGTCAAAACTGATCTGACATTCTTTCCTAGAGGATTTGATACCAATTCACACCTCATGTCTGACTTCAGTGTGGATTTGATCTCCCCCTTAAACCACTCTTGGCAATATCATGAAGTGATTAGTGGTGAAATGCCCTCAAGGCAGTAGCACAAACTGACACACAGGCCGAGACAATAAAAGATCATACTATACATACATATAGTTTAGACTTTAACTTCGTAGATTGTTTGCATGCTGCTTAAAAAAAAAAAACAAAGAGAGAGAGAAAAATGCTCATCACAGCTCCCCAGAGCCCAAAGTAACATCTTCAAATTGCTTGTTTTGTCCAACTGACCGTCGAAAACCCAAAGACTCTTCATACCCAGAAATGTCAAAGAAAAGCAGCAAATCCTTATATTTAGGAAGCTGGAACCAGCAAATGTTTGACATTTTTACTTAAAAAATGGCAATTAAATTAACGAAATAGTTGGCAACTGATTTTATTATGTATGACTAATCAAATAATTGACAAATCGTTGCTGCTCCAGTTTACAGCGCCGGCTCATGGGGACCTCAGCTCGAATCAGTTTAGTGCTGCTCATGTTGGAAATGACCAGTAAAGCTCCGAAACAGTTGAAAGTGTAATAGGAAGAGGTAACGCACATAATAATAAATGATCACTTATGCACCCTTGTAAATATTGAATGGATAAATAAACTCATCTGAATAACTGTATCACTTTAATTCAACCTATTTCAATTCGAGCATTGATCTGCACTGTAGCTGCTCTCTGAGGGATAGCTGCTCTCTGAGGGATCAATCTTTTTATTGGCATGTCATATGATGCATCAACTTTTGATTTATAGCAAGTAATACCTGCACATTTCTGATCATTCTACCCTGATAATTGATATAATAACTCTTTGACATTATCATCTGCCCCGATGCACTTAACCTCAGTAAGAGACTTCACGATGATGAACTTCGCCAGCAATCATTATTTTATCATATTTTTGTTTTTAGGTAGCTCTGTCTCATAATGCTGAGCTCTTTAAAATGATTCAAGTCTGACCAAGCTGGGGTCAAATGGCATTTTAAAGATAAACGTTTGTTGTTGCGTAATATTGCATCGACAAGGGAAAGTCCACAGTTTGAGTGTTTCACTTCCAGTAAAATGTCACAACACACAGAGGAAAACAAAACAAGCACCATCAGCAGGCAGTTACCTCACACTGCTCTTATCTGTTGATTTTTAGAGTAACACAAACATCAGTGGAAGAGGGGACAGATTCAGTATTTGAACGGGAGAGACCAGACGAAAGATCCAAGACACGTCTGCGCATTTCAACAAAGGATGGAACCGATTACGACTTTGTTTCTGCTATTTTTCTTAGCATTTTCTATCTCTGTGACATCCGGACAAGACAATGGTATTTACTATTATTACTGGCTTTTGTTTGAGGTCATATGGTTTAAACTGCTTGTATACAGATTTATGACTTGTTTTTATGACCTCAGCATCAGGTTACCTCTATACAAAAAATATATAATATTATATTTTTTTTTTCAATAATTGTTTGAAACAGAAACAAGTTTTTCTTCCCTGTCTATAAGACACTTACACACACAGAAATCGATTTTCTGATTCCCTTGTCAAATGTTGGTATAGATTGTCAAACATGTTTGAGAGTTTATAACCAGTCATCATGGATTTCATCTGTCTTTGCAGTGTGTTTCAGACCTCAGCTGGCTGACAACATTGAGATGAGTGGGTTCCAGAGGTTCTTCAGCCCCGGTGATGAGTTGGCGCTCTCCTGTAAACGGGGTTACACCCCTGTGTTAGGACCTCGGACGATTGTTTGCATTGCCACTGGACAATGGACTACAACCAAATTACTGTGCAAACGTGGGTCTCCATTATTCTAGTGAGAATTTGTGACAGATCATCTTGAACTGCAAATTTGAGTTTTTCTTTTAACATGTTTAAAGAACCCTTTGCTTGTATTACAGTTGTTAATCATTCATTCAATTATTACTGATAGAGTTTCCAATCTTACTAGAAATGAGGACTTGTTTTTGATGTGGTATGGAGATATACAGTGCTCTAGTAGATTTGGGGAAGATTTGTATTATGATATGTAGATAAGGACTGAGGATATGAATATGTATATTCAGGACTAAAACATAGATGATTCCTTTTCTGTTCATTGAGGGAAAAAATGATGTTAGGTGCAGACAGTCCGCACAACTAGATCACAACTCAGCTCCATGAAGGTGGCATACTAAAGTAGAAAACTGCATATTTTGTGCAAAGAAATCACAGAACTCAACATTCACACGTGTTCTCTGAACTGTATTCTCTCTTACAGCGAAACGGTGCCCCTATCCTGATCAACTGTCTAATGGAGAACTGGACTATGAGGATACTGTGTACCAGAGTATAATCAACTACACCTGTCATGAAGGGTAGGCAACAACATCTTGATGAACTTCATTCTGTGATGTATGTCATTTGCTCTTTCAGCCACCTTGCTCGCCCTAATTCACTGGTTGTAATAACTATATATATTTTAATGTATGTAAGCTGCTTTATTAACACTGACAAGTATAAACAGGCAGCAGTGGAAGAACTATTAACATCTTTTACTGAGCAAAAGTACCAATGTGATGGTTTTAAAACTCTTTAAAAACGTTTTAAAAACGCACATCTTGCAATCAAAATCTTACTTCAGCAAAAAAAATAACCAAGACAATATACTTAAAGGATGAGTTCACCCAGAAATGAAAATTCAGTCAATATCTACTCACAGACACGCAGCTAGACAGTCAGGGGAAATGTAGTCATCCACAAAACATTTCTGGAAGTGAAACAGCGTTGCATCATCCTCTTAAACAACTGAAGTAGGATGGGGACTTGTTTTAAAATGTATAAAAACAACTGGGAAGAAAATGCTCCATACAGCTCATTCAGTTTAATTAAAGTCCCTGGAAGCCCTGAGAACCCAGACTGATTTGAAAAGATCACCCTTTTTAATTCCAAAATCCACACTGTAGCTGCTAACCTCAACGTGTTACGTGTGCATCCCATCTGAAGTGGATGAACTATTTTGACGGTTGGAAATAATGTCTTTTCAAATCGATTTTGGATCTCAGGGCTGGACTTGAATTTCATCTTGAAATTCCATCTGTGTGAGGTTGACTGGATAATGACCAGATATTCTTTTTTGGGTGAACTTATCCTTTAAAGTTTAAAAGTAAAAGGACTCACAATGCAGACAAATTACCTCTTTAGTTCTTAATTCATTATATAACATTTTTATTGAGGTAGTAACATGTTAGATGCTTTTTTATATTGGAAGGTTTACTGTATGACAATACATCTCGTTTCATAGAAATGTTTTTAAAATATGCTTCTGCAAAGGAACTAGCAGCTAAAATCATTAAATAAAGTAAGAAGTACCATATTTGCCTTCCAGCAGAAGTAGAAAGTAGCATAAAATTCATACACACACGTAAAGTACAAGTTACACAAAATTTGACCTAAATGCTTAATTAAAATAAATGTTTCCACCTCTGTGCACAGGTACACCCTGATTGGAGCTGACACTGCTGAGTGCCTTGCCAATGGAACATGGAGCACAGCAGCACCAGAGTGCAAACGTATGTAATCCACTCAACTAAAAGAGAAAGCATAAAACACACAGTTGTCATTTTTCTCTCCAAATGCACTTAAATCTATCTTTACTCTATTCTATTCATGCTCTATAGCTTTATATACCTTTGTCCTTTTTGTTGTCCCTTTGACACTGTAACAATCAAATGTCATAGTTCAGTAACAGTTTATCTTATCTTATCTTGCTCTCATATAAAATCGTCTCTGGTCTTTGAAGACAAGCGCACAATTGCAGTGTTCACAATCTTCACTCGAAATGGGCCAGAGAAAACACATTTGTTATTGGACCACAATTAAGTTATCGCTGAGATTGCCGCACTGTAAATCTGAGCAACATGTGCCACATAAAATAACGTAAAACACATACTTATAAACAAAAGGAGAAAACTAAACACATAGAGTACATGCGTGCATCATATGCCAATACACAAATTATCATATTCTGTGTCTTGTCTTGCAGCTGTGACCTGTGGACTCGTTCCAATCCCACAGTTTGGGATGGTAGTTTATGACAGGAGGATCAGTGGGAACGCCACTAGATACGGCGACCGAGTGACATACAAGTGCCTGCCTCCACACGTAGTTATTGGTGACCCAAGAGCAGAGTGCACTGCCAGTGGTACCTGGACCAAGACACCTGAATGTCAAGGTCAGAAAAGCATGAGCTCCTGAAATGTTTTTATTGTGGTATTGCAAGATATATTTATTAGTCACAACTTCAAAGTTTTATTGTTGGATGTGAGCCAGACAAAATAATACATGAATTATACTCCTGTGACATTTATTCTTATTATTAAAAAATCCCACGTTTAAATTTCAGTCTTGATCTTGATATCAGAAGATCAGAAAACAACTCACCACATAGTCCACTTGTGAAGTCCCCCCCCCAGATGTTCAAATGTATTTTTTTTCTAAGCACTTACACAAACAAAATAGCCATTAGACACTGTGAAATCTCTTTTTAAGGCCTTATATTTTAAATCACAGCCAAAGAAAAACATTTTCCTCCAGTTAAAAGGTTAAAATTGTGCGACAGCCGAAGATGAAAAGGTCGGCATAATTATGACAAATTAACCAATTACATCCAATTTGATCTTCGCCATCTGCAGGGGAAATTTTCCAAATTACTTCATCGGTCACATCATGAGATAAATGCCAAACAGCTAATATTATATATGATATAAATATTGGTAAGAAATATGAAAACACCTAGTGACTGACAACATGCCACATCTTGTTAGTTGGGTCTCACTGATAAAGGGACCACATTGTTCACCTCACAGTGGTGACCTGCCCTCAGCCAGGGAACATCGACAGAGGCTACGCGTCAAGCAACGACCACAGGGACTATGACTACGGGGAAACTGTCAAATATGGCTGCAATGGAGACTATGTACTTGAAGGAAGCCTCGAGATTGTCTGTCAGCAGAATGGGAAGTGGTCTGAAAAGCCATCCTGCAAGGGTAGGGCTGCAACCTATACTACAGTCACTTTGCGTGACAAATTTTGGTTATAACTGCAGTTTTAGGGGTGATCTTGGAAAAGGAGATAAAGGTTTGACGTGTTTCCCAGCTTGGATTTATGTGTTCCTGCTTCCCTTCTGTCCCAGACTTTGATAGTCTGATGATAATCAACCAAATTCCATTACTTTTACTTCCAATTTATGGCTGTTGACTATATGAGTGGTTCAAATACAAAAGTTTTCTGATGTTAAAATGCATTTGACTTGTGCCAGAAAACAATTCATATTGTCAGATGTCAACTGATATAAACTCATCCAAATATTGGAGTAACAGCTTTCACATTTAAACATCAGTCCCCACTAATATCTTTGACTTTTGCTCCCCATTTTTTCTTTCTGCTTGGGACTTGCAGCTCCTTGCAGCATTGCCATACAGAGAGGAAGGATACTCTACAAAGGACGAAAACTCTGGATCGAAGACCTGAGTCCTAACAGAGTCTTACACAAAGATATCATCTCAGTCTACTGCAGGGACAAGGCCAGGAACTGTGGTTACGCTGTGCCAACCCAGTGCATCGATGGCAAACTCAAAATCCCAGACTGTTTTGAACGTAAGCAATATATCATGAAACAGCACAGTGTTTCAATAAAAATTCAGTCAAAGCCATAGCCAAAACACAGGATAGACTTTATAAAATGTACTCGTGTCACTATCACTCCTCAGCATCACAGACAAAGACAGCAGTGGTCTCAGCTCTTTGATGTCCGCTGTTAAAGCAAAATTTGACTTATGAAAAGCTCTTTATTTTTACCTTCAATTGGCACATTTGAATGAATCTAAAGTGACCATGTTTTAGCAAATCATAAAATAGACATAAAAAATATGTCCACTAAAACAATCAGAACAGCATGTGATCCAAGTCTCTCATATTATTGTCATCTGGGATCAGAAGTACTTGTGCTCTCATTTTGATTCAAAAAGTGACCGTAGTTACTCGAGCACTGTCACCACCGAAAAGATGAGCTTTTTTACTGGTGCTGAAGCTGTATTTAGTTTTTTCTTTCAAAAGAACTGGCATGCTCACCTTGTAAAATTATTATGAGAGACCTATCAGGAATAATGAAATAACAAATTAAGTCATCAGCTCTATGAAATAAGTTACAGTAATGCTAACGAGGGCTAAGGGCTGAAACATGTCTGTGTCTGTCTGCTGTGCATCATTAAAATGTACTATACTTATTCTAACAGCTTAATTTGTTATTTACTTGGTTATTTCCCTTCACGTTCTGTGCATTATGTGCAGTAGACTGTTGCTTCGACTTTGCTTTAAACACATATTGATGTAGGACTTAAAGAGAATCTGCTGAAATGATACATTTCATAAAACCAGATTTTGACCTGAACAAAAATTATGTAATAAAGCAGATTGACCATAAGAACTTTCACATTTCAGCAGAGAAGTACTACCATTACAATCAAGCGATGGCCTAGTGTGCAGAAGAAAACTGCAATGAAACTGGATCTGTATCTTGGATTATAACTACTTGAAACTGTTTTTCTGTGACTGTCTGTCAATGAATTAGTTCAGAATTTCCCCTTTGAAAAGGGATTATTATCATCTAGGTTCTGTACGTTTGCTACAGTGAGTGTAACCATTCTAACCTGTTCTATGTGTCTGTTTGTGTGTGTGTGTCTGTCTCTTTTCTAGATCCCGGCATGACCGATTATAACTTACATTCAAGTTCACTTCCATCAGAAATCACACAGTGCTGAAACAGCAGCCGATCCCTTCTCTGGTGATTATTAATGATTTGGAAAAGTTGGCTGTGTGCTCTCTCACAATAAAGAATATGGTCTGACTCAAGTTGTCTTGTTGTTGTGTGGAGCACAGTCCCGACAAATTTGACATTTAACATCATTTTATCTGACTCACTACTAATTTAGAAATCAGTGTTTTTTTGTGTTTTGCTTCTACTTCCCTCTCAATTCAACTTTGTAAAAAATAAAACAAGCCTAATACAAAATGTGATGAACAATTCAGTAAATGTGACAGCATAGTAGGAGGGAGAAGCCTTTTTTCTTTGATAACCCTCTGTCTACTGTTTATACTGATTTAGGAGTTACGTACGATTTTGTCTTTTACACCAACGTATTGATTGTATTCACAAGCAACAATGTCCAACATTAATGAGACATTGCTGCAAGGACTGCAGTTGTACACATAATTATGTAAAAGTAAATAATAATAATCAAAGCAAAAGTGGAAGTGGACACTAATGGGTGCTCTACAAAATAAGGATAAACCCAGTCTATAGTTACAGATGTTTTTTTCTCATCTATGAAAAAAAATCACATTGTAATATCCGTGATTTCTAAAGGCACTGAATTAAATATGACACGTTTACGGGCAGAAACTCTTTAGCCATAAACGCTCTTTAGCCATATCTTAAATCAGAATCAGATCACCAGTGTATTCATGGAGAGCTTTCATGGGTTACTATTCTCTCTCACAAGTATTTCTCTTAATTCTCTTGTTATGATCTGGACCGAACAGAAGCTAACATGAGTCATAACGACACAGAAGATATCAACTTCACACCCACTTGTGATAGGCTTCGTCATAGGGAACAAAACCTCCTCTACATTGACAGTAGCAACATGTACAAAGGTCTATAGTGGGTCAGCAATGTGGTGGAGAACATGGGTCGGCTTTTTTCAAACTTAAAACTGTTATTTCTTGTTTTGCATAACTATATAGCCTATCAATGTGGCCACCAATCAACTCCTATGACACAATCACAAATAGAATGTGATTATGGCCTTCATAAAGGGAATATGTACAGTAGTGATGCTTTGAAATCTTGATGACTTAAGGGCAGCCTTTGTAAATGGATTTTGTGAGCAGGTATGTACAGTTCAGACCAAAGCCCAACAGGACATTTAGGACATTTTTAACAAATTATGCTTTTAAAAAGTGATGGGGACAAAATCTGCAATTTAAAAAAAAATATTAAGATTTGGCAAGGTTTGCCTGAGTTATAAGCTGGTAAAAAAAAAATATATAGGCTAAATATATCGTTATCTTTTATACCGTTCAGTTAAAAAATGCTTAAACACTAATTTATTGTGCTATTTTGTGGACATTTCAAGGTTTCCAAAAAAACCCAAAAACATATATGTCAGGCATATATTTACATATAGGCTACGTAAATGATGCACATATCTGTAATATCTTAATATTCTTGAACGGTGAAGTACATTTTATTGGGATATGCGATATATTACATATAATATTTCACCTCTTAAAACAGTTTGGTTCGAGATGATTTTACTAAGGGTGTAGCCAGCATAGACATATGGTAGCCAGGGTGTAGCAGCAGAGAGCAGTCTCGTGGTTCCGGTTGCCGCTGACAAACATTCGTCTTTTCTCGCGAGATCCGACGAGCTCCACTTTCTTCTCGTCCAGCATGGCCGCGCTGTATGAGGGATACACGTTGTGCGGACTTGTTCCAGGTCAAACTCTGCCTAATTCAGGCATTCAGGGGATCGAAGCGGAGAGAGACAGCGACCATGTCTTGGTCACCGACTCAACCAGATCTGTCACGTTGTACAAGGTAACACTTAAAGATTGTTTTGAGGAGGCTCTGCCAACCTGGGCCAGCTGATCGGTGCGACCTGTGTGCGTGCAACTCGTGTTGGCATCCTCGGATGTTCTTCGCGACAGAAACCTCCAGAACAGTGACGAGAAGACGTGCACCTCATCTTACAGCAAGCTGAATTGTGCCTTGATTTCTTTCTTAGTAGGCGTCAAAAAGGTTGGAGTAGTTAATTACGCATTAAGCTGGTACAACAGCAAGCAGACGTTAGCTAACGGTCGCTATATCAACTGCTAGACACACACATTTAGCTAACTAATGATGGCCTTGCTAAACTCTGCGTGCATATTTAGCTAGCTATATCTATTATACATCTCCATACACGCTAAATACTGCATCAAGCATCTCCTTCTCACTAACTGTGAACTTTCAGGACTGGTCTCACTACCTTGTTTCCAGCTACCATGATGGAAGTTAGTCTATGGCATAATAAAGCACGTAACAGTAGATTTACATTGTGGATATAGCTAGGTGAGGGAAACTATTTTGTGTCATGATAGATAAAACCTTCCTCACGTCATTAACGTGTCCTTAATTTTTGTGATGCTGTGGTTCTGACAGGTTTCAGACCAGAAGCCGCTGAGCAGCTGGACAGTGAAACAAGGACAGACCCTGACCTGCCCAGCAGTCTACAACTCTCAGACCAAAGAGTATGTGGTGGTCTCAGACAGCAAGGTAGACTTTTTTTTAGTCATTCTCGTTGTGGCACGATGAAGATAAGCACATGAGCCTTTATGAGAAGGATTCTGGAGCTTGCTTAGGCTGCAGCATAGTCTTTGTTGAGCTGTACTGGCTCACTGTCAGATTGAAATTGCAAAAAAGAACCAGTTTGTTACTCGCACTAAACCTTTTCCCCTTTTCCAAACAATTTAAGCACAAAGTTCACTAAAAAAACAGTGATTGAGATTTTTGCTTCATTGTCCCATTGAACTGGTTTATATTAAACAAAGTTCAATTGGCCCTGTCCATTTGGTTACTTATTATTATTATTATTATTATTATTATTATTATTATTATTATTATCTTATTTACTATACAATGAAACCTAATTTGAAGTATTGACCTCACTAATTTGTGTGAACCCATAAAGAGTAAATCCTTCTCTTATTTATCTGTTATCAAACTGGGCATACATAAGAGTTGGCCACCTTGAATTCAGAATTCAAGAGAATTCAGTGTAACTGCCAACCACTGCTAACTGTATTCTGTTTATACATCCATGACTTAAGCTGCAATTAGCCTGTTAGCTCAGTTAGCCGTGCAGCTAGCTAGACTGCCAGGGGAGTGTTGGCGTTTAGACATCTAGCACAGGAGGTTTTGAATGTTGGGAGAAGGAGCTTTTCAGACCTGGGGCTAGCTGGTTATCATGCTAACTTAGGTAGATGTCTCCTCCACACCGTAGGCCTACGTAGATGTCTTTGGCACGATGTCAACACTGTTATTTCTTCACATTCGGTTGGTAATTTTTGAATGTTTAAATACATTTTTTTACATATTGCACCATATAAATTAGGGCTGCACAATTACTTGAAATATGTATGTAATATATATCAACATTTTGTGACTAAACAGCATTATATTTGCATATTATAGCCCTAGGTCTACAAATCCTGTTCTCCAGACACAAGAAAACATGTTTGTTACATACTCCAACAAATGTCATATCATTATAGTTATATATTTATGTATTTATTTTTTCAGTGAAAAAGGAAACTGTGGTGCAAAAATTATAATTCCTACAAATCATGAATCATATTGCAGTCACACACGAGATGTCACTTTAAATACCTAGAAATACACAAAATAATGTCTGTTTTTGTTTTGTTTTTAAGGTGATCAGAATTTGGAAGGATGAAGACATACTCCTAGATAAGGCCTTCAAAGCAACCGTAAGTGTGAACATGGTTATTCAGCTCTCGACTCTATTGGCCTTTGAGGGCAAGCTGTGCTTGAAATATTTTGTATGATGTATAGTCTGATCATGTCTTAAGACAACAGTGTTTGTACCTTTTCCAAACAGCCACATTTGAAGGCAAAGCCTGATATCTTGGAGAGGGATGAGACGTGATGAATCGATTTGAGATAAAAGTAGACTTTTGAACAATTTAGCCTTATAAGCATTCATGGCATTCCACAAAGCATGCTGGACGAGGTTTTATTCACACTGTGAAGCACTCTGTATGAGCTCTATTTGAACGTGTCCATTATGCATAATCTGGATTAGTGAAACAATGAAACTGAACTACAATGAAAATTGAATTTTCATTTCCACATCTGAAATCTTAAGCATGGTGCAGTCATTGTATGTGATTACTTTACATACTATTTAAACTCCATGAATATTTGTCCAGTCCAATCATAATCTGATGAGGTGATTTATGGTCACATGGAGGTTGGTGTAATCTTTAAATCCCGTTCCTATGAATAGGGTGAGTTTACGCTTCTAAAATGTCACATTGGGTTTTTAGTTTTGTTTTTTCAATACTGCTACAGTCACAACATTTCTGTGCAGCTGTTTTATATTTCTTGCACATGCCTCATGCTCATGTGGCTGTGGTCTCTGTATTTAGAATATGTCAACTTTTACCAGTCCATCTTTCCCACATGGTAACTGGTCACATAAACCAAATCAACAATGTCCTCTTAACACAGTACTTACTTCCATTGAGAAAGTCCCTTAATCCAATAATTATCTGTAGCATACATAGTAGCCAACTTAGATATTATTAGAAGTGCCCTCACTGATTAAAAAGCATTATCTTACCTGCTTCCTATTAATCTGTTCTTTCCAGGTGTCATCAGATGTCTGGAGGGTTCACTGTTTGCCTGGAGGGGAGCCTGTGGTCTTGTTCCAGAGAGGAGCTGTGAGACTCCTGGACTCCCTCCTGTCTGCTCCCCAGCAGCCTATAGAGGAAGTCCTTGCTCAAGAAGAGGCCATTAGGTCAGCATCACTATCCTTTACAACCCAGACATTGACATTTCAAATATAGGGCCATGCTGTGCTGCAGTCTGACCTGTTGTTTCTTGTAGCGTGTTGATGATGCTTCTGTTTGTCTTTAGGTGGAGCACTAACATAGTTGCAGACTCACAGCAGTTTGTCATCTTCACAACTGAACAGGTAACATCCTTTTAATTGTTTGGCTTTTGACAATAAACACAATTCACGTCGATAACTTATTAAGTATTCACTACTCAGCTGTAAAGACCATTCATTTGAGTTCATAATTATGTGCCTGTGCCTCATGACTCATTTACCAATTTTGTCTGTAGTGGTTTTATCCGTGGACATGTGCATCAACTCTTTGTGACTGTTATTTGTAAAGGCCTGTTTGCCGTGAACAGCTGTTAATGTCTCCCCACAGAAAGGGGACAGTTTCCTCTACCTGCACAGACTGAATCCCAACACCCTACAGAGGTACCGGCTTGAGAGAGAGGAGCCCGGTCTTTCCCCGCTCAGCTTCTCTGCCTCCTACAGGGATAAACACGTCTGCCTGCTTTACCTCTGTAAGCACGAGTTTCCTGTGCAAATATATTGAATATCACTGTTAAACAGCACAGAGCTCGTTTAGTTAGGTGTTTTTTAAAGGGTAAATGGTTTAGAAAGAACGACAATACATTTAAAGCCTGTTGCCTTGAACAACATCCCCAAGCCGTGCCATTCAGTGTCAGTGTCCACTGAGATAAGCAGCCAACACTGATCCACTGACCTTAGTAGGATGGAATCTCTTTTGATTACATAATGCATTCTACACTTGGTATCAAAAACACTCTATTACATAGAAGTTAAGTAAGATGCCTGACATTAGTTCCCTCCAATCAACTCCCTGAGTGATATGTTTTACCTTCTTTGTTCTGCCAACCAGACCCTAATGGTCATGTGTACCAGAGCGTTGTCTCTGTGCGGGGCCTGGGTGCTGACGAGGGGGCCCAGGCTCTTCCGTTGCCCCGAAGTCTGCTGCTGGGTCTTCCTGTCGGCGAGGGCCTGCTGGAGGCAGCATCGGCCCAGGTCCTAGATGAAGCCCATGTAGCTGTTGTGGGGGTTCCACACCCCTCTGCTGGAGCTGGTAAAGGTGAATGCAGTTTAATTATACTCCTTTAACTGGAGAGCAAAAATGCTCTACTCAGATATCTGATCTATCTAGAATGATGACCTGACGCTATGTGATTCCAGTATCTGATGTAAGTGTGTGTGGTTCTTGAATGGCTCTTTTCAGACTTCCTCTGCATCTGGAATACAAATTTCCAGACACTTCAGGCAGGAAAAGAGATGGCGGGTAAAATCTACGGACAGGTAGGAATGCTTTGATGTATTGAACGGCAAACAACCTGGCAATGTTTGACGATCAGTCAGTAAAACGATATGCTGTAAATTACTTTCAGCCATGTTAGTGGCAGCGCTGTAGAGCTGATATAGGTCAGTAACAGGGGTCTACTGCTGAGGTTGGAAGTGCTCCCTCTCAGGCTTCCCTCGTTGTTATTATTACTGCAGGCCAAGGTTCCCTGTCCTTCCAGCTGCTGGGTGCTGATGGAGGACTGTATGACTTTGGTAAAGCATTGTGTCTGCTCTCCACTGTGACGGGGCTCGCTGTCCCTCCTCACAACTTTATGGCAGTTTACAATCTTGAAATTGACACATAAATACACCAGTTGTGTTGTTGATATTACTGCTGTTAAATGAAGTTAACTTGTACTGTTGGTTCCTGTTTGTATTCATTTTTGTTTTTTCTCTGATTTAGCTATGGACTTTCTCCAACAAGTTATTCATTCCACATGGGAAAACCCTCTCTGTTATTCCATATGAGTGCCCCAAATCCTCCCTGGCCTCTGCCCTGGGAAAACTAAAGCAGGCCAAGACAGAAGGTGAGCTAAAACAAATATGTAATACTGCTACTTTTGCAATAATGACATGCATAAATACAGCTTATATTGCTGTAACGTACCAAGTCATGCATATTTGGTCATGTGGCTGTTCTTAATGACGCTGCACTTTCTATATTTCAATTTTACACGTTCACTCAATACAGTGTCTGTTCCTGACTGTTACAGAATTCAAAGCTCCAGCTTGTGTACCATCTTGGAATAACATTCTGCATGGAGATAAAGCTCAGCCCTCCAGACCAGTCGAGACCAGGAAGACGGTAGGGCAAAATCGTAATTGTACAGGGCTACTGTATTGTTCATTTTAAGATTTGTCTATTATATATTACTGAATAATAATGCTCCTACACTTGAGCCATAGAATCACCTGTTGCTGTTGTGTATTACGTTCTGTGTGTGTTTGAATGATGAGCAGTGGTTTTACTAATATTTCTGTCAATGTTATCTTTTATGGTTTGACTCTTCTGTCTTTCCACACAGAGAACAAACCGTAAGGCCCAATCAGCACCCAGTTTAACAGTTGACCAAGTTCTTGAGTTCATTAAGGTAAAAATTGTATTTCTGACAAAATGCTAAATCAATCCGAACGAAAAGTATTTTTATAATTACAAAAATATTTAAATTTCTTTGTGCAGACGGCACCAGTTGAAGAGGTCCAGAGAGAGGTAGAGGGGCTCCTCTCCAGGGCAGACATCCATGACTTGCAGCCTTTGGTGGGGCAGCTAGCATCAACGCTTGTGTCCCGGAGCCTGGCTGATCCAGCCTTCTACACCCCGAGCACCCTGGCACAGCTAGTGCACACTCAGTCCCTCTGCCACAGGTCAGTAAGGCATGGCCATGAAAACAGGATTAGTTATTTTTTAATGGAAAATTCACTGAAAGGTGACACAAATTTTGACACTCAAAGCTCGTTCAGTCTGCATCTTGTGTTACTCTTCTTTTTTATTTTTAAAAAATGTTGTATAAATGTTGTAATTGAGTTGGTTTACATAATTATGCAGGAATTGTAATTGAATGACCCATGGCCTCCTTCCTAAATACTGCCAGAGTAAGTCAGTCCAAACTTGTTTCTGTCAAATTTGACCATTTACCTTTTTATATGACCCTCAACAGTGTGTGTCCTGACCTTGTGCTTCTGGCCCTGGAGAGGAGGGACTTCTTTCTGTGTCAGCTCTGCTTGCAGTTCTTCCCTGACATCCCAGAAGCTGTCACCTGTGCTTGCCTGAAGGCCTTTATCAGGTAAAACTGATGGTCTTGAAGTGCACGCTCCTAATATGGGCATGATTTAATGTCTGCTGCTTTTGGTACTTCCACTGGGAGGCACCAAAGTGATACAGACTTTAAACTCTGTGTGTAGTGACGTCAAACAGTTGATTAACATTTTTTCTAGTTTGATGGAACTTATCTGATAAAATAATATGAATAGAGTATATTCCAGGTGATTATTAGCCTGATTTGGTTTAACATAAAATTATGAAATAACTGTTCTACCCTCCTCTTGCAGTATGCCAGACATTGAAGCAGAGAAACTGAGCCTGGAGCCCGACAGTGTCTCCTTCATGGAAACCTTAATTGCAAGGGAGCGTGCCCCGGTTGGCTTGCAAAACGGTTTCAGCTCCACCTCCACTGACCAGGACAGCTCAGATGCCCTAGGAGGTGGAGGTAGAGTCATTATTAAGACCGGAGAGGAGGACAAGGAGAAGAGCTCAACTCCACCAGAGCCGATCTGTCCTGTAGGATTACACAAGGCTGTTCTACTGTATCCTTCCAGTGCACAGTGTCACTCAGACAGAACATAAAGTGCAAACTGTTTGGTGTGTAATGGTTTTAGTTTAGACATGCATATAAAATATAGGACCTTAATTAAAGTTGCACAGAAATGAGGTCCTGTTGACGGCGTACAGTGACACTTTCCTTCTTCCACACCTAAAAGATCTCTCCTCCCAGCACGTTGTTGTGAGTAACATTAACACATTTATGTTCCAAAGCAGTATATACCATACCTGTTGCAGCTTTTTAAAATTTTTTTTTTATTATAACACTAACTACAGGTGCTTTGAAAACTGTGTTAACTCTTCACCTTTCTTTCTCGCCCACTCAGCTATTCCTGCAGTACCTGCAGTTCCTTTACCTCAAGTATTCCCAAGATGCTTCCCCACAGATGCATGGATTGAGATCACCAAGTCTGACACAGGTCTGAATCAGTGTCTTCACTGGATTATTAGGATGGCCACACTTGACATATCCATGCAGCTAGTTTCTGTCACACCAAGACACATTAAGTGACAAGTCTGGAGGCAGAAAAAAAGGATTTTTCTGACAGATTGTCATATCAAGATATGGTGTACTCGCATTTTAACCAGAACTGTGTGCAGTCTGATTTAAGTGTAGCCACAGTGCACACACTCAGCAGAAAAACATGGAGACAGTTTTTCCAACTATTAAAAAAAATATATACTTCTAATAAGTAACAACAACAAAAAACCTCTCTGCAATAAGAATGATACTTTCTATAAGAATGTCATTACTAACTCTGTTTTCTTTTGCATTTGACTGTAGATCATGGATTGGGTATGCATGGTATTGGATGCCCATTTCACAGTGCTAGTGATGACTCCTGAGGCCAAAGGTTTACTGTTGAACCTTCACAGTTTTGTCAAGTCTCAGGTAACAAACTCTTTCTTAAATGTGAAATTTTCTGGTTTTAAAAAAAGCATAAACATCAGTCAAATTTACTGCTGTTTTATTGGAGAAGTTGTCACATGTGAAAAGTGATCCAAGAAAGACGTTAAAGATGCCCTCTTGTGTCCTCAGGTGAGACTGGTTTCTGAACTTGGAAAGATCGAGGGCAGCCTCCAAGAGCTCAATAAGATGAAGGTGAAGAAGGACGTCGGACAGTACTCCATTGAAATCATTGAGCTGTTTTAGAATGTGTCCAATTTGTATACTTTTAATAAATCACTGAACATATTTTCTCCTCCAACTTTTCACCAGTGGTGGTTTCAAGGGTTGTTTACTCGTCAACCAAATGGTATAATATTAAGTGTTTTTTGGCACAGTACCAACAATCAGAATTCAAGATGTTTTACTGTTAGAAAAATAATTCTTGATGCAATTTTGGCAGTGAATAACTTGCAGATGCCTTTCTACCATGTTTTAAACTTGTTAAAGCTGATGTTGACCAGTCAGGTAATTTAACTTGCATGATAAATCAGCATTCTGCTTGTATGCCAAACTGGCTAATTGTAAAATGCATGCAGAAGCCACCTCATAGGGACAGTATGTCAAAAGTTTGTAACATTTCTAATTGGACTGCCTTTGAACATTTAATTGTGAGTGACTGGCTGTTTCCTTGTATGTGTGCTAATACAACTGAATATTTGTGAATCTATCAGCTGTGACTTTGTACTGGGTTTTCCCACAAGAAGACCTTTTATTTTGAATACAAATATATATATCTCAAGGGTAAACTTTTAGTCAGTGTGTTGTTGTTTTTTGTGCACACTGATATTGTGGATAATAAAAGGCGACAGTGCTTTATATTGATATTGTAATACTGATTATTTGGTTCCTGTATAAAACACCGTTTGAGCTGGTGAGGCGATGTTAACAGCAGCTATGGCTCAACTCCTCACTTGCTGTATGGGAACACACATGTGGCCTGATTATATGTATATTTTTATTTTTAGTATAATGTACAGGCAATTAGTCATACCAGTTCAATGTGTAAGGACCAGAGAAAAAAAAAAGACAAAGTAACAACAGGCAATGGCAGAAAAAAAGAACAAAATAAAAAAATTGGTCACTTACTTGAGGGTCATTTTGATGAAAAGGTGCAAGGAAAAATTAGTATACAAGAAGGCCTGCAGAAATACGCTAACTATAATAGCAAATTTAATGCAATAGAATCCAGGGAATGGGTTAATTTGTTACAGCTATTACTTACGAACACATACCAAGTTATTTTTATGAAAAACATTGTGTTTTTTAACATTGCAATCATTATGTAAGGAGCTGTTGGTAATTGGTAGAATGTTGTAAGCCGATAAATCCAAACTGGTGTTGCTGTCGTGAACTACTTGATTTAGCTCAGTGTGTTCTTGATGTGGCGTGCTGGTTAGGTTTCGGTTCGTCCCTCCATAATGCAACTGAGACACCAAAACAGAAAAGATTGACGTTGTCGGCAGGATTCGAACCTGCGCGGGGAGACCCCAATGGATTTCTAGTCCATCGCCTTAACCACTCGGCCACGACAACTGATATTTCATAACGTATATAGTGGCACTACGAAGATATGAATACTCAATATTGTCTGTGCAATACTATTTTATGTAATTATCCTCTGATAATGTCAGTTACGATATAATGTCCCCTGCTATCTTTCGGTTGGCTAACGTTAGCTATGCTGGCTAAGCAGAAACTAGAGCTGTGTCTGTCTTCTTTTTGAAGTAGATAGCTAAAAAAGTTAAGCAAGCAAAAGCGAAGACGATTTTCAGAAATTAATTGTTAACTCAACTAATCCATCAAGTGCAACTCACAGCGTCGCTAATAATTTAGGAAAGGGTGAAGGATGTCGCGGACCCCCGGAGGATTGCACCCCTATTCTTCGGTTAAATCCTGCGCGCTGCATTGTTGCACTGCATTCATTTTAGCGCAGTTTATAGTAGCGTTTATTTTCAGCAGTAGCTCAGCATCGCTATTGTTCTACAGTATTTCAGGTAAATGAACAGGCTGAACTGCCTTAAATGGAGCCAGGTTCCTAGGTAATAAACAAAAAGTAATCTTAAAGTTATAGAAAATATATTTGTATAAGATACACATTACTGCTGTTTCCAAATGCATGTCATATACACCCTGAAAATATGCGTGCTGCTAACTTTTATCCCGACTTCTATAGGTTCATGTATTGGGAGCTCAATGTCGGACGTATGCTGATCTTCTCGCTTCGCTTTGCTGTGACGATGATGGCGCCAGAGCCGAAATTGAATAATGGTGTTTTACTGAATACTCTCGACTCACCTGTGATTAAACCCATTTACCAGAACCAGCCAACTCGAATAAAGAACTATTGGCGGAAAGCGTTTGCATGGATAACTAATTTTTATGAACTAGCACGGCAATTGCGTCTATTGTAGAATAGTAAGTCACGTGACCTCGCATCCACTCAGGCCCCTACTGTCAAGTTAGAGGTCAAAAACCGCACATCCGGATGTGATGTACTTAAATCGTAAAACCGAACACGTTTAAGAAAAAAATCTTATTACACAAACAACCATGATGAGATACTAAAAATTAATTTAATCGGATCTGTTACTTGTGTTATGTTATGTACACCATTATTTAACCATTCTACTCATTATGTATTTTAGCTTTAGCTTTTACTTTGAAGGACAAAGCGCTTCACTTCCGGTACCACCACTGGTATCCATGGTTAGCTTAACGCAACTCTGGGGCCTGCTGTGTTTTCAACGGAGGGAGAGCTGAGAAGAAAAATGGCGTC
Source organism: Lagodon rhomboides (assembly GCA_039737535.1). Lineage (NCBI taxonomy): Eukaryota > Metazoa > Chordata > Actinopteri > Spariformes > Sparidae > Lagodon > Lagodon rhomboides. Next base: position 15,900,717 of record CM077786.1, read on the forward strand.
TGCAGGCGACCCAAAGCGGGACACCGGCCATTCAGTTTGAGCTTTCCGCCCTGAAATTGAGACCGGGGCTTGGTGGGGACTCGTCGAGAACTGTCACCAAACCTGTTGGCTATTTTGTCCCCCGCTTTTCTCCTGCGTGCGTGGTTTATTCAAGCACCGAGATTGAAGCGGAACAGCAAATACTCTCTCCCACAATGAGGGGGAGAAGAGGAAGGCCGCCCAAACAAGCAGCAGTGATGCGGGAAGGTTCACCCGGGCCAGTCCGCGGCTCTCGGGGCGGCAGGAGCAGAGGGATGCGTGGACGGGGAAGAGGCAGAGGACGGGGTCGGGGACGGGGAGGAAGCGGCGGCGCTTGCGACACTGTCTCTACGGAGGTAGATACAGAAATCTCCGGCCGGGAGAACTTTCATTCGTCCCGGGGCCGCAGGAAAGTTGGAGCCTCTAGCACGGCGACGGCCGCGGGATCGCGGGGCAGAGGAACCAGAGGGAGAGGCAGGGGGTCGAGAGGCGGCCGCGGCAGTAGAGGCGGAGTGAAGCGGCCTCAGACCAAGGTGGTCTACGACGACAACAGCGACGAGGAGGATGATAATTTAAGCTACAGGTCAGACGAAGATGAACTCCTGAACGACAACCCTTCGTCGGATCTTGAAGAAGAGGAGGCCCTAGGAAACGACTCTGACTATCTGGAGGAACTACCAGATGATGATGATGCCAGCTACTGTACCGAGAGTAGTTTTAGGAGCCACAGCACGCTCGGTAGCACCCCAGGTACGATCGTTTGCAAGTGCACGCACTTATAGCAGGTTTGCATTACTTAAAGTGTGCATTTTATTTTTAGCTCAGTACAGAAACCAAGCCGCATTGTTCAAAATGGAGCTTGCACTCAGAAACAGGCCTTTGTTTATCGTGTGCTCAGCTCGCGGCTGGTTTGCAGATCTACTCCACGCTTCAACCGGCTCTCATGTTTTTGACTTTTGTCGGATCAGCACATTTTTTGTTGACATTTAATGATGAAGAATGTATTCATGCCTTTCTATTATTTATTTATTTATACCGGATTTTTTCATGCGTGCTGTATTTAAACGTGTTTTCATACTCGCTGAAACAGGATGTATGGAGATCACGTTTGCTACTTTTCATTTGTTTCATTCATTCAGCATTTCTACTTATGTAATAACACAGAAACGGCTGTTTCTACACTTAACTTCATCAAAACACGTATTTTCTGAACATTGTTGAACATTTAACAATTCAACTCTTTCCAATGCTGGACTACCTGAAATGAACGTGTTACACTGCAAATAGATAATAACTGTATTATTATTATTTTTTTTTACACACAATCGTTGCCTGTGAAACTTATCCAACTCTATTTCAGAGGCCGTATTTTAGTTGCATAATGCGGCTCAAATGAGTTTGACAGGTCTTTGTTTTGAAGAGAGGCGCTCCTTTTTTTCACTTGTTGCAAACATCAGCTCATTACAATATTATGTGGTGCACCGTTACCATAGTAACCACTCTTATGTTTATCAGGTGAGCAAATTAGAGCCACCACGTCCATACTTATGGACAGTCATGTTAATGAATTTGTGTCTGCCAAATAATCAATTCATACATCTGTTATTGAAAGTATGCACCGGAAGCATTGCGCCAGCCGCTGGGACTAGTGAATCGAGATGGAAATTGAAAGATAGATGTAAAGGTGATCCAGACTCTGAGCATTTTGTGCATTTTCATATCTCCAACAGAAAAGCTCAGTCTTTTGTTGTGAACATGACATCAGGCCTTCGTCCTTTTTGCTGGAATGCATTTAGTTTAAAAACAGAAATGTTCTTCAGAGAGAAACATTTATATATAGGTTGAATTTCTTTATTTTTTCGCCCTATGACACCTCACTGCATTCTGGTCAGGCTTAGATGCAATTTAAGTGTTTACTCACTTACCATTTAACTTCAAGCGGCAAGGCTGCCTCCCTTTTTTGAAGACATGTGAACATGGCAGCATTGTGCAGCCAAGTGTGAGGGATCTTTCATAAGACCTATGCTGGTGGCCAGACATAACTGTGCTTTGGCTGTCATCCACACTGCCACACATATCCATGCTGTTTCTAAACACATTGCACACCGGCACACATACCACTTTTACACAAAGTCCCTGTGTTTGATGCTGAATAATGAACCTGCAGCAGTGAACCCCTAATCCCTGACTGTCATCATTTGTGAAGCAGCCAGTTCTGCTGCTGTAGTCCCATCACTGTCTCTCTGTTTACACATTGATGCTAAACCACAGAATTATACCAGAGTCTGAACAAATACCATTATATTTGCTTAACAGTTTGTTGACAGTTACTGCAGTGTTTACACAGAAGATACAACATGACAGACAGTTTGGAAGAAGTGGTGTAATTTAAAGATTTGCTGATATGGACTTCTTATAAAAGGTATTGCAACCCAAACTGCAATAATGTTATAGCATCTTTGAAATTATGAAGAGCACAAGAGAAGACTGGAAACACACACCAATCAGCTGTAAGGATATAGTAATTTCATATATATTGTGTCGCAACAGTATATTAATCCTACAGTGACTTCTTCAAGCAGTTAAGTATTTAATCTTGGTCAGGAGCAGTGTCATGAAGCCACATTGAATGACCTGGACTGACACATTCAGATCATCCACAAATGCAGGATTATTACTGGGTTCATGAATGGATAATGTGCACAGACAGATAATCCAGAGGTCATATACAGGTACAGTACATATGCTGTACCATCTGCATGAATTAAATAAATCTAGTGGGTGCATTTAACATTTAGCTTATTGTCTTGGCAGAAGAATGTGCTTGACTGCCTTGAACTTCTCCAGTGTTACACTACTTACAAATAACACCATTCCCATTAGCACTCATTTGTCATTGCCTCAAATTAGACAATTTCACTATTCCTATGAAGTATTTAGACAGGGTGTTGAGTCCTATAAATTCCATTGGTACGTTGTTATAGCATTTTTTTTTTAATACAGACAGAATTTGGAGCCTGGGAGATCCCCAAGCACCAACATTACTCCAAATACTGTACTAGTGCAGAATCCGAGAGTACAGTCCAATGAGGCATCGAGGATGATATATTCAGGCATTAGGTTGCATTGCCTCATGGTAAACATAAGGTATGTAGCTCAGTCCATTGTATACAGGGATGCGCAGAGTTGACACATTTGAACATTTTGTGGTCGCTCAAAGCAACAATGGTTTCTTCAAATACCTGAATTTCAAATACCCTTTTGTTATTGTCTGTAAACTTGAACTTATTCCAAAGAGTTCTACACAGTGTTTGCAGGGGTTTGTATACACATTTGTTCTTCATTTTCTTTTTCTGTTCCATATGCCAACTTTTTTCTAACTCCTGGATCTTTTCTTTTCACGCAGGCCGGAGAAAGAGTCGCGCAATGCGACCGCAGTCTCCTATCCTTGAGGCTAAAGACATTCCTGCCCTTGAGCTTCCCAAGTCTTCTGATGACCTCTTGGTCCCTACCTCACAGCTCCTTAATGTGTCTGCTGTCTACGAAGTTCTCCGCAACTTTGGCTCAGTTTTGCGGCTCTCGCCGTTCCGCTTTGAGGATTTCTGTGCAGCCCTTGCCAGCCAGGAGCAGTGCACACTGTTGGCAGAGACACACATCTCCCTGCTCAAAGCTATCCTCAGAGAGGAAGACACTTCCAACACCACATTTGGTCCAGCTGACGTGAAGGACTCAGTCAACTCCACTCTGTATTTTGTTGATGGTATGACCTGGCCAGAGGTTTTGCGGGCGTACTGTGAGAGCGACCCGGAGTACCGGCACATTCTGCCTTTCCAGGAGAGTGAGGATTACCCATATGAACCGTTGGAGAGCAAAGTCAAAGTTCTCCAGTTTTTGGTGGACCAGTTCCTGGCGACCAACATTGCCAGAGAGGAGCTAATGTCGGAAGGGGTAGTGGCATACGACGACCACTGCAGGGTATGCCATCGCCTTGGTGACCTGCTGTGCTGCGAGACATGTTCAGCCGTTTACCATTTGGAGTGTGTGAAGCCACCGTTGCAGGAAGTGCCGGAGGACGAGTGGCAGTGCGAGGTGTGTGTGGCACACAAGGTACCCGGTGTGGCGGACTGCATCCCAGAAGTGCAGAGAAGCAGACCATTTATTCGACAACTGCCAGTCGGCTATGACCGACACAGCCGAAAATACTGGTTCCTCGATCGCCGTATTGTCGTGTAAGTTCACTACATCTCTGTTATGGGCCAAGGTTATTGCACAGGTGTCAACAGTAGACATGTCGACGGCTTAGTGATGTTGCAGTCTCACACATTGATAATATGCCTTTTTAAAATTAATTAATTAGATGAGAGAGAGGGGGTGACATGCAGAAAAGGGCCACAGGTTGGTTTTGAATTCAGGGCCGGTGCAGCGAGGACACAGCATCTGTACATTGGGCACATGCTCTACCAACTGAGCTACTGGGCACCCCAGTATGCCATTTAGAATAATAAAACATAGAAATTAATATTACTTGCATATTACAAATATTAGTTTAACATTTGGTTAGGACTGACCGTGTGAAACATGTTGATGTGGTCTTTATTCACCATTATGGTCTCTCAAATTCAAATTACTTTACAAGTGTCCTTGCCAAGATAGTAGCATTACGCTACCAGTACATGTATTTGCCCAAATTTCATTATATTAGAAGGATGTCTGTGAAGCTCTTTGCATGGCTTGCTTTATACCTGCTCTATCCTCTACCCTCTGCTAATCCAAGGCATTAATGATACCTATTCAATGTAGGAGACCCACACTGAGCACGTGTTTAACCTGTATTTGACCCCCCTCCTTTCATGTGAGTCAGTTTTACAAGCAAACATGCCCACCACAAACTTGTTTAATGAAACAGATTTGTAGAATACATTATACACTATTGGAAGACTGAAGCCTGAAGTTGAGCAAACAACTTCCTCATGCAGTGTATCGAACCATGATGTAGCTGCATGAATGTGTGAAGAAAAGTACATTTTGTCACTGCCAGTAACAAAAAGTTATGACCTCTTAGGTTTAAAGTTAAGCATACCACAAACTTAGGGTATTTCATATGAGTACAGACCTCCACGGTGGTTAGACCTGCTGTTTTAATAAACCAAAAATAACAGAGTCTGTCCATAGGATTTAACATAACCGGACCATCAGCAGTATTGGTCCCATACGTTAGCAAATTATATTGGTATTGAGCAGTCACAGATGGTGTGTGTGTGTGCTGGGTCAGCAGCAGCAGAAGGCCTGCTACATAAACCATAAAGGAGCATGGATCACTTGAACAATATAAGATTTAATAAGGTTGGTGGCCCAAATTTTGTCGTGGCTGCATTTCACTCCCTCTCTTCCTTTCTGCTTCGTCCTGCTCTCCAAATTGGCCCCCAGCAGGTGCTGCATTACTGATCTTCACTTCAGAGGCTGTGTGTGTTTGTGCATACAAGTAGTGTGCACAGAGGAAAGTTTGTCTGACTGGATGTACGTGCAATGAATGATGTGCACAAAAGTAGGGTGCTGGTGTGTGTGTGTGTGTGTGTGTGTGTGTGTGTGTGTGTGTGTGTGTGTGTGTGTGTGTGTGTGTGTGTGTGTGTGTGTGTGTGTGTGCATGCACATGTGCCTCAAGTAAAGGATGCTGAATAGACACTACTGTTACACGGCCTCAGGCTTCACAGTCCCTCGGCAAGGACCATACTGGGCAAAAAACTCTTAAATATTCTCTTTAGCTGCTACTAGACAAACTCAAGTGTCCTCGTTGATGGTTGTTATTGTGCTTGGCTTTGCACAAGTTAAGGCCTCCTGTTAGCCAGTACAGCTCCACTTGAACACTACAGGTATATACATGTTCATGGCAAATGGAGAGGGCAGATATTTTCATGAATTATTAGGTTTCAGTCATTTAGAATCGTGACATGGGTTATGACCAAACACTCTATACAGTGATTTCTGCTGGAATATAGAGCCATTTAAAAAGAAATATATATCACATACAGCCGCTTTAATTTCGTGCCATTGATTTTAATCTTTAAGCTCAACATTATTATTTTGAGTATAAACTATTCATAGTGCTTCATCACCTCCACCAACGAGGTTATGTTTTCATTTATGACCGTCTGTTGGTCGGTTGGTTTGTCAGCAGGATTACACAAAAACTACTGAACGGATTTCCGCGGAACTTGGATGGAGGATTGGTGTCGACCCAGAATAGACCCTATTAATTAACTGTTGGTTCTGATCCAGATAAAGACACGGGTCCAGGAATTCTTTTCTCGCTTTCTTTAATATTGGGACATTGGTTGTTTTTCACATTTTTATTAATTTCTTAGGGAATAATGCATGGATCTGGTTTAAACAGTAAGGCATATAGAGGTGGCTGGTAGCTATGTGTGAGTACAATTTGATGTGGATCCAAATAAAAATCAGGATCTAGCGGATGTAAATATGTTAAACTTTAAATTTGATATTGGATTAGGCTTGACTGAATTAAAGGAGAGTGTTGGGCCTTGCCGGAGGTATGCACTCTACTGAGTGCCAGTCTTGTTTGTTTTATTTATGCTTTGCCTTTTGTTGACACTTTTTAAAGAGCGTCAAATACAACAGGTATTAAGGGATCAAATTTTATTAGGACATTTTTACCAAGAGACCTGTGTGACTGAAGCTGGTCCTGTGAATTTAACACACATCAAATACTAATTACTAGAATGACAGATAAACTGCTGCCTCTTAAACTTGGACAAATGGCTGATCTGCAGTCTCTGCAGTCCAAATGTGATGTGAAGTTAAAGAAATGTATCTACTGACAAGACAAATGTGAACAAATGGCATTCAAAGCCACACAACAAAACAACCATGTGTGGAGAACACATTATTAATTTCTTTCGTATTCTTTCTCCTGTCCTATCTCTCACTGTTGTGTCTTCTGTTTTTTTTTTCCTCATGTCTCCTCTGTCATGTCTCCCCTACAGTGAGGAGGATGGTGAACAGGAGGACAAAGCCATCTGGTACTATAGCACCAAGGTAAATGCGACTCATCTTTTTCTCTTACTGGGGTCGTGTATGCTCTTCACACAATAAAATTATATGATTTAAAAGACTCATTTTAATTTCTTACTTATTAAAGTAAAGGGTCACAATCCTAGTCTGTCTTTTAATGAACAAAATACATCCAAACATTCCCTGTTTTTTGGCAGCATGACTGTCATATCACTGAGTTAATCTTGTCTTGCACTTATTGAACTCTTTTAACTTCCCAGGTCCAGCTAGCTGAGCTCATAGATTGTTTGGATAAGGAGTACTGGGAGGCCGACCTGTATGCAGCGCTTGAAGAGATAAGGGACGAGGTGCACACGCATATGGACATCACTGAGGACTTAACCAACAAGGCCCGTGGCAGCAACAAGTGCTACCTCACTGTTGCTAATGGTAAAGAGCTCCTCATTCTTTCTCTCATTAATAAAATAAAGCAATTTTCAGCGAATCTGAGAAGCTTCCTGTTGTTGAATTTAATCACGGCTCACAGGGGAAGAAAGATCTCTTTAAGCCCAAAGTCATTTTTCTTCCCTTTCTCTTTCTATCTCTCTCTGCCTGTTTTTTTTTTTTTTTTTCAAATACTCATGAATGCCACCCAGTCATAGATGGCTGGGACATAGGAATCAACCCAGCCATTATGTAACCTTACTCTGGTCCCAGTTTGGCGAGTATCCAGCACTTCCCTTCAGTCCCTCATCCCGTCGTTTCTGTCCGTAGGGTGTCCACCAAATTCATGCGTATGTGTTTTGTTCACTTTATTCGTTTAAAAATTACTTACCTGTGAGCACATCATGTTAAGGACATTCAGTCTGATGTGCAGTGGAAGTTCCTAACAATTCAAATTTGGAAGGCCGCACTTAACTTGAACTGGTGCAGCTCTATATGTGGTGTTCACTTCTGATCCAACAGCTTAAGGGGAAACCATCAACTCTAATAAGCAACTTTTATGCAAAGATAAGTAATAATAAGTTGAATTGAATAAGTTGATTCTCGCTTATAAAAGACTGACCTTTTTTGTTTTTACCCCCAGAGAGTAGATAACCCAAGCATGTAAAAGTATACAAAAATTGAAAGAAGAAATACAGTCATTGTCAAACGTTTTCAAAATGGCACCATACCACCATAGTGCACAGAACCAGCTAGCTCAGCACCATCTCAAACATGTAAAAATATGCGTGACGCAAACTTAAAACCGGAGCTACACAAGTGATTAATTGGTCTGTAAAGTGCCCGACAGATAAGTGCTTGAAAAAAACACTTAATACCTAGAAAGTGCAGCCCCTCACGGTTCCTGATAGTATATTTGGCAGCTGTTTTCACAACTAATCCATGATATTACCTTCAAGTCCTGAAACATTTAAAATGATATCATGTGAACTAGAGCCCAACGACTGCTTCATTCTTTGGGCAGGTGCCCCAAAAAATCAGATATTGACATATCAGCGACTACTCTTATGTACAAAGAATGTATATATACATAAACATATTTTTTTTATATGTCCCTCAAATGTGGCTACGAACACGTGACAAAGATATAACAGAGACAGGATTTCTTACAGTTTAACAATAAACTTTATTGTCCAGTATCACATCAATACACTGAAACAAACTTGACTGGAATTTAAATTATTCTAAATTAACCAAAGCATCTTTTTCTGCATTATAGTCTCTAAAAAAGTTTTCATATCAACTCATAAGGGACAACATATGCAGAGATCCTGATGATATCGCCCAATAATACCGGCTACCGACATATTGGTCAGGCTTTAATGTGAACATTGTGTAGAAAGAGAGAGGATTTTCAAATGACTGTTATGCTTAAGCTTAGTTTTTCTATTCAGTCTCTTTATCACGTTCACGGATAAAAAGTGGGATTTTTCATCCAACTTGGTCACAAGTGTAAAACCTTCCTTCGTCAAGTGTTATTTAAGTTGTACAAGTGTTGTACCCTTTTAGGATATAGTTAATGTGTCAGCCCTGCCTCTGCATTTGCAATGAAATTCATTGTCAGTGAATCAAATATGAGAAACAAAACATAGAAGAATTTAACAAACATTCAGTTTGATTTGTGTGTCAATATAAGAGAAGCCTGAACATTTGCATACAGTAATGTTGTTTCTGCTTGATGCAAGAGTTCCTAAGTGGGCCAAGGCAGACTGAACATAGATTACGATGTCCAGCATAACATACACATACAAAGAGTATTAAACAAAAACGACTACAAAAGAATCTTCCACTAAAGCTGTTGTACCACACAGACTCACACAATATTGTCTGCCTCAATGATACACATAAGTCAGTCAGTCAGTCAGCATAAGTCAGTCGTTTGTTCCTCTTCCCTTCTATTAAGTTCACAACGCTGTGTTCATCAGAAGTTTAGGGTTTTTAGAGAGCCCCCTTTTCTCCTTCGTTTTTACTGGTTTCACACACTAGAACCTAAATTTATTGTGGAGATTTACACAGGTTAGGATTAGGGGATGCAAATCATGTGATGTAAATCCTGTAAACAATCTGGCATCATTTGTGAGGTCTAAGCAAGGAGGTCCTTTGGGAGGTTATTCTGTGTCTTCTCTTAGTTTACAGTTTAAGTTCAGGCATATGATAATATGGCCTCCAAAACACACCCTTTTTGTCTCTTCTTTTAGTGTTTTGGTTCAGTTATATCTTTAACAACTGAACCAGTTATCTTTATGACCAGCCCAACACTTTGCATCTTATCTTGCATTGAACTTTTGACTGTTTTTCTAGCTTTTAATGTGCATTTTGTGATTTATTCAGCACTGTTAAATAACACCTTTCCATTAAGCTTAATGAAGTGTGTTCTCAGTATCTTCTTAAATTGTCCCCTCTTGGGCAAACAATACTCGGACAGACAGACTATTTTAAAGAAGTTATTTCTCTGCTTTCCCCTGTTTTATGTTTTTGATTACGATTAATTGGCTCAGCCTTATTTCTTTTTATCTCACAACTTTCATCCTTTATCTTCCTTTGTCATGCAGAGGAGATCCTCGAGCGGTTGCGGGCTAAGAAGGAAGAGGAGCTGGAGGAGGTGAAAAGACGTGCAGCAGAGGAGGCTCAGAAAGCGCGGCTGGAACAGGAGAAGAAGGAACATGAGGTGGAGAAGGAAGCCGAGGAGGCCAAGTTGAAGGATGATGGGCAGCAAGAGGGCAGGGTCAAAGCTCTTAAAAAGGAGGAAGAGGAGACAAAAGAAGAAGTCACAGAAGAGAAAAAGGATGGCGTCAAAACCGGAGGTGATTATGATGTTTATATTTCAAGTATCAAGAAAGCACAGCAAAATCAGTATCACAAAGTAGTAATAATGGTAGCATAAAAGCATTGTGAAGTCTGACCTGAAAAACAGTTTCTCTCAGACTCGGTGCCTCCTCTCTATTCTGTTTTGGAGCCTGGGAAAAGGGACATCATCACAATGGTGTAATTAGTTATTGATTTAAGAATCAATTCCGCTGTTGTTTGGCTCTTAGACCAATTAGAAATGCTGCGCTCTTTTTCAAGACTCAGGTTTGGCACTCACAAAGCACATATGTTAATTAATGTTGGTGTCTTGCTGGATATATTATCCAGTGCAACAAAGAGGCCCTTATAGACAATAATAAGACATTTATTGCTTGGGCAGGAGAACAAAATGCTAATGTCTTTGGTAAGTGGTATCTAAATACTCTTGAGAGCATGATGAATATACATGTCTAAATGTGGTCTCATACAAGCCTGATTGTGATTATCTTAAAACTTGTGGTTTTGCCAATAATGTCTACATGTCTTTTTTATTTTTTAATTAATGATGATTTTATGATCGGACCTTATTTGTCAGCCTCTCACTGCCTCTCTCCATCTTCTTCAAGTTATTATTACATTATAAACTAAAAACCACATACTCACAACACTGATGTTGTCCATCTGTAGTTGTTGAAGCTCCACCCACTGGCCGAGAAGGCAGTAGTGGCAGTAGCATCTCAGACGGACCTATACTTCCAACAACCTCCACTCCAACGCAAACCCTCCCTGCCGCTGTGAGCTATAGCCTGGCCACTGAGGCCCCAAGGCCCCCAGCCTCCACCGTACAGGCTGTGATAGAGGGATGTTCCCATATGGAGGTCTCTGGCAACACCAAAGGTATACAAGGTTGTCTCAGGATGAAGCTGACCTCATTAAGCGCTTTTAGGGGATTTGCTTTACGGCCACAGTTAGAGCTGGGTAACGCCTCTGATTTAGCAAATCAATTTAATTCCAATTCACAAGGTCCCGATTTGATCCAGTATCAATTCAGTTCAGGGTTATATCAGTTAACCAAATTTCACTTGGATATGAAAGAGATTCTGAGAAAAAATAATTCTGAGGGGTGTTAAGTTCAAACCCTTACTGTAAAAGGCATCTATTAAAGGAGGAGTCTCTGGATTGTATGAATTGATATCAGATCATTCCAATTAAGAATGAAACCCAGCCCTAGCTGCTGCCTGCATCTTCACAGGATTGTATGATGAATCTCATACCACTAACATCACCAGTGGCTTGTTTGCTGGGCCGTATACAACCAGTGCCTTATAGTTTCACCTGACCATTTCCCAGCCGACTTCTTTGCATGTGGCTCTCACTCCATCTGCTGGCTTTTGAGTTTGTTATTCCAATTTTCATTTCTTTAACCACAGAACACTTCCAGCTGTTGCATCGATTGATTTGCAATCAGACAGCCTTGTCACTGCAATCAGCATGACAACTGAGCCTCAGTCAATTGGGGACTGCGTTCACTTTTCCTGGTGCAAGAATTGTTATCAAATGTTTTTCTTCTGCTGCTTGTTTGTAATTGGAACCTCTGCTTTGATGGCTTCTTGTTAAGGCACCACCTTTGTTGAAAATTGTTCAGTGATGATCTGCACATATTCATCCTTAATAATCACAAAGCTTCACTGTTCATCGTTGTGATCAGTGTGATCGTGTGTGCACATGCCTTGTTGGAACCTTGCTTTGCCTGGACTGGCCACCCATTGCTTTCAAGTGACAGTTATTTAGTGCATGCATTACACATGACTTATCAGTAGAGGGAGCCACAGCCCTAACTATGTCAGAACTATCACAAGAAAGTTTCTGCCTTCATGATGACTGGCCTTCTAAGTGTGTTCATATTGATTGGTCATTGTTGACAGCTTTGATGCTACAATTTGTCTTGTTTTGGTTTTTTACCGTTCAGTAATTCTAGTCCTCGCAAATACCTTTACGTTACTGGCACACCTAAATGAACCATGAAAGATGTCTCAGATAATGGCTGATGACAGCAAAAAGCAACACAACTGAGACAAATTTGTTTACTGAAACGATTTTCTGTCTGTGTTGCAGAAACCCCATCATCAGATTCTATCACCGTCAGTGGAGATGGTATCCCCAGCCTGGGCCAGCCCTCCCAGACCAATGAGGAGAACAGTAACAGCAGCATGGGAGCTGCAGTCCCTCCCAGAGGTCCTGAACCTCCGGACCTGCTTGACAAGTCCTCCCAGTCATCCCTGGCCAGCTTTGACGACACAGGTCTGACAAAACAATAGTAATAATTTTATTTATGTAAGAAAAGCAGTATGAGTATATTACCATGATTATTTGTGTAACCACTGTCAAGAGGGTGTCACTGTTAATGATCGTTGCATATCCTCATATTCAGATTGAGTTTACAACTAACTGTGTATGACTTGATTTCTTCTGTCTTTGACTGAACCTGGTGCCGGGTTTCCAGGAGACATTAAAGATTCAGCTAACGGTGACACAGCAGGTCTCGGTGGTAAGAAATCTTCAGCAACTCGCATGGTGACCCGGCTGAGGAACCCAGAAAGCAAGCTTAGCCAGCTGAAGAACCAGCAGGTGGCTGCTGCTGTCCACGAAGCCAACAAGGGCTTCAAAGAGGGCAAGGAGGTGAGAAGAAAAGCGGATGATCATGTCTACATTAAGTTTAGGAACCTAAAGAACCTTTTAGTTCCTTGAAAAGTAGTTTGTCAGACTAAGAGTTCTAGGTACTTGGGGTGGAAATGCAGCTTTGGAGATTTAGGGGACAAACTTGAGTCTACTCAGCATTATTATGTGCTAGCTTGTCGCCCACTAACACATAATTAAGTATTGGGACTTAGGCGATGAGCAAGAGCGAGATAACCCGAGCTCATTTTAAGACTGCAGTGTCAGTGTCTGTAATGAGGATGCTTATTTTACTCAGAGCAGCTGGTTATTTATCATGTTATAGATTGGATTAAGAACTTTGTTGTCATAAGACAGTCTTTTAATAAATCTAAATGACTCATATCTTTTTTTACCCTACCTCTCCAGGTACTAGTAGTAAATGCACAAGGTGACGTCACCCGTGTCAGCACACGCAACAGCAAGGACGTGGTGATGAAGGGGACACTCTGCCAATACTTCAGGCTTGGCCAGGAGGGGAAGTACCGTGTCTATCATAACCAGTACAGCTCCAACACTGTGGCCCTCAACAAGCATCAGCACAGAGAGGCAAGGAGCACGACGGCTTGTTTTTTCCATTTAAATATTCATAAATACTCTGTTGTGTTTGCAAGGGGTTCTCCCATCATTATAAATACATAAAAGTCAGAGATGATAAGGAGTTGACAGTGAAAAATGACTCAAACTGACGTAATTTGTCTTTTCATCAGGACCACGACAAGAGGCGGCATCTCTCCCACAAGTTCTGCATGACACCAGCAGGAGAGTTTAAGTGGAACGGGTCTATTCATGGCTCTAAGGTTCTGACCATCTCCACACTGAGACTCACCATCATCCAGCTGGAGAACAATGTCCCTGCACCATTCATGCACCCTAACTGGGCCTCACACAGGTACACCTCAGAGTCAGTGAGACATGTGGTATGGGAATGATGTGTTACAATTAAATCACCTTGTGTAGAAAAGAAAGAATGCTCAGACTTGACGCGTTTTACCGAAAGTAAAAGCCCCATGACCAGACTGTAAACTTAAAACTACATGTAGCCTAAAAGTGAAGTGTCCAGAGTGAAGAGAGACATTTAAGAGTGTTTCATGTTTCTTTGCTTGTTTTGTAGGACCAACTGGATCAAAGCAGTTCAGATGTGCAGTAAGGCCAGAGAGTTTGCGCTGGCTTTGGCCATCCTGGAGTGTGCCATCAAACCAGTGGCTCTGCTGCCTGTCTGGAAGGACTCACTAGGCCACACCAGGTATGCATGATATGATTTCTTAAACACACGTAAATAAAATAACAGTAACAGGTTCCCTCCGAAAATTCAGTTTAAATGCAAAACATTCAAATACTTCACTAAAGTTAAAAACTCGATCAGGCATTCAGTGCATGTACACAGGGATGTGTGGTCAGTTTAGCAGGCAGACGCGATCATAACCAGATCAGATCAAAGGGCCCACCCTCGCTGTGAGGCATAATATTTAGACTGCAGCACTACCAGCACCACCCACCTCTGCCAGTACTACTGCTTCAACACCACAACGCCCCTTTAAAGACGTGATTGTTTGAGATTCTACAAGGATAGGACCTGAATGTGGTGTGTTTATGTATCTGGTGTGTGTGTGTGTGTGTGTGTGTGTGTGTGTGTGTGTGTGTGTGTGTGTGTGTGTGAGAGGACGTTTCATGGAACTGTTCCAAGAGCAGCATCATATTTTTACATCACGCAAGAAATGTTCCAATTGTTCATTTAAACGTAATAAGAAGAAAAAATTATTATTCAATTATTCAGATCGCTGAGTAAACCAATCACTGTTTTCTCTGTGCAGCGCACTAGCCAAAAAACTCAATTACACAATCTATGAGCAGCAGGCTGTTCTGTATCACAATTTAAAAAGAAAAATGTTTTCAGGTTAAACCGCATGACATCCATGGAGCGTGAAGAGAAAGAGAAAGTAAAGAAGAGGGAGAAGAAGCTGGAGGATGAGGAGACGATGCAGCAGGCCACGTGGGTCAAGTACACCTTTCCAATTAAACACCAGGTAGGTCCTTTCAATTGATTATTTCAAACCTGGCACAATGTGAATATAATATTTCATAATTTAGGCATTTCTTGCCATGAGTGTTCACAGGGAAAAGCCTTGTGCACTCATGCGTACATACTAAGCATATCAGATTGAGGCTGGACTACCGTCACATGAAGATCGTTCGGTCACAAGCAATGCAGGTTACACACGGGTGGTAATAGTATTTCAGTGTAGTCTACTGACTGGAAAACTGATGCACTGCTGTGGGAAACACTGGTGTGTATGTTGTGTGTAAGTGCGTGAGTGACCATCAAAGCCTCTTTGATGCAGCAAGTTGAGCTCTGCTGTGAGTCATTTCCCTCAGCAATTAGTGATCCGTGTGTGAAAAACCTCGAAACTTCTAATCTCTATTTAGACCTGCACCCTTTTCCCTGTCTGTTCATTTTTCTCCATTTAAACCTTTCACCTCTTGTTTCTTTATCCTTCTTTCCCTCATTCCACCTACGTTTTCTTGTCTTATGTAAAGGTGTGGAAGCAGAAAGGAGAGGAGTATCGTGTTACAGGCTACGGGGGCTGGAGTTGGATCAGTAAGACGTATGTGCAGCGGTTTGTCCCCCGGCTTCCAGGCAACACCAACGCCAACTACCGCAAAGAACTGGAAGGTCTGGAATGGGAGACTTTGGGTCCTAAAATGTGGTTTTAGTTATTTGGAATTTGGTTTTCTCTAATATAAAGTCTCTTTGACTCTGAGAGTGAAGTAGTTCAGTTTGTCATTGTGTGTTGTTGGTTGATCATCCCTTTGATTCATCTGTGGATGTCATTTAGTAATGTGCGAGAAACTAAAGAGCTGTTACAACTGTACTCAAATTCATCCAAACTCTTCAATGATTTTTTTTTTGTTTTTTTTGGTTGTATTTTGTCTAAATAATGAGTGAGTTGATTAAGAATTTATGGCAATCATAAGTAGCTTCAGGTGATTGTTCTCTACCTAATCTGAAAAATATACTCTTGCTGTCATTTTGTGTCCCAAAGATGCTAAACTTGGAAAGAAATGTACCCTGCTGGACTTGAGTCGGCGGCCTAGTGTAGCTGAACCAGAAGCTCAGGGAGGTGCTGCCATAAGCAGTGAAGCAAAAGATCAAGACTCTTCCAGTCTCTCCAAGCCTGAAACAGATCATCTGATGTCTGTTGAAGAATTGGAGTCAAATGAGAAGATGGAAGAGGAAACGAAAGAAGGAGCTGATGAAATAGAAAAGTCTGAGAAACTGTCACCTGATGCATCACCTGTAAAGATGGAGGTGGATCCCACAGATGCGCGATCAGATGAAGAGCAAAGTATGACAGAGTGCGACTTAGAGTCTTATAGCATTGTATTCAACTGCATGTAGAGCACAAGTTATGCTTCATTTTAAACTTTTTATCAAACACATTAATGTTAATATTTCCAAGCTTTTTCAACTGTGACAGAACGGACAATGTGATGAAGTGTCTTGTTTCTTTATCAGTGCAGATTCTGAATTATTTTTTTCTCCAGTGTCCAGTGTTCAGGAGGAAAAGGCTTCCGTGAAGGAAGAGCCTCCAGAGGGCCCTACACGACCCTTCAACTATGATGTAGTGGATGTCAGCAAGGGCTTCCTTACTCGCATTGCCTACAAGAAGAAGGTCAAGTCCTCCAAGTTGGACAGCCTGCTGGACAGACGACAGAAGCAGCACGTTATTGAAGAGAGGCAGAGGCAGCGAGTGTCTGCCTCCAACACTCAGATTCCTGCACCAGTTTCATCCACGTCAACTACGGCACTGAGCACTCCAGTCCGGCCACGGTCACCGCTCAAGCCCCATACTCTCGCTCGCACGCAGCTCGCATTGGGCGAAGCATTGAAAGTGGAGGAGAAATCTTCCACAACACAAACTCCAGGGCCAGGAGAAGGTGGAGGGCAAGAGGATGACAGAGGGAGTCAGGCTGAACTCTCTAAAACTAAGGATGAAATTGTTGCTCCTTTTCCTTCTCCTGCTCCTGATTCAAAACACAAAGACAGTTGCAGTACAGGTACAGGTGAAGATTCAGGAGCACCACAAAACCAGATCACCTCCTTGCCCCAGGAACTGGGGGCAGATTTAGTGGGAAGGACTATGGGGCCAAAAGAGTCTAATTCAGACAGTTCAGGGCAAGAGGGTGTCAAACTGCCTGATGTGCAAGAAACAGCAGTAGGGAGGATCCGTAGCTCTTTAGAGCAGCAAACAGTCAGTGTACCATCAGATGTTACCAAGGCTGCACATGCTGAAAATACTCCGTCGGAGGTATCGAACTTGAAACCGGACTCTTTAAGGACAAGTGCTCTTGACCAAAAAAGTAGTCAAAACACATCTCCTTCTAAACTCACTCAGCAAAACCCAGAAATGTTAAGCTCATCGCATTTGGGTACAGAGGAAAATGGCATGGAGCCTGTGGAGAACCAAGAAAATATGCAAGCTAGAACTGAAGCCGATAGCACTCCCGAGCCTGTTTCTCCTCTCCCTCAGGTAAATGGTAATGATGGCTCGGGGAGTGAAAGCATGTTGAGTAACTCTGTAATTAGCTCAAATAACGGAGTACTTACCAACAGTCCGCAGCCCAGAGTGAACAGCATTGGTAAGGTTGAGGAACAAGGGCCGGTGGTCTCGTTAAAGGACGGCACGCAGCAAAAGCCTTTAGTTAATGGAGATTTGGCTCCTGTGAATGATAGTACAGAGGTCGGGGCCAAGGAACCAAGCCTTGCTTCTAAGGTAGAGAGCAAAACGACGATATCAGAGCAGGACTACAAACCTCCGCTGAAGATATCGAGGCTGGTGAACAACATAGACGCACTTGGAGCTTCTACTCATAGCACTCTACAGCACAACAGCACATCACCATCTCCGTCCGCGGAGACCAAAGCCAGTCCTGTTATCAAGGTCATCCGAATGGCACCGTCTCCTATCCCTTCAGCTGAGGAGTCCAGTCTGAGTGATGACTTCGCAGAGGAGAGTAGTCACAGTGGGACAACAGAACCGCTCAAGACTGTCATCACCCAGATAACCACCACCTCCACAACTTCCACGACGGTCGTCTCCACAGAGATGAGGATGGCACCAACGAAGGCATCTAGAGAGCCTGTGGTGTCGACAACAGAAAGCAGCGCAGTGTCCACACTTACTACAATGACCAAAACAACTGTGACCAAAATCTGTTCCCCGGGACATGACGGCCAGTCAGAGGACAGTCAGAGTGAAACAGTGACACAGGAACAAAAGACGGCGCTCTTGGCATCTATCAGTAAGTCAACGACAGACACAAGAGGCGAAACCTCAGTGTCTTCTCTTACTGTGAGCCAAGAGGACTTTTCATCAACCAAGGGCCGCGTCCGCCTCCTCAAGTTCTCCCGCACCAAGAAGACACGCTCAGACACTGCCCTTCCTTCTTATCGCAAGTTCGTCACCAAAAGCAACCGCAAGAGCATTTTCGTACTGCCACACGATGACTTGAAGGTGCTGGGGAGGCGAGGCGGATTCCGTGAGGTGCCCATATTTAGCTATAACGCCAAGCCATCGTCGGACATCTGGCCATATCCATCCCCCAGGCCCACGTTTGGCATCACTTGGAGGTAAGCGCTCTCTTTTTTATTTTCTTACACACTCAAGCTTTTTTATTTTTATTATTATTTTTTTTTAACTCAAACAAATGTCCCCATCCTTCTCACTGTACAAAAAATGTGATTCATAGTTCCTGACAGAGTCGCTGGCAAAGTAAGATTTAATTGATCTTCATAGTGAAACTCATCCTTTGCATTTTAACCAACTGGGCTGTTTCCAACATTCTGTGGAAGTCTAGGACTGAATTTCTTATGAATGCCTGTTTTTTTGTTGAAGAGTAATAGAGGAACTACAGGACATGCAGGCTTGGGGCCAAGATTTAGTCACTTTGGATCTTTTAAAGTTAAACACATTAAAGTTCATTCTAAATGAAGATTGAAATTACAATAGAGAAAGCCTCAGACTAACATGATTTGTATCTACTGACTCCCCAAAAATATTAATGTTATATTAATTTAATTAATAACCCTGCAATGGCATCACTCCAAATTAATGGTAGCCTGCTTTTAATGCAAGCAAACTCCCGCACACACTGTCTAACTTTCAAAAATATATATTTTTGGAACAATTTCAGTACTAGACCTTTATCAGTCAAAGGATGAAATGCGTACATAAATATATGTTTGCAAGTGATACAGTGTATGGGAGTTTGCTTGCAACTTTTCATGTACTCGTTCCTCTCCTATGAATCTGGCTCACAAAATAGATGTTCCAAAGTATTTTTTTTGTTTTGAGCCTCCTTTAATAAAAAATTAAGGCTGGGCTAGAATTCCCTCATACTGTTCTTTAATGAAAGGTCACTTCAAGTAAATAATTTTAAAATAAACCTTGATCAGAGGACACCCTCGTGTTTTTCTTGTGTTTTTAAAAAGTTGATTTATATTTTGTTTCAGGCGACCCAGTCAGAAAGGTTGTATTCATCAACAGTTGTATGTTTTCAGGGTCACAGTTCAGCACATTTAAAGTCTGGATCCCATAAACCGGAAATCAAAATGTATGGCTGTAGTATATGTTAGCATGAGTGGGAGTTTTCCACATTTACCATATATTTTTTTGTTTCAGTTTGCCTCAACTCTTTATTGATGAGAAGTGATTACACAAAGCTGCAAAGTGATGTAGCAATGAAAATAATTATTTTTACATTTTTACTGCACTTCAGGTCTCTCCTGAACCAAATAAATTATTTCGACAGAACATTTTCTACAAATTGAAGTAAAACACCAATGTTACATGCCTTACTGGAGCCATATTCTCTGTCTGGAACAGTTTTAAGCAGTAGGGAACAGTCTTATTGTTAACCCTGAAGAGGATGTCGATGGCTAAACAAGGCATATGTAGCTTTGTTCTCATGTGGAATTATCCAAAGTTGTTGTTTTTTTAACCACTTCTTATACATTTATGATGTTTACCTATGTTTATGACAGCAGTAGGGATAAGACTGAATTCCCTTCAGCATCCACCTTTAAACCCAGTCCCGGTTTTGAAGTGCCTGTCCTGTTGATTAGTTGTTCATTATGTCCTGTCCCTCCCTGTCTGCTGTCCATGGCTTTGGCCCTGAGTGATGTTGTGGCTCCGCGCCCGGTGTCACACAGGGACCTCTGGTTATTTTGACCGGACCTCAGAGTTCCGAAGCAGCCATGAATCATCTGGCGGTCGGAGAAGTGTCAGGATGTTCACTTTGTGCAGCGACCCAGCCCTACAACCCAGGGATATTTTCCCGCCTGTGGTTACACATGGGAAAGAGAATATCTACCAAACACACACAAACAGTCTTGTGATGATCATGTTTTGGTAGATATTCAAGATATTTTAAATGTCCATGTCCTCAGTGCCAAGTTCATTGTCGGAACAGCTGTCCCGGCCATAATGATGCACGGAGGGAATATTACTTCTGATATAAAACTTAAGGAAATTATTCATTGATGGATGACATCCTGTCATCTAATTCTGCACTCAGAACAGTCTGTTACACCCAAAATTGTTTATTGCATTAAAAAAGACCAAAGGAAATATGCACAGGCTTCTACTTTGAACTTTTGTGAGTTGAAACTGTTGTTTGTATGCTTTTGTAGTCAAAGATAAAATTGGTTCCAAAACTAAATTAGCGTATTAAAATGACTCATTAAAGATGGCAGCCAGTTCATCTGTTTCTTTCATGGAAATGGTCATCAGAGGACAAGAACTTCACCAAAAGCCTCAGTCTGTTTTTACTCTTCCTGTTCTGTGGTCCTGCTACGATGTGTTTTCTGTAGCACCGAGCGAGTCACTGTGGGTCAGTTGTCCTGCACGAATTAATTGCTTGACACCAGGAGAGTGGGCAATAGCTGTTGAACAAGTTTTCTTTCTATCAGCTGTGTTTATACTCTATACTGTGTTTCAGATTTAAATTTTCAGCAAAATGTGGCTGTATTTTTATTATGTGTATGTGCGAAGTTGTAAAGAACACACAGTACTTGGACGCATGCAACTGTATATGAGTAACACTTGAACCTCTCGGTTGTGTTCCAGGTATCGGCTGCAGACCGTCAAGTCTCTGGCTGGTGTGAGCCTGATGCTGAGGCTCCTTTGGGCCTGTCTCAGATGGGACGACATGGCTGTCAAACCATCAGCTGCTGTTGGCACCACCCGTACAGGTAGACCCCTGTACCCTCCCAAATCACACAACCTCCACCAGATAGAAATGCACCTCACCCTGGCCAGATGGGGAAGAACTACTCAGATTTGAGATTGGGTTTTGAGATAGAGGATTTATTTTTGGAATGTTAATTGAATTCCTTCATGATTCTTATTTTAATCTTTTGATAAATGTATATTCATATTCATACTACCTGTATTGTAGATACAAAGGCAGCTGGTGTTTCCACAATAATTGATCACCTCCAACCTGGTGTTAAAAAAAAACTAGCATTTTTCTTTTTCATTAACTCAATAGTATCTTCCTTTATTTACTCGGGCTACCCTTGTTATCTCTGCGCTGGCCCAGAGGAACACAAACATGGCTGTCTGAAAAAGACGCAGCCTTTTCATTCTCATTTGGGTGTCACTGTTTTTATGTTGGAGCGCATTTCCTCCATCTTTTCGGGCTCTCGTCCTCATCACCATACCAACCCAGCCCTATCCCCACTCATTGCTACAGAGACATCAGATACTGAAATCACCACCACAGAGATCATCAAGCGCCGAGACGTGGGACCTTATGGAATTCGCTCGGAGTACTGCATCCGGAAAATCATCTGCCCCCTTGGAGTGCCTGAGACTCCAAAAGGTTAGATCCACTTTTTATTCTCAACTCTAAAGTCAGAACAAGTTCTAGTGCCTGAAACCAAAGAAAAGTGAAGCTCACAAAGCCATGATCATAGTTGAGAAAAAAGGATAAACTCATCTATTTGTCTCTATTTATCACTTACAGTGTATTGCCCTTTTCTTCTATTGCATCAAGAAATAAGACACGATAATGCTCATCTGTTGTTGATAATTGAAACCACACACACAGTGTTTAATGCCGTCTTTGTCCACCAGCAAAACACTCAAACAGCCCTTTTGTCTTAAATTAATTAATTTGTTCACCATTCCAGAAACCCACACCCCTCAGAGGAAGGGGCTGCGCTCCAGTGCCTTGCGCCCCAAGAAACACGAGCCTGCCAAGCAGACGGGCCCGGTGGTGATCGAGACCTGGGTGGCTGAGGAGGAGCTGGACCTCTGGGAGATCAGAGCCTTCTCAGAAAGGTCAGAGGGTCAGGCAGGTCATGCCTACACCTGCCATGTATTGTCAGCTGTGCAGTCTGTCAGAATAATTTATAAATGTGTCAAACGGGCGAGTCGGATAGATTTTACTTTGTCAGTAGGTAAATATTCTCCTGCCTCTGATCGAGGTAAATTGCCTTGCCCTGCCAAACTAAAAAGATGAAAGAGATGGATACCAAAACAGAGTGATCAGACAGAGGATGATTAAGAGAGGAGCTGCAGCATGGACAATATCAGGAAAATAGTGTGTTTTATGGAGATTAAAGCATGTGAACAGTTTGATAGGTTCTTTTTTTCTTTCACAGGGTGGAGAAAGAGAAAGCTCAGGCTGCAGAACAGGCCAAGGTAAGTCCAGTTAAGTTCAATCTCCTCAAAACTCTTCATTATTTTTAAAGCAATTATCCAAAAAAGCCTTTGTAAAAGTATGATTCACTTTAATCTTACATCTTACTTTTTTGGAATAGACGTTTGATAACTGGAATTCACACTCAATTATTCTTTTTATGAGTGAAAATTCAACCAAGACAACAGACAATATATTCATTTCTACTGATTGTATCATTTGGCCAGGTAGCAAACCCCCCAGTTATCTCCGTCTATACCACTGTAATTTCTACACAACTGATATAATATTTTGGCTCTTTCTTTGAATACTCCTGTCATTGGTTTTTGTGTCATGGTCTGACTGACTTGTACACCATCTCAGAAACGTCTGGAACAGAAACCGGGCGGAGTCACAGTGACCCCAACAGGAACTCCAGCAACACCTGCCACCACGCCCAAAGTCATCGTTGGTTCACTGTCAGGCCAGGGCACCCCAAGCACCAAGGTGGTGCTGTCCACCAAGATGGGCACCCCCGTCACATTCCAGCAGAACAAGAACTTCCAGCAGTCGTTCGCCACCTGGGTCAAACAGGGTCAGAGCACACAAGGTACTTTGCAGATGTGTGTAACTAACAGTTTGTTGTACTTAAGTCTTGAGGGGCAGTAGGCAAGTACAGTGTACTCTTTGTTCTTGCTCAAATTTACTTATCAAATCCTTACATGTTAAGGGTCTTACATCCTTACAATTGTACTGTATTCCATTTCAAGACTGTTAATCACTGTGGTGGTTATTGAGGTTTATTAAACGTAGTGATATTATTGGATTTAAAGTTGTAACAGTGTTTGTTGTAATTGATTGTTTGTTTGCTTTATAAGGAGTGGGCACGGAGACCACCATGGCCACGTCTGGTGGGCACACTTTCCAGATTACGGGAACCTCAGTGGGTGGAAAGGTAGTGACCACCAAGCTGCCGCTGCCCGCCAACAGCAAGATCGTCACAGTCAATGTGCCAACTTCGCAAGGAGGTACGGCAGGTTTTAAAAAGTCACACCTTGGAGGCAGGCCGGAGTGCGCAAGTTAGATTTATTCAGTGTAGACATTACTGCTTTCCATCCACCTCCATCTCAGGATGCATGTATGTTTGTGTTTTCATTGCTCCACCTCAGACCCCACAGCTGAGACGTTTCAAATGTGTCAAAGAAGTCAAATTAGATCTGGCTCGTTAATTGGACGCCATTGTAAGCAAGATAGTTTGCCAACCACACACACACAGTGCTTCGAGAAAGGACTGAGTCTATCTTCACTCATTTTAAATGTTGTTGGTGGCAGCAACCACAGGCCAAAATATTTTGAAGTCTACAAATTAGACACAAATTAGACATTCCTCCTTGATTGCCGCTCTCAGTGAGCCAAGCACATAAGTCATTCTAACTTAGAAGAACTAAAGGGCTCAGGTGTTCAAGTGCTGGTCTCTCTTAAACACATTGATCACACTGCCTCTTTGAATCAGTCACACAGTTGTCACAGCTGGTTTTTACAATGATCCTGATGTTCTAAATAAACTTTATTATAACCTGGTTCCAGATGTCAGAATCATCGCCCTCATCACTGATTTGTTCAGTGAATCACTCTTTTCTTTGTTCCACTAGTTCAGTTTGACTTTGCTTAATGAATTAAATTGTTAGAAAAAAGAATAGGACGCATTAAAATGAAATCTGCTGTCACCAGTGTTTAATAAATAATAACAATAGATCAAATGGCTAGTGTAATGTGAAATGAATTGCGAGTCACGATGAACCCACAGAGAATCATCATTAACTCTGCAGTTCTCCTCAGTTCTGCACTGGTTTAAAGTGTCTTGCAGCTCATGTTTTGGTTTTCCAGCCCACGTCACTGCTTTGGTTGACTCCCACTGCTCTCGTAATAGTGGTTATAATCGCAGCAGGCGGGAAGTTTTCAATGAAAAACTTGGATAAACCCACTCTGCAATACCTGCCCAGCATCAAACTTCAGAAAGATAAAGTTAGCAGCTAGTTGATGAAGTTGGAGCATTCAGCAGCTAAAGAATCAGATATTTCTTTCATTAGGCTGTGGGGACCAAAAATCGAAGCTCAAAGGAGAGTGAATACTGCGCTCACATTTGCCAGGAAGACAAATTGACTCAAGATAAATGCAACGATGCGGGGCACTGAGCAGTAGAGGAAGAGGGAGGAGAGTTGAATAAATGAACACATACAGTGTGTAATGTTAAGCTGAGCTTAATTTAGTCCAGCTGTAATAGTGCGCTTGTGCTCTCGGTAAGCTTTTTGTTCCATCTGCTTCTGGTTGACCAAATGTAAAAGGTGCTACTATTTCAGAAGCAGCCAGTTGCTCACTGTGTGTTTTGCTACTGTGGCAGCCTGGTCTGCACCAACCATATTGTGGTGCCCACTACGCGCCCAACCTCATGAGTCAGCAGCTTAGTTTGGTGTAGCACATCATGTCTGGCTGTATCCTGTCGGCATGGTAATCTAATAGAAA
The DNA here is from genome assembly GCA_039737535.1 of Lagodon rhomboides. Taxonomy (NCBI): domain Eukaryota; kingdom Metazoa; phylum Chordata; class Actinopteri; order Spariformes; family Sparidae; genus Lagodon; species Lagodon rhomboides. The sequence goes on from CM077786.1 coordinate 15,925,959, forward strand.
GCTGTTATTTTGGGTGGTGGACTTGTGTAGTCTGAGGTTTAAGTCCAGACTGTGGATTGAGGATTGTTCTATCTTAAGTTCGATGCTTTACAGCGTTTTTAAAAATGTCAATATTGACACCACAGATGCAGCGATGGTTTGTACTGCCTCTCTGTCAAATTATTGGATGATGGATATTGCTCACTCATCACTCATCAGAGGTGGTCCGTCTTGTTGACATGCTCCAATAAAACTGTTGACAGCTCTAAGGTGGCTTATATAGGTCAGATTAAACATTCACAAAATCAATTACCTGACTGTCTACAGAAGATTTTTTCATTAGTAAAATGCTATAGATAGATAGATGGATAGATGCATGGATGGATGGATGGATGACTTTATTAATCCCCGAAGGAAAATTAGGTAGCAGCGGGTACATTGAAGTACAAATACAATCAAAATACAAGGGCAGACATAGAAACAATAAATGTACGAGATACAGTATAGAAAAAACTGTAAAATACTATATATAATAAAATGCTTAAGTGGCCATAAAATAAAATACTGAGGTAGAAGAGAAAAGGTAAGTGGAACATATGGTGCAGTATTGACAGTAATAATAATATTATTATTTAAAAAACCATGGACAGGAAAGGTTCATCGAGAAAACCTTTTTTAAACTGGATCCATATTTTTTCCAAACCGATGTAGAGCTGCAATGATTAGCTGATTAATGGATTAATAGACTGAAAGTAAAGGAATTACCAATCGATTTGATAATCAATTTCAAACCTTCGCTGGTTCAAGCTTGTTAAATACAAGGATTTGCCACTTTTCATTGTCATTTATGATAAAAAATGAAGAGTCGGGTTTTGGACTGTTTGTTTGACAAAAAAAAAACAAATTGAGGACGTCATTCCGGGCCTTGGGAAATTGTAATGAGCCTTTTATCACACTTTTTTGACATTTTACTAAGACTAAATGATTAATCAATGAACTGTGAAATTAATTGGCAAATTAATTGTTAATTGAAAAACATTAGTTTCAGCCCTCATTCCATTTTCACAGCCTTGAAAATGACTCTGTTATCCTGTTTTGTCACTTCTGTCAAGCTAAAAAACATGATACAATGATGATGCCATTAAGAATAGCATCACAGTGTATAGTACTAATGCATGTATCATTTATTACAAACCTGCTTAAATTAAGCATTGAAATCACCAGATAAAGATAATGATATTATGCAAGGATACAAAGAAAGTGATTTTTCTTACCTTTGAAGTTACTATGAAGGAGAAACTGAGTTCAGGTGGAGTGTAACCATTTAATGGACATGTGTATTTATCCAGCATGACTGTTTGATTTGACTGTTTGGGCTCCCTGTTTGTTTTGGAAGGGCTCAAGGAAGTTAGGCAGGAAAACAAGTTTACCCTGAGGTCTGCTTCCCAGACAGGTAGCCCTCTATAGCGGGACTCCGTTTTCCTTTTTTTTCCCTCCGCTTTTTTGAATAAAAGTATACCTCTCCACTCACCAGAGTCCCAACTCCCCGACCTCTCCAAACAGCCAGTCCATAGAAAAGCGTGTTTGATGTGTGTGACCAGAGCAGCTACTCCCCTGGTCTTACGACTGGGTTTAACGTCTCCGTTTGAAGAGTCTTGATGTATAGGTTTACCTGCTCGGTTGCGGTTAAAAAACCACAGCAAGAAGGCAGCAGAGGAAAAAGAGCGACCCTCATGGTTTCCATTTCTGCCACCGGCTTCACGTGAGCTCATTAGGGCAAAGAGCCTGTTGAACAAATATGAAACGCTCCCTTTGTCAGATCAAAGTTTAAAAAAGTGGAATCTGAATTCATGCATAATGTATGAGGGGGTTCAGGTATGTTGGGGGAAACCCAACTAAGCTCTCAGTGAGCCTTTGAAGATTTTGTTTACCTGCTCAACTAATATTTACCACAGCTGTGATCAAAAGGTTGGCCGTCTAGCAAGGAGAGAAGCCCACAATTAATGTATTGAGTTGTGTTGATGCAGGACTTCTTGTAACATAGAAACATGTAACCTCTGATTCACATCAGTAATTGTATCAGGGATGTTTTTACATTTTACGATTTTTGTTGGTGGATATGTTTGATGTCGTAAAAGGCATGGATTTGATAACTACATTTTATCTTTCTAAAATCTCTAAAAATGCAACAAGCAGCCCTAAACATTTGGATCTTAATTGCCCAAGTCTTTAAACCTCAGACCTAAACTGTCTTGTCTTTGCAGCATTTCTCTCATTCACTCTTACCATGCCATACGTGTCATTGCTTTCCACCAGTTTCTGATGATTACGTCTTGACTGATTTGACTCTTTTCTCATTTCTTCTCTCATTTGTTCACTTTGGTATCTTTCTGTTTCTGTAGGTGTGGTTCAGCAGAAAGTATTGGGTATCATCCCATCCAGCACAGCAGGCGGTGCTCAGACCTACACCACATTCCAGCCACGCGCAACCACGCTAAATATCAGGCCCAACACCCCAGGCTCCCAGCAACAGGTACATCTGCCCTTCATCCTGCTCTGAATTACCTGCAGAAGTGTTTTTATTCATGTTGTCACAACTGAAGTCTGTATAGCTTTGCTTCTTGTTTTCTTCTCATTGTGTTTGCAAAAAGCTCTCACATTACTGATTCTGTTGCCTTTGCTGTTCTTTTATTTAAGTGTTTTTTCTGTGTATTATTTATTATCAAAATAGAATAAAATTTATTTTGTATGTATAATGCCATCAATCCCGGACAAGCTCCTCTTGATTGTGACAGTAAGTGACGTTTTCATGAAAATGTCCTTCCAGGTTCTGGCAGCTGGTGGTCAGATCCGTCCAGGAATGACAGTGATCCGAACACCGATCCAGCAGACGGGACCGATGGGGAAGACGATACTCCGAACTCCCCTTGTGGTTCAGCAAGGTAACAAATAGTAACTCATCCTCAAAGAATGGCTGCGCACTGGCAGCAAGTTTTTACACTTCCATATGAAAGCTGCTAAGATGAACAAAGTGCAAGTATGCATTAATTAATTCAATTTAGTCTCTAAACTTTATATTTCATTGCATCTGTAATAACAATTTAGATGTGATGACAAATGCTTCAGGAGTGAAATTTCTCGTTAACGTGCTTGTAAAGCGCTTGAATTTTACACCTAAACTGCTGTAAGAAGTTTAGCAACAAGCTGAAATTGAACTGTTCCATCATGTCTGCTTGTGTCAAAGTGTTGTTAAATTTGCCATCTTCTTTATACAAATTTCTCCTCCAGGTCAGGGTGGACAGCAAGTAGTGACGCAGATCATTCGTGGCCAGGCAGTTTCCACGGCAATATCTGGTGCCAGCCCTGTCGCCACGGTCACAGGCCAGGGTGCGGCCAGCCCCACCGCAGCAGGACAAACACCACCTGGCACCCCACGGTCTCAGGGGCAAGGCCAGGTTAAACTGACCCTGGCACAGCTCACCCAGCTCACACAGGTCAGCGAGAGAGACAAGCTTCAGTATGTCTTGCGTGACCACGTGTTAAGAGTTTGAGATGATCTACCTCCAAACAGCAATACAATGTCTTTGAAAAATGATTGGATAAGTAAGGATACTTAATAGACCAATTAATCAGTAGTATATAACAATCCTCTCCCTCTCCTCATTGCCTCTATGTAGAAGCAGCAAGCGGCGTCAGGTGTAGATCGGCAGGCTGGTGTCGGTGGTACCCAACAGGCTTTGACGGTTATGGTTCAAGGCCAGGGCCAGACAACCGGTCAGCTACAGGTCATACCTCAAGGGGTCACTGTCATCCCAGGACCCGGCCAGCAGCTCATGCAGGCAGCGCTGCCCAACGGCCAGGTGCAACGCTTCCTCTTCACCCCCTTGGCCTCAGCTGCCACACCCACATCAAGCACAGGTATGCAGAGGATTTTTGGTCACATTAGTTTCTGACACACTCTTGAAATAATTGTGATAGTTAAATGTGAATTTGTTGTGTATCTAATAAGTGAGTTGCAGTGAAGATGAAGGCCTTTTGAATAAAAAGCAACATAAGGAAAGTCGCTTAATACCATGGCTTAAAAGAAAACATCTGAGACCCTCTCGCCCTTTCTTTCTTTCTTTCTTTCTTTCTTTCTTTCTTTCTTTCTTTCTTTCTTTCTTTCTTTCTTTCTCTCTCTCTCTCTCTCTATCCAGCCACCACAGTTCCTGCCCAGCCCAACTCCACCTCCACCAAAACCCCTGCTCAGCCCGCCCAGCAGGCTGCCGCCCCCATCCAGGCAGGGGCAAGCCCCTTGGCCACCACCAGCACCCCTTCGTCGGCCACCCCGCAGGGCCAGTTACCCCCTCAAACGCAGGCTCACATGCCCATCCAGTCTCCCACCTCGCTGCAGGTGAAAACGCAGGGAGGAACTGCCCAGCTGCAGCTGCAACAGACGCCACAGCTCATCAGCGTGTCTGGGCTGCAGCAACAGGTACAGGTATGGTTAGCAAAGTACTCTAGTGTTGGCAAAACAATTGCACATATCAGTAAGTCTTATAAAGCCTGATTTAAAAGGCTGAATGTGCATTTTTAATGTTTAACCCTTGTAATTCAGTGAACTACCAATTTAATCTATTCAGCCATTCTTAAGGTGGCACCCTAATAAATTAAAGTGGGTTCTAACTAATCTAAATAGATGTTTTGTATAAAAGTTTTCAGTTCAACTTTGTTAAATTTGTGTATTTTCTGTGTTGTGGCTGTAGGTGTTGGCCCAGCTGCAGGCCCAGCAGGGTGGAGGCTCTCTGCCACAGCACATCAAACTGCAGCTTCCTATCCAGATACAACAGACCGGGACCACCTCAGCTCAGGGAGGACAGGTAGGGCAGCAAGCCTGTTAAACCAGATGCAACCTTTGTCACCTCCATTGGACCTTGCTAAGGGCTTGAAACAGCATCACCATTCAGTGCAGTTGACTGATCACCACTGCTTTACTCTTCCAAGAGTAGAATAGTCAAAATCTTACACCTCACCACACTTTGTTGTCTGCACAGATTGGGAACGTAGTGACAATCCAGGCAGCTTCTGTCCAGGAGCAGCTGCAAAGGATCCAGCAGCTCAGAGAACAGCAACAGCAGAAGAAGAGACAAGCCGCAGAGGCCAAGAGGGAGCAGGCCCTCAACACAGCCAGCCAGAGCGACATCATTCAGAAACAGGTTTGTGTTTGTGTGTGAGTGAGTGAGCGTGTTCAGGCACCCAGCATAGCCGGGTCATCCAGCTCTCTCCCTGCCAACAGCACATAAACAGTCACCGTCCTCCAAACCTCCACTAAGACTGGGTTTATTTTTTCAACTCCGGCCTTGTCACTGTTTGTTGCTACTGTGTACGGGTGTATTTTCACCTGTCTCTCTGTGTATTTGACATGCTTCACTATACTGCCTGGTTATATTTAATAATAATCAATTTCTATAGATATTTGTAGTACACATTAGACAACACTAAAGTCACAGGGGTCGTTGAATTAATTCCAGATGATAGTATTTATTTTCATCTTAAATTTAAAGATGTTATCAGGTCGTTTTTACTTCCCTGTAGCCATCTCCTTTCAAACTGTAAATATTGTTTCTGTTGTTAAACGTGTGGTTTGTTTTGACATGTTTCTGCATCATGTGTTTCAGGTGGTGATGAAACAGAACGCTGTGATCGAGCACCTGAAGCAGAAGAAGACCATGACGCCTGCAGAGAGAGAAGAGAATCAGAGGTTTGTATCCAGAATTTGAAAATTCTTTGAATGGTTGCCATCTAATGCGTCCATGTTCTGATCATATGGAACCATAACGTCGTCACTTAGCCACTCTACACACTCTCCTCTCTCCATTTGGCTTTTGTCCAACACGTCGTTGGGAGGTACTACACAGCATGGGAACGTTTGGGTGTGTTACCACCAACAGCTGCATGTACTCAGTGTGACCCCAACAAGCAAGAACACAAAGACAAACCCATTTATAAATGAGAGGAGTATTACACTAAAATCACACAAGGCCCCTCAACCCAACACAGATTTATTGGGATGTTGCAAGTTTAAATCTCTGTATAAAAAATGTATTACCGTGGCATCATTTGAGAAAAAAATTGAGATAAAATACTCCTGTTTTTCATTGTAGCTTCTCTATGATACTGTGGGAAATGGCAAAGAAATTTAATAGTCTCACTTTCATTACCTACATCACACACATTGCTTTTGAAATCAGATACTGATGTTTTGCCTTAATGTAGTATCACATGTCACAAATTCTACTTTTATCAAGAGCCAGAGGTTATTTATTGTGGACCTGGTACTCAACCCTACAGACTATTTGAAGACCAAGAGTGTTGAGATGTTGGTTTACCTTTGAAAATAAGCAGAGTTGGGACTATTCAAGCTATTAAAACAAAAATAAAGTCTATAAAATAAAAGCTGAAACGCTTCCCTACTGTTTTATATACTGTAGATAGGTTATACCTTGACCTACAGCTGACCCTGACAACCATGTGTTTATATCCACAGACGGTGTGTCAACACTGTGCCCATTCACACAAACCTGAAATACCAAACCCAGACTACCGTGACATCACTACAGCAGCACTGTCTGTTGTCTGTCTCTCTGCTTATTTTTCATCCTTTTTCCATTTATTCATGTCATCCTTTTCTCTCACTTTTCCTTCAAAACACGTCTCCGTTAGTACTAAACTGTGACATCAGTTCGTGTGTGTTTGTGTGTCCTGTTTCATTAGTTTCCTGCACTTCCCGCGCTGTATTTGCAGTGTGTACTTCAGGGTACATGCTGTAGGAGACCTGGCCCGTGTCTGACCTCATCGGTCATGGACGTGCTTTGTGTGTTATTCACACAGGCATGTACTGAACGCAGCTTTCTGTTGCTGAACAGTTTTCGATCGTGGTTGTGAACGTTAGCGAACACAAGTGAACTTACCGTGGAGACTGAGCCATAAATTATCTCGATTTACTGTAAAATACTGATGTTCAATTCCAGCAAAATGTTTGAGAAGATTATTACAGTATCTCCTAGATTATTTGACTTTTTCTTTGCTTAATATTTCTCAAACCTCCCTTTAATTTGCAGGAAGTTATCCTTACACAGTATATGACTGTATCCCCATGTAAACTTCTGAGCTTGAATTTAAATGTATGATCTTTCTTCCTCCTGTTCCCATGTTTACAAGAGCAGCATGGCTTCCCAGTGGTCATCTATCTGTCCATCTCTCCCCATACCTCTCCTCCAACCCTCAGCTCCACTCCCCTGCTACTGAAGCACAGAGCCCCATACAAATAAACACTGGACAACCAAATAGCCCTCTAACATCTGTAAGACACGTGGTCTAGGCTTGGTTCTCACAGAGATGATGACACGACTGCATCACTTTTAGGAAGGAGCCATGTTAGGTTCAGGATTTAGCCTTTATTTGATAGTTCTCAGCGCAGAAAGGAAAGATTTAGAGCCAGATGGAGATGAGAGGACTTTACAGTTACATGGCTTACTCAACTGAGTCAGAATGCCTCAAGGACTTGTGTTGAGAGAAATGGTCTCATTGTTCATTGACACGCACTGCCATTTCTCACATGTGGAAAGTTAGATGTTTGCATTTTTGAAGTAGCCAATAGTCATGCAGGTTGTACTCTCTGAAACATTGAGGCATTGTTTGGATTAATACTCCTGCCCACTGGTGTGTCAGAGGGATAACTTTCTTCCTCTGTGACTTTGACTGAACTGACTTCTGAATCACGGATTCAGATATGTGATAATCCTTTCCCTCCCTGCTCTTTTATCCTTCTGTTCTCTCTCAGCAGGACTGTTATGTGTATTTCCTGCCTTTAAGAAAATACCCTATATGGGCCACAGCCCTTTTTCACATGGGTGCTCATTAGATTCAATAGCGATACTTCTTGAGCTGTGTTTTTAGGCAAGACTACAAATGTTTCTACTTTATTCATCCTCACTATACAGTACTTTACTATTCTATACAATAAGCATTCATGATCCTCTTTCAGAAAGGTTAGGCGGATATGAGTCCATAATTAACTCCTTTGCCATCTCCCCCTCCTCCTGTTTGCCTGTCCAGGATGATCGTGTGCAACCAGGTGATGAAGTTCATCCTGGACCGGATAGACAAGGATGAGAGGCAGGCGGCCAAGAGGAGGAAGAAGGAGGAGGTCGTGGAGGCCAAGAGAAGGTTGGCGAACGCCAGCAAGCTCTCCTCGCTCTTATACCGGCACAAAGAGAGCCTCAAGATGGAGATCCTCAAGAAGCGGGCACTTCTAGACAAGGAGCTGCAGCTGGAGGCCCAGGTATGAAGGGAGAGAGGAAACGAGGGATACAACATCAGAAACATCTGTGTCCTTTAAAATATTGTCCAAAGCATACTGTTGTAGAACAAGGAGGTACATGCAGATAAGAAAATGCCCTCAAGAATGCTTTAAAAGGCTTAAAAAGTTTAAAAGACTAGTATGAAACAAAATGATACCATTTTAACTCATCCATCCCAACATCACGCTCCTCAGGAGGAGCTAAAGAGGGACCTGTTGCGGATGCGGAGGGAGAAGGAGAGGGCTCAGGCTGCAGCCCAACAGGCAGCCCAGGCCGCCGCCGCTGCTGCCGCCATCCATAACCAGCAGCAACATGCTCTGGCACACACGCACAGCATCACCTCTCAGCACCATCTCACCACGACCATCACCTCAGCACACAAGAGGAAACGGGAGGAGGAGAGGGAGACCGTGACGTCAGCCAAGTCCAAGAAGAAGAAGATGATCTCGACGACGAGCACCAGGGAGAGCAAGAAGGACACCAAGCTCTACTGCATCTGCAAGACGCCGTACGACGAGACCAAGTATGATGATGCTTTCTTGAATAATCAGATAAATTCTCAAATACTAACAGAATTTATTACCCAGGAGGGGAGACATGGTGTCATTAGGCCCAGTAAAACACTGTTTCAATTCAGGAAGAAAAGAAAGTATTTGTTCCCAAAAGTCAGATGATATGATGAGATTTACCCAGTGCCACTCACTATTAAACAAATAAATCATTAAATCAAACCCCATCTTCAAGATCAAATTTATGACCACCTTGTCATTAAAAACATAATGCTGGTCATGTGTTTTAAATACCACGATAAAGTTTGGCACTTATGTCTAAGAGCAGACACTGAGTAGTTAACAGCATGTCAACAAATATAAATGTCTTTTCTCTGTAAAGGTTCTACATTGGCTGCGACCTGTGTACCAACTGGTATCACGGAGACTGTGTGGGCATCACAGAGAAGGAGGCCAAGAAGATGGATGACTATATCTGTGTGGAGTGTAAGCGGGGCCAGGAGGGCAGCACAGAGGAGCTGTACTGTATCTGTCAGACCCCGTACGACGAGTCACAGTAAGGAACTGCAGGACTCAATACTGTAGACACAAAATAATATAACATTTTATAATATGAATAATGGGTTTACAAAAAGTATTCCAGACTACAACCATCTGGAGCTAGCATCAACAGGCTGATCAGATTTAGTAGCATTTCAGCAAATACGTTGTGTGAAATGTCAACAAAGAAGCTCTAATGCAGCAGTAACCAAGGACTTACTTCATGTCTCTAACTGCATCTTACAATCTCTACTCTCCTGATTATTTAAACTAATTATTTTATTTATAAAGCGCATTGAAAATTAAAAATGCAAATGGCTCGACATCACAACCAAAAGTGAATACTTCCTGCCTTCCCAGGTTCTACATCGGCTGCGACCGGTGCCAGAACTGGTACCACGGTCGCTGTGTGGGCATCCTGCAGAGCGAAGCCAACCACATCGACGAGTATGTGTGCCCGCAGTGCCAGTCGACGGAGGACGCCATGACGGTCTTCACACCGCTCACAGACAAGGACTACGAGGGCCTGCGGAGAACTCTACGTTCTTTACAGGTAAAATACTACAGTCAGACAGAAACAATGACTGCTGTACTACTTTTTAACATTTTACACTGGTGAAAGTTAACTCTATAAATAAAGTACAATTCTCTTCTGGAATGGTGGATAAACTACATATGTGGAGGTTTACTCTCCACTGCATCACTGCACATTTCCTGTACAGCTACAGTGTTGGCAGTATCAGAAGCAGCAGCACTGTCGCAGTAGTTTTATTATGAAGTCTAACACAGCTCCTCGTCGCCCCACTACAGCGTAAGAGCAGCAAACAAAAGTCCACTGTGTCCGTCTTATCTGATGGGTTCGGCTCCCCAGAGCTCAACTTGGACAGCTGCCTGGCCTCGGCATTTTTTCTCTAGTTTCCCTTTTCTTTTCTCCTCCTCCTACCTCTGCTCCTCTCATTTTCTCCTCCTCTCTACGGCAGTCTGTACATGTGAGAGAGCAAGAGAGAGAAAAGAGGGAAGAAAACAAGAGAGAACATCTGTGTTGACCCACCTGCTCCCAGTGTCATTTTCATGGTGCTGTTTGTTGTTCTTCATCGGTTTCAGCTTTCTCAAGTGTCTCTTCTTTCTCTTTATGTCTCCCTTTGGGCCCCTCCCTCCTCTGCAGGCACATAAAATGGCGTGGCCGTTCCTGGAGCCAGTGGACACGAATGACGCCCCAGACTACTACAGGGTTATCAAGGAACCAATGGGTGAGTGGATGAAATGTGTCCGCATAACAAGCAGAATTGTGACAATGAGGTTTGTAATCGAATGTTTCACAGTTACCATATCTCCTACCATCCTCACCATATTTGGGCTGGCAGCTACTGTGGACCCACTGTGGCCTTTTCTGTGTTCTTACTTAAAGCTGCTATAGGGAATTACTGACAGACTACAGAGCTGCTTCTTACCTCATATAAAGCCATCAGTGTTGGAATTTAGACTTTTTGTTTACCAATTAACAAGTCTTTGTATTACTTAAAACTGCATTCCTCTCCTTTGATTTTGATCTTGACGCCTTTTTAAATGAAATTAGTATCGATAAGTAAATTAAATTTTAATTTTTAAAAAATTAAGAACCGTACAAATGTTGCATGTTTTACTAACATTTACAAACAGTTGTATGTAATTAGGTGGTGACTGATTTCCACAGCTCACCTTCAGCATTTGAAGGTAGTATCTGAGGCTGATTTAATGTTCTTTTCCTCCCTTTGTTTTCAGTCATGGTTGCATTTATTTTCAAAACTTGTGCGCTGGTACTTTTTGTACAACTTGTGGGTGAAACTTTAATTAAATTTAAACTTTAATCTGCAAAGTAACACATTAAAAAAAACAGTAAAATAAATAATAACATTAAACATCATTAAAGGAAAGCAGTGATCCAGGCTGTATCTTGTGAATGCGGAGCTCTTTAAACTTGTAACATCATATCTTTAGTGGTTTGGCAAACGTCTTGTGTTTGTGGCTCTGCTCTGTCGGAAAATATAAAGATTCTCGTGAATCAGCAGATACCCAGCACTGAATGACCAAGACTTGGATTGGGATCGCTACTCGGAAGATTAAAATTGCCCTCAGGCGTGCTGTTTTCATTTCATAATTACTTCAGGCGATTACGAGGCTGCAGCTCCTTACTGGAAGTAACAGCCAGTCTCTATATCTTAAACCTGGACACACAGCCACCAGGAGACCAACGGGGAGGAAGCCCTCCAACTCAGATCAAACCAGCCATGTAAATGGGGACTTACGTCAGCAGGGCCTTTTTGAACTTCCACACAAACAAACCGTTAATGAGCTGGTCCGGGGTCTGCCGGGCTCCCTGTGGAAAGGGACCAGCCCCACACTCAGCTCCTGTTGGTCCGGTCCTGGAAACTCTAGTCCTCCCGTCTCCCCTCCACCGCAAGAAAAAGACCTTGTTGGTTTTCAGAAATTAAAAGGAGCGTTTGGCTGGTGTAGCTGCAGCCGCTGGTAGTTTTTGGAGGGTTTTCGAGATGAAATCTGATGACGGAGAAGAAGGAGGTCTTTGATATTGACCATGAGGTTTGTAAACCCTTGGCCAGCTGGGTGGGGGTTGAGGAGGTTAAGAGTCAGATGTGTTTGTTTAAAACGCAGCCCCGGGGACGCCATGCAGAGCAAACCACTGGCAGCAGCAGATTTTATGAACCCTCAGGTGTTGCTAATTAGCTACCCTTATATTGTCAGTTTCTAACTTGATTTAACCAGGTTACTAGCGCTGTAAAGAGACTGAGACTTGAATGCACTTATTTGACGTTCAGATAATGACGCTCTCCTCAGGAATGACGCATCGGTCAGATCTCAGTAACAGATCTGGAAGGCTGTGTAGATCGAGGTTAAATCTGGCAGAGGTTTTGGATTTTTGCTGTCACATTTAAAGTGATGAACTGTGCTCCCAGGAAACATATTTGAATGTCTGTCAAGCACATGCCAAATGAGCTGTAATTACTTTGAAGCAGACATGTTGATTTGTGGAACAAAAGTCAATTAGAAAAGCCATACATTTATCTGCTGCTTCCGCATGTGTGATGATTGTCTCTGGCTAGAGTTCGCAATTAAATTTGAAGGGTTTTATTCATTAATTTGTGTGACATACTGTTCATATAATCGTTGACCAAATGTATTTTTTAAACCCCCTTTTCTTAGACCTTTCCACCATGGAGGAGAGGTTACAGAAGCGGGAGTACGTCAAGCTGACAGAGTTTGTGGCGGACATGACCAAAATCTTCGACAACTGCCGCTACTACAACCCCAGCGACTCGCCCTTCTACCAGTGTGCCGAGGTTCTGGAGACCTTCTTTGTCCAGAAACTCAAAGGCTTCAAAGCCAGCAGGTAAGAAGGAGATGATGATGATGATGATGATGATTGTGATGCCGATGAGCACTGGTGAGGAAAAGAAACACAAAATGTTAGCAGGTGACTTTGAGAAATGGAGGAAGTTTCAGCCTCTCAGAGAGCATCCACCTGGCAGAATAAAGTGAGACTAAGTCATTAGCGGTTCCAGCTGTGGCTCCGACCTGTGACCTCCTCTGACGCTGTTAGACAGACTTTCTCCAATGAGAGCAATAAAATGTAACTTCTCATGTGCTAGTGGAGTTCACTGACTCCTTCTTCTCTTTGATTTCCTGCTTCACCGTCTTGTGTTTCCTAGAAACATTAAATAATTTAAAATAACTCTTTGTGTTTTTTTTATCCCTGTTTTATTTGGTTGTGACCAAAAGCTCGTACAACCAGCAGGCTTCTTATGTCTCATAGACAATTCAGCATCATCTCCACTGATAGTGTTACATTTTTAAAATGATAATATATTCTGTATCATTTTAAAAACCTGAATTGTTAAGGATGCAGCAAGGGATGCCTCTCCCTGCTTAAACTCTGCAAACTGTACAAGTTTTCAATCACGCCCTGGTCCTCAACTGTTTCTTATTGGTGGTATCTTCATTCAGCCTTCAATTAGCTGATTTTCCAGCCATAACAACATTTCTGCTTCAGCTTTCACATGCAATTAAGGGGCATTTTCAGCTGTTGTTTATAGTGGAGTTATTGATGTGTATGAATGTTCATACTTGATTTTTTTCAATTTTTTTTTACTATTGCACCCTACAGTTTATAGTGTATAGGCTGATAAATATGAAAAATTGGTGCTTGACTTGACTCTGGATCCGGGCTTTTCAGGCTCATTCTGAGAAGGCGAGGCAAATGTCTTTATATAGCAACATTCAGACACGAGGCCAAAAACAAGACATTGGGACTTCCATTTGAGCGGCCATGTAGATTATTCCCTAGTATCCCTAAATGAGTATCCATGGACCCTGTATCTTGGCAATAAATTGTTTTTAGTCCACAAACTAGGGGAACATAATAAGCCTGGGGGCAAGCAGAGGAAGCCAATCCATGGTAGAGAACCTTCAAGCCACTCCGTGAACGACAAAACCTCCTCTGAGAGTAGTGTTAGCGTTAGCCAGCTAGCCACAGATAGGGAACAGGCAGAAGAAAGCATGGCTTGATTAGGGAAATTAAGGAAGAAATGAATATGGGAAAAAAATAAGACAATATGAGAACATTAAATAACATTTAGAATTCCTTTTTTTTTTTTTTTAAGTACAAAAATAGAGAATAAACAAAGTTGTAAATATCTGATCATTTGGAAATTTTAGCAGAGCTCAGGTATTCAGAATGCTTCTTCCACAGGTGGAGAGCATAGAAACTGAAAGCTGCTTTGCTTTGATTCCTGGAACAGAGTAAATCTGTCCCAGAAGACCTTGGGGGTCTTGAATTAAGGTCTGCCAATGGTTAAAAAAAAAAGAAATATCATATTGCGTTGTGATTTACAATTAGTAAAATGATGATTTATGCATCACGATTCTCATTTTTACAAAAAAATATATCAATATATGATAATGTGACATTAGTTGGCATCTAAACCAAATATATTTTCTTAAACTTGGAGAACCAGGTTTGGAGTCCGTGCAGTACAACAGTACTTCATTATACATTTTACCTTTATCATAAAACTGCAGCTTCTTGTGATTTGGATATTGCACTTGGCCATATCGCAATTTCGGTTCCTTTTTTATTAATTGTGAAGCCATGGTCTGGTGAAGCCATGGTCTGGTGAAGCCATGGTCTGGCTGCTCCGTAATGTTCAAGTAAATCACAGATGTATTTAGGCCCGAGACCATTTAGTACTTTATAAACGAGTTATAGGATGAAGCAAAGCTCTGTTTCACCTAAACCATTTTTACCTTGTTCTTTATGGCCTTAATGTTATTGCTGTTGCCTACACTGCAGTTTGGGCTCAGCTGTTTCTGCTCAATTGATCATCATACAACACATAAACTCTAATAACTCCACTATCTACTCCTACTTGATTATAACTCTAAACTCACTCACTGCATTGCCCTCGCTGCGTGATGTGACTGATTTGGGTGGATGCACACTACAAGATTTAAAGGACAGGCGGATGTATAAATTCTTCCTGTTGGTTATATGGCTTTGGCTCTGCATTTATTTGCTGAAGAACAAGTTGAGGTTGTAAAATCTCATTCCAGTTTTTATGTTTCATTAGTTCAGTCTGTCTTGTGGTTTGCATCCAGCTGTATGTGCCAGAAACGGTGACGTGCTTCACCTGCGTGTATTTACACCATCCATTCTCTCTCTCTCCCTCTCTCTCTCTTGCAGATTGTGATGTCAAACTCCTGGGTGCCGGGGTCACTCTAAAAACAAACAAAAAATAATGATTTGGTAACCCGGATGTTGCTGTTTTTACTTGTTTAAAACAGCGTTAAAAACTTTGTAAGAAAGTGCAAATATTAAGCCACACTGTAGGTGTGATCCTTTTTTATTTTAGAAACAAAGGAAAGAAAAAAAAAGTTTCTACTGTCTAAAAATGGCAGCCATGTTGGTAACACAAAGCATTCAAGGGAAAATGTATTTTCTTACACTTCTTGCAACAGATGACTGATATTTTGTTTATGATTAGGTTGGATGTAAGACAATATATTAAGTTTTCTTGAGATTCAGTTTTTGCAAAAAAGCTAATGATTTTGTTCATAAAATCTGACTTCAGTTCCACACACACACACACACACACACACATAATTTATCTTTAAATTTGACGGAACTGTTGTTTATTGTCTTGGTCATAACATGCTGCAGCAGAACAATTTTACCTCATTTCTTAGCCGAGAATTTTAAAAAAGCATGCAACATTTATTAGTTTCTTTTTATTGGCTGTACCCATGTATAATGTTATTTCATGTGCATATTCTATCTTTTTGTGAAGGACTATTTTTATGTTCTAAAGGAAATAATTGTGGGATCTGTAAAGATAGATTGGAGAAAAATGTAGTTTAGCTTTCATGTTCTAAACATGGTAAGCTCGACAGTCTCCAGTTTAAAAAAGAAAAAGTCCTTGTATATACACTGTTGGGCCGACGTCATACACTTCAATTACATTTCACCAACATGGCTGCTTGGTCTCTGTCAAAGTGTCTGACCCACTGGCATCCAAAACATGTTTTTGTTTTGTTTTTTGTTTTTTTGTATTTCCCCCTAGTGCATATTTTTGTCATATTGTAAAGCTTTTAATAAAAAAGGAAACGACCAGAAGTTTTCCAACTGTTTTCTTCCTCCTCTCTTTGCCCATCTCTGTAGGTCTCATAACAACAAACTACAATCAGCAGCCTCTTAGCTCCCTCCTAAAATCAAAAAGACAGGCCTTGATTTTAAGCCCCATGGTCCAACCTCCAACACCTCCACCGCAGCGCTAAAGGCAGAGAAAGAAAAGCCACTTTTCATCACAAGTGTCTTGGGACATAATGGCAGAGCAGTCCAGCCTTTGGACCAAGGACAGGGGTGGCCGCCGACGGTTTGTCAGCCTGTTTCATCCCAACCAGCCGCTCCTACCGATGCATCCATGAGAGGAAAGAGCCGCATGGGAAACGCAGAGGCAGATGATAAGTTGGCTGGTTGGATGTTCAGTCTGATCTCATGGCAGCAGCAGACTCTGAAAGAGCTGTGTTCATTCTGTAGCTTATCGCTCTTTGGTGTCACTTTTGATCAGCCAGAGGTGCAACTTTCTTTTCATCACATCACATCCTGTCATATTTCATGACACATACCCATCGCGTTAAAGTCCCCGACTCTTAACGTTTAAATAAAAACTGAAATCCCCACTTTATGCTTCACATGTGGCTAAATGCAGATGCTGCATTCATGTACAGCACAGAGGAGTTAAAGGTGCAATATGTTAGTATTTCAGCTAAAACATTCAAAAAAATCAACAGAATGTGAAGAAACAACAGGTTTGACATTATGTTGATCTATGTATTGTGCTGCAGAGATATCTATTCAAGCTAACATGCTAACCAGCTAACACCTAGCCATTTTGTACCTTAAGAGGTGATGGTGAACACCAACACTCCCCCCGGTGCTCCAAACTCCCAGTCTAGACAGTGTAAGCTAATACCACAACCTGCTGCACTGTTAACTGAGCTTTGTAGCTAACTTGAGCTACAGTTATCAGCAGTTAGCGTTTACTCTGGTGATACACCTATTTGTTTTGAGTGCAAAAATCTGGCCAAATCTTACATATCGCACCTTTAATTCTTCTTGTATTTGACAACAGTATGTGTGAAAGCAGAAGTGTATTGGTGCTGTAAAAAAAAAAAAAGTCCCCCAAGCAGAGGAAATATCCAATTGAAATCAGTATTTACATGAATTTTGTCATGTTTTACACACATCTTCACTGCACCCAGTTATTTACACCTCACCCTCAGGTGTGTAGCCCTGCACGCAAGCATGAGCCAGCCTCATATTCAGATCTGGCGGTCAGTGGTACATTTCAGCGCTCATTACCAATCACAGTAGCTTGTTCCTCAGATGCTCCATTCGTAATAGAAGTTAGATTTCTCAACCAAAAAAAACCAACATTCAGATTAGCATCACCACACAGGGGCATAGACCGCCATCATTCGAGTCTTTCAAGGGGTATTCATCTAGTCTGGGGGCTGTTACTTTCATGTTAATTTCCAGAGGGCAACACCCAGGTCATGCCCTCCCACCCACCACATCCTGCCCCTTTTCTGACCTCTATTCCAATTTCTGTTGTGAGGAAAGCTAACTAGCCCTGAGCTCCTGTTTAAACTTGACCTTTTATTGAAGGACAAAAAGGTCAAGGAGAAGACGAGACTGTTAGGCCGAGGCTTAACTCACCCACATGTACTGTACCTCCCTCCATGCACACACCGTCTTGTCTCTGTCAGTGGTTGAGTCTGTAAGTCTCTCTTCCCCTTATCTGTCAGCCACTTCTCCCAGCATATTTCATTGAAGCTGACAGGTTGGCTCACATGTGTCTCTCAACTCGCCCTCAAAGCATGGTTAAGTAATTGGATAATGGACTTTTCCACTCAGCATCAACTCAGTTATGTTGCGGTCTGCGGCAGCATGTCTGGGAGTAAACTTTGAGTGGGGACTGGGGAGTCTTTGTACCGTGGGGTTTGTATGAAAATTTTATAGCTGCATTTTTAGCATATTTGGGCACTTTTTTGTAATCTGTGATTATCAGTTTTGTAGGAGGGGAGCAGTCATAAGACACAGTTGTCTTTAAGTTGTTAAAAAAACAGTTTGAAATAAAGCAAATGTTTCTGTTTCAATCATAAAAATGTTTTGATTTTGTGTATAAAAGCAGAGTTGAGAGATAATGTAGCTTCTGTCTTCTTGTCCATGACTGTGTGTCTTTCACACAAAGGTCTGTCACTTTGTAATCTGATGATGATGTGTTTCATCCACTGTTTGTAATCTCTATTGTATATTATGGCTGTCCAAATATTTAGAGATTAAAGATTTTTAGAGCAGTAGAAACTTTTATTTTTCACTCTTTGAACCAGCAGCTAAGCCCGCCTGTATATTTTAACTGTCTATTTTTTTCTCTTTAATTGAAGTGAACTCTACATTTAGGTGAAATTGCCCTTTATATTAAAAGTGCTGCATATTGTGAGCATAAAGTTCTCTGAATGGGGTAGAGTGACACCGTTAACTCTTGTTAAGAGTTGTTCTTTTTTTGTAAGAAACCAACCACTTCAACATAACTTCTATAATGACATTGCATTTCTTGTATTATTTATTCATATCAATGAAAAGTTCTCAGTTTTTTGAGTAATGTTGAAGAAATGTAACTGCAGATAAAAAGTACTCTATGTTTTTAACAGATTGTGGCAACTCTGAAGAGATTCTCTTTTGTACTTGATAGGACATTTCATCCTAGGTAATAAAGTAATGTTTTTGACACCAGTTCTCACAAGAGTTGGGTTTTCTTTGACTCGCTCTGTTCATCACGCAGACACACTGGAGGAGACCAGTTCTATCTATGCAAGTTTGTTAGTGTATTAATATTCAACTCTTGCACATTATTTAAATGAAATGTAAATAAATGGGGTGTAAGTGAGAGGTATAATTGGACGTTATCTGTATATAAGTGAGAAACAATACCGTTAAAATTATATATTTTTGGGCAGACCTATTCAACTAGCGGCCCGTCGACAACTTAATTCTGGTCCATTGATCGTTGTGTCAGCCCATTAATTGGTTATATTTGTTCCTAAGCACAAAAATATTCCTATTTCATAAAAAAAAAAAAGTTTGAACCAGGGGGAATTTAGACGACAAGGAATCAAACTGACAACCCACTTACAGTATAAGATTAAAATGATCATTTGTTTTTTTTTTTCCTAAAATGCTATATGTTTGTTTTTCAAATGTGAAAGTTAATTTTAAAAAGCAGAGAAAAAAAAGGGCGTTGTTTCGTTAAATTCCAAACTTTACAAGTTGGACAGAGGGAAAGTAAAAGTTTGGCTCTCAGCACTTTACTTTTTTCTTTTCTTTTTTTTTTTTTTAAATCTTTCCCTTCTAAAAAAGTAGTTGAATAGTCCTCCCTTAACTTTTGTTGCATCTCTGTCTCTTTCATTCCCTGTCTTCTCGACTACTGTCCTTTACCCAAAAAATGCCCCAAAATTCTTGAGAAAATGATTTGTCTATTATCGGCCAAGAGCAGCATATAGAATACAAACACTGGGACCCAACACTGTACAGACTAAGAAGCTTCATGATGACTTCTCCCTTTGACATTATTACATTAAATCTCTCTACACACTGTATAATAAATTGTACATGTTTGTTGGGATGACAATGTTCTGTCAGTTCATCACTTTGGTCCAGACAGATCTATTTGATGGACTGACATGAACTTTATATGAATTAAAATATATGTTTAAAGGAAAGGTTAACCCAAAAATGAAAATTCAGTTATTATCTACTAACCCTCATGCCCATGGACAGTCGGCAGAACGTTTTATAGTCCACGAAACATTTTTGGAGCTTCACAGTAAAATAGCGTTGCGGCATTCTCCTAAGCAACTGAAGTAGATGGGGACTTGTTTTAAAATGTAAAAGAAATAAAATAAAATGGCTCCATACAGCCTGCCTGGTGTAATCCAAGTGTAAATAACATTTACACCCACAGAACCCACAGCTCATTTTTCTCCCAGGGCCCCTGAGTAAGTTAATCCATTCTTACACGCCAAGATCACACTTCAGCTTAACGCTTGTCAATTACCCGGAGCTTTAAGTGAAATGTGTGCATACTTGTGAGCGCTAAAGGACAAGGTTAATGCCCCCGAACACACTCATACAAACTCCTCCTGTGATCAAATTACCGACGTGACACATAAAAGCCACCTCCACGGTTGACCTTTCACTCTCCTCTCACACCCTTCTCCCCCACCTCCCTCTCTCCACGCCACACTCAAACCGCTAAGTGAATCCAGAGGCTCGCATGGACGCTGAAAGCACCGTGGATCGCCGCAGGCCCCGAGTGGTTTCAATCCACCACCCCTGCCTCTTTCTATCACTCCCCCCTTGTGGTTTGGGAGCTATCACACAGGAAGCAACTTTAGAGATATATTCCCACCTCCCCCTCCTATCTCCCCTCTTTCTCTCCCTCCTCCTCTTCCTCCTTTACATCCTCTGCGAAAAGGAATGTCCTCCCGCTGCGATAGTAGCCAAGATGTGGAGCGGGCTCCTGTTTCCTGCCCGGCTGCATCTGTTCCCTCCAGCGCTGATCCCAGATAGAGGCTTCCATCGAGCCTGGGAACTGACCGGCCCAGCTGACAGACGGACAGAGGGGGAGAAAAGAGGCTTTAGCCCTGACTGCCTCAACATCCAAGTTCCCAAGTTAGCCTCTCTTGCCGGAGGCCAGACAGAGTCGTGGTTGTTAAACCCTAATTAGAGTGTCTTACTTCGGAGGCTCCTTCTCATGCAATCACTGGGAATGATAATCAGTGTTTGAGTCAGTGGGAAGATGTATGTGATAGCACGAGTGGAAGGTCGGTTTAAAGACAAATAAATACCTCACGGGGTCATCAGGTACAAAACAAATACACATCTTTATTGGGTTCATGTATAGTAAAGCAGTGTAAGCGTTCAGTGCAAATCTTTTCCCTTTCATAAGAAGCATTAGCTCAGGGTCGTGCTACAATCAAGCCTGGGATTTCTGATTAAATAAGAAGCTATCCCTTTAGAAAGACAGACCCAACAATCCCCCTCCCTGTGTCATTTTACATAACCGTCTTTATTTCTCCTCCGCCTCCTTCTTCCTCTGATCCGGCCTTTAAATACTCCTTTCTTGAGAACTGGCCTCAACCAGAGGAGAACGTGTTTATGTGTAAGCAAGGGGAGATGTGACGGAAGCACTTTTCCGAGTCATGTGTCCAGGTGCGGAGAGGATCAGATTCCTGCGATTAGATTTATGGCTTAGTCCCTACAACAACACACACCCCTCCTCATTCAGCAAGGCCCCCTTTTGATGTCCCAGTCCGCCCAGATATTTCACGGTGGACACATAATTAAAGTTAGGAAAATAAGCCGCTCTCATGACAAGCAAAAGTCTTGTGCTCTCTCTTCCCTTTTTGACCTCCTCCTCCTCTTCCTCCACTGTGGTTTTTCGTTGCTTTTTCAGGCCCTTCATTCCCTCCCTTTGGTCCTTGTAACAGTAATAGAGCATTTCCTGCTTACTAATAACAACCACAGTGACAACATGCACGGGTCCTGAGTGTTATAAAACAATACTAGTCAGTGCAATTCAACATTTTGCATTTAACGTCAATTTAGAAGCATCGTCAATTAATCAAAGAAATCATAATTTACATTATGGATTTGTATGATTAAATCTAAGGAGCATTCATTTCCTAAACTGGCATTATTTTTGAAAGGTCATTATGTTTCTTTGACAAATGTGTTTTTCTTCAACATATTTTGGACAGGTTTTTGTTTTGGATATGATATTTAATTGTTAAAAACAGAAGCGTGCGTTGAATTTGATTTTATCTGTACACGCTCACATGCGTGCTTGGATTATGGCAAGAGTAAAGACAGGGTGCAACCCAAAAATCTGTCGAGTGCGACTGAACAGTCAATTCAGTCAGTTCAATTTAGGGACTTCATGAACCAGCCATGAGTGAATGAGGAGTTTGAGTGGAGTTGCTGTACTGAGAAAATAACAAGCGGGCTGAGGGGAAAGCCTTCTTTGATACCCCAAACATTAGAAAATTGTGGAAAATCCACTTCATTGAAGCTGCTTGTGTTTTCTATGAAAGATCGCACAAGTCGTTAGGCCAGGAACTTTACAGATGAGAAGGAGAAAATGACCCAAGAATACATCATAGCAGTCCATAAGAAAATAAATACATGCTTTCCGAAAAATGTCTTCTGTCTTGCAAAATACTGAGGGGTTAGTTATGATCAGTTCAGGTAAGCTGCAATGTCTCTTCCCCTGCAGCAGGGGGCGATAGTCTTATCTTTGCTTCACCTACACCTGGAGCGGGTGGCCTCCAGGGCTTTCTGGTGCCTCCGTTTGTTGAACCTCTTGACGTAGCTGTTGCTTCGCAGGAGGCCGTCTCCGGGCTTCAGTTTACCACCCAGTAGGTTCAGGAGGTCAGCTGGGAGATGGCGCCTCCGGTGGTAGATCTGGCCCATTATAATGTATCTGGTCCCTTGGGAACACATTAGAGAAATGTTGAAGTGACTGGGAACAGGTGAACGGACCAATTTCCATGCTTGCACTAAACAAAGTAGTTGTTGCTTCTTTTGCTGAAATCAGGAAAAAAAGAATCAGACAAGCCACAAGAAGAATTTGGTGTCAGCTTGTCATAGATGTTTTAACTCATGGCTCCTGACACTTAAATCTGATCTTAAGCTTTTAAAAGGAACTTTTAACACAAAAAATGACAGCTCCCTAGTGGCTTTAAGTTCTAATCGACAGACATGTGTTAATAACAACTATTAACTATATTAGTTAATGGATACACTTTCACAGACATTCACATCCAGAGGGACCCCCTCGAAAACGAGATGGTACATCTCAAGGGGTTTTATCCTAATAAACAAACTTGAACACATGTTTCGCTTTACATGGCTTTCGAGCAGCCCTGCTACACTCACCGAGCTTGATGTCGGGGCAGGGCTTGCTGCACTTGTAGGTGTCCAGGACCAGAAGACGCACTTTGAAGAAAAAGCTGTCTGGGGTCACATAAAGACGACTCATCTTGTAGAAGCCGTCGCTGCTCACCATCAGTGTAATGAGACGTATTCCTTTACGCACCACGTCGATGTCGTGAACTATCCCATTGATCGCTGTTTAAGGGACATGTAAAACATTTGTTAAAGCAACATTATGTAACTTTTTTCACCTTCAAGTAACAGCTTCAAAATCATAGGACGTAGTGAGTTTTGTTTGTAGTTAGCACCTACAGTACGTCTAACTAATTGACCTGGGATTTGTATTTTCGACAGTGATGTTGCACTCAGAAGGTGTGGGGGGCGCCAAATCACGCAAAATGCCAATTTCTATATACCGCTGCTTTAAAATGCTGGAAATTCCTGTTTGTGTGTTTATGATATAACGCCATTATGAGGTTTAAACGTGCAATGTGAATTTCTGATGAGTTGTTTGACATTTGGAAAACACTCATTTGCCACATTTGTAACTACATACAGCAGCATGTTAGCTTAGCTTAGCATGAAGATGCTTTGAAGATGCTAATTGGTGGGTTTTTCTTACCTTTGGATGGAGCCAGGCTAGCTATTTCCCCCAATTTCAAGTCCTTATGCTAGGCTAAGCTAAGCTAAATGGCTACCGCTCATAGCTTGACGTTCATTGTACATACAACTTCTTAACACACACACATACACACACGTTCAGGAATGTAAATTATTTGACAAAATTGGCCCATGTGGACCGATCAGCTCACCAAAACATAAAAAGTTTACATTGACCGCGTCTTACTTTTTTTTGCCCACATTTGACAAACTCTACCTTAGTCTCTCACTGTGTACATACCAAACTCACTGTAGCAGTAATACTCTCTCTCCTCCTTCTCCTTCCTGCATTCGCTCATGCAGAAGGCATCATGTGTGAAGTCGGACTCTGCAGAGAAGAAGACAAGCAGAGGACGGGACAGTGGGATGAGAAGATGAAGAGAAAGTGACTGTCTGTCATGACCCGTACGGAGCCAGACTCTCATTCCAGCGTCATTAGAAAAAGACAAGGTTGTCATTACAAAACCCAGGCGTTTGCATTCCTCCACATGGAGCAGGAGGAGGTGGTATGTGTGAAGCGACCTCATCCGTGTTACATTTTTCCATCGTAATTACAATGTCAGAACTTTCTTAGCTGCTTTGCATTAGGTTCAGTCCAATCCCTCACTCCTAAATGACTGCACACACAGGGAGACACTGACAGCCATGATTTGAGGGAAGTGGTTGTAATTACTGGCGGAGGACGTTAACTACCAGTGGAAGGGTGAAAACCCTCACTTTCATGTCATCGTCACTCTCTGTGTGAACTCTATGAACTTTATGTGTTTGTTTATGTGATATCACAGCACGTCTTACGTATTTTGACAAAAGCATAAACTTTTGCTTTCATTTCTAGGTGTTTTATGGAGGTATTTTCAGCCTTATTTAGACAGGAGACCATGGGGACAGAGATGAAAGATGCAACAAAACCAGCATGTTCAACCCATAGGCCACAAAAATACTATAATGTCTCATAGTATAGGCTATTATATTACATTGTTCAGGGTTTTTGTTTTGCTTTTCTTTTATTCAACCTTGTTTCATTGTATACTGGCAGGTATAGGTGATGAATTGGGTACAACCATAACCATAAAAAGAAATCTATGCATTGTTCTTAGGATATTGTGGGCAAGGTTTAGCAAATTGTTGTTTTTGTTTACATATTCACGTTATGTTTAAGTAAACTTGGGTGAACAGCAGGGGTGTTCGCTGTGCTCTCATCCCATCTTCTCCTCTATAGTATACCACATGCAACACTGCAGTACAGGGTAATAGAGCCTCACAGATACATGCTTTTTTGAGGCTGAGGCGTATAGCGCTATTAGAGAGCTTGCAATGATCCCTCAAACGTTGCTACCAAACACTTGTGAGAAAAGTTATGTAACGGAGACCGGATATCTTACAGATTAACAATATTATATGATTATATAATATGACATCAGTGCTCCGGGGGAAGAAAAAAAAAAAAAGGACAACAAATACACTTATACGATATATCTGTGAAATGTCCAATATCGGCTGATGTTGTCAACTAACTGATATGTTGGTCGGGTTCTACACCAAAATACTACAAAAGATAGTAATAATGGCAATTTGTCGATGCATGGCTGCCTTTTCACAGCATGCCATTTTTCTTATATAATTTCTATCTCAATTTATTAGAGGGGATGTTGGCCCTTAATGCGGTCAAATGTTCAAAAGAGCCTATTAATTTGCCAGGATATACATTTTACATTAGAAAAAGTGATCAACGGGATAATTGTGTGATATCATATTTTAAAGGTCAGGGTCACACACATTATTACAGCAATAAATAAATACTGTGATATTAAACATCAAAGGTTTTTCCCAGATGGCTCTTACATAATTTTATCTTTCTGAAATATGTAGTCCCAGTTGGGGGTTTTAAGAAATGATACAACTATGTGTACAACTCTGTATTAACACACAAGTCAGGCTCCAAGGTCAGGTTACAGTAAATCTGTCCGTACCTCTCCTCAGGATGTCGAACTGGTAAAGCAGGCTGGAGGAGCGCCGGTTGAAGGCGACTGGTGGGCGGCTGTTGTTCCGGGTGGCTGCACCGATGCCTGACTGGTAGAGACTGGACTTCCCCGGGCGGTTCTCCTCTGGGTCCAGCCGTCTGTTAGGGGGATCTCTGCGTGGGGAAGGGGCCGGCTGCTGTGGCTGAGGCTGCGTGTGGGGTGGACCCCTGGGTCTGGAGTTGGGGTGTCCCTCTGGTTCACTCTGCTGAGGTGGGCTGATGTTGGACTGGGTGTCGTGGTTGGTTTTCTGCACAGTGCGGTTGTTGTTGTTGTTGTTGGCAGCAGCTGTGGCCCCTGTTAGCAGCGTTTTGGGAAGCAGACCAACATTTTCTCCTCTGGTTTTCTCGCTGTTGTGCTCCATCAGACGGTCGCTCTTGGGGGCCTTTTTGCTCTTGTTGTGTGGGCTGTGGTGGCGAGGGACGGGGGCCAGGTCACTGTGCTTTGGCCAGACAGCAGAGGGGAGAGGATGGAGTGTGAATTTGGACTCGACGGTCTTGCTGCTTTTCTCCAGAAGCTCGTTGATGGGCAGGGAGGGCTCTTTGACCAGCAGCCGGCTCTGGTTGCTCGGAGGTGGATCCACAAAGCTGGTCTGACCCTTTTCTATCAGGGTGTACAGCTCTGAGTTGACATAATCAAAAAGTTAAGACTTTTTTTTTTCATTTTGTTCATATACAAAAACTCTCTGCACATGATTCATTTAATTAACATGAGAACTATGGATGTTCCATGTAACTTAAAATATCTAATGATTTAGGATCATTTTTTTGTTTTAATTAATAAAGTATGAGAAATGTTTGTGTTTGTGCTTCAGCTGGAGGTCACTCACAAACTTTCATCATGAGAACTTGACATTTTATTTGACAGTATGACACTCATTGACCTCAGCATGTCTAACTTGATCTACAGCTAAGATATTAAAATTAACCACATTCATAAAAGCCCCCAGTCCTTCAAACTTATAAAAATGTCAACTGTAACTCATTTAGTACTTTATCTAAATCACATTTTGTAATTGTTGAGGAATAATTATTGTACTTCTTGTAGGGTTTATGAAAGATATATTCTTGAAAACTAGTAGAACGACACTCTTGTGTTAATAGATATTGTATTGGTGAGATTTAAAGCTATAGACATCCAGTGTTAAACAAGACATAACAGAGTAAGTTGCTTGCGGAAATAACAGACCTACTTTAAGAGAAAGGCAACATGTTATGCCTTCATTAAGATGTACAAAGCTGAGTGATAAAAGTTGCTTTTACTCACCATTAATAACATGCTCCTCCGTCTTGTAAAGAGGAAGCCCCAGAAACAAGAGACACAGAATAATCCCCATCATCATCCTGGATGTTCAGTGTGGACACACGTTAAGGTCTGCTACGGAGCTGGGATTCCTGGGATTTTTATACGGCTGCTCAGGAATGAGATGGGATGGGTTGGAAAAGGAGGTGGTGGGACGTCCCAAACACAGAAATAAACACTGTGACAGGACACTCCTTTCATTCATAAATGGATTCTAAAAAGGCTCCCATTGTTGTTTACAATGAAAGAGGGAAAATGTGACTCTGTGCGGTTCTCTGTTGTAGGATTTCAGAATTTCAGAACTAGATTTACCTTCTGGCATCTGCTGTTCGAACATAATGTTCAAAATCTTATTGGTTTACTTAATTGTTTTGTTTTCATTCGTTTTAAAATTTGGTCGACAATGTCAAATACGCTCCCATCAACTTCTCATCTTTCTTTGGCCTCCATTCACGCCAGGTGGAGATGACTGTTGACTCGAGTGCATTTACAATAATGAGTCTTCACTGCCCTCTGGTGGTCACAATGAGGAACTGCAACACCTCAATACATCAATCAGATGAGAAATTATGGCATAATCATTCTTCCGGCAAATACTTGCAAAATACAGAAGTACAACTAAAAAATGATTACAGTGACCTCTGGACACATGCAGGGCAAGCCATAATGATTATTGTAGCCTAATAAATAATTCCTGCTGCTGATTTTTTATTTACTGAATAAGGGGTTTAATGCTGGAGTTTAACTGTCATGTTTCCTTTTTCTGCATTGATAGTTTAGACTCAGATCATTATCAATTTACTGCCTGGCTGGAAGTTGTTATTTGCATTCAAGTTCACTTTGAATGATTTCGCTAGATCGACTGGTTGTCTAACCAAGGCCATACAGCATGATGCACACGGTGTTATCAGGGCTTTCAGTGCATTTTGCCGCTTTCCATCGTGCAAACCACTGAAAGATGCGACTTGTACTGTAGCCCTGAAAAGGAAGCTAAATGCGACCCAGATGGGACTCGAACCCACAATCCCCAGCTCCGGAGGCTGATGCCTTATCCATTAGGCCACTGGGTCATTACGTAGCCTTACTTGAAAAACAAGCATTTTGAAAACAAAAGAAATAATAATAATTGACTACATGGTGTGAATAACAATACCTACTATTGATTTACAGATTGTAAAGAATAGCATATGTTACCCTCAATGCCATAGGTATTTCAAACATGGCTGCAATAGTCTATAATGAGAATCAGCAGTCGGCTCAAAACGGTGTTAGTTTTCTCTCGCGATACTTTCAGTGGTTGCCTTTGACAACGGTTGCGTTGTCGAAGCGGTTTTTTTCACCGTGGGGAACTAACTGACCAATCAGAAGTCACCAAAAAACAGGGCGGTATATAACTGACGTCACGTGTATTGTAGAAAAAAATTGCAAGTTATCGCCGACGGTAAGCGCGTCGTGTGTATGCTCTGTCGCTTTATGTACTTGTTAGACTAATGTGTCGTTATTTAATTGTTTAAGTTAATGATTTTACGTACAGTGTGTGTGTGTGTATCTTCCGTGTTCATGAATTTCAGCCGAGTTGATGGCTGTTGGTTTACCAGACAGGCTCCGCGTGCTATGGGCCACATGGTGTTAGATAACCGGCTTGGCTTATAGACAAACGGACAGTTAACCGTTAGCTGAGCTAGCTAATATGATGTCTGCTAGCTAGCTAACAGAAAGTTAAACCGATAAAAGTAGCGAAAGTATACATTTTTTCGATCGTTGATTTCTGTCATTTTTACAGGGAGTGTCTTCAACATGAGTGGAATCGATAGTCTCGCACAACGGTCAGGAATGTCAGCTGCCAACGACAGCGTAGATCGACTCAACCAGTTCAAAAACAAAGGGAAAGATGCCAATGTAAGATGTTATCAGTAACAACCAGCATACGACCATTAATTATGTAACATCGCTGATCGTCATATTTACATCTTGCTCTCACGCGTTTCGACTTCCACAGGAGCTTAGGCGCAGGAGAGCGGAAGTCAACGTGGAGCTACGGAAAGCAAAGAAAGATGATCAGATCCTGAAAAGGAGAAATGTCGAAAACCTTCTGGACGAGCCAACCTCTCCTCTCCAAGAGAAAGATGCACAGGTAGACCAAGCAGTTGAGCGCTGGGTCAGCTCTACTGCCCCTCTCACACACTAGCTACTTGATTTGGCGGGGAACAGTGAACAGGAGGCACTAAGGAGCGTTAAATCCTGCTGATGTCCTTGTGTCTTCTACATTTGAAGCATTTATTGATGTCATTTATATTTTACGGCTGTGCTACATCTACCTCCATGCAAACCACTGACACTTCTCTGAAAATGTGTAGTCTAGTTGAACCTCAAAGGCTGACACTGAAAGGTGTCAGCCCCTGCTTTTTGTAGTTTGTTGCCAAAGGTCAGTGGGGCACTTGATGATGTGCCTACACTACTAAGTACACTACTAAGTCTACATAATTATAACAGTGTGAAGGGTTAACCACTTCATTTTAAAGTACTTCCCAGTTGACTTAAGGGAAGTCCCTGCCAACATGGAATTCTCACGGTGCTATGAAGGTTTTGAGCTTTCATTTTGTACAAATAGTCTCAAAAAACAGGATAAAATTGTTTAGATTGGGTAGCTCCTTGATCTGTGTGTTGCTGGTCCTGTAACCCTGACCTAAACATATTGCATTCATGTTCCAGTGAATGTTGAGGGTTATTTATAACTGCTGTTTGACCCTGGTTTACTGGGCAGATATGTAATCCTCTTCTGTTTCTGTTTGCACAGCCTCCTCAGTACTGGTCTGTGGAGGAGATTGTAGTTGGTGTGAACAGCCAGAATCTAGATCACCAGCTGCAAGCCACACAGGCGGCCAGGTAAAATCATTTTGAAAATAACCTTGATTAAAGAGTTTTGTGTTCCTGTCCTGTTACTGTGGTACTTTATGCTAACACACAGTCTTTATGATGAACTACGTTGTGGATCAAAATCCCATATATTGCCAGTCGAAGTTACTCTAACCATGTTTTTCTTGATATACAGGAGGCTTCTTTCCAGAGAAAAGCACCCGCCGATTGACAGCATTATTGATGCCGGCCTCATCCAAAAGTTTGTTAGTTTTCTGGCAATGTCTGAATGCCCTCCCATCCAGTTTGAGGCAGCTTGGGCCCTGACCAACATCGCCTCAGGTACCTCAGAGCAGACCACTGCAGTAGTGGAAGGAGGGGCCATCCAGGCCTTCATCTACCTAGTGACTTCTCCACACCCACACATCAGCGAGCAGGCCATTTGGGCCCTGGGAAACATTGCAGGTACTGTTGCCTGACAATGCTCAATATCTCTCTGTTTTTGAGTTGGTTGTTTTACTTCAATTGCTGCATTACGACATCATACAGTGTTACGAGTGTTCAGCCTATTTGCCTCAAAAGTTGTGATTTTTTATTTTTTTTTGCTGTTGTTGCTTTGTGTAATTATGCTTCCTTTGTTTTGTCTGGAAGTGTCACTGGTCTATGCAGGCTGTAATACTAAGTGAAAAGTGTGTTGTTGAGTTCATTTTCCAAAGGTGAATTATGCAAGGTAATAAGGAACCTATGGTCTATCACAGTAAAAAATAGATCATTGTGAGAAAAAGCTCTGACATATTATGGTAACTTCCTAAAATGATGAGGCATTAAAATGTTGTGCTTGCTCTCTGAAATGCTCAATCAAATGAGGCAGTATTCTTGGTAACTACCCACAGTCGCCCAGTGTAATTTTCATTTTGCACTGCAGACAGATAAAAGAATGCCTTCTCCCGCATAAATTTAGGTGACGGATCCAACTACAGAGACCTAGTGATCAAACATGGCGGTCTCCAGCCACTTCTAACCTTGCTTGCCGCCCCTGACCTGTCTGTGTTTCCTGTAAGTATCCATCAAACATTGCACTGCTGTTTTAACAGACATTTTTGTTTATCAATGGCAATGCCCTATTAAAACCTTGTGTGCTGTTTCCGGATATATACATCCAAACTATCTAGGTTCCGAGAAAGACTTCTGTTCACACTTGCCACAAAACACAGCTGACAAGTAGATTTGATAGATTTGTCATATCATGAATACTCGGTAGAATTAACTAGACTCTCCCTTACTCTGATCAGGAGTATGTGTGAGACCAGTCTAAGTAAATGTTTGTTCACATGAGACACATTTTAGCACCAAGTGTCTAAAGTCTTATCTGGCTGGCATGTGGTCTGAGGCTTGAAGAAGCCTTTAGCAAACAGCAGAAAATTTGTAATTTTATAGTGCTTATGCACCTTGAGAAAGCTTATTCAGTAATTTAGTTATTTGCTAAAGTTACCATTAACATTTAATAAGCCTTCATTGAAATCACAGTTGTTACAAAAGATGTATTTATTTAAAGTCACTGACATGATCCTGAGACCCTGATGTCATTTTCTTTGGAGAAAGGCATCAAATGAGATTTATTGAATACTGAACTTGCTCTCCTTTTAGAGAGGTATTTCAACTTTGCTTACAACTGTCATATTATGACACTTTGATGTTCTAAAATTACTCTTAACCCACCATGCCAGTCGGGCTACCTGCGCAATGTCACCTGGACGCTGTCCAACCTGTGTCGGAACAAGAACCCGGCACCACCTTTGGCGGCGGTTCAGCAGCTGCTTCCAGCCCTGGTGCGCCTCCTGCACCACGACGACAGGGAGGTTCTGGCTGACACCTGTTGGGCTGTTTCCTACCTAACCGACGGCTCTAATGAGAGGATAGACGTGGTGGTGCAGGCTGGCCTGGTGCCCCGCTTGGCACAGCTGCTAGGCTGCGGGGAGCTCTCCGTTGTGGTATGTGGTATTGAGTTTGTTCACATCAAAAGCTAATGTTGGTTTTGACATTCAAAATAGCAGTCAGTGCACTGTGTACAGTGCTCATACTCGGTTAGTACAACATAAAAATTCAAAGTAATTATCAAAAGACAATCAAGGGTCACCAACATCTCTCCTATAAATCAAAATACTAAAGATAATTGACTTGCTTCCCCTCAATTTCAAGACTCCAGCTCTGCGTTCACTTGGCAACATTGTGACTGGGACAGATGAGCAGACCCAGTGTGTGCTGAATGCAGGAGCCCTAACGATGTTCAGTAACCTGCTGCGCCACCCAAAGCCCAACATCCAGAAAGAGGCAGCCTGGACATTGTCCAATATCACTGCTGGCAAGGAATCCCAGATCCAGGAGGTTGTCAATGCAGGCCTGATCCCCATCCTAGTGGAGGTCCTCCAACAGGTCAGAACACAGAAGCGTACAGAAAATATGGAGATTTATTAATCCATAATAAGTCAAACTAAATTTGATTGAATAGTGTGGGGATTCTTTTTCCTGCATGTTACCAATCCTAATTACCCTCTCTGAGCATCAAACAGCCACAGGGCAGCACCTGGGCTCCAACTCTTGTTCTGAGTCTTGGAGTATTACTAATATTTAACTTATATTTGATCTTTTTTTCCTTTTGTTCTGCTGTATTTACTAAACAACGCATTTCACTATTTACATTCAAGGGGTGTACTTACCAGTCACAGAGAACTGGCCTAACCTGATCAGCACAGTTACTTTTCCCCATCTTCTCTATGACCTGCTGTAGATTATACACTGTGTTAATACTTTATAAATTAGTTACAATCATTACCTGAGTTGCTATTTGAGGTTGATTTAATTTTTATTAATGAGGGCTAATTTAGTATCTCTAGTATATCTCTGTATCCTTTAATCTAAAACATCAGATGTCATTTGTGTTTAGGGAGACTACAAGACCCAGAAGGAGGCAGTGTGGGCTGCCACAAATTATACCAGTGGTGGAACAGTGGAGCAGGTGGCCTACCTGGTCCATTGTGGTGTGCTGGAGCCTCTGCTCAACCTGCTGACAGCCAAAGACAGCAAAATCATCTTGGTCATTCTGGATGCAATCTACAATATTTTACAGGTACACTTCCAAGACCCTGTTGCTATCTTTGCATTGGAGTAGCTCAAAGCAAGTTTGTCTTCCTAGTGCAAACAAAGTGCTGCAGTAACACAATGTGCTATGTGTCAGCCTGACTAACATTTCAGGTCACCTCTGAGGTTGACTGTAGATCCATCCATTCATTTCAGTGGATTGTGTAAATGTCTGAAAATCAGCCTGCACACAATCTATACTCCTACTACTTACACAGTACCTGCAACTATTGCTGTCAAGGTTATTTGATCATTATGTAGCAATGTAGTTGTAAAGTAAAATTGTTGTTGTAACATAAACTTAATCAAATGTTTATTTTCTGAAACACAAATGAAGACAGTAAGAAATAATTCAAAAATAAAAAAAAAACACTGCACCACAGTAAACTTCTACGCTCAAGCATATTTTAGTACACTTTTTCAGTACATCACGCCAAATCACTGGATATTACTCATCTTATATTGTTTTTTTTTTTTTTACTTTCTCCACAGATGGCATGCAAAACAGGGGAGCATGAGAAACTGGGCCTAATGATTGAGGAGTTGGGTGGTCTGGAAAAGATTGAGGCGCTGCAGACCCATGACAATGAAGCCGTCTACAAGTCGGCTCTCAACATTATAGAAAAATTCTTCTCTGAAGATGTAAGTGTTACTGATAATGGGGGTCCCTTCAGATAAGTCGTGCATAAATTACAGCTAGATTCAAATAGATTAGTCCCACAGGTGAAAGTGAGGCATTCAGAGAATTTTGGACAGTGGTTGAAATAACAATGACGGTGATCGATACAACACACCCAGAGATTTGTTTGCAAATCCGACTTGAATTTCAAATTCTTGTATGACCACAGCCCAGTGTGATTGGATAGCTTGTTTCAGTTGTGATGTTAACCACATCCTTAAACAAGTCAAGCTGAATGCAAACATGGGAAGAATTTCAAGACTGGCAGAAGAAGTATGACAACACTGTCAATTATAATATGATTCATTGAAGGCAGTTTTGGCAGAGCCGGCAGGGTGCACAAGTGGAGTGTGATTACTCCTTGCTACTCACTGTTGCCAAAGGCTAAATGTGAGGTGTTGTAACATACAGTAGCCTGAGATTTGTCTTTAATATAATGACAGTGCATATGTTAACGTTTAATGGATGTTTTGCTTCCCAAAGTTTTCAAAATAAAACACCCTTTTGCTTACATGGTCTGCATTTAATGATACTCGATTGACATCAAACCCTTTCTTAGCTGACAGAAATTGTCCAAGTCTGTGGAATCTGTTTTAGTCCATAAAACCATCCCCATCCCCATAACATGCTTAGACTTGCTGAATCCTCTAATGCTTTTCTGTCTCTCTGCTTTTTTCAGAATGAAAATGATCAGTCTGTTGTTCCTGAAGCCACTGCAGAGAACTACACCTTCCAGGTCCCTAATGACCAAAGCACTTTCCAGTTTTAACCTGTCCAGTCTGCTCTTTGTAACATGAAAAAAAGAACATTCTTGTTGATATTTTTGTATTTTTTTAAAAACATTTCATCCTTGTACATAACAGTACAAGGACAAAACATCCCTCTTTTAAAGAGATATTTGTAAATAAATGTCCTTCATGCTTATGTTTTGTGTGTGTGTGTGTGTGTGTTTCTGACATAAGCAGGCTGTGAACAGGTAAACATAATACAGTTGTTGGTAAAAGGAGTGAAGGAGTGAGATGTTAAGGATAACGTTTTATGGTTAATAGGGAGTGGGAGCTTATTCTGCGTCCATGTCACCACTAGGTGACACTGTGCTTATTCTCTATGCTTGATGTGTGCCTGCATGTTCTAGGGGTCCTGTTGTGTCTATAGTACCTTGTAAACTATTTTATGAATGAAATCTTGGTTTCAAAACATTCACAGTATATACAAATGTGCCCGATGGATCAGCTGGGTGCAGGAAAGAGCAGAACAAGTAGACTCAAGATCCTTCATATCAAGTAATTTTCACCATTGAAGGTCTACATCCACTGTAGCTAAATGTCATTATGCTTGGTGGCCGTGTAGACATTACATTTAACGTGTGTGTATGTGTAACAGACACAACTATCTTTTACAAGAGCCCCCCCAGACGCTTTTACACTCACTTCTGCAATCCCACCACTCTTAACTAATTCAACTCTTACTGACTGATTAATCAATATTGATTATTAGAAATACAAACCACTGAATGGTTCGTATACTCTATTCAATCACAGACATTTTTTAGGTCGTTCATGTCGACATAAACTCCATCAAGCTATCCGGATTAAGGTTGAATAAAGATTATTTAAATATTTTTAAATTTAAAAATAAAATCACCGGATCATATTTACCGCTGGAGTCAGATATTATCAACTATAACCGTCTAAAAAAATAGCGTGTTTCTTTAGTTGGTGAATGGTAACGCACGATGTGGGTGTTTGATTTACAACAGCCGCGAATAAAGATGCGTTTTGTTGTCAGTAGATATGGAGAAAATATATTATTAGATGATGCTTTTATTTTGAACGGCTGCACCGGATGAGCTCTTTCTCTCTCTGACCCAGACTGTCTGCCTGCAGTAGCACAGTCTTCACCATCATCACGATCAACTTCAGTTAAAGCAGCACAGGCAGAGTAGACGTCGGATGGAGGGCAAACTGTCCACTTGATTTGCATCAGTACCCGCGACGGACAAGACCTTTGGGAATGTTGTTATCTGTATTTTTTTTACGGAATAGGGGCTAAAGTGAGAGTGTTAATCCAGCGGCATGATTATGATACCATTATGTTGCATACACAGTAAGCGTGATTTGCTATGGTGATACTACAAGCTAACCCCAAGCTAGCAGAGGGATTGTTTTGGGAGATACCTTTTTGAAAAACTCCTTCGCTGACACATGAATTAGACACTTTTTGTGATTTTTCATCAAGCTGGAACACAAAGGGGAATGTCTAGCCAAGGAGTTAGGAGGAATGGCCCAGTGAAGCTGCGGTTGACAGGTAAGCGAATTTAAACCCCTTCCTGCGCCGCTCGGAAACGTTAGCGAGCCTGCTAGCCAACCGGGCTAACTAACATCTGCGGGTGGTAACGTTACTGCAGGACAGCACTGGCTCATGTCTTGTGTGATATAAAAATGTTCATCTGATATTCTGTTTTTTATTAAAAAATTGTACCGCTTCTAATCCCCTATTTTGTCTGAAAGTAACTCACGCTAACGCACTAAGCAGCATGGAAACGTAGTCAATGAGCCTTGGCCGTTCGCAAACATTAGCTGCGACAACAACGCTGTTTACGTTGTATTAACGTTAACCTAGCAGGCTAGTGTTACTTTTGGCTAGTTATCGGTCAAGCATCATTACTGATGCTTTTTTTTTTTTATATCCAAAGGCTAATTTAGGTAAAACACTTAAGCTTGATATAGGAAATTCGGTTTTAATGTCCATTTATTGCTATAGTCTTATAGGGTAATGTTTGTGTGTGTTTTTAAACACTTGCTATCCGTCATTAAAACAGAACTAACGTTACATCTGATCATCAAACATTAGGACTTGTCCTCTTCTGTGTGGTCCTGTTCGAGGTAGGGTACATTTCAGGAGGTGGAGAAAATACAGTGTGTGGCTTCATGTTTGAGGTTTACAGGATGTCGAATCATATATTATAGTCTTAAAAATAAACGACATCTTATCACACATTCTGGTGTCATTCTCAATGGCCTTTACGTATTTGGATAAAGAGGAATAGTGGAGCAACTATATAGAGTTTTTCTCACAATTATCTGCAATATTTGCATTTTGTAACAAGGCAAACCTGCTCTATTAGGAGGGAGATGGCATTTGTTGCATCTGATGTGTAACCTGCATGGATGGATTTATGCTGAGAGCAGAGCGGCCAATGATTTAATTTCTGGTGGCAACAAATGACACATCTGATGGTGTTCAGTGGAACAGAGAACATAAGATTGTCTCAACCACTATTGTTCTTGTTTTAAGATTCACATGAGTGCAGTATAACTTTGAATTCCCACATCATAGCATAACAACAGGTGCCCCATCATGGTATGATTTTTGATAGGGTAAGTTACATTGCATGAATGAAGAGTCATTCAGCATAGTTTGCCACAACAACTAATTTATTTACTGAGAAAGGTAGAATATTTTAGTAAATAGATGTGAACTCTCAAAAGCTCAAAACCTACCCACCCATCCCTCCACCTCCCCTGCCATGGGTCTCTTTTTCTCCCTCCTCCATATGGGGAATGGTTTTAAATGGGCTGCAGTGGTCTTCAGACGGAATCCCAGGAATGTGAAACCTCAGAGAGGAAATGTGAGTCTTTCCCAGTCATAGACACATCCTCTGTCTGTCCTTCACTGGAGAGAAAGGATAAGGAAAACTGTGTGTGTGTGTGTGTGTGTGTGTGTGTGTGTGTGTGAGAGAGAGAGAGAGAGAAATTCGGGATCACATAGCTCAGAGTGACCAGCATGGCTGCTCGCACAGTGATGATCGGGGTGGCGAAGTCTACATTTAGACTTGTGCATTAATTTAAGCTCTATGTGTGTGTGTTTAGTTGTAGCCACACTTGATTTATGTGCCGGCGACCGCATGCATGTAGGCCTAACATTGCGTATCAGCAGAAGTCCAGTTTTACTCCGTCTGCTCTGTGGTCTCTTTCATAGTATGCATGTTTTTTTTTTCTCTCTCAGAGAGAGTTCAAATTGGCTAGGTTGAAAGGTGGAATCTAAATAAAATTTGGACCTATTCATCTTTAATTTCTGTATGAAGAATTATTGGCAGGAGTTGTTAAAATCAGCAAACCCCCAACAATGCCCAGTGTGATGTGATGTGATGAGAATTTGAACTTCATCCCTGCTGGCCACCATACATTCTCTCTAAGCATGAGCCAATCAGATCACAGTAATACAATGGCTCTGTATCAAACAGTGTATTTGCCTAAAGTTCCATACATATTTATGAATGTCAAAGTCTTTTTTTGAGGTTGCTAGTAGTACCTTTTTATTGAATTACAGTTTTCTTGACCCTAAACTTTCCCTGTTGTCTTTATGTGGCGGCATGTCTCAGCAGAAGCACTGCCAAGGCTAATCACTGTGCTGTCACCAGTAACACTTATCTGTTTCCAACCGGGGTGAGTTACCTCTGCAGGCTCTCTCGCTTTGTTTCTTTTTCTTTTAATATTTTAATAGGGGTGTCATGGTTCTCCAAATTAAACACCCAACGTTACCTGCATGACCAATCAGTAGATTGTCTGGAAGTGCAGCTACACTCTACAGCTAAGCTACGTCTTCTTTGAGTTGTTGGGTTTTCGGACTTAGACGGGGCTACAGAGTAAAAAAATACTGTGTGAATCGCTGATTCTGCTTTTGATTTGGAAGATTGAAAATTGAAAGCTCATTTCAGGTGATTTATGATCTAGTATCCACATCATTAGACCCATATATTTTAGCCACCAATGTGCACTTTATTTGCAATTCTTCTTGGATGAAAGTTTTATTTAAAAAAATGCTGGCTGCAGTAAGTTTTTCTTCTGGCTATGTTCTTCCTGACAAAATAAAATTCGACCAGAAACACTCCCCGACCAAAGCAAAGCTTTTCCTAGATAGAAGTCACGGAGACAGCTGAATTTTATGTGTTCTGTTATAATTTGCCAACCTCACTTGGATCAACTCTTGTCACAGCAGTGGATTAGAATTTCATGTAGGGTGGGCTTACGCACACCAGAGGATTTTGACTGGAGTTATCCCTAATTTGGTCATCCCACACTGCATTTCAATGCCACCACCTAGTTTTGAACAAAGGCATTTTTTGGGCTCCTCCTCATGCCTAAAATATTTATCTGGGACAGCTGCTCTTTGATGCTTAAATTAATAAAAGAACAAAAAAAACAACAACCCTAGTTTGAGTTTGGTGGTAGGCAGTGTGTCGCTATGTCCCCATAGAGCTCGCTGCCAAGCTTGTAAAAGAGAGCAATCTTGGAGCTGTTATTCGTAGCACTGCAGGGAGCCGACAGTTGATGTAGTTCCCCCTCCGTCTCCTGCGCAGTGAGAGTTGGCTTATGATGTAGTGCAATTGAACAAGAACAGGGTGTTTCCCCTCACTCTTCTTTACTGGATGGAATCTGGAGTTTCTCAAAGGTGAATGACATGCGATGTATAAGGGGATGAATCCATCTCTCACCTCCTTTTCAAATATGGCCTCTTGGCTGCACTGTGCTGTCACTGCCTCTGCTGTGAGTAAGGGAGTCTGTCTATGTGATCCATTTCCTGCAGTAGCCTCCAGTTGGCATCCAGTGAGCAGGGAACGACTGGAAGAATCATCTCAGGATTCTTCCTGTTCTGTGTGAGCGCGTGACACTCAGGCAAGCAAGGAAACCCACATATAAATTTTTCATCTACTGTCATGCTTTGTGTATGAGAGACCCCTTATTGTAACATTTTGGGAAGCTGGTGCTGGAGACGGTGTGTGTCAAAGGGGGAAGGGGGGAAAGGCCAGGAAACTGGCGATTATTAATGATCCAGCCTCCGTCCCTGCTCCAGCATTAGCACTGGGGCAGAGTGCATTTTAGGAGAAGTTATCAGGGACCACTGTCTCAGCATTCACTGTCAGCTGTGTGTACAGCTGTGTGTGTCAGCTTGTTTGTAACAGCAAGCGCAATGTTTGTGTTCTCAAAACAAAAGACAAACGCACACGTTGACTTGCACATGCACACAGATGCACTCGTATACACAGTTGAGCTTCCAAAGGATGTACTGTCAGCACGCGATGCTGAGGTAAATTAGGGTTGTCGGCTTCCTAAAATATGAGGAATTAATGTTGCAAAGAGAGTGTACCATGGTGATGGTGAGAGACAATCTGGAAATGTCAAGTTTGAGGTTATGATGTCCACTGGAGCTGCAATGATTAGTTGATTAATCAATTTAGTAGATTGAAGCTAAATACATTATTAATGGATAAATTGTTTCAGTCATTTTTAAAAATAAAATTGCCAAACACTTGCTGTTACCAGTTCATCAATAGAAGGATTTGCTGCTTCTCTTTGTCATATGTGGTAGTAAATGACGAGTCTTTATTTTGGATAAAGAAGCAATTTGAAGACATCACTTTGGGCTCTGGGAAGTTATGATGAGAAATCTTCACAATAGGCTAAATGATTAATCTTGAAGTGAATCTACAGATTAACTGAGAATGAAAATAAGCATTAGCTGCAGGCCTAATGCCCTCATGGAGTTGCAAGATAATCATGCATTATGGATAAGCTTTGTTCACATTAGATAATAATAAATGTATGATGAGAAATGTATTTATCTTGTTAAATGGTAAATATTTACTTCAACACTGTGTAAAGCATTATGAAATGAGAGGAAATAAATTACAGTTATTTGGAAAGAGTTCTGTTGGTTCTCCTGAGCCTGGCAGGTGTGTTATACACATTCCATCTCTGACTCACTTCTTCATCCCCACCTCGAATGGATTAAGTTGGTCGTATTATTTCAGCTTGCCAGCCGCGCTGGCCTCCCTGTATGATTTGAATGAAAGCTGATTACAGAGCGGTAGTCACATTTAATCAACACATTCTGAGCTGCTGGTAGTGTGAGGGCTTGGACTATACATGTGCTGTGGTGTTATTTATTTAGTTTTTTCCAAAGGCTTTCCTCCCCTTTAAACAATACAGAGTTTTGACAGTTGAAATGTGGAGCAGAGTTGGTGATTATGATTCATCAGCACACAATGGACATGAGTCATGCACTGACGTGTTTGTGGTGTTGCTCTCTGTTTTATGTATCCCTGGCACCAGCTTAATTTAGGAACAAGCAAATGCTCCAGCATTAAGTGCAGCTTGACCCAGTTATGAGGCAATTAATAGCCACTGCTCAAGATTCTTGATTCCTGCAGAAATTGCCTCTAAGATACTTGGCTGCTCTTAAAATTTTCACTAGTTTTCTACATTTGTGCTCCCCTCACATATTGAGAAATGTGGGGTAAATATTCTTGCTAGCACCAACAGCATTGATTAGTTGCTGGTGCATTTCCAGTAAACATGACATCTGACCCCAGGAAAGATGAGAGAAGGTACTCAGGTAGGACCCAGGGAGAAGGCCACTCATAAACCAAGCTGCCCAGACATTCTGATAAGTAAGCCTCACCTGTTCAGCATGCACCACGTATCTTTACAACACCATACCGAAATGCTGTGTGTTGTTATGGAGGTCAGTAGGTGATTCGTCTTTGCAGTCCGCTGCCTTTTTGAAGCGCTTGTGCTGCTTAAGCAAGCATGCACAAAGTCTGATGTGTTCAAGCCTACGTGCCCATTTGCATACTGCTTACCTCTGGCTTTCCTCCGTCTGGAGTCAGACACTTCCTCTTTGACTCGGCTCCTTGTTTATTTCCGAGCCCGAACACCAGTGTGATTTCTGAACAAGCAATGTAGTGCGATGTGTATGTGTGTACAGACGTGTGAGAGAATAGATGTGTTTTCAACTCAGTGAGTGTGTTTATACTGTCCATTTTTGCTTGGAGGCCTGCATGTGTGTATTTGTTCTTCAGCCCAAACATTTTACACTTGATCTGCCAAGACAAGAAAGATGCCCATATGGAGCAGACCCCCACTGCTGCTGTCAGCCCTTCTTTCGTCATCTCGCCCTCCATAAGCTCATCTGTTCATACTTTTCTTGCATCTCTTAATCATCTCTCGGCTCTGTTAATGTCCTCTCTTATTCTTTGTCCCCTCCAACATACCCTCCTCGCACTCACTACAGTTTTCCTTTTACGTTGTTGCCATTTTACCCTTGATCACTGACTGTCAATTTCTGTCTTGAGTGTGCCAGTTTTCTGACGACTTAAAGATCTAAAGCCCAAGTTGTCAGTAAAATATTATATTCTTTTATAGTCTACAGGTCTTGAATGACATCATACAGCTGAAAGGTTTGTAGAGGTTGTCCGGAGGTGGTTCTTAACTACTGCAGATAAAGTATGAAATATTGTTTGAAAGTAGAGTTGACTGATACTGAGACATTGTTTTAAACCAACTATCAGGTTGCAGTATATTTTGTAGCTGGATTGTCCAAGTTAAAGCATCACATCTACTGAGTAGATGGCCTGTGTCCACATAGTGTTTTTCAGGTGCGGAGAAGGGCTGTGCGCTTGGGAACGCTGAGATGAAGTGTTTGTGCGCTGTAAGAAAAAACACTGCCCTTGCGTCTTGTATCTCTGACAACAATATCTTGACAACAGCTGCTGTATGGTCTACACTACCCCTTTGTGGTTAACTATCCATTTGTTTTTTATTTGACATCGTGACATCAGAGCAAGGAGGATGCGGGTGCATGACATGATCCATATGAGACAAAAATACAATGAATATTATTGCCTAGGCCAGTAAAAAAAATAAAAAAACAAAGAGCAACGGTGACGTCACCAGCGCCTTTCTGAAAAGTTGAGAGATTTTCAACCCGCTCCAAAAATGCTTTTGACTGTAATGTAGCTGTTGCAATTAAATTACAAAGTAAGTGTGTTCTTGAACTAACGGACGAGATGGAAGAGTGCCCTGCGCCAGAAATAACATAAAGCAGTAGTGAGAAGTCTGGCCCAAGGAGGACACTTTTGTATTGACAATATGCTGTGTTTCTGACTTGAACAGGCTGCATTTAAATGCCAAAACACTGAAGGATGTCAGTCTGTGCTAGAGTCTGTTGCCCTCTGCATCTGAGGCAGAAGTCAGTGCCAGACAAAGGAATGCATAAGAGCCTCTGTGTTAAATGCTTAGTCTGCGGCAAGACTAATTGTGCTTGCTAATGAGCTTTTTTTCCATTTGACATCTGGCTGTGAATGTTGTTCTGAATTGTCCTCTTGTGAAATTATTCAGTAATATAGATTAGTCTGTGTGCACAGGCCTTGGCAGGAAGGAGATGATGCTCTTATCCTCCTCCTAATCTTGCCTCTAGCGTTTGGGGTCACTGTGTTGTGGTTTGGTTTTGTAATGCTGTACAGAGCTCTTGACCCAAACTTCCTCTGGCTCTGTTTAGTCTGCATCGCCAGCATATACTTCAGTTTACAACACACACACTATACAGGTTCTGTAGACCCAATCAGTAGCCCCTGTCATCATGCCGAAACATTTATATTCAGTTTGTGATGCAGCTGTCCAGCTGTATTTATCCTTTCTGTTATCGGTATATCTGAAGGGAAAATACAGCGGTATTTAGATATGTCTGACTGGCCAAGATGATGATGTGCATTTGTGGTCACAACATAAATAATTCTCATTGGACATGTGGGTAATCCCAAACAACAAAATTATTGCCACATGACTCAACTCAAAGCTGAACTTATCAGTTGTGCTATTCTGAAAGAGACCCACTGTTTTATATACAAAAACGTGTGGTCAAACACTTTTTAATGTCCCCTTATCTTGATTTATTATTTTTTGTTTTTATGATTATCTTGAAACTATGTAAATCCATCAGCCTTAACATTTAAACCACCGAAGTAAATAACAGTAATCATCTCTTTACAAAGCAAGGTTCTGCTGGGAAACCTTGGATCATGGCATTTAGGTAGAATTTTACACATACCACCCATCTAGACCAAGCACACCCACTGATGGCTACACTTTTACCTGATGCCAACCTGGCACTCAAACTCCCCTCTGAGTTGCTGTAAGGCTAGAGTTGCTTACCAGCTCAGTTGCCTTTTGAATTAAGATGTTATGAGGGTAGAGGGCTCAGTGGTAAACTGTCAGCCATTGGCAATGGATGATGGCATCAACTATCTGCCCAAACCTACTTGGTACGTGTCGTAGAACATCCACCTGAATGCCTGGACCCAAATATTACCAGCAGAACAACGAATTGTAAAGAGATGATTATTGATAGTAACTTCACCCAGGCAGTTGTTGTAGTGTTTTGTCTGATTGATGTATATCGCTGTGATAATGCATAGCTATCTGAGCAGTTTGGAAAGAGTTTCTGTGGTTTCCTTGATTGCCTAGTGTAGCACATTTTAGTTCAGGGAATGTGGAAAGGAGGATGTTTCTTTATAGTTAGGGCAACCTTGTTCTGACACTCTTCTAGCCAGCATCTGACTGACTGTATCAGAGATAAATCGTTACTGCGCAGATTGTTTAAGATCCCCTTGCGGTTCAGCAGTACTGTAGCTGGCTGACCTATTTTTCTTCATTTTCCAATAATCTGAAGACAGTGAGCCAGAGTCAGTGCAGTGTTAATGTAACCCCAGTTCACCTGGCCAGCAGTAGCTCAGGTAAAGCCGTCTGGTCACAGTGATTATAGCACACAAAAGGCTGTCCTTGCTTTTCATCTCTGACTAACACGTTAACACCAGCGTCTCAGTAAATTGCACGTTGAAATCTAAGCTGACTTGAATCCACAAATATTTCATTATTGCAGCCCCTGAATCCAGAGATTCATTTTCCCTCTTTCCTTACCCTGTTAATCTTCAAATCACCCAGTGAAATGAAGCTCTTGGTATGTGTTTTTGTTTTGGATTTTGGCTTTGCTGATGCTGATTTACGAGGATGTGATTCCATAATGCGGGTGAAAGGGGAACACAGAGCTCCACACAGTTTGTGGTCATCTCAGTTTCTC
This sequence comes from Lagodon rhomboides, assembly GCA_039737535.1. Taxonomy (NCBI): domain Eukaryota; kingdom Metazoa; phylum Chordata; class Actinopteri; order Spariformes; family Sparidae; genus Lagodon; species Lagodon rhomboides. Next base: position 15,970,448 of record CM077786.1, read on the forward strand.
CTCCTTGCTCATATTTAATGCTGTGGGGGAACCCCCAGTTCTTTTGCTGTGTTGAATCATACCCTTTCGTTCCATTGATGCATTTGTTTTCAGTTGACTTGTGGATTTTCCTATTAGGTTTAGCACATTTAACACAACCACAGTAAAGCAGACATAAAGGAGCGTTGCTCTGGAGAGATGTCAGCTGTGTGCAGCTGGTCCACCCTCTACTAACTCGAGATTAATGCAACTTGATATCTGATTGGGCCGTAATGATTTGTTTTGAAATATTACTATTGAAAATGACAGATTCAGGCTGGATTAGCATTTCCAGGCACTGTCTTTGTATCTCAACACAGCACTGTGTTTTGGGAAGAATTTGGCATTTGAGGAGACGGTGATTTAGTAATGAAATCTCACAGGGCGCTGCCAGTCTCATAACTCAGCTTTACTGTCCTCCACTCATGACCTACGTTTTACCAGCTAACACACAGGGAGCTTACATGCTTTCTACAGGACTATAACCTTTTGTGCATATTGGAAATTAACATTGTATTGTTCAGAGCATGTATTAATATTTTTCTTTCTGGTACACCATAATATAGCCTATACATTTTTTTCTAGAGGCATTGTACAACTTTGTTCATAAAAGTTGGCTGTTTCAGTCAATCCTCAGTTTTATCTGCTTTTCAAATTACTTTTGAACTTGGTGGCATCAGCGTACTTCTGAGCAGGAAAATGGAAAGACTGAACACCTCACTATTGCATAACAGCCTCTGACTGGAGAGGAGGTGGTCTTCAATATGCAGAATACATTAAACTTTCCAAGAGCTTCAGGAGGATTTTCCTGCAGAATAATGAAAGAGAAATATCACCTTTTTTTTCATATGCTCAGATCATAATATTTCTGACAGCCTCTGAGAATTATGAGGGGAAGGCAAAAACTCGAGTCTTAAAAATTTAATTTGCAACACATGATAAGGTAGGTAATTAGTCTATAAATGTGATTTTCCTGCAGTGTTGCTCTTCACTGCAGCCAGTTTTATCCCGCTTCCTTTCACTGCCTGATCTCTCTACCTCCCTAGTGCAGCCTCTCATCATGAGTCTCTGCATCCTGCATTTTTCTCTTTAGTCTTTTACTCTCTTTTTTCGTCTTGAACAGGATGTCCCTCATCTCTCTGTCATTTCTCTCTCTTCCTTCCTCTCCCTCGCTCGCCCCCGGATCTAGTCCAGACAGCTGACAGACGATTCTGCCGGTGTGGCTCCAGTTTGGTGTTTTTTTTCCGTCTTTATCTGTTCTCAACTTGTGATGTGCACAAACGCATACACACACATATGCACACACACTTCCTGTATCGGTCCCTCAACACAGAACAGTACTTAGTGTTTGTCAAAGTTTGTTAGGGACTCTGAGGTGTTTCTTTGAGGGGCTTTTAGGGACACCGGGCAAAAGTAATACACTAATATTAATTGGAAAACAAGAATGCATAAACTGTTATACAATTTTGATGGTTATACAGTTAAGCAACAGTGGGATTTATCCCAAATAAACAAATTCTTTAGTATATTAAATCAGGTATCTTTGGCAAATCCTAAACAACTAAAACATGCCATTGATGTGGCCAAGAATGTAATATTATTCTATTAAAGGATGTTGTTATCAGCCTTATTCTTGGCCTGAATCTCTATCTCTAAGAGACTGTGTTGCCTTAAACTTCAGCAGAGCAATGTTAAATTCAAGCATGTTATGGTTAATGAAAGAAGACTTAAAGACACCAATATGGAGTCATAGGAGTTCCATTTAAAAAAAATGTAGAAATAAAAAAGGGGAATGAATAAATAATTAAATAAAAATGCGGAAATATAAAGAGAATTTTTATTCTTCTTTTTTTCTGTTATTTTTATGTCAATTATTTATTTTTATACATTTTAGTTTTCAATATTGTTGGAATACTACCATAACAAATAAAACAACAAAGAAAACCTCTTTTGCCCAAAATGTTTTTCTGTCATTCCCAAAAAATGAGAAATGTCAGTCTGCAGAGTCAAAAGACCGTCGACCTATCTATGACTGTTGCCAGGCTACAGTTGTAAATATTAAGTAGTTTCTGCCTGTGGATAACGAAAAAGCTTTTCCCTTTTCCGTGGTAGAGGGTTTTTTTTAAAACCCAAGTGAAGCAGGAAGGCAGGTTAGACTTTAAGGATCCTCCCCCTCACTGTTCTCCTGCTACTGATTCTGCGGTCTGACTGCCCACCAGTCTGACTGACTGACTGTGTGTGTGTGTGTCTGGTAGACCACTCAGCATTTCTACTGTGCGAAAATGCAAACACATACGCGCATTCGCATACACTGCCACTGAAATTGCCTCCAACCTCTCTCCTAGCCTGTGTTTTCAGTTTGAGTGTGGGAGAGAGACAGTCGGAGGACGTGAGTGATGCAGCAGATTTTATTGTGGATATGGGGATCAAGTAGCTCGGACGGCGCCGGTGTGCCACACCATCCCACTCCTCTCTTAACATAATCACAATAACAGCAAGATTTCCCACCTGTTTACGAAAGTCCAGAAGTAAAGAAAGATGATTCCTTCAATTCTTACTATAAGCGTTAACAATATAGGACCTGAGCCCTCATTCACCAACAGTAGGCATGTTTTGATACTGCTACTGAATAAGGGGAATTTTGAGAGAGAGAGAGAGAAACCAAAAGCTCTCAAGCTAATTGTGAATAGATGCTGAGGAGTTGCATTCTTAGACCACTTTGTTGTGCTTGGTTTCATTTTTAACAATAGTTTAGTCATTGTCAGAGATTTCACAACATTTTGCAATGTAGGTGGCAACCAGCAGTTTGATGACAAATTTACTGTTTTAATCTGTTTAATAATATAGCTATAAAACCACCATCAGCCCCAAGCAGGGTTTTATTGAAACCTTTACTGAGATAGTCACAGGGGTAGAGCCCTGTACGACATACAAGACCAGAGATTGTAGTTGGATACAGGAAAGGAATTTGGCTATTTTGACATAATGTGGAGGTCTGTAATTAGGACCTAGGGCCTCGTTACAGAAAACTTATGAAATGCATGTCTTACCTTAAGTTTTGAAGAAAGGAAAAGCTGTATCCTCTTATTACAGAAGCAATGCCTAAACCAATTGCTGTGTCCTGTCATGTCTAAGACCTCGTATCTTAAGAAATCATAACTAGAACTGTAAACTCAATTCATCAATTGAGACTTTGGTATCATACCTGTACCTAAATTTAAAGCTAAGAGACAAAGGTCAGTGTTAGCTTCTCCAACAGGCGAGACTAGATTGCATTTATTTCTTAAATGCAATGAGAAAATGTTTCGTTAATACCAAAAATTCTAAATGCCATCCTAAACTGAGATAAGATAGGATTTCAGACTAAGGATGTTTCTGTAATGAGACTCCTGGTCTGTACATGAAAATAAGAACAAGAATGAAAAGTTATGTGTTCAATGAATGTTCCCATATGTAACTGAAAGTACTACCCCCCCATAGAAGTTAAGTAGTTGGATTAATGCAGTCCATGTGAGCTAAATGTGGTGTACATCACTACTTCTCACCTGCAGACAACCATAATGGCCTGGACTCCACCACCAACAAACTCTGCTAGACTCAGCTGAATATTTATATTTACACAGAACTGAGGAAAACTACTGCAACCTACAGCAACTTTTTACACGTCATTCACACACCGAGTGACAGGATACGTGGCAAACATTGTCCCATCAATCTCTGTCTGTTGCCCTTTCTCGCTCTGCTGTCTTCCTCTTTTACCTCCATCTTTACAGTATCTGCCTGTCTCTCACTGTTCTGTCTCACACATCTAACCACTTGCCTCTGAGCTTCCTCCTCAGGCCAAGTTCTTCTGTCAACAGGATGATGAATAGAATAACAAAATAAATGGAGAGAGACTACATACAACTGGCATTTACTGTATTTTAGGCGTGTTTCTGCCATAGGCTGTGCCATATTGTAGGTGGGTGGTTGGCCTGCCGGTGACTGGTGACATATGGGCAGTCATATGCCCATATACAAGAGAAGTAACTGTCTATATGACATATTATCTGTTTGAGACAGCAGACTAATACTGACTCAGTTTGTTGTCATTACAGTAACATACATACACTATATACTGCATCCGTTGGAGTCGGAAACAGATGCTACAACAACAGCTTGTTCAGTACGTATTCTGTCTGCTGTTGTCATCAAGTGTGTGAAGTTCCTCTGTAATGATAATAATAATTATTGTTTTTTTTCCTATTGGACACACAGATAGCTTGCATGTTGTATCACCAAGCGCTTTATCTCTCCCTCCCACCATCACTCCCTCACATCTTTATTGCCTTTGCTGTCACTTTTTCGTCCTTAGATTTCCCCCCTCTGTTTTATTTTTCCCTATTCTCTCTTTCATCACTGCAGTTCTCTTCTTTTATTGCTCTCTTTTCCTTCTCATAGCGCTCTCTGGATCACCACCCCGACCTCCGAATACTGTTTTCCACTTCATAATCATGGTCATCTTCCTCTTCCCCCGTCTCCTCTCATCCCCTTGTTTCTAAGGGTTAGTAGTCCATACAGTAAATGAATCCTGGCATCCACATGGGAATGAACACAGACAAACACAATTATAGCACAGATGCAGCCTGTTATTTTCAAGCACAGACAAACACACACACTCTTGGGGGATGATATAGTAGGTGTGATTTGAAGCAGCTTGAGGAGATGAGCTGAATAAGCTAATAGTGTATTGTCACAACTGTTGCTCTTATACTTAAATATCACAAGGACAAAAACATTTATTCACACGACTTAGCAAGTGCATTGGCTGCCGTGCAAATTCATTACCTTTCTGTACCTGTGTTCTTGTTAGGCGAACAACTGTAGGCGGTAATTGCAGTTTGGGTGAACTTCAAACATGATCACAAGAAGCTACAGCCCTTACCATGACATGCTGTCGTCTTTTGTCTCTACATTAGCCTCATATCATTGCAATGAAAACTCTCTTCCAGTGGAAACCCGCAAAGTTTGACCTTGTGTGAAATATATGCAGTGGTCTCTAGTACTTAAATGCTGACAAGAGTCACCTTAAATGCAACAGTATGGTCAAACGGTCTGTGTTCCTAAAGAGGCTGGACTATAACATCAGCTAAAGCACTCTATCTCAAATACCACAGTCACTTTTGTTATGTAGTCACTGTAGTTATGCACGAAAAACATGGAAAACTAAGACTTCAGGTGTAAAAGTATGCTTCTGCTTGCGTTTACTCACGTATAGTGTGAGTAAAATGTGAGATGTGAAGAGGCCTGTGTAAAGAGCTGGATTGATTTTAAAATTAAAAAAAATCAATCATGAAAAGAATGGACTGGTGGTTGCAAAGAGAGAGTAGTGCCCCCCCTTGTTCCTTTTTTAAAATCAACAATTCTGTTTCGTCATGGCTTTTGTTTAATGTAAAAACAACATAAAAATACATAAAACGTTTGAGTGTGTAATATTCGGCTGTCACAACAGAACGAATTTGAACCAACACGTAATTCAGTCAGAATAATTTGACCACAACCCATACAGCGTATTGCTGTACATCACAAGACAAACGTCTTCAAAAGGGCTGGTGCATGTATAGATGATATAGTTTGAATTTACAAGGTCATTACAGTTTGAATATTCAATTTTCCACCAATTTTTTCCCACCTTCAACCAAATGTGTTTACATTTTGATTAAAAAGTAATGGCTCTTATCTGTTTTGTAAGCTGTGAATGAAATAGACAACTAAAAAAGGTGACTGAAACACCTCCTGTGAAGACACAATGTTGGTGTATCTAATGAGTCATATGGGAATGACTTTCCTGTGGTATGTTATTTCACCCCACTGTATTTATATCAAACTTCAACCTGAATGCTTCCTGTGTGCGATTCTCATTTACTTTGTGACTCAGTCTTTAGATAGCTTCCCTCCCTCCGGCTTATTTCCTCCCCCTTATTCCTTTTTTTCCCTTTATCCCTCCCTCTATCCTTTTCTTTCTGCTTCATGTCACCTTTCTTTCTTAGTTTCCTACCACCCAGACTCTCCATCTGTTCATTATGTGGCAGTTAGCCTCAACCTAAAAATTAATTTAGCTTGTTCCCTGTGTTTCTGTTTTCCAATTTCAGTCTCTCTACACATCACCTCTTATCCATGTCTGACCATTTCTGGTAATAGTTTGTCGGAATGCTATGGCAGCTTCTAAATGAATGAGCTAATGGCAAAGGCTGGCCAATTTAGTACATTTTGCCCTTTGTTGGATTGACTGGGCTGTTCAGCAGTTAATTAATTCTTGTTTGCTAGCAGGCCTTTTTCAGTTGGCCCTCTTGTATCAACATTTGATTTGATGGCATCATTGTTGCTTACTTCTTATATAGTAATGTAATATGGAGGCATTTATTAAAAACAAAAGATTGATAGAAGATTTTCATTTTTCAGACTGGCATACATGTTGATAAATGATGCAGAGTTTGAAATGATCAAAATTAAAAAGATTGACAACACAACACAAACTGAACAGACCACCTCTAAAGGTTTTGAGACATTCTGATAAGACAATCAGGGTGATTTCAGTGCAGACTTGTCTATAAAGTGCTAAATATCAAATGTACGCACCATACATTCCCAAAGTATCATTTTGTCTACTTTGCTCATTCCTGTATCTTCTTCCTCTTCTCTCCTCTGTCATCTCTTTCCGCCATCCCCGCTGCAACTCCTCCCTCAGCGTATCCATTGTTGCCAGAATGTCATCACTATCAGAAGTCCCTCGTCCAAATTAACTTCTCCCCTTTCTTTCCCTCTGTCTGCTTTTCCATCCCCCCCCACCACCACTGTCTGCATTACACAGATTTGTGACTCCTGATAGACCTCTCTCCTCCACCCCTCCTCAAATTCCTCCCTCGCTCCATCTCCATTCCATCGTAGATTCTTGCCTCCAGATGAACATTTTGTCTTTACCTTCTCACCCCTCTCCAACCTAGCCCTCCTCCTCTGTGTAATGACTGCGTTCCGCTCAAGATTCCTGACTCCAGATTGTTGGCGTCTCCTCGGGGAACCAGGAGAAGGGGGAGGAGAAGGGGGAGTGTCAGCTGTAGACTGCTGGCCTCTCAAATTAATGACATAATTGGCATCCTGAGCATTCACTGGCCTGGAGAAAGGCTGAGGGTGGGAGGTTGGGAAATCGAGTAATGGCTTTCCAGAAGAAGTGCAGTGTAGATTAAATCCCCAGTTTGGCAACATTGGCCAATTTTAGCTACCCATAAATGCTAATTCATACCACACTGTACTCGAATCAGTAATGAAAAAGTGGTCACGTACACCCAGTATACTTTTTCTTGACATATTGCCAATATGTATTCTGTGTGTGTTCTACTGAGTGAGTGAGCCCGCCATGAAGGCGTGAGGACAGGAAGAGGAAGTGTTTTGTTTAACTGGTGAACAATACTGTGAATGAGACAGCATGGGGCTGAAGCAAGAGTCATAACAGGGGTAAAGGCGAAGGATGTGGGCCTTCCCTTTTAACCTGAATGACTTTCACTAATTACTCGGGGGATTTCAGTGGGTGTGATAGAAAGTGATTTTTTTTAAAAAACACATTGACTTGTATCAGGTAAAGGGTGTGCAAAGGTAAAAGGAATCAAATTCTGGCTTTGAGCCACATGCACATTTCATTACTTGGTAACCTAGATTTTGGAGAAAAACGAATGTTCCTTCAGTGTATGACTTTTCCCTTGTATTATTAATCTTTAGTGATGACCCAAATGCTCATAAGCTTCGAAAGCTTCTACCATTGCCAAGGTTATTGATGTCCAAATCAGTATTTGAAAGAAGGAGATGTTGCTTTGGCTGCACTGAAAAAGAGTAAAAAAAAGTAGAACTTTACTCTACTTTGATGGTGTTTTGGTACTAGTTTCTGTCAGTGAAGCTACTTGAGGCCTAAAACGTGGTTACCATAACTTCATACTTGTAGATATACATATTGATTTTAGGTAACTGCATGCTTCAAGGAAGCAGTAGACCCAATGGAAAGATGGGTAGGGTAGCGCGCAGAGATACGAACTTTCGTGACCTCATGACTTTCGTCAGCCGTCTGCACCAAATATCAAGCTTCCACGTTATTATTTCAAGGGATGATGTCATTTTCATGGAGACACGCGCAGTGTGCACGGAGGGGAGGGGTTGTGGGAGAGCAGGGAAAAGAAATGCAGCCAAATGGTTACGCTGCGTTTTTAAATAGTGCTAAAAAAAAAAAAAAACGAAACGCAATATGTGGCGGTCTTGATTCTGTGTCGAACCGCCACAAATTAGTCAATGTGTGGGAAACACTGAAGAATAGATTTTTCCAACCTGAATGCTGCCTTGAATCAGTTGTCAGTTGTGTGACTCGAGACATTTTCAGCCACAGTTACTCTCTAGCGTGTAAAACACTTCCTACGATGCAGCCGTCAGCCTCACTGTTTTTTTTTAAAAAGTTTTTTGGCCTTTATTTGGCTTTATTGACAGAACAGGCTCAAGATATGACAGGAAACAGGATGAGAGAGAGGGGGAGTGACACGCAGCAAATGGTCCCCAGGCCGGGACTCAAACCCGGGCCACTGCAGCGAGGACAAAGCCTCTGTAAATGGGACGCCCGCTCTACCAACTGAGCTAAACAGCACACCAGCCTCACTGTTGACCACATTAATATTTGGCAACAGCTCACATTTACAGGCATTATGTTGTGTTGATTGACTGACTGAAAACCAGCACAACATTAAACAAGCACATTAACTTCTTAGAGAATCATAACTTGAATTTGACTAATGGTTTGGCTATGACAGTCACTGGCAGGTTGAACAACCATGTAGGATTAAAAATCTTTCTTGCTCTTAATTTTAGTTTTATTTTCAAAAAGATGAAGGAAGCTGTTGATAGGTTTAGATAATGTAGAAGCAGTGTGAGCTTAGTGACAGAGTTTAAATCAAAATAAATGCAATTATGAATGTTGTTTCCAACCTTGTTGGCTGCAATCTGTTCTACAACCCTTCTCTCATAACTTGTCCTAATAAACCAGCTTCAGTAGAACCAAATAAACTGAAGATGAAATAAAAAGATCTGAGGATGACTGCCACTTGAAAACGGTGTTCATTATAACAGCATCCAAGCACAGCAACTGGATGCTGATGCAGCCCGGCTTGACTGTCCTTTCCTTGTTGAGCTGCCGAAGAATAAATGGAACAAATGGACCACAAAATGGCTGTACTTGACCGTGGAGTTGGCAGTGCACAATCACGCAATCGTCTACTGGAGTTCCTGACCACAGACCCTTTGGTCTAGGGCAGAGCAGCCCAGATCTGTGGTATGATAATGTTAACAGAGGCTCGAGGCATGCTGGTGGTTCAGTGGTCTGCACAGTACAAATCATACACTGTTGTGAACTTGAATACAGCTCATGTCCTTTGTCTTGTCATCCCCTTTCTTAACAAACCAAATATTATCCCACAATCATATTGCAGAGCCAGGATCTTCAATTTGATCAAGCTTTATATATTTCTGTCTGCATATAAAAGCAAAAACTGTTGACGAGGGACAAGATTTTGGTATCAGAAGCGTTCTGGTGTCCATTTTTTTGTCCATTTGTCATCATAGTAGTATTGACCAATCGCTTTTGTGCTGACTTTGGTTGCATTCAGGTAAATGTTCTGTGTAGAGAGCAAATATTTTGTCAACAAATTTAGCTTTTTATTAGCATTTTTAAACTTTATCTCCATTGTGTTTGTTGAGTTTAGTCAAAATGTAATTTCACATCCATTTTCGCATCTCAAATTCCTAATTTAAGTGTTAACGACTAATGCTTGGACGAGAAAGTGTTGACCCTAATTTCTGTTATAACCAGTGTCTGCTGGCTATACATGAAGCCTCCAGAGGAAGAAGCAATGGCCAATGGGAACCTTCGCACATATGCTTAAAATGTTCACAAAACTCTCTCAGCTCTCATGTCTTAAACCTCTGAGGACTAAGCCATGTTTGGCCCATTTTGACTACTTTTACATTTGGGCTTATAAACAATATGTAATGTACATTGAACATCATGTGTTTGGCATCTATAGATTCAGAACAACCTTGGCTATCATAAGCATGCATGTAATCTTCTTAGAAATTAAGTATGAGTGAAAAAATGTACAATATACTGAAGGCTTTCAAAAATGAAAAGTACATTTTTGTACTTTTTTATTCAAAATCACACCTCAAACAACAAGAGTGAAGACTTTTTACACAAAAATATTATTTTTCAATCCTTTGTGAATAGATACATGTGCAGTTTTTGCATGAAATCTGTCAAGAACAATAAAATAATCCACACTCAATACAAACAGTCCTACTCGTTTTTTTCCCTTATTTTCAGGCATGCCACAGTGCAAAGCAAGGGCTCTTCAGGAAGTTGCAGAAAGTCACCTGGCATGTCTCACAATGCCAGGGGGTCTTGTTATTGACTTGCAGTATTATTGTATTACATAGTAATACAATGATAATAATGCTATTTTTTTTATAAGGATGTCTTTTATCGCTCTGCTCCGTTGGCTAACTCACTCGCTCACCCCCGGCCCCCCCTTTGCTCTCCTTCGCGCTCCGCTCGAAACTGGTGTCTCTTGTTATTGTCCCGCCTCCTGAAGGCTGTAGAATCCTCTGATTGGCTAGAAAGGGTCAGGGATACCTCCTACTGATTGGGAAAAAGAAAATATTCTACCTAGTAACATTGGTTCATTGGTAATTTGCGTGTTGCGTCTGCCTGAAATCCATTTTTTCATTGGCCTGTTACGCAGTGGAATAGAACAACAAGCAAGTGTTGCACATACACAAACCACACATCTCCGTTTTCAGCAGAATCTCAGGAAAACAGTGCAAAAAAAGCTTCTCTCTATCATAAACCGTTTCGGAGATATTTACGAATATGTAACATCATAGGCGTTTTGGGCGGATCCGCCCAATCCGTCCTCAGAGGGTTAAGCAGTGTGAATGCTACCATGAATGAATAACAAATTCAAACTGCTCAGAATTCTCTATATAAATGTATACTTTGTTTAAAAAGAATCAGAATGGACTCATTTTGTGAAATCTTATATCTTTAAAACAGAGTATTAGGCTAAATCCCCTGATCAGTCAAACTGATGCAGTTTCCAAAGAGAGCACCCTGTTGGGTTTAAAGGATTCAAACATCTGACTCATCCCTCCTCCTACTCCTTTTCCCGGTGAACAGAGTGAGGCGTTAAGCAGCCGTTGCAAATGGTGAATTGGAGACTCCCTTGAGAAAACAAATGGGAATCCCCCCCTGCCCCTGTCTGTTTACAACCTTTAACCTTTTGACCAGAACTAATGCTAACCTTCAGTCTGACCTTTGTGTTCAGACAGATGGAGAGGATACAAATCTCACGGCCCTCTAACTGCCTCTCTTTGTGGTCTGAGGCACATTATGCATGTTTTGTAATTATATACAACTTTTAAGACTTTTTGTAATACAAATTTTAATTATTATACATAATTGTGCAGTGATCTATTTACATTGCAGTGAGGCTGTGGTTAAATATAGTATGCAGAGGGATTTCTTTTCTTTTTTTATAACACATTGTAATGCATACATCACATGATATGTAAACAAAAATGTTCACATCATCGCGGTTAAGAATTGTTATTATTTATCCCATTATCAAAGAATCAGACTGGATTCTCTGTGTCTTGTCTCGTAACATGAGGCAATGGAACAAGCATGATATCCACACATAAATGTAACTAGATCATTGAAAAATACTCACCTGTCATCTATTTGGCAGGCATTTATATCCTTTGACTCGTTGTGTGGCACTGACTCTATGCCCTGCCGGTGTTTGGACATCTGCAAAGGTACTGAGACATCAAAAATAGATTCTTTCATATCCTTTTTTTTTATAATCTTCAAATGCTGGTTTGCAGGCTCAGTGAAGGTGTAGGCAGAAACGGTACGCTGCTAGTTCCCCTGGGGATAGGAAGCTATGGTTGACCTCTGAAGCCTAAGGACATGTTGCCTCTGTCAATGACAGGACACTGTCTGTCTCCACCTCCCTTAGCTACCAGACAGTGGTAAAAGCATTATCCCAGTATGTTTGTTGCTTAGATGGATAGGCTTGGTTTTGTGGTGACTGTTTGATTTATGGCTTGTTTCAGACGGTGTAATGGGGTGACTCACCTACAAATGGTCCCAAAACAGCAGCTGTTTCAAATCCTTTTTATAAACAATGGAGCGGAGATGACCTTTTTGTGGCCTTTAACTGCTATCACAGCTTGGTTTAAGATGAGGGCAAGTTAAGGATAGTGAGAAATTTAAGTTAATGTAATACTTTTTCAAAGAAAATCGCTCTGTTTGAAGTTGTTTTGACCAAATGCTTTGGAATATGTGTCTTATTTGATGAAAAAAAATTATCTGTAGAAATATATATTGTACTGAAGTGCTTCGGGCCGGGTCTTTGTCTAGTCTTGATGTAATCTGGACTTTTAATGTGTTCAAACACCAAAGAAAGTATAAAACTATGCTGTTCTATACTTACGTGTCAGCTACCTAAACTGTCCAGTGAAGAACTTAGACCATGTTGCTCATACAATTCTCATCAGCATAGGTTTGCATAGAAGTGATAACTAAATATAAAAGGTTTAATTGTAACTTAAGGACATAACTCAGCTGTCTTAATTTGTCATCTGTTTTATTTTGAAATCAGCATGGTTAAAAAACGGATAAAATAAGACATAAAATGTTCCTCAGATGAGGTTTGTCCATCCATAAGGTTGGGAATTAGTTAAAATCCTTTTATCCAACAGTACTCATCATAATCTAAAGTCTTTGCGGATGATGATAACATCAATGGATGGTTATTATCTACTCCTCTCCTTAGTCATACGTATGCTGGACGCTGGTGTGGAGCCACATTTACAGTTTCTCCTCTCACTGTTAAAGCGAGGGTTGGAAAGTTTTTACACAGACAACACTGAAGGCAGCGTAACCCCAGGGCTTCCTGGTCGTTTACTGATTCCTAGTTGACCTAGCTTTCTGTGTTAGGATCTGAATGAGTCTGGTCCTCTGCCAACTCAGGGTCACCATGGTCTGCCTGCTCACATGGCAGCTATTCAACACTGCTGGATCCCCAAAGGGCGCAGAGATGAGATTTGATTCCTCATTTACACTAAGGTCCACAGTGGAAGAGTCTGCATAAACCCAGATTAAGAAGATTATCAGTATATTTTATACATGTGTATCAAAAATCATTGTGGGGCTGCTATTTACTTATTCTGAAATGTATGGGGGTAGTATTTGCTATAAGACCTCAACTAGAGTTTTTCTGAACATTTCCCAGGGCATCTTTACAAGATAATGTCTTGCAACCCTATGAATTTTAAAAACAGGTTTCACAAATATGTTATATTGGATTTTGTCCACATTGTGCAACACGTCAACTTTGCTTTGTTGATATAACTGCACTAACTATATAATTTCCTCTATAAAGTGTAGTGAATTTCTGTGTTCATGTGATCAGACTCATGAGGTTTTAGGTGGTAATTAGAACTAACAAACTGATGTATTTTCCTAAACTTTTCTATTATTTAAATTATTTTTTTTGTATGTTGCTGTGAGCAGCAATGACAGCACTTTTTCTATAGCAGCAGAGGAGCCCTTAATAGAAGCAGCTTTCCCCAGACTTTAGGGATGAGAAGTTAATCAGCCCATCTATAACACAAATCCTTTGTGTAAAGAACACTTAACGCTAAAACACACGTCCAGATGGCTTTACCTTGTACCTTGCTGCTGCATACATTCTTTCTGTACTTTTTGTTCCTTGCTGCCTGGCATTTATATGAGAGACAGGCTGTTATAGCATTAATTTAGAAAAAAACCCACTAAATTCTGTACCTTTTTATTTAACCCTGTTATACAGGGTTCCTGAAAGTTTACGATTAAGGCCATGTGTCTACATGTGGGCCTCCCACAGCTACACTGTAACATAGCACAGTTGAGAAGTGTTCGAACATTTAAGCTTCTCTTTTTAATCGTTCTCTGTGAGTTTCTGTAAAGCTCGCAAGTTCTCATAATGAAAATTCTCAGTGTTGTAACAGTAGCTAACCTTGATCTGTGTCTCCAACCATCCTTGAATTTGAGGGAAGGGAAAGTCCTGTGAATAAGATCAAATGTTTCTATGATATTTTTGTTCCTTAAGAAGTCCTGGTAGTGAGGTTTTCAATGATGACGACTGGATTTCCCCACAATCATCATTCTTGGTCCTTTGTTTTATTTATGCCCCCTTTTAAACCTATCCGTCATCATCACTATCAGCAGCTAAAACCTGCTTTGGCTGGCAGCCGTGTTAGTGAGAGGCCATTGATGACAATGAGAGAGGCTTTTCCCACTGTGGTCATTGTGGCTGAGACAGTGGAGCAGTGTGTAGGTTAATTCCTTAATCTTCATTAGCATTATTTGGTAACCAGAGAGCCAAGTCCTTATTAGAGCCCAGCACATTCAGTTTAACGCAGGAGCTGCTTACCAGTGTTGCCACTTCAGCAGCCCACAGTCAGTTGAGACCAGTTATGATAACATAAAAAATTCAGTCACAGCATATAGTCATTGTAGCTGAATTTCCCAGAATGTTGTTTAATACCTTTTTAGAAGTAGTTTAATAGCCTGGGTTCATACCTCTGAATCATAGCCCACATCTCTGATATGGTCAGCAGTTAAACTGAGTAAAAGAACTGAAACACAATGGCAATCTATAATTATTATCAGACTAGTAGTTGAGGCTTTCTTTTGCAGCCAGAAATATGGATATTCAATTGAAACATTTATGCTATGACCTGCCATACAGTTAGACAAAGAAATGTGATTGTCTGGCATTTTAAAACCTTTTCTTGAGTTTAATATGCTCATCATGATAATATCAATCTCCTGACAAGCCAGCCGCTGCAGTCTTTGTAGAATTAAGGCATGAAACCAAGATTTTCTCGTTCTCAGCCTGTTTCATATTATGTCCAAAGCTTTTACTCAATCACAACATTTTGGCCCAACAAAGATCATATCTTAGAGGTTCCCTGTGGAGCTTCAGAGCTGTTTTCGATGAGTGGGTCTCTGGTTTGTTTGATAGATAATGCACTATTCTGCTGGTCAACAAGTGGCAGATAATATGCTGCAGCAGCCAGCAGAGGCAAGGAAGAAAAAGACGGCAAACTGGTAAACATCAATGTGAACAATGCTGGACTTAAAATACTGGATTGCAACAAGGCTAGAAATGCCCTTGGACGATTTGTTAGCGCTCCAGATACACCATGCATTTTGGTGAGTAATATTAAACGGAAACATAACTTTTTTTACAAGAAAACCCTAAAGGGTCCCTTTTTTATATGATTTTCAAACTACTTTATAGAATGAAAAATAAATGAATACCTCTGTGCATAAAATCAGCTCATGTCTTTAAGGCAAGGGTTAACGCCTAAGATGATGACCCACTTAAACTGTGGGGCTGATTTTTGTCTTTGGGTTGGAATCTCTGTCCACAAATGTTCTGCCAAGATTTCAGGCCTCTGTTTCTCCTATTTTTCTCCTGTCTGCCGACAACATGGTGTCCGTTTTGTCCCATAGGAGGCTTTTCTGGCTGCCTCTGATTTGGCCTGCGCCCATACTGTCGGCTTTGGCAGTGTAATTTCCCCTGACAAGCTGATGGTTAGTGTTCATCCTGCCGGCCCAGTCAGTGTAATTTGGTTTGTGTTGAGATCGTCTGTTCCCATGTTGTGTTTCTGTCTGATTTGTCTTGACTGTGTCATTTTGGTCACTGTCAAGGTCTCCACATTGAATGGGTGTAATGCTAGGTTGGTTTTCCAGGCCTGTCCATATCTTTTTCGGAAGTGGTGCTTGTTTCTCATTCGTGGCAAGTTCACATACTATGACATGATCTATTGTGTAATCCATGTTGTTTCCATGTAGAACTGTTTTGGCGTAAGGGGGTTTAATGTGCTTGAAAGATGCAGTAATAACATTAGCTTTGCGATGAATTGTCTTTATAGGATCGAAAGTTGAAATTGAGATCACGCTTTTCATTAATGTAGGTTTAGGTAAGCTGTTTGTCTGGTCGATAATATGATTCTTAAATGAAGGATGTCATACACTCCTGTGTGTTTAAGTGGACTAACTAAACACTTCTGAGGATGAATAACTGTAAAAGATACTAAAGAAACTGATTTAAATAAATTAACTCGTATAGCAACATATAAAAACGATTACAGTGTTTGTTACAATGACTTTTGGGTGGAAAACCCATAACAAAGCAACACATTACATAAAGTAAGCACAGAAGAAACATCAGATAGATTGGAACACCATGTTTAATGATTTTTAAAATTACAACAGAAATAAAAACAATTTCACATATTTCCTCAATGCAGATCAGCCACCTGCTGTCTAGCCAGAAGTGGCCGTTGTTGTTAGCGAAACATCACAGTGATTTGGTCTATAAACTACCTATAAAGCAACACTGGTATACTCTCTCTCTACAAGAATTTTCCGCTATCTTGTCCTCATCAATAGCCAGTAGAGACCTAACATTGTGTGCAGATGTTGGACAACATTTCCTTTGGCAGCTCTATCTGCCTGGTTTTCTGAAAAATTAGATCTCGTCTGAGGCTGGGTAATGTGTAGTCTTTAACAGATCTAATTTATTAGACTGTGGCAGAAAATAACACAAGATAAAGAAGATGACAAGCAGCAAAGGATATGATTTGTATTGTAACCTCCAGATGTTTTGTCTTCACAGCCCATTGAGCTGTCTGGGCCCTCCAGAAGCTCTACTTCTTTTGTTTAACTTGTACATAAATTGTGTAGTTAAAGATTAAGAGAGGTACTTACTATTTTTTCCTCAAAACTTATGGCCATGATTTGGTTGGAGAAGAGAGGGGTCACCTGAATCGGTAGGGATAATGAATTAGTGTTGATTTTATTACTTTTATCCTGTTGGGTTTCTCTGCCACTGCTCTATAATTACATGCTCTGTAAATGTCACAGAATTGTCTAGCCATCTCCAAACAAAGCACTGGCCTGCTTCAGTTCATGCAGGCCTTCCAGCTGTCTAGGATGGAGATATTCATGCAAGAAATAAAAAGGACAGCAGCAGACGAACCATAACATACACCAACTCTTACTTTCTCTGTCTCTGTTGAAAGCCATTGTATGTTGTCTGTGATGCAAACCCCCAGTGACTTGCTTCATACAGGAAAGAGTGCTTGTCTGCTCAATATTTTACACAGCGAAACTCTTAAAAATGGTCTCCTGGCCTGCAATGGGACAGTGAGGATGGATGAACCAATGTGTTGGCAAAAAAGACAGCGGTATTTACCCAGACGAAACTGTGCCAAGTTTTACAGCTAAGACAGAAACTGATAAATAATGAAACCTGTGAGTTAGCTGCTGGGCTTTTACTAAAAATATTACCAGAGAGAAATGGTTAGCCCCATCACAAAGCTGCCTAACGTTATAACTGTGTTTTCAAAATTATATTATTATTATATTAAATTGCCATTTTCAGTGTGTGCAATATCACCAGCAGACTGAGGGATAAGAGGAAATGAAGACTAAGGAAAGCATACAACAGCTACATAAGCAGACAAAAGGCCAATGATGCCCTCATATGCTGCATGACACACTGATGATGAGTTAAGGATGTAACCCATTTTCCAGCACTGATGTGTTTTTTTTATTGATACCATATAAAGAAAGAAGTAACATTACATACTCTTGGAGTGCTGCTTGTTTTTTCTTTAATAAAAAAAAGTGAAATACTTCCTTAGCATAAATAATAAATGGAATAATCACAAACCACTGAAAGCTGAATGTGCGTATTTAATGACATCCAAGGTTTTTGTGCAAACAGTCCTTGGCCTGTTTTAAAAAAATATATATATCTTTCTTATTTGTAAACATCTAATTTCTGACTTGTCATTAACATCTATCTGTCTTCTCTTCCAGTCCTGTGTGCAAAGAACCTGGCAAAGAAAGACTTCTTCCGTAAGTAGAGCCTATTTTTGCATGTTGCTATTCCTGTCTGATTCACTCCCTTGTGCATTAGAATAGGCTTTGTCAGCAGTGGCAGCTTGTTGGCTTTTGAAGCCAAGCTGTAAATGAAGTCTCTTAGGAGCTGCCTGTCTGTTATGCACACCAGGAGACCTGGCACACACAGAGACCCGCTAACCTAACTTATAGTATTAGGTATCAGGTCCACCGGAACAGAAACACGAGACTTAAATAAAAGGGTTTCAATTCCACTGGGCAGTAATGACACCTTATTTAAGAATAAAACACAAACATCACTGTTTTGTCAAGAAGACAATTCATCCTCTGACTTAAGCATTTTGTCATAAAATGTAACATGGCATGTCATAAGGAGACTTGACTATATTTGGTCAGTGGTACACCCTTTCTAGCCATGTTTGGATTTCTGTTAAAAATACAGGCTAATGAGAATTTAACGAAACTGAGGAGTGCTGCACCATAATAGTTAAAGTGGGACATCATGAAATTGAACGAAGTTCACACAAACACTTGGAAGGAAGTAGAATTTTGATCTCTTTCTGGCTTATGATATACTATTATACCACTTTTAAACCCAAATCAGTGTGTGTGTGCAGGTTTTTTTTAAAATAAGGATGTTCGAGTAAACCTGCTTAAAATGGGCGATTGACTCCTTTCCCACCGCTAGGAGAAGAGTTTGCCTTTCCTTTTTTTTTCTTCTAAATTGTGTGTCACATTTGTCATTACAAATGCGCTGATCAGTAGAAAGCAGCAGATTAACCTCATCAGACTACATCCAAACAACGATATATTTGTTTTAAAAAGAGCAGCCCTAACTTAAATGTGTGTCATAGCATCGTGTCTGACAAGGGGTGAAAATTAACGTTAAAGGCAAATGTCAGCAGATGTTAGCAGGTCTTGGTGGGGTTTCTTGTCCAGGGCGAAAAGGGGTATTCGTTAACGTGTAGCTTTAGGCTCTTTCATGGACTTCTGTTTAGGTAATCAGGACAGGAGGCCTATCCTCTGCCCCTGGCATTAATGTAAGATGAGATATATTATTAAGTTCCACTGATGAGACAGTTTTCACAAAAGAAGCCCCCTAAGCAACATGCATCTTTAAATATAATGGCTAGTTATGGTCACAATAAAGGCTCTAAATTGCACCACTAGCGGGATGTTTACTGAGTGGGTTGGTTCTCGGTTAACCTTGAAGTCATGGATACAGACAATAGCTGATTCATTTTTTCTAACATGCATACACACAAGCACAAAAAGGGAGGTCCCACAAAAGCCCAAGGGCGACTGAACCGGTTTGACTTGCATGAAGTATCACAGCCCAGAGGTATATCGTCTGACACGTGTCAAATTCACATACGCTCATGCACAGTCACTCCGATACAGCAGATAATCACACCAAGAAGGACCCCTTATTATCTTTTCACAGAGTTTGATACTGTGAAATGAGTTGGCTTATGGTTGTATAGCTTTAATTTCCCAGATGGGCAATTTGGCTCACAGACAGCAGTCAGTAACAGTATATACAATAAAAAAAAACATCTGCGAAAGGAAAAAAGACAGAGAATAAGGGGCAGTGAAGCACACTGACAACTATTAATAGGCCAAATCAGATTTAATTTAAAGGGCCAATAGCTGATGTAGTAAAATATGATGGATGCAAAAATAAATCGGATATGTAGAGGGAGCTGGGAGTCCAGTAAGATGAGCTGAACTCACTGTGGGGTTCACCAGACCTTTATGACACACATTCATATTCACAAGTTTTTGTTCTTCACTTTGAGATTACCAAACTAACAAATCACTGCTAACATTGGAACAGATTCAATAAAGGAAGTATCAAACACCTCCAACAGAGACTTGTCAATATTGAAACGTATTTGCTTCCTTAAGAAATCAATCTTTGGTGTGCTTCTTTAACATATGAATTCAATGTTGGCAGCAAAGGTAAGCAAACTGGAGGACATGTCCTGTCTGTCCTGTATCATGGCTACAATCCTCATTGTCATCTCATGGCTCTTACACCCTTTGCAATGAAAACTTTTAACGCTTTTTTAACAATCATTTAATGACTCTGGTGATGTGACTTTAAAATCAGTACAATCCTTCAAAAGTCTATAGACCGTCTACTGTTCCAAGAGAAAAAAATGACTGTCTATGACAGGTATTCAGGAGTTTACCCCCAATATAGTCATGACCACTGTTCCTCCCCTTAATAAGACTGAAAGATTTTCACACTTTGGCTTCATTGATCTGTATCTTACTGCCCTCTACCCTGTCTCACAGTTCAGAGAGGTCATGATACAAATCTTGTGCATTAAACCTTAGATAAATCTTACTTAACTCCTCTGCCAATCCAGTGTCAGACATTCCAGACACACTCCATATTTCTCTTTAATTCTGCATTACAACCATAGATTTGATGCCTTGTTAGGTTTCACGTGATTTATCATTTCTCACTTCACCCTCCACTTTGTCTTCATACATAAGTTAAGCTTATTTGGTCTCCCTTTTGGACCTCTCTTTTTTGAGTCCTCTCACCCTAATTGGTTAGTTTCTTTTTAATTTAACAGTTGATCAGAATATTTACTTATCCAAGGCTTATTACTAGAAAAGATTTCACACACTTTGTAAGGACTCACCATATTTTCACAGACAGTAATGTAACATGATACTGTGTCATATAGTTTGTCTAAATCTCACAGGATTCTTTTTTAAGAAGTCCCAGTTTGTGCTTAAAAAAAACAGTGGTTTAGTTTCTGAGTCCTCACACAACACCATGATGTCCTTTAGATCTTTTTTTTCTCTCTTCAGAACTGGCTGCTGGTAGGCTGAAACTAAATGAACAGCACTATGATCAGAGGGGCTTTGAGGATCATTGAAACAAGAGCTGTACACTACCCTGATGATCTTGAATGGGGTGTAACGTACTGAAAACAATGACAAAGGGACTTACCCTTAGATCAGTGATTAAAATCCCCCCAAACAGGGTTCGGGTGCATCAGAGGATATGCTCCACAAATGCTGCATCACTCTTAATGATAGCTGATGTTGCATCATCCCCATTGGCTTTAGGGTTGCAAATAAAAACAAAAAACATAACAGATAATTGCTGAAATTCTCTTGGCAGATAAAAATGGCGCAGAGAAACGGTGAATGAATCAATATCTGGGTTGTACACTTTGTCTTGAACAACCAGGGTCCCGGTCCATTGTCAGGGGCTATCTCAAAACCTTTGGATTTCAAAATCTGACTTGGCTTTGTTGAGAGTGAAGATGCAGGCATTTCTGTACTACAAAAGAAAGTTTACCCCTTCTGTCCGTTCGTCCATCTTATTCATTGAAGACTGCACATTAGTGAGCATAATCAAGGCCCTGGGTATGCTGTGCAGCTGTAGTCTCTGGCACACTCCTCACTCCCTTCCCTTCTCTTTCTCACCCGAACAGTCCTGGTTCAACTGGGGTACATTCCATGGCCTTCCTTCAAAATCACCAGCTGTATAACACTGCCTGGTTCTACTGCATTGCCAGAATTACGGTGCTGAATTAGAAATCCTCAGCTGCACTGGTTTCTATAAGGCTGGTCTTACTCATGCAGGCTAAACACGGCTGTAAAAAAACGACCAATATCACAAGAACGAGCAAATCTCCAGGCAGGAAGTATCAAACAGACAAAGAAAAATAGCAAAACAAAGTACACTGCTGCTGCGGGTCCCCACAGGTGAAGCGCCCAGACTTCTACTGCTCTATATTTGTTCTACATATAGCTGCACTTGCACTCCTTCTCTCCTCTCTTTGCTGAATAGATGTCTCAGACAGAGGGTTCACTTTGAAGAAAGTTTTGTCAACAGTGTTTGGTTGCCATTTTGTGATTACTAAAACAGATGGGTACAAAAAAAAATAAAGGTTTTCACTTAAATAAACACATTTTTGCCTGTCTGCCTTTCAAGTGTTAGGAGTGGATTGTTCCAAATGAGATCAATCAAAATTGGAAAAAAGTATCTGAAAGCATATTAGATAGTGAGATGACCAAAATCAGTACAAGAAGACACCTGCACAATGAGGCCAGTATCCTTCCTAATGATGTGCTCAGTTGAATACCCTCCGTGGACTTAGGGACAGATACATCTGTGGTAAACCGGTGTTTCTATTAGAGATGGGGATGAAATGTAATGTTTATCATACTACTCAATAGTCTTGAAACAGAAAGAAGGAGCAAAGTGTGATGAAATTAATCAAATGCATATAAAAAAAAAAAATGGTGGCAAAGGCATTTACTCTTAACGATAACATTACACATGACCAGTCAATTACCTGTCAAGTATAAATAAAGGTTGAATGAAAGGTGACCTTAACTAGGTTTGCACTGTTGCTATACACAGCCTTTTTACTTGCCTCTGTCTACCTTTCAGGGTTGCCAGATCCTTTTGCCAAAGTGGTGGTGGATGGCTCAGGACAATGCCACTCTACAGATACTGTGAGAAATACGCTGGACCCAAAGTGGAACCAACATTATGATCTGTAAGTCAACTGGAGGACTGTGATGCAGTTTGACATGTTGCTGTATGCAATTTCTGCCTCATTAAGAAACAAATGAGTGTGTCTGTTTGTGTGTGGATTTGTGTATGAGGTCACCCACCACCTGAAATGTGAAACAGCAGAGAAACGCATTGTTTTCACAGACATGCAGAAAACTGGTTTTGCACTGTGGTACGTCTGTACAGAGCTGCTATGGCAAGTGTTTCAGGAATGTAGATTGAGTCGTCTCTTTACTGTGTGCAGATACACCCTTCTATAAACCTATTGAGCTGTTTTTTACGTGGCTACAAAACATCTTGCAGCGTGAGATTTTATACATTCCATATCTCTCAAGACATATGCATATAAGATTTTTGAGGGAGGAACTGATATACCGATATGAATTCCTTCTTTCTCAAATAACAGATTCTTCCTATTTTGGGTATTACAAGATGGAGTTTGCAAAATAGTTTTGCACTCCTGTCCTCTATGAACTGCAGTTGATCTTTATTCATATTTTCTGGCTTTCTCACTTGAGCCAGCCTGTCCTTCCAAAGGCAAGTACACATTTAGAGTGCAATTTATTTTTAATCCTTCCTTAAAAGGTAAGACACATATCAGACTTCAGATCTTTTTGAAACCTCTTTTTTTCCATCAAAGAAGCTTTACTTTTACTTTCTGTCAGACTCAGAAATATAAATGCAAAATTACTAGTATTCTAAAACTAACTCCATGAATAATGCAGTGATAAAAAAAACACCACCAAAAAACAAAGAGATATATAGTAGAAAAGCCCCTTGTGCAATGATAATTAAGCCAATTAGCCTTAGAAGCTGTGAACTACAAAAAGATCAGGATGACCATTACACTCTACCCCTGTGCCCCTGTGAAACTATGTGCTTGACTCACTGAGGTCGTGTGCTGTTAATGTTCCCTGTACTGAAGTCTGTGTCGACAGGCCGTTACAAGGAGTGATCACCCTAAACGACCCGCTGGCAACAGAGCTTGTGTAGTGATGAGAGACATGGGGAAACGGTAGTAAATGAGCGAAGGGAGGGAAAGGGAAGCCTTATAGAAAGAGTAGGACATTTTCAGTAGAAGGAAAGAA
This sequence comes from Lagodon rhomboides, assembly GCA_039737535.1. Lineage (NCBI taxonomy): Eukaryota > Metazoa > Chordata > Actinopteri > Spariformes > Sparidae > Lagodon > Lagodon rhomboides. The sequence goes on from CM077786.1 coordinate 15,994,155, forward strand.
ATTACTTTGATGATGAATCAAACAAAAATGGCAGAAATGTATCAAACATAATTTCTGAAATGTGTCTTCTATGAGTCGACTGGATATCTTTGGTTTTTAGACTTTTTGTCAGACAAAACAAGACATTTGATGACGTCACTGTGGAATCTTTGAACTTGTGGCAGGCATTTCATACAATTCTTCTGGCATTTTACAGACCCAAAAATTAATCTGTTCAATAAAACAATAGGTTGGTTAACCGATAATGAATATTCTTTTTATTTACACATGTAATTATAATGAATCCAGTTCTGGAAGAAAAACATTTAAATTATTTCAAGACGCCAGACTATCTATTTTCCACTAGTGGTTTGGTACTCTACTGAATGTTTTAGGAGCACCAGCACAAAATGTAGTCTTAAAATGGACTAAATGGTCACAGTCTGGAGCCCTGTATTTAAGTTTCCATGCACATGGGATTATACTTGCGCCTCAATCATTTCCCTATAACAACAGATACATCTCACCTTTCTAGGCACACTTTCATTTTCAAACACCTGTTTGTAATGCTTCTTGTGACCTGTCAGCATCAACCTCAGATCCCCTCCTCCTTTTACATAATTCTCTACCCCCTTCATGATCCCCAGCCTCTCAGAGGAGTGTGTTCCCGCCAGTGACCCCTGGCCTCTTCCTCTGGTTCAGGAAATGGCTCACATACCACAGAAAGCAGATGGGAGTGTGGGCTTGGCAGATTGCCAGCTCGCCACACCCCCATCTCCAGCCTCCAGCTTTAGGAGGTGGGGTCTTTTCCCACATGAGACTGATCCTGGCAGGGGCTTTAATGCCCTACAATACGGAACATACAACACTGTAAAAAATATACAGCGTTTTTTGCTTTAACAACTTTTACAGTTGATGCTCTATGATTCATATTGGTGTTCTGTGCAAAAATATTCACAGTATAAAAATACATAGACCCAGCCAACATTTTGAAAACATTTTGTAAGTGTTGAAAGTTTATGAACTCCCAGTAGTATGTAGGTCTGGTTTTGGCAAGTTGTCTCCAATTTCGAGCCTTTTTTCGGAAAACTCTTCACATTACTTTGGTTAGAGGGTCAGTTATGCTCTCGGCTTTCTCTGCCTTCACCAAATTAAATACTGTACATGTTTTACTGTGCATACCATGTCACCTCATGAGAGTTTGTGTTACCCACCAATATTCACTCACACTACCTGAGCAAGATGGGGTCTCTCCTCAGTAGGCCTGTCACGATAACAAATTTTGCTGGACGATAAATTGTCCCAGAATTTATTGCGATAAACGATAATATTGTCGTTTTGTGACCATTTTTCAACTAATATAATGATAATGGCATAATAATGCAAGTACACCCTTTCAAAGATCAATAAACATCTATTTCTAAAGAATATTGAAAAGAAGACATTTTAAATATTCAAAACAAATAAACAAAACAACCTAAAACAATAAATAAAATGGACTCTGTCTCTGTTAACAGAAAATGCACTTGAATAAAAAACACTTACAAACAAAAACAATAAATAAAATGGACTCTGTTGCTGATAAGAAAAAAGCACTCAAATAAAAACCATACGCAACCGAAGCAATAAATAAAATGGATTATCAAGTCTCTGTGAGCAAAACTGCACTTCAGTAAATATTAAACATTAGGCTCAGACGTAAAGAGCGACACATTCCTTAACAGGCAAAACTGCCAATCCAGTTAGGACCTTTGTGGACAAAAAGTGCATTCTAACAACAAAAACACTGGAAGTGTCAGCTTTTCGACGGTGTTACATGGCTGCATCTCTTTAGCATGTACCTAATGACACTCTCTGTGAGCGCGCACCATTTTACACTGTCATGTTTGTATTTTGTTTGCTGACTTAACGCCTCACTGATTGTTGACTGTCGATAAGACAGAGACGGCGCCTCTGTAGCTTTGGTTGTAATTTTTTTCAGCTAGTGTCGCCTCTGGCTCGCTGCTCCTCACGGGGCTCTCATGCTGCACTCTGAGGTGCAGGTGCAGGCCCCGCCCCCCCGCACAGAGACAGAGTGACTGACAGGAGGCTTCACGTGACAGACACGAGGAAAACAAACAAGCGTGCAGATGGAAATTATCGAGGCCGCTAAATTATCGAGCTCATTTTAATTTATCGTACGATTAATTGATTTATTGATTATCGTGACAGGCCTACTCCTCAGTGATGAAATGTTGAATATACCTCTGGCACTAGCTCTGCGACAGTGAGTTTTTACCTCTCTATGGTCATCTCTATTAAAAATGCATTGCAGTAGTTGTAAAGTAAGCCTTGGAGGTCTCCATGTCCGTATGACACACACACACACACGTGCGCACGCACACACTGAGTAACTCCAGCTGGTGATTGGTAGTGGTTTAACCTGGGGAAGATTTTTCTCTGCGTCATTCCTGTCTGCAGTTAGTTGGCACAGTAAAAACACTGGCGAGAACGCTACAGAAAGCCTAGAAACCGGTATGGTCTTGGTTGTATATTAAATAAGTACTTTCGTCTGTCTCAGTCTTGGACTAACAGCAACGGTTCATTAAGGAGTTATGCCGGACATACCTGCATTGCGCCCAGAACGTATTTTAAGTGATGTTATTGCTTAAATATTCACAATTTTCCATTATGACGGACAGGAAAAGTCTGTGCAAGCGCGCGTCCAAAACTGGAAGAAGAGAAGTGAAATGGGGCAGTTAGTTCAGTGTAATAGTTTTGAGAGAATCATGGAGAAATGCTTTGGCATCAACGCAATTTACATTGATATGGACGAGCCAGAGCTGTAGAGCCTCTGATTTATTTTTGTCTTTATAGATGTCAACAAGTGAAGGCTGTCCAACGTTAGTATGAAATATATGAACAGTATGTTCCCTTGCAAAAAAAGTTTGGGAAGTCCTGTTGGTCTGGATTTAGAATGTCCTGGAAAGCTAATCTGGATTTGACCCAAGAATTTTTTTTCTCCTCCACTGCTGTTGTCTGTAGGATTAGGAGTGCTAATCCTTATTTTTGTTGTTGCTGTAACCACCTAATGAGAGGTGTGTGTGTGTGTGTGTGTGTGTGTGTGTGTGTGTGTGTGTGTGTGTGTGTGTGTGTGTGTGTGTGTGTGTGTGTGTGTGTGTGTGTGTGTGTGTGTGTGTGTGTGTGTGTGTGTGTGTGTGTGTGTGTGACAGAGATGGAGTGATGGTTTTCTAATGGTGTTGTCTCGGTGCTTGACCACCATCATTTAGTAGTTGATCATAGTAAGTAAATTTAGCAGGAGTTTTTTTTTCTTTTATCTTTTAAAAAACACACTGTCATACTATTGTCAGTTAAGAAGTAATTTTCGTCTTGCAGTTATTATGTAATCACTTGCGAAAACCTTTATCATTTAATAAGATGAAAACCAAGCCTAGAATTTTTTAAAAAGAATAAAGGATTAAATGTTAGAAGAGACATTTAAATAATGCTAACAGTTTATTCTACTTTCTGCAGTTCAGCCCAGCCTCATCCATCTAGATTGACTGTTGATAGCAGTGTTGTAATAATTACCTCAGTACCTGCTCATGGAGAAGACACGATTTCCTAACACTCTTTTTGGCACAGGTATTGTGAGTGAGGAAATAACAATTTGCTCTACCTGTTCTCTTATCTTCATCGCCTATTTCAGTTCTGTTGTTCCGGTGCTTTGCACAAGACACCTCTGATTGCATCACATGGACCTGTTAATCTCACAACTGCCCTGTGAGGACATTATAATGTTCTACATTTAATCTCATGCGCTTCCCTTCACAGAGAGACATTTTGAGTTGCTCCACAGCTCACAAAGCGCAGGGAACCAAACTGAAACAACATTGCAGTGCTTAGTGCATCTGTTGTTCTAAGATTAGAAAAATGTTCTAATCAAGGAAGAGCAGACTCAAAATTGGAGTCATAAAAGTGAACAACAGCACTGCTTGTTTAGAAATGCAAATTGAATGTAAAGTAAAAGCATTCAGCTGATTGGTTTTATATCCCAGTCAATTGTAAAAAATTATCCAAACTGTCCCAACTAGTGAAATATTCTGTTAAATCATACTGTCATATTATAGTGTGAAAGAAGCCTTTTACAAGTCAGAGTGCTGTGAACAGAAACAGTCAGTGGTTTTCAGCCTGTAAGTATGCACTCCTTGGCACACAAGCTTTTAAGTAACTGACCTTTATTGGAGAAGAAAATGGAAACCATTATTGCACTGAACGTGTGTTCTTTCATCCATTTGTCTTATGACAGCGTTAAATGGCTAGAATGTGATCATTATCAACATGTGCACACATCAGCATTGTCTAAGAGAGAAAAAGTATAAGTGCCAAGATTCTAACCGCCTGCTACTGCATCGTGATCAGATTTTAAAAGTTTCAAAACCCAGACCGGTTGTAATTGGATTTCAGTGCAGCAATTTTACATACCAAACCTTTACATTTTTATGTGTTTAATAGGGAAACCCCACTCCTTGCTCATGATACACTGCATAATATAAAGCCTGGCATCAGTGCTGGCTGCTGTAAGCTGTAATTACGAGTGTATGTGTGCGTGTCAGTGAATGTATGATTGTGCATTTGACTGTTGAACTGTGTGTGTTTACTGTGGGAGCTGTCTGTGTCTCAGACAGTGGTGGAGCACATCACGGGGACTTCCTCTCTTCTCCAACCACGACTAGACTAGCCTCAGCTGTGCTAAATCTGCACACACACACACACGTTACTTTAAAATCAGCTAATCTGCCTCATTACGCAGTCTGAAAGTCTGCACCACAAACATGGTGTGCATTGTTCTCTTGCTGCCACAGAGAAGTAGCTGAAGAGAAACAAAATAGAAGTTTCAGTTTGTCTGTTTTGGAAAATTGTGTCATGTGATTTGTGATTTCGTTTAATTTCCATTTTCCATACCCTGTGGCTTGATGAAAACCTATACTGTTCTTGCACACAAGCGTTCACCATGTTTTTAATTAGACCCTTTTATCTATACATATTTCCAGGATTACAAACCTCTCCTCTTATCTGTCTTACCAACCTGTGTTCTCTCTCCCCCTGTCAGATACATTGGAAAGGCAGACTCAATCACCATCAGTGTATGGAACCACAAGAAGATCCACAAAAAGCAGGGTGCAGGTTTCCTGGGCTGTGTTCGCCTCCTGTCCAACGCCATCAACAGGCTGAAAGACACTGGCTGTAAGTACCTGTGTGCATAAGTGTGTACAGTGACTATGTTTACATATACTCCAATATTCTGCAATTTTTGTACACAAACCAACCAGCCAACAGCTTGCAAGGCTGGAGGAGAGGTGACTGCCCAAAAGCCTACTTTCTTGGTGGGAAGGAGAATCACACCTACTTTAAAACATTATTAAAGCCCTGGATATGATCTGATTTTTGGATATTGGTAAATATTGCAACGCTGACCTTTTCAAAGGGGGTTACTGAAGGAGTCAAAGAGTGCTGTAAATACAAATCTTATTTTTGATGCAAAATAGCACATGTGGCTCCAGCTGTTCCACTTTTCCATATTTAGATGTGGTTGTGTCACATTAATCATGCATGGCTGCATGTAAACAGGAATATTAGTGGAATCTTCTTCGCCATGTAGCTTAGCAGGTATATTGTCTTTTCTGGAAAAGGGATAAAAAAAAAAATGTTGTGCACGTAAGCGTGATCATTGTCTTTGGATGCTCACTGAAAACTGGTCACTTGGGACTTCATGCTCCCTCTTCATACTCATTATGGCCTTTACCTGACTTGTTAGTGAAGGGTCCTGGGGAAGCTTTGCAAGAAATATACAATTAATAAATGAATGACTAAACATCAGTTGAGCCATGTTGACCTCTATTCGCACACCTTGAACGCAGCAAAAATAGTCAGACAAATTTGTGCACCAGACCTGATGTCTCTATCAACAGACGCAGTGTTCATGTCAGGATAACTTTGCTGTGCCTCTTTTTTATCTGGCTACAGCAGGTTTGATAGCTGGCCAGGCTGCTGCGACATGTGGTGCTATAACATCCTCAGCTTGCAGCCTGCATGCTGCTTCTGTGCCAGCTATTCATTGCCATAAGATTTATGGACAGGCAACTCCTTCAGGCCACACATATCAGAAATATTGCTTGCTGTAGACATCTGGCACCTGGGACTAAATCAACTGCCACAATTCATTTTACAACAATGCTACTTTCTGTCATGGAAACAAACGACTTTCACTCTTGGAAGCACAATCCTGCTGATACAGATACCGTCACTGTGGCGCTAGATAAAGAAAGAGGAAGAAAGACTCTGGTTTGGGATAGTAGTTTGGTAATCCTCCAGTGAGCAGAAATTGGACCCCAGGCTAGTATGGATATACAGGATGTTTAGGAACAGTGATGATTTTGTATGGACGCACACATTTTCAGATGGTTGTCTGCATGCCTTCAGCCTGCTGCCCCTGTGTTGTGCCCTTTCACTTCCAAATTATTTAAACTCTTATTTTCTATGTGCAGCCACATGCTTGTTAGCCCTGTCAGTATCAGTCACATCATACTGACACATAGACATTTAGCTGTAGTACATACTGTAAAATTAACATTCCTGCAACTTATTCTCCTCCTTTCCTTCAGTCTATCTTCCTGACCTCAAGCAGTCATGTACAATATTCACCACACCAAGCCCCCCCCACCCCCTTTTTTTTTCATGGCTTTTCTTTTATTTCTGTCCATCCATTCTGCACAGTCATGCCCCACAACTACTTTCAGAATTGTTTGTCTGAATATAATTGGAGTTTGTTGAATGCATTTTTAACCAAACTGTCTAGTTGGATACTGCCATGAATCCAACTGGACTCAGATCTGACAGCCATTACTGCGACTCTAAACGGTCAAGCTAAATAATTCCCACAAGAGTTCAGAATATGTTCAAGCAACCTTCATGTTTGCTCCTGAATGGCACTCTTGGCTCATAAACCTAATCACCCCATAATCCAACAAAAACCACATCAACTTCAGTGATGCCACTAAAGGGACCTTGAAGCCCATGAAAGCCATACTTTAACCCTTCTCAGTGCTGAAGGACTTGCCCTTTGATTTACCCACAACTTCCAGAAACACAGTATAGGCTCCAGTTAGGCTCCAAACCAGCCACTTACTGTATAGCCAACATGGCAGAAATTATACTTATCGCAGCCACAGGAAGTGGACCAGGAGACATGATCTATGACAAGACACCACTGCTCACTTTATCCCTTTGTCCCTGTCCTGCGTGCTGCAGACACATGGACACTGCCCAGCCTGTGGTCTGACCAAGATGTGCGCGTGAAACACAGACAGACAGACAGAAAAATACAAACTCATACGAAAAAAACCTTTACTGGAATTGCCTTGGTTCCTAGAAGTCATATTCATACACAGAGTTCACTTTGTCATCCAAAGCAAACACAAACTCACACAAAACTCTTTCACTCCTGCACATACACACACTCATACACACTCACAAACCAAAAGGGGATCCAGCATGATTGTGTAGTTTACTAGAAGTCTGTCTGGCTCTACACTGAGCTCAACTTCCTGTAGCATCGCAGAAACAAACCTCTAAGTCCCCTGCCTCACTTTTGAACCCACAGACTAACCAACACACACACTACCAGTCTTTCAAAATGACTTGACTGACTGCGCATTTTGGTCTGCCACGCTTTGAACCCTGTTGCTTGTTTGTGTGGAGTTTTTATAGTATTGTAACGGCTGATTATATTTACTGATGGTGATACTGCTCATACAGTTTTTACATATGCATACAGACACACACACACACACATGCAGAGACAGATGTGCATTAGGTAAATTAACCGAGACTTCACACACATTTACATGTAGTTCGTTTACTGTAACACACAATTTTAACAGTTATTGAACATTGCAGTGAGGGCTTGTGGTTAAAGGTCTGTAAATGTTCTGTCTCCCTCTTCTCTTATTTAAGAGGAAAATCTGCTTACTATTCCAACCATGTAAGGCTCAGACCATCGCTGTTTAGTCTAGACACGTATCCGGAACAGATGCACGCACGCACGCACGCACGCACACATACACGCACACACACACCCCCCTACACATACACACTGGAAACAAGCTATAGGGTTAGATTTTTTTTTACATGACATAGATGTGCTTTGTTTATACACAAACAGACAGACCATTTAATGTGCATGCAAAATCATACAAGCAAACCAAAGACATGACAAATACAGTCTGAGTTTGGTTTTAATATTAGTGCATTTTAGTTTTTACTCAAGTAAGCCAAAGCCCCTGCAGACACACAGACACAAGTCGCATTGTTAATGGGCATTAATTGATCTTGCTCCGGCTGGTCAGCTAGACTGGTCATGCACAAGTGGGATTTAGTGTTCGTGTGTGTGTGTGTGTGAGTGAGAGAGAGTGAGAGAGAGCGACTGCTGAATGTATCTGTGTCTGGATCTTGTTCAGAGTCTTCCTGGGTTGTGTTTCTGTGCTGTCTGTGTCTGGCAGTGCTATCCTGTGTTGGACAGACAATGAGTTCTTACTTATCCAGAAACAACAAGACTGCTGCTAACACATCTTGTGTCCAAAATTTGTTATATTTTGTGTCTCCAAATCTTAATCTTTCCACACAGAAAGGGGGGAGGCTGCAGTGTTTTTTTCTGCAGAGTAGGCTGTTGTATTTTTTAACATTTTAAAGGCACACTTGTTTGTGATTGTGTAGATTTAATGAATATTGTGGATTACCTTCTGTATTTTGATAATAATGATGTCTCGTAATATTAGTCCCAAAAGTACTCGTCATCTTGGTGCTGCCTCACATTGGGATGTGAGACACACAGCCTCCTTGCTACTTTCAATGGCACTGCATTAACACAGAACGCTCCAACAAGAAAAGATGCATTGCCATGTGGCAAAAATGTTGAACCTGGCTCAAATTTTCCAGAAACCAGTCAAATATGTACAAACACTTTGATACATGAACAGGGTAAATCTGCTGTTTACCTGGCAATTGTCGCAGTGGAGGCTCTCTCAATCCAGCCTTCCTGGATGGCGTTTGGTGTCTCACTGAGGCAATACGCCCACAACCAGCAGCCCTCTGCAGCTATGTTTTTGGTCTTAATGCCCAGTTACTCAGCGTGAAATGCAACAAGTTGCAGATCAGCTTAGCACCTGGGTGTGTTCATGGTTGTAAATTGAGACAGATGCTGATTCAATGTGTCAATTCAATGTGTTTTTTCTTCTTCTCTGCAGATCAGAGACTGGATCTGAATAAGCTGGGCCCCAATGACAACGATACTGTGAGAGGGCAAATAGTCGGTAAGAAGCACAAACACACTCACATACAATTGCAGCTGCATACTGTGCATCAGAAGAGAAATGTTATCATTTTAGGGGCAGGGCAAGTTAAGCCGATTATGTCTATTTACAATCTAATGTAAGTCTCTGTCTTAACATATTCTTGATGCTGTAGTCTACACCCAGTGTGCCATTGCTCTGTATAAAAGGTGAAACATTATGCAAAGTGATGAATGTACTTCATATCTGTCATCATTTGAGCTGCCATAGGAAACTGTCACTGATCTACCATCTTCCTTCTCTTTGTTAACTGTGTAGTGAGTCTTCAGTCGAGAGATCGCATTGGGACAGGAGGGCCGGTGGTGGACTGCAGTCGCCTGTTCGACAATGATTTGCCTGATGGGTCAGTATTATCACGTTTTCCTTTAAAAATGAACTAGCCTATTTTTCCAAACAGGGCTTTGCTTTTGCCCGAGGGTCTCCCTTTTTCTGAAATTGTTTTGTAAAGATAAATTATATCTTTGAAAGAATCTTCAGTTTGGACATGCATATTGGGGAAGGAGCACAGTTCCTCTCTCATTTTGTGTGTATTTGAAAACCGAAGTATATTACCATCTGTAAGCAGAAGTTGCAGATATTACTGTCCTCACTATGAGACCTTTGTCCGATTTGTAAGGAGAGAATATAAAGTCTTTCATGAACCCTTTTAAGTTTTTCCTATACAATTCTTAATGTATTTTAAAAAATACATGGAGAAGGTTAAGCTGTATTTCCATTGGTGATTCTCTTTGTGTTTTTAGAAAATGAAAGATACAGTGTTGATTGTGCTGTTAGATGAGCATGTTCATAGGTGTCAAAAGTAGACAAAATCGGGTATGTATGATGCTCCTTTCTCACTTGTTTGTCTTAATCTGTCATGAAACAGTTGGGAGGAGAGGAGGACAGCCTCTGGAAGGATACAGTACCTGAACCACATCACACGGACCACGCAATGGGAGAGACCTACCAGGTACATCTGCACACATACTGCACACGTCCTCAACTTGATCCTCGAATAACATACCATGTTAAAATGGGAGCTATCCAGTAGCCCAAGTCACATTATTCTTAATCCTACTACTTCCTACTAGGGCTGGGTCTCAAAACATCAAATCGATCTTCATATGATTTATCCAATATTTATTTTAAAAAAAAACTGATATTGATCTTTAAATATATACCTTTTCCAATGGATGTGAGTCCAAAATGAACACCCACTGAGCTCAGACAGGTACTCAGAAAACTATACTTCAGTAGCCATGAAGGTGTTTAAAACAGGAACGTTTTGCTTCATTTGTTCTGTCGTTATCTCGTTTATTCAAAACGCGATTTTAATAGTTAGGTGCTAAAATCAAAACAATATCCTATTAATTTATCTATGTGCAAATTTTTACTGCATATCTCCAAAACCATTTAATTTACCTCTTAATGTAAACATTAACATTTTTAATACAACACTGGGTCTGAGGGTTCCTTGTGCAATTCACAGCATTATTTCTCTCACAACTCACAGCTGAAGTATCCCTAGCCGAATCTATATTGAATCAAATCTAGTCAAATCAAAAATTGAATTAAATCAGGACCTTGTGAATCAGAATTTAATTGAATCCGAATCGAATTGGAACAGCAGTGGCGGTACCCAGCTCTACTGTATACCCTATGTACAGCAGTCATGCTGATGTAATTCACAACAAGTTTGACCTTTTACAACTGGGATTGAGGTGGAAGGTCTATTTGGTTGTTCCTTCCCCAATACCCTTTTCACAAAAAAATGAAAAAACAAAAACCAATTACAACACAACAATAACAGTCTGTCGGTAATGAGTGAATTGCTGTCTATTTCCTTAGCCTCCCAGCCACGGCAAAACACACACACACACACACACACACACACACACACACACACACCCAAATATACTAGCCAGCCAGTCGGGCAGCCAGGTTTTACTTGGCCCCTGTTTCTGCAGGAACAACTGTCGCCTTCCTACTTGGCCCATATCAGTGGAGTCGTTAGGAGTGTAAGCAAACAAATAGCACCCCCACCCCACTTCCTCACCCACTCTGCCTACACATTGCTGGTAGCCTCTAGGCAGCAGAATAGAACACGGGAGGACGGACAGGAAATGGTGAAGAAAAGGTTAAGTGGTGGGGCATTGAGGGAGGTGGAAATGGTGAAGCTGAGAAGGAAGATGAGCAGGTTGGTACTATGTAGGAAGAAATGATAAAGGATAAAATGAGTGAGGAAGACAGAAAATTAGAATATCCTGTCTTAAATTTGCAACAGCACGTCTGTTAATTTCCAGTCTGTAACAGTACATAGTGTCCGTGTAAAAATGTCTGTTGCTTTTCAGCCCCATTTTTTTCTTAAGTGGACTGTAGTTTTTATTTTTTTTGTATTTTTCACTGCCCCTTGTCACTGCTCATTACTGCAGACACATGTAATGTGGTCCATAAGCTGGTTGTGAGAGGACACATTGTAGGTGTATATGGGGAAAAATGGCTCTGAGACTGAAAAGAGGAGTGCTAAAATGTAGCCCCATTCACACTGCTGTTTGGATGCCGGGATCCTGTGCCAATTCTCCGCCTCCTCCTCTGTGTGAAAGTCTCAGAGGCAGCGAGGGGTGAAATTTTCGCTCCAGCGCTGATACGCCTCTGGAGTTAGTATCAGTGGCGCAGCATTGGCGAACCGAACCAGTGTGAATGGATAAACCGACGGCGCAGAGCGAGGGCATGTCGATCAGACAGTCTGATAACTAAACAGGTCCTTCACTCAACTAAATAAAGAGAAATGTCCCACAAAGCAACGTTACATGACCAAACAAAACTAACGTTGTAACTGTCTTTGGCAACTTATATGAGGAAAAAAATACCGCAGTTATATGTGGAGAAGTGTCTGTCCTCTCGCCTGTCCTAACGACTCTTCGTCGCATATCTGCCCGAAAAACAGAGTCTGACACTGGCAAAAAACTTTAACTCACTGAATGTTTGTGTTAAAAAAAAACACAGTGACGGTCAGCCCTTCAGACCGAGACTTCAGTGAACTTTCCCCCAGAAAACAGCCTCCATCCCCGCAACTGACAGAGTCAGACAGCGTCATGTTTACTGATGGCGATTATGTAATTATGTAATTTAGAGCGAAAAACATAACTTTGTCACTTTCCAGGATGTTTGGTGGGTCAGGATCTCAATCACAACACATTATAACAGCATCCATATCATTTATAAACCGTCAGCGGGTATGTGTTCAGATTAACAGGTGGACACCTGGGGAAACACCTTGAAAAAAATACACAGACGTCATCATCATGACGTGTACCATAACGCCTCTTTAGGAGCCGCAGCTGTTCGTCTTTACGCCGCAGTTGCTTGGCTCTGTGTGAACAAACAATGGCGGAGAATTGGCGAACCACCGCTGCAGCAATAATGCAGCATCTCTGTGTGAAAGGGGCTATTGAAGGAAGGACCAGGGGAAGGGGAGCAAGAGAGGTGCGACTAAAATGAGGGGGGAGGAAGAGTGTGGAGGGGGAAGGAGCCGGTTTGTAAGTTGACAGACAAGGGTCCAATGTTTAAGATAGTCAAGGTGTCAGGAACTCTGGACAGCCAGCCTGTGGACACACCTGTGACTTAACCCATTGTTCCCATAACACACTAACCCACATCTTCGCACAATACACACCAGGTGTCCTGCAAGTAGAGGAAAACATGGTGTGCAGTTGCATATATTCACTAAAACCAAAAGTCGAACACTTATCAGAGACTCCTTCAACACACTTTGCCATGCGTGTAACTCTTAAGAATGAAAACAAACAATTCGTCTAGTTCAAGGCAAGTTGGTATTGTTTAACCAAAGTGCTCTTTATAACATGTTAATTCTTTCTGATTTGTTATAAAACAATGTTTATATGTATTTAATTTAAATAAATACTTGAAAATGGAACAAAATGTAAGATTACACTCAAAGAGAAGACTATAGCCGGCATATACCTGCATAAACGTGAACATGTGCGCTCTCTGCTCTCACCCAGGCCAGCATCAGAGTACTCCAGCCCATCAGGGCGTCCGCTGAGCTGCGTGGTGGACGAGAACACTCCAGTGATGACGCCCGTAAACGGGGCTGAGGCCAGCGGCCCACCGGGCGAACAGCGGATCCAGGAGAGACGGGTTCGATCACAGCGGCATCGTAACTACATGAGCCGAACACACCTGCATACACCACCGGACCTGCCTGAGGGTTATGGTGAGAGACGGCAGCAACACACACACACACACACACACACACACCATATATACACTCACTTTGAGCACTCATGGTTAAAAAACCAGAGTTACCGATTGACCTTGTCTGGTTATGTTCATGTATTCAATAAATATGAACACAACAAAAGCACTGCAGCATTTGATTGTGCTGCTCAGTCTTTGCATTTATAAAGTGCTTTTGAAGAGATTTAAAAATATAGGGATATATATTCCATATCTCGATTTAGATAAAAAAATATTGTAATACTATTTGAAAGCAATATCGCCCAGTCCTAGCTGTTACGTTCGAGAGTCAGCAGTAGTCCTATTGAATTATATAATCAATATCAAAATGGCAAGCTGAGGTTAAGTCCTGGCTCTAACACACGTAAATACAAGACATGCAGATTAAAAACATGGTGGGCTGCTCCTTGGGGCTGTATCTTGTTTGTAGCCTTGAGGCAGCGATATGTGATGAGAATAAAGTTTAAATGCTCTTTATGTCATATATTCTTCTTCTCTCTCTTTGTGTACGCTCCCTGCTATGTCTTCAGGCTCTTACTCACACTTCCTCTTCTAACCCTTCATCCTGCTCCCCTCTCCCTCCTTCCCACAGCACCACAGCATGACAACCCCAATCAACACTGTCAGTGTGCTAATCCTCCTCTCCTCTCCTCTCCTCTCCTCTCCTCTCCTCTCCTCTCCTCTCCTCTCCTCTCCTCTCCTCTCCTCTCCTCTCCTCTCCTCTCCTCCCTCCCCTCGTTTGCAAACACTTCCCAGTGTTGGAATGTTTTGGCTTTTCAGGCTCACATTCCCATACTAAATACAAGGACTGAAAGCAGAGTATTCATAGCTCAGTGTTAAGCTCAGAGAAGGCACATTAGGTTATTGGCCATTTTTTTAAAGTCTGTAAATCTTAAGCTAGCTTTACTTGCAGCATGCAAACACAGTGGGAAAATAATGCAAAAGCTACACAAGTACATTTTCCAACATCGGAACGTGTACTTTTCACAGTCAGCCACAGTGCACCCCACAATACCCACAGAGTCTGTAAAATAAATTATTATTTTAAGTGTGGCGCTGTATGCCAGCAGTTTAGAATGGCATTGTTGGACCTGTGCCCCCTTTGAAATGTCCTGCTGTGTCCGCTGAGGCTGGCCAAGGTCGGACAAAGTGAGTCACTGATGCCCAACAGCGAGCAAGCTTTCTTCCTCAGCTGAACCCTCTGAACCGGTGGCTGGGTGTGGCGAGAGAGCGTGAGAGAGAATGAAAGAGAGAAGGAGTGTGTGAGGGGGAAAAAGAGAGAGAGGTGGGTAGGAAATGAGTTGTGCCAGTAGGAAGTTAAGAGGGGGGGTTAGTGATGGATTAGCGGGTGAATATACACACATGAACACCACACCCGTGCAGCACACACACTTTGTGCCAACATTCACACACTCTCTCTCCATTCACGAATCATTCTCTTCTGGTTTCTTTTTGGTGTCCTCTGTTCTCTTATTTGTTTACAGTATATTATATAAGTGGGTTTGGAATGAGTGACAGCATTTTCCTTTCCATTTCCTTTGGTTTTGGAGATTGATAGGAAGGGATGACTTTTCAGAGCCTTTAAGAGAAAACAAGGCAACTAGGAAGCATCAAGGAACTCTGTGCAAGGAAAAACAGTCATGGAAGGCTTTGATAAATTTCCCTCACATTTTTATTTTCCCCCGTCGTCTTGGGATAGGCCTACTGGAGACCGGAGAGGAACTAATTGATTACATTGGCGCACACCTTAAGAAACTCTTGTCCCTGCAGTTTGCCTGTCACATCAATTATAAACCGACTTCCCCTTCTTCAAAACACACAAACTCACTCTCCATGCTTGTACCCACCAGTACAAGACTACAGAACACTTCCAAGCTTGTTTTTAGGGCTGTTTTTGACATATTATATTGCTATAATTTTTCTCTGTTTTAGAGCAAAGAACGACTCAGCAGGGTCAGGTCTACTTCCTCCACACACAGACTGGAGTCAGCACCTGGCATGACCCCCGTGTGCCCAGGTAAATCTTTGTGTCTATACTTTTTTTACATCCTTATTGTCCAGATTTATATCTTTTTTTAAAGCAATTTAAATGTTTCTTTTGATTAACAATCCCCTCATCAACACATTGACTTACACACATGATGAATGCACTGCAGTGCTGAGAGCCTGTACTTTGTCTAATATAAAACCTGACATATATTCCCAAAACTGACATGATCAAACGGTACTTGACTTCATTTTTCACTCAATTGCTCGATAGTCAAATTTCAGGCTCAAGTCGGGGTCAGCCAAACTAATGACCCCCAAGTTCGATGCGGAGTTGGAAGAACATTTTTGGACAGATGTTCAGCTGGACACACCGCAGGCCAGTGGTTCTGCATTCAATCAAACCGTTTCACCATCTCTCAATAGCTCACTATTTAATTCACCAGAGATCGCAGGCAGTGCGATTGCGTTACAGTTTTGGCTGTGTCTTGGTGTAGCTGCTGCTCAGTGATGAAGCACATCCAGTTCACAGCAGCAACCTCTGGGTTTGGTCACTTTGGACAGAGTTCCTAAATGACCCATTATATTGTGATGAGGCATGTGCTTTGTCCCTGAGTGGTGTGTCGTCACATCACACAAGGACAAATTACTCTCACACACACATACACATTTGTAACAGCAATGTTGATGTTTGTTTAGCACTCCTCGTCTATATTTCTCTGAACCTGCTGGAAGGACAATGTTTTGGTACTACTTAATGTAAATGTTGATTAGTATGTCAGTACTATATTATCACTATATGTGTCATTAAAAGGATAACATTTATTTTTCACATTATTATTGATTATAAATAAAAGATGTATTCAACAGTTTCATTGTAGTGTTTTACTACCACTACTGATGATCGAACTTTAGAAACACAGCCAACATTGTTGTATAAATGTTGGTATAATAAGCGTGTTAAAGGTATATTTTTACACATTCGGTGGTATGTCTTTCTCTAAAGGGTTTGCCTGCAATGTATCTTTGGTGCTTCATTTTCATACTGTAGGCTATATAGTGTGGTGGTCATTGATACACTTAAAAACACACCTGACAACCTAGGTTGTATTTTAGTAAATCTTGTACTACTCTTATGATCAGTAGTATAATTAATGTTCATTATATTTAAGCACATCTTGCATACAATTTTAATACATAATGCTGTACGTATGTATGTATATAGTTTAATTTAGAGTTGTATATAATTTGTGGTATCATTGTTGCTGATGGTTTCTTTCTTATTGTTCAGAGACCTCAGCAATGTGAACTGTGAGGAGCTGGGCCCACTGCCACCAGGCTGGGAGATCAGAAACACAGCCACAGGCAGAGTCTACTTCGTCGACCACAACAATCGAACAACACAGTTCACCGACCCGCGACTATCTGCTAACCTGCATCTAGTTCTCAAGTAAGTGTCTCAGTCTTTGATATGATATATGAAGAAAGAAATGAACATCAAAACAAAGTCACAGTGTTGATGTACACATTGTGCTCATGTGATACATCTTTCCCACTTTAAAGCTTCAAAACAATATACAGTAAAAAAAATATAGCAATTATATTTAGTCTCTACTCAGCGCTGACACATAACTTTACTGTCAGACTCTCCACTCTGTTCATATTTTCTGCTGAGGACTGTCAGTAGGATTGTTAGCAGCTTAATGTTTTTAAAAGTAGCGTCACACTCAGACTACCCGTGCTGGAAATGGACATGATGCCTCCTGTCTGGGGATGCTGGAAAAATGGTTTGGGAATCTGTGATAGACAGCACACTCATGAATCCTCCAGCAATGAATATGTCTGCTGTAAGATGATCACTGACTTGGCTTCATTCATCTCACTTTATATTTGTGTTCTTCTCCTCTATCCTCTGCCTGTACTGTGTCTCTGACAATCTACTTTTCCCCTCCTCTTCTTCTTGTCTTCTCATTGACCTCTCTCCTGTCCCTCAAACTGACTTCATTGCTGTTTATGTCTCTTTCCTCTGCTTTCTCCTTTCTAATCTACTTCAATTCTGTTTCTTTGTGTCACTTTACCCGTCTCTTTTGTATTTCTCTTTTTTTTTTGCCTGTCTCTCCCGTCTCGCTGTTTTCTCTTCTGAATCCTATCCCCTGTTGTCTTCAATGCTGCATTCCTCTTCTCTGTCACTCACATTCCCTTATTTTCCCTCTTTGTCTTTCTCTGTCTTTTCCTCCCTTTATCTCCTCCTGTTCTCCCCACCAGCCCAAGTCCAAATGGTTCCCGTGTGGCCATGGAAAGCCAAAACACTAACCTCAGGTAACCCACATTCACACACACACACACACACACACACACACACACACGAGTTCACATACTTGCATGTAGACAATAAACTGTATAACAATACGCACACTTACTCATTGTCTGTGGCATGTGAACAATGCAATCAGCACACACGCAGGTTGACAGACATCTTCATACACTCACCCCAGCTGTCTGCATAAAGCAGTTTCAGCAGCCAGTCACTCAAAGCTTCACACACACACACACACACACACTTACAAAATCACAAGAACAAATGCTGACTATGATACTTTTCTTCCAGGTAATGTCCAGTCTGTGTGTGTTTATACATGCATAACCTTCACCCAGGTTGACTTTCATGTGGATGTCATTCAACACACACATGCACACACACATACAGAGGCTGGCTGTCGATCCGTCTTTCAGTGTGTTTGCGCTGTCTGTCAGCAGTCTGCTTCCACTGAAGATCAGCTTGTAGCCAGCAGAGAGGCTAGGTGAAGCCGACCCCACTCTGGAAAATAATACTAAACACGTGTTAGCACAGCAGCTGTTAGCTTAGAACTAGTTCACATAACCTCGCCGAACACACATGGGCTAGTAGCAGTGTGATAGCGTTTCATCGAGCAAAGTCGTGATATGCGTGTGGGAGGAAGCTGTGAGTTATATGAATCATTAAGTTCTCGGTTTGTTCTTCAGGTATTTTGGCTGTCAGGGAGCTTCCTGTACTTTCTGCCTGCCAGTGTGTGAGGCAGGAACCATTAGAACAAGAGGAACACGCAGAGATGTGGAGATTTTTCCCCATTGCTTTTTTTAGTATGAATTCTTAGTCAAAACCTCTCTCAGTAACAGCGGCTGGCACGATAGACATGTTTGGGAAATCAACATCTGGTCATTTGGTCAAATAGTATCCATATGTGTCAGAACAGCGTCTGGTTGTGAGTTGAAGCTCAGCTATGCGATCCAGTCAGCATCATTAACTGCTTGTCTGGCTCCTTATTAGGAGAGATTTGAGGGAGTCCAGACAAAGTTTTAGAACTTCGAAAAGGTCAAAATTAACAAGCTCTGATTTCTAATGCAGTTTTTCCGTGATACGCGCTGATTAATGAAAACAAAATTAAAACACTCTATATACAGTTCGTGTCACAGCAAGTTTTTACTCTGGCTATCCGCTGAATCAACTGTTTTTCAAAGAGTGGAAAAGTAGAATTTGACATCTGGTCAAGAAATCAATTTGTTAATTATTTATTGTTTAAGAGGCCAACTTTAAAGGTTAATGAGCTAAAGCTCAAATATTATCTGTTAAGCTAACATTGATGTTTGTTGACTGCCGTCCGTGTTTTTTAACAACCGTAACGAAAAACAGAAAACGTAGCTTCTGCCTAAAAACTTCTGTTTTGATATGAAATCAAGTAGGGAAAGACTTGATAGTCTAGTCCAGTGGTTTTCAAAATCCTCGAGTGGGTTGTAGATCTAAGACTCTGGAACAGTGTCAGGCTTTGAAGTCAGTTTGATTTAGTGGCCTGACTGTGCATTTACGTCATGTGGTGCACAGAGGCCCAAAAAAAGGTTTCCCCCCCTCAAGCTTACATCGTAAAATAAGCAGGTGTATAATAGTTCTTTTTTTTTAGCGTGACAACCCCCTCGAAAATGACTTGTTTCACTCTCAGAACTTCATCCATTGGATCCGATAAAATTTGGAAAGTCTAGAGGAGCCACACGATTAAATCATTTTACCCCTATTTAAGCTAGCGGAGCGCTGAACCTTAAGTTAGCCGGCTTGGCTGGCGGAAGTCTCCGGTCTGCATGCTTAATGGAGCTATGAGTAAAATCAGGCTAAATTCAAGCTGCTGTAAGCGTTGCCGTCATATTAGCTAACGTCCTTTTGCAATTCACAATCCCCTCCCTCCTCCCTATGTCACCACATGAGCATGCAGCAGTAATCACCAGAAATAGCAGCAAACAGGAAGATCCTGCTATCTGCACGTTCATGAGCACATAGGACCTCTTTTTGGAGTTCTCTGTCCTGATTGGATAAAGGAGGCAGGGATACCAGAAAAAAAGTTTTATCACAGTTTTTGGAAGTTGGAACATAGAAGCGGAGTTTGATCTTCAAAACTAAAAATACAAATAAATATCCAGAGGGGATTGCTTAAGACAAAATCCTTTCAAATTGGGGGTCTGTGATTTGGGTCATTGATATGAAAAAGTTTGAGAGATCCTGGTCTAGACTAGGATCTATCAGTTTACACCAATCTAGACTTATAGATCGTTGCAGTGCAGTTCTCTGAAAACACAGTTTCTTCCATGTAAGCCGCTCCTCAGCTTTGGCTCTGAATCACTAAATTTATTGGGTGTGCTAAATGGTCTGAACAACACAGACATGCGTAATGTTAGATTGTTTACTGAGTGAGAGGCTCAACTCTAAACACCAAGAGTGACTGACAGCAATTCTGTAAACACAAACAGCAAGCAGAAATACAGAGGCCACATGGGGAGAAGCAGGGAGGAGACAACAATCTGTTTACACATACTGCACATGTGCATACCCAACCTGTGAAGATCTGAACATCTGATAATTTCATGGAAGTGTTAACTTGTTAAAGCTTCTCCTCAGGTCTGTAAAGCCTCCGTTATATAAAGATGTTTAACCAGTCAAGCCAGTGCCATCCTTTCTACTTTTTCTTCTCTCCTCTCTCCTACTGTCCCCATTCATTTCTTTTTTTCCTTTCATCTCTAAACCTCCCCCTTCTGTCATCTCCTCTGTCCTCACTCATTCTCTCTCCTCTGCTCTCCTCTCTCTGCCGTGCTCCAAAAACTGTTAAAGTTATCAGCCTCGCTGCTGGCTTAGGGTCAGGACATCTGTCTTCTATCAACGCCAGGATTTAAGAATATTTCACCTAACATCCACATAGGTCCACCATACACACACACACACACACACACACACACACACAAAACCATGCTATAATTCACTACTGCATTGACCAGTTTCCATATAGGGAGATTGAAGGTGGTGGTTGTAGGGGGGTTGCATGTCAGGACCAGCTGTGCATGTTACCTCATGTTGGAGTGTGCAGTTAAAGCAAAAATGCACCTTTGTTTTTCTTTAGATATCTGCATAGTTGTGTAGATAGTGTTTGATTTTGATTCAGTGGAAGAGAGATGCACACTGCAGCATCTTTATCTTGCTGTCTGGCAGACACACGCAAAATGAAATCAAAAGAATAAAGAGTTGGCAGAAGGAGAAAACAGAGATGGTCACTCAAACAAATTAAACATCCACAGGGAAGAAACTCCCTTTGATTGAGTCAGGAGAGAGACTGAAAAAGGAAAGGTGTTGACTTAAAATAAAAACCTAATGTAAGCTGCGATCTCAGCCTCAACCTGAAAAGAACACAATGACAAAAAAATACTTAGTCTGTTTTCATCAGAGGAAACTGTTGGGTGCTAAGCTGTCGGCAGGATTGTGGACTGAGCTTTGGGGTTACAGCTAAGTGTGTGCCTGGTATTTTGTCAACACAGTTTCGTCAAAACCTCATAGTGTTTGAATCAGACAAAAACGTAATTACTTCCACCGAGGAGGTTATGTTTTCACCTGTGTCGGCTGGTTTGTTGGATGGTTGGTTTGGTTCCATTCTCAGGGAGTAATTCATGGATCTTCATGAAAATGATCAGGCGTATTTAGCTGGCTGGTATGTGTGAGTGACTACATTTAGGCATGGATCCTAGATCTGGTGATCTTAGAAATTTCATAAAACCTTTTAAGGCTTTTTTTTCTCATTGTCCTACTAACGACGACTGCAGACTTATTTCTGTTGGCTAGAACTTACTGTGGATTGACCTTGCATCTCTTCACCCATTTTTTTTTAGTGAATGTATTTGTCACCCCCCGTCTGTAGAAACAGTTTGTGTTATGTCTGCTAGATTAGATGGCGTGGTGCGGATTGGACATTACAACATTGAGAGTGTGCAATTTGCACCTCAGTCTGCTGATCCTCCAGGACGTATCCTGGTTTAAATGTGGCTCAGACAGCCCGGTTGCCGTCGACCTTAGACTGATGAGGGCCTTGAGTTGTCAGACAGTCAGACACAGCTACATGACTGTGGTCTGCCACACTGTCTCTCGCATACTGCACTCCCTCCCTTGCACTGGCACATAGTATATGTCTGAAAGATTACATCAGTGTTTGCTGAAGGTATTTTTAGTCGCTGCTAGATTTAGGTTCAGTGGGCTTCAGCAGGTATTTTCCCAACCAAGTTATAAATCTTCATGATATTTAAATCAACATTTGCATTGATGTTTTAAGAAGTGATGATCATACTGTATATTATATTTGGTACATTATGGGGGTGTGGTTTGTTTAACTGAAAGAAAAAACATAAATGCAAATGATTGGGTTATATATACACAGTATTTTACTAATCTACTGCACTTTGTCAAACCTCATGTGACCTGATGTTACAGAAAATGCCAGTCGTCTAAACGGTATATATAGTTGGGTAGATCTATCTGCATGTGGTGCATTGAAGGACTGTCTGTATAAGAGTGACCAGGAAGAGAGCAGGGTCTTGGTCTGACTAGTTGAAAAATTAAATCCATACAGACATATTTTCACTCTTACTAAATCACTTCTGCTTTATTTGCTCTCATATGCTTTAGTGTGATTTCTGACTTAATATCTTCCATAGGAAAGTGTGCATATCATAGTTAAAATTAGAGCAGAAAGTACAGCTGGTTGTTTTATGTAATGGCAACATTTTACAAAGCTTTTACTGGAGGCTGTTCTGAGTAGTTCGAAGCTTCATTCACACATGTAGACATCCAAATTCTAAATCAACATATGAATGCGTCGAAGCAAGATGGATGTTACCATTACAGAAATTCACATGTTTTTATCGAACAAAATATTCTGCTTTAAGCCATGTTTTTTGGCTTTTAGCCCTACAATACAACATTTTCACTAAATTAAATGAATATTATCCATTAACCTGCATTTACATGCTGTAACGCTGGTCTAACAGCACCATAAATAATAATGTTAAAGCCACAATAACAAAACAAATCTGTTTCATCTCTGATATTATTAAAAAAAATGCTGATACATATTTGACATTTCGCATTTAAGTGTCTTAAAACGACAGACAGACAGACAGACAGACAGACAAAGTTTTTTTCTTGCGTTATCCCAAATGTTCCCAACAATGTTGGAGCCCAAAAATCTATAAGTTTCCTCAAGATGATGTTATTGGGGTTGTCTGTCGCCATAACTTCCAAATAGATTTTCATCAGCAATGGTGGTTTTTCAACAATCAAGAAAGAAATTCCTATGATCCCAGACTACTTCACATCATCGTCATCGTCATCATCATCATCATCAAACTACGTCTTTCCTTTTTAATTGTTTTGATTGAGAGACCCCTAGGCAGAAATTATAAGACATTCTTTACAGCCCTACTTTCATTCGTTATTTTCAGAAAGTCTCGTCAAGTGCAACATATTTATGTCTCACCACTGCAGTCTGTCTGCTGCCTGTAGTTTTGAAACCAGAAGTGTGCAGATGTGGCAGCTTGATGTAAGAGGTCACACATTTTCTGCCGAAACACACATATTATCAACAAACAGAATTTTATACAAACACGCTCACACTTCGACTCTGCGTTCTCTGGATTTGGCGGCAGAGTTTGGCCGACATCTCTGTCCTCTCCTGCAAGTGTAAAAGAGCAGAGCACCAGCTGATACTCGGGCTGGATCAACTCATAAAGGGTCCTTTGATTCTCTGGGGCTGGGTGGGGGGCAGAGTGGGTGTGTTGGGGTGGCTGGTGTGGCTTTAACACCACTACACCTACTCAACACTAATTTCAGCCCACCTGTGCCAGCTGCCTTGAAAAGAAACACTTTCTCTTACACACACAAACATGCAGCCTTTGCACTCTGTGTGTTTACACGGAGGCAGACTGGGTGAGAGAGTGCACGCACTAGAGAGGATGGAAGCCTATCATGACTCTGCAGGTTCATGCGCAGGTGACCCAGTTCTGGAAATGTTCACTCTTTCATTTCTGGACTTCTCTTGTTTCTTTTCCTCCTGCTCCCTCCACCTTGAAATAACAATAATAAAATCCTCTGGCTCTTATATTGAATTTGAAAGTTTATATTTTTCCACAATCGTTGTATTTCACCCAAGCTGTCACAGCAATAGGAACCATCTCTCTCGTTGGGCTCTGGTAGATCTTTCAGCTTTGCTGTGCTTGTATTTTCTATATTTACCATAAAATATGCCGAGCTCGTCCCGTTTGGAAACCAGAGAAGATGAACTATGTCGAAACGTATTTTTAATTACACTGTACTCTGAGAAGGGAAAAAAAGTGCGCTGAAATTATGCTTTATTATATGGTTCTCGATCCTCCCAGCCAAAAGCAACTCATTCCATTTTGTTTTAAGGCCATCTTTTCTTCCCCTCCTCCTTCCTAAAGTGGTTTTCAGGACTGCTCTGCTGCAGTCTTACCCTTTCTTTGACATGCTAGGAGCCCTCGCGCCTGCCAATAAAATAAATAGCAGCGGACTTGATTATACAGGGATAGACTGGCGAAACACTGCACCCGTTTAGTTTGGAAAGCCCAAATAGATGAGGCCTTATTCAACCCACTGAACCAGAGAACCCAATTGTACAACGAGTGTCGGAATAAGTGGGTGGCTACGTGCTGCTACCTCAGATAGTCTCTGCTTCCTTTTTATATACCAGCTTAGGCCTCTTGGTGAACCGTCTGTGTTTGGCCGACTGCAGCCTCGTCACTTTACTCCCAGCGGAGGACAGTAGCTTCTTTTAGAGAAGGCCTCTGCTGGCTCAGCGTCTCCTCACAGTAAAATGAGGGCTGCTGTCCTGTTGAAGGGAGAGGCGGATTATGTTTTTCAGAGGCCCACCCAGGCATCTCACCACCAACACCACAATGAGGGCTGGAGGAGGCCAGAGTTTGAACACTGACCACAGCTTACCTTTGCCAAGTTTGTATTTTGTCGCTGTCAAGTCTTTTTTAGAATATACAGACCCTGAATGGCTGGAGAGTGAAAGGGCAATAAAGGTCAGGAGATAGGTTGTCTAATTTAGCTCCTATGCCCCCTGTGGGGCAAATTTAATCTTGTTGTCCTGCCCACAGCTTGGCTCTTTTTGATCATCTTTCTTTAACGCTGTGTCTTAAGGTCTTGATCTTTTCCCACAGATTGCCATCTTTGATATGTCCCGTGTTAAAGGCAGGTTTACTGAATACCAAGCTGACCTTTTTTCACACTCACTTCGCTCTTTTCTCTCCTGTATTAACTCTCTAACCTTGATAGCCATTTGATGTGACCAGTACCTTTCTATTCCTCTCTATTTGTTTTTTGCATTTCTCTCTCATTTGTCTGTCAAGGTAGTGTATTTTGTCGCCCCAAGGAAATGTGGGAAGGTGGGCAGGTGGAGAAGAGCTCTGGGTTAGTGGGTTTGTTTTGTGCTGTCTGTTTTTGCAACCTCTGCCAATGAGGTTATGTTTCCACCCATTTCAATTTGGGCACAAAAACTACTGAACGGATTTCCACAAATCTTGGATGGAGGATGGATCTTGGCTCAGAATAGACCTGATTAACTTTTGGTGCAGATCTGGATAAAGAAAATGATCCAGGATTTTTTTCTCACCTTCTTTAACATTAAAAGAGAGAGCGTTTGGGAGAGAGCGTTTGGAAGTTTACAGAAATACCCCCCCCATCCTCCTCAAATTATGAGGAAGGGTGGCTGCTCTGGTGGTCAGATGATGGAAGTTCCAGTTGTGGTTGGTGGATGGCAGGGGTACCTGCTGGCTTTCAGCTTCTTTACACTTGAGACAGGAAGTGATTTCTGCAGAGTTAATATGATTGAATCTTTAGACTTTAAGAGAAACGTGTGAAGCAGGAGGGTAAAGAGAGCACACCCTTCGAGCTAGCCAGCGGCGCCAGCTACTCTTACACCACTCTGCTTTGTATATTTCTTCCCCTCTCTCTTTCTTTTCTTATGTGTGTATCTCTTTCTCTCTGCTTATTCAGGGTTTATCTCCCTCTCCCTGTTATTCCTGCTAGGGATATTTACCAAAGGTCTGGTCAAAGGCCCAGCCTGTCCACAGGTCTGGATCAGATTTACTCAGGGCTTAGGGCTCTGTTTAGCGCACTTTGCTTTGAGAAGAGGGTGAGGGCTAGAGAGGGAATTTCTAACATTGTGGTTAGAGGATATTTGATATAGAGGGGCCGGGGAAATCCCTACAGGACATATCCCTCTTTCTTCTATCTT
Source organism: Lagodon rhomboides (assembly GCA_039737535.1). Taxonomy (NCBI): domain Eukaryota; kingdom Metazoa; phylum Chordata; class Actinopteri; order Spariformes; family Sparidae; genus Lagodon; species Lagodon rhomboides. The sequence goes on from CM077786.1 coordinate 16,020,346, forward strand.
TGAGTAAATCAGTGTCTGCCACTGGAGTCAAAGCAGTGCACAAGAAAAAAACACAAAATCCCTGTGACCATGTCATGGTTAAAGGCTAACTCCACCAATTTTACACATTAAAGTGTGTTTACATGGCTAGGGTGGGAGAGTACTACTGCATATTTAAAAAGAATATATATATATATATATTTCTGGTATTGATTTATGGTTTATGACTCAGCAATTTGTTATTTGTCTTCATTATAATTGTTATATGTTTGTTTTATGTCTGCAACTGTGTAACTGTGCTGCTGCCCGTCTTGTCCAGGACTCTTGAAAAACAGATTTTTAATCTCAATAAAACTTATTTCCTGGTTAAATCAAGGTTCAATTAAAAAATAAAAGACACTAAAATGGAAATTAGGAAATAAAACAGCTCGGGACAAGCTGTTTGCGATTCCTATTTCATTGAAAGGTGAATCATTCTGACATATGACTTTCTCCTCTGCCCTCTTTGCTCTCCCCGCCTTGACTGTTCATCTTCTGCCTCCCCTTCAACCACACCATCCCTCCAGTCATCCGCCTCAGTTGAAGGACCAGGGTGGTCCTGGGGCTCCTCAGCAACCTCTGTCCCCAGCCCAGCTGCCTGAAGAGGCGGAGTGCCTGACGGTGCCCAAATACAAGAGGGACCTGGTGCAGAAGCTAAAGATCCTGCGGCAGGAGCTTTCTCAGCAGCAGCCCCAGGCCGGCCACTGTCGCATCGAGGTCTGCCGCGAGGAGATATTTGAGGTAAGACAAGCAAAAACCTGAGTAGAGGATGACCCTTTCTCATCCACACATGTTAACAATGCAACTTTTTTTGTACGAAAGGCTCCACTTCAGGAGTGCAGATGTTCAACGAGAAAAATAGTCTTGATGCCCGTAAACATGACGCCCTAACCTACAGTTTCTGATGTGCTTTAAACCATAAAAGGAAACATTTGGTTGGCTGTTGAAGGGCATATGAGCACAGCTTTCATATAGATGAATGCAAAACACGGAATTTAACGTGAATTTCGATAACATGCCTTGAAAATGTGTTCTTAAAATTCATTATCTGGCTTTAAAAGCATCACAACATGCAAACCCTGAAACAATCACAGAATGCTCACCAAACACAGATCTTTGCATTTTACTGGCGTTTTTCACCCCATTTACGATGTGCAGCAGAGAATGGCCCAGGGCAGCACAGAACCAGTACTCAGAACTGCTTTATGGTTTCCAGGGAAAAGCGGAACAGAAAGTCCTTCAAGACACCACAAAAAACTATTTCTCTGTTACTTTTCTTCTCCTCCTCTGTCTCTCTTTCTCTTGCTCTCCCAATCATTTGTTCTACCAAGGCGAGGCATTCTTTCTGGATGATTTCAGCAGTTAAAGAGATGTGGAGGGGAGGGGTGGGAGGGGAGGGAGAAGGGGTGAGGAAAGGAGCGAAGGCAGCAGTGGCAAGTATTCGGGGCCAGACATAACTTCATAACTACAAGTTGAGCAATGAAAAATATGACTTCATCCTCCTTCGACGTGACAGCTGTGGAAGGGGAAAGTTAAGTGTGAAAACCAGCCCTGCAGAGCCACTTGAGGTTTTCATGCAGGAACCAGCTCTGCAGTGTGTTCACGAGAATGTGCACATTCTCACAAATGCTGTAGTCCAGTTTTCTGTCGAGGCGCGTTCTGTGCCGCAGATTTATATATGATTAACACAAAAATAAAATCACTCAGTGTACAAGTTTTCGATATTTCAGACACTTTGTATACAAATGTTTTTGCCCACCAACATGTTGGATAACTTGAGTTTAGAGCGTCTTAAACTTGTTGAATAGCATCTTACAATTGACAGTGTAGCCAAGCTCTGTCATGCTTCACAGATGTAGCAGTGCTGTCGCTGTGGCAGGATATTGTTTACTGTGGCACAGTCTCTGAGTGTTTGGACTGCTCTGAGAGGACAGACATGGAGATTACTCTTATGTAATGTGAAAAGGAAACACACTGACTATTTGTTTATTTGTAACTGGGGGGAGAGGTACAGTGAGGAGAGGTAAGAGACGCAAGTGTTACCAGGATGCATTGCCATCTGTTTATTAATATTTTTAAGCAACATTGTAACTGTAAGATTGAATGTTTGTAGGCTTGAAGCTATATCTGAAGGTGTGTGTTTATCCCATAACAATCCTGACACACCAGCAAACCCTCCAAAGTTATTTACTATTTTTTACATCCAGCAAAGGTAATATTGATGTCTTTCAAATTAAAGTTGGTCTCGTTTTCTTTACTGTACTATATTAAATTTGGTGTATGTGTTGAATGTAGGAGTCGTACCGGCAAGTGATGAAGATGCGTCCAAAGGATCTCTGGAAAAGACTGATGATCAAATTCAGAGGAGAAGAGGGACTGGACTATGGCGGGGTAGCAAGGTACATTGTCACATTTGATAGTTCATGTTTATTTTTCTGTGGATTAAAATGTCAGCAAACTCTTTAGAACACAGCATTGTGCAGCATAAAAGAACCAACCAAGAAAACATAAATTGATTAAAAGAAATCTTGTGAGGAAGCTGGATAAACAAGATCACATGATCATGTGTCAGCTTGTATCACTAAGTATCAGTTACATCAGATCTGGAGAGTATTTCTTGATTACAAGAACAGCAAAGAATTGTAGTGATCACTTTCCTTCGATTGAGCAGATTTTTTTCAGCCCCTTTCCTGACTGACTTTGCAAGACTTCAATTTACTAAGCGACACTGCTGGTAGCCCTGTCCTACTGTAGATCTGATAGGTTGAAGTTAGCACAAATGAAGGTGATAGACAGATGGTTCGTCCAATCACCTGCCAAGTTTTTTTCAGACTAGCCTGCCCTGTTCCAAAAAGTCTGTCTAAGGGCGATTTCCCAGATGGTTCTGTGTAATAAACCACCTGGACCGTCAAGTTAACCTTCTTATACTTGTTTGAGCATTTTTTATAGTAAATTTTTCACTGTGTGTGTGTGTTTCAGGGAGTGGTTATACCTACTGTCCCACGAGATGCTGAACCCTTACTACGGCCTGTTCCAGTATTCTAGAGATGACATCTACACTCTGCAGATTAACCCCGACTCTGCTGTGAACCCGGTAGGAATTATTTTGTTATTATTATTGTCCTTTGGGATGATTGAGAGGCAACAGTAGCTCAGTCTGTACAATCTTAGTTTGGCCAGCATGGACATATGTGGACTGGTAGCTGGAGCGGTGCCAATTCACATCCTGGTCACTGCCAAAGTTCCCTTGAGCAAGGCACTTAGAATTTAAAGCTGTATAATCCAAATCTATGTCCATAATATGAAAAGGATATGACTGAAAGCTTTCATATTAATACCTCTTTTCATGTGCAGGAGCACCTGTCGTACTTTCACTTTGTGGGTCGCATCATGGGCATGGCTGTGTTCCACGGCCACTACATTGACGGAGGCTTCACGCTGCCCTTCTACAAACAGCTGCTGGGCAAACCGATCACGCTGGACGATATGGAGTCAGTCGACCCCGACCTCCACAACAGCCTTGTCTGGATCCTGTAAGACTTTTTTTGGTTTGTTGTTTCCAGGCAAAGTTAGAGGAAACACTTCCTGCACTAAAAGCAATTTTAAAGTATAAATAGAGGTTACACAGAGTCACATTTTAATGTTGCCTTCTATAACTTTACCTGTAGGTTTTCCTATTTTAACAGTTGAGCTGTAAAAATCTTTCACTGATGCCTTAATATTAAACAGTTCTTCAGAAAGCAGTTGATTACAGGTGTAAACTGTATGAGGAGATGAGATAGAAAATCATACATGAAAAAGGTGCAGAGCACACATACTTCAGAGCTCTCCCAAACTAGACCAGTTTGTCCTAAACTTTCTAATGACTGAAGCGCCCTCTGCTGTCAGGAAAGATGATGACATCTAATCTCATCTTCAAGAAATGAACATCCTTGTTGGTTCAGGCGTGCTCCTGCATGTTGTGACACAGTGGTTTTGTATTTTGAAGAGTGTTTTCCACATGGGGATGGGTTCTTCTCTTGATAGGACCTAAATATTCTTACTTATGATGATGTCATCCACTATTATTAAGTGTAACATATGCTGTTTTTTCATGAAAATACAGTTCATTACATCAATTAAAAGAAACCAAACTTAACAAAAAAATAATCACAGCTGGACACTTTAAATATGTAAGTCTGAGGTCCTGTTGTCTGAGTTTTGTTGGACCAAGTTCTTGAAAATGAAAGAAAATCTGAGTGAATGGAAATACTTTCTGAAGCAGCTCTTAGCTGATTCCTGTTGTTACCTACCCTCCCCCCCTCTTCAGGGACAATGACATCACTGGCGTCCTGGACCACACTTTCTGTGTGGAGCACAATGCCTACGGAGAAATCATCCAACATGAACTGAAACCCAACGGCAAGAGTATCCCCGTCTCAGAGGACACAAAGAAGGAGTATGTCAGGTATGAAGAAACACAAAGTGTGAGACCAAACTCATTTTCAGCCCACATTAGTGTCACATTTTTCACTGTTTTCATACAACTTTTCTGTGGCAGTCCAGACTGCTGCCTTGTCATCCATTCATTGTCATGATGATGAACACTTCCTTTGTGTTTCTTCCTCTTCCTTTCACCTTCATGTTCTCTGCAGGTTGTATGTGAACTGGCGTTTCCTGCATGGCATCGAGGCCCAGTTTCTGGCTCTGCAGAAAGGCTTCAATGAGGTTATTCCTCAGCACCTGCTCAAATCCTTTGATGAGAAAGAACTGGAGGTAAAAAAAAAAAAAGAAGAAGAAGAATTTTCATTCTTAATGAAGAGCAAACAGGTTACAGTACCTGTACAGCTATGACCAGCTTCTCTTCTTATAAAATTCAGGTAAATATTTAAGTGTATGTCTCCCTCTCTCCTTACAGCTGATAGTGTGTGGCCTGGGAAAGATCGACATCTCTGACTGGAAGTCCAACACCCGTCTGAAGCACTGCACCCCAGACAGCAACATCGTCAAGTGGTTTTGGAAAGCTGTGGAGTCATTTGATGAGGAGAGGAGGGCCCGGCTTCTGCAGTTTGTTACCGGATCATCCAGAGTCCCGCTGCAAGGCTTCAAGGCTTTACAGGGTGCTTACTTTATTTATCTTGGAACACACAAAATTCCAGAAGCATGTTTCAATTTTTTCAAAAGTCCAGTGAAAGAAAAACCTCAGATAAACAAAAACATGTCTGGTCAAAGCTTATGGAAGAGAGTTTTAAAAGGGTTAAGGGCTTTATTAGCTAAGATGAAATGAGTAACTTAACAGTGGAATTTGATGCTGAACTGCAGCTGATGGATATTGTTTGTGTTTTGACTGCAGGTGCTGCCGGGCCCAGACTCTTCACCATTCATCAGATTGATGCTAACACCAACAACCTGCCCAAAGCCCATACCTGGTGTGTGTCAGACACAATCTTTATCATGATAATAGAAAAACCATATCATATCTTTACTCATGTGAACTCTTTGTCTCCCCTCCAGCTTCAATCGGATTGACATTCCGCCCTACGAGAGCTACGACAAGCTCTACGACAAGCTGCTGACGGCGATCGAGGAGACCTGCGGCTTCGCAGTGGAATGAGAGACACGTTGGAGAGTGTGTTTGTGTGTGAACATGTGTTACTGTGTGCAGGACTCTTGATAGACTATTATCGTGACTGCGACGTGCCGGCAGGCTCGTTCGGAGCCTGATACGAGCCTTCGACCAGCCTGCAGTCTTCCTCTTCTCTCACCGCTCTCCACATTCTTCCCTTATCAAAATCTGTCTGAACAGCTGCTAGAGTCATCCTGTTATCGATTTTCTATTCATTTTTATGTTGTTGTTTTTTTTTTGGTGTAGTTTGTGTGAAATAAGGAGAGCAAATTAAGAGCTGCAGCATTCAGAAAAAGAACCTGCTCGGTCATCTCACCTAAAATCCAATCAAATCAGGATGCAGTTTATTAACTTCCAGATCAACATCTTTCAAAAGTGTTTCTTTAAATTTATTATTTTTTTAAAACTCTCCCTGGACATTTGAGTCAGTTTTAAATGACTAAACTGTTCTGTTTTGTAATTTAAAGTGATTGAAATGATCCTTGTCATGCTACTGAAGCTTTTACACTGCAGGTAGCCATATCTTGCCCATAGTAGCCATCTTAACCTCAAACAATACACCTTCCAGTCCTCATGGCTGCAGAGTTGGTGTGCTTCATCCTGTAGGAGCGCCACAAATCCATCCTACCTCAGTGTGTAATACGTCGATATTTGAAGGGTTTCATTCCAAAATGATATGTATTCTCCTTTTTACAACAATCCTCCGCGGTTAGTTTAATTGCTACCTAGCAGTCATTAAGTAACTTGTAAAACCGTGTAATTTCAATTGTGAATATCTGATTTTGAAATGGAACTCGTACAGACTGACCTGGATGTGGGTCTGATGTTTTGTGGCGTCTGTGGAGTCGAGCTCGTGGTGGGTCATTGGAAGATGAGGGACGGACTCTGGATGAGAAGAATCTTATTTTTTCCCCTTCAGTCACTGCAGTGTGGCCACAGCTCTTGTAAACGTGTGTGTGTGTGTGTCTGTATGTTTCTGCATGTGTATAAAATTGTGCACCTGTACGTGAGGAAGGTAGACATGTTGTAGATTAATTCCCCGTCACCTCTACTAGCACAGTGTCCTGTGTTTTAAGCTGCAGAGCTGATCGGACCTCACTATTTGAGCCTGGTTATTTTCTCTCGTTGACAGATTTGCCTCCAGCAGTTAAAAAGTGTTTGTTAAAAAATGTTTTAGATTTTTTTGTTTTGTTTTTCTTTTTTGATTTCACCTAACCCAGCACACTTCCTATCAGATTATATGTGAAAGGGGCACAGCTGTCCATGGGACCAGGCTTGATTTAAAAAAAAAAAAAAAAGAAAAAAAAAAGTGACATCATCAGTTTAAAAAGGCAGATGTTTTTCTTTCTCTCCATCTTGTCACTTTTGAGCACTTTACAAACTGAGCAGTGATGGCAGGAGTGCTTTCTTCACATTAGATTAAAAATATATCATGTTTCATTTGCTATACGACTACAATAGAAATATACAGAGTAAAAAGTATCTATACACCTGTAATTTTTGAGTATATATGTACAAATACATAGCTATTTTGTATATTGTTGCTTCTTCTTTCTGTTCAATTCAAATGCAAGCATGTTGGTGTCTGTCACAGACCTCTTTGCATTCTCAGGTGAAGTTGTCCTTTGTTTTTTTTGTTATTTGTTTTTTTATTTTACATTTATTAGGCTAGTGTGTGAGGAGGGCTAAAACTGGTTTTAATGGAAACTATATTTCAGATGTCCTGTTTTTAAACCCATGATAGACTGTAAAAAAAGCAGTTTTCTTTTGGCTGATCACTTTCACGTATTAACACACAAGTACCTTCACAGGAGAACATGAATGGCCACATTTGCTTTCCCTGGAGGTCTGAATGCTGGCTGATGCCTCAGATCCCCAGAACTGCAAATGTGCGGGGTTGACTGCTGCTGAACTCCGGGGTGCTACACACGGAAAATGGTCAATCAAAATGAAAAGTTGCTTTAAAAAACCAGCGAGGCAACAGTGAGGACCACCTCCATCCAAAGAAAACCCTCTGCATGAATGGATGCTCAAGAAATAAAGCCTATTTATTTGCATAATTATTATTCTTAGAAATTGTTTTTGACTTGGAAAAAATCAGTTAAATGTTCTTTTTTTATGTATGCTGCCTGCAGTCATTTGTAACCATGAACAGGTTGTTAGCTGGTACTCAGAAAGCTTGAGTTTTTTTTATTTTAATTTTGTGGTCATCATCAGATAAAACAAAGCAGATCACATTGAAGTCGTCGTCTTTGTACAGTTACAGAGAATTTATTTGATTTTTACCTTTAATAACGTGACTCAGAGGCAGGAAAATGGATGCATAAATTTTTTTTTGCACACGTTATGCATACTTGGGCTCCAAGTTATAATCAGACACTTCCTTCTATTTACCAAATAGTTAATGGACTGATTTTTTTTTTTAAATGTAGATAACACATATATGAATATATACACACACATGTTCTTGATATGCACACATGTATGTTTGTCCAGTGCACACAGTCCACTTCTGCTCTTTGTTACTTTTTGTTGGCACCAAGTTTTCTGGCTGGTTCAGTCTTCAGTGCAAAAGTTGTTTGGGTTGAGTGCTTCCAGACGAGGGGAAATCACACTTCTCCCCGCTTAAGCAGCCAAATTGGTCCGACATCCTCGACAATTTTGTAGGTTATTGTTCTTCTTTTTTTTCTTTTTTTTTTTCCAAGCTTAGAACGTGTGTGATATAAAGGAGGCGTTTGTCTCCTGATATGATGAATCTAATTGAATCGATTGAGAGCCAGTGGTCAAATTCATGATGATTCAATTGGTTAAAAACCACAAGCTTTGTAATGTTAAGCAAACTCTCTCCCCACACTTTTAAAATTTACAGGTTTATGTGCAAGTGTATGTGTGTGCGTCAGTGACTTTTGATTGAATTCAGTACAAAACAGAAAAAAACTTCTTTTTTAACTGCACCATGTTTTATTTCTTTTGATTTCCTATCTGTTTTTGTATTTATTATTACAGTATATGTGTTCATAGTTTTTCACATCAGCTGCTCTGTGAGCTTGTAACTGACACCTGTACAGAAGGACAGTAAAGAAGCAAAGTAATACACTTCTTGTACCCTTGCAGAAAGCTGAGCAATAAAACTATGCTGTTTGGACCTCACAGCATTATGTTTTATAGAAATGTGTGTGTTACTGTCTTTTTTCCCGATAAATGTTTGAAGAAAAGAAAGGGGAAAACGTTCGACAGTTCACTATTTTTATGTAGTAAACTTCATATTCCTTAGTCCAAGTTTTCTGAATTACTCATTACTGAAATTGGAAATGACATTGAGTCTACCAAGCTTATCATTAATATGAAACTGTTTTTTAAGCACCAATATATTTTTAAATATTTTATATTACAAGTAGCCTAAAGGTTCTGAAAATACAGAAGTATTATCAGCAAAATAAAATTTGAAAAATGTTTTCTGATGCATGACATAGCGGCAACAATGTAATGTAACTACGTACATTTATATAAGTACTGTACTTTTTGAGGTATTTGTACTTTACTTGAATTTTTACATTTTCTGCCAGCGTATACTACTCTGCTACATTTTGGAGGCAATTATTGTACTTTTAACATGCTGCATCAGAGACAAAGAGACAAATTTTTGGATTCATTTATTTTATTGGCGATCATACAAAAAACGTTGATTCCGATAATCACAAAAATGCTGAATATTGTGTCCGACAATCGTTTGACCCGCTATATATATTCTACACATGGATGTAAATATACAGTGTGTCTAATTCACGATTACTTGTGCTTTTAATACTTAAATACATTTATAGTCAGAAAATTACTTTTGATACTGAAGTACATTTAACATCAGATACTGAAAGACTTTTTCTCGAATATTAATGATATTATTATTGATTGGATGATTTTCAATTTTACCAAAGTGATATTTTGACAATATCCAAACTTTTGTGTACTTTTTAAAAACACTGCATAGTAGATGGGGAAAACTAGTTACTGTTTTTTGCATATTTGAGCACATTTTAAAAGGTTGCATTAAGTGCGTCGTAACAATGATGGTGAGGCTAACAGTACAGTAGTCACTCTGATATAATTATGGTGGAATACAAGCACTGAATACATACAGTATCTGTATGAGGATTTCTGTGTGTATTTAATACATGTTTCATTGAAGTTTATACAAAAAATCTGTAAGCGAAATACCACAAATACCACATTCTGGTGCCTCCTTTTCACAATAGAGTTAATGTAAACAGACCCGAGAGGTTTTTTGTTTTAAAGGAAACCACTTAAGCTTACTTGAATAAGTCAGCTAGTTAACTTAGTTATAACCTATAATGGCGTCCTGAACAGAGGATAAACTCTCTCTCCCTCTCTGTGAGTTGTAATCTGAGCGTCTCTGGTCTTTGTTCTTGTAGCCGGGCTGCTGCTGTGCCTCCATGTGACCACAGTACAGGAGTAGTATCATTTTACGTGACTTTCTTCTTCTACTCCGCTACAGTTAAGAGGGAAATATTATATTCCCCCATTTACACCCAGACAATCAACTAATCAATTAAATGACTCATACTTATATACTAATAGTAAATTAGGAGTAGTATATCATATTATTCTTAAAGTGCAGTGTCTGTAGTAGGTCTTAAAAAGTCTTACATTTATAGATATTAGGCTTTAAAAGTTAGTCTTAAAATTGAATTTATGAGGCCTGATTCCAAAAAATATTTTATCTATTTCATATATCCATGTTTTAGTTGTTTTCTGCCAAATTAAATCAGGATATTCTGTGGGAAAATCCACATTTTTAGTCCACATCAAATCTTTAAACCACTGATATTCTCTAATGTTGTCCACAAACTGTGCTCCATCAGCTTCATCACATCATGTTTGGGTTTATAAATACAACTTCAGTCTGTGTTCTGGGAGTGCTAAACATCTAAAGAAAACCATGAAGAAGTTTTTATATATATTTAATTAAAGGGGCTATATGTAACAATTAATAGCAATTGACATTAATTAATAACCATTTTATTGGCCATATGTGAGCGGATAAGACGTGACGTAAAAAATGAGACCTTCCCCATCTCTCTCAGTTGTTTAGGTCATTTAATGCTGCTGAACTGTTGATTTATTTGTGAAGGACTCACAGACAGTCCAAAGGATGTGACCTTGCTCTTGAGTGAATCATCACAGTGCCTCTCTCTGCTCAGCTAACAGAGGGCAACATTTAGTTTATAACTTGTGTCCGCTAACATAAACGACTGTCTTCCTGTAAAACACAGAAGTTCTACAGAGCTCTTTTAAAGGGAAACTCCTCTCATATGATATTTCAGAAAATAGAGGTGAGTCATCTTGACATCTAAACAAGGTAGCTTTACACATAAATGCATTTTTCCCATACTTTATGTACATTGAAATAACCTTGGAATAAGAACTTGGCTATTCATGCATCTTTTCTGACTCCCTCAGCTCGTCAGATTACATTGTTGATGAAGAGTGCATCCTTCAGCTGTTCAGTTCATGCTGAGAATGCAAAAGACAATGTACAGTTATAAAACAAGCCCAAGGAATAAAGCTGGTGGTTTACCAGACGTGCTGTTTCTGTCAGAGCAGCTGTAAATAACAAAGTAATAAAAAAAGGAATTCCTAATATCTGAATCTTCATGTGCCTCCTCAGGAAAAAAAAAATCAAGTAATTTGAAGACACCTTGGTTTCAAAACAAAGGTAAGTTACAGTAAAATTGATATGTAAAAATTTGCTATGACAAATTAAAGCTTCTGCGGGCTCTCTGCCTGCTGCTTAATACTGATGTTGCACTTAACGCACATACCTTGACAAAATATAAGTAACAGAAGCGACACTTTGTCACACTTTTGGCAGAAATATAGTGTGAACGAAAGAGAAGTCCACTTGGCTGAAGTAAAACTGAGTTTCAGAGTTCTGTCGGACAAAGTTGCCCAAACTTGGTGATGTCAGTTTGAGGGTTACCAAGTGTCATGTTTCCCACTTAAAGTTACAGTCTGTAGAATTGAGGAGGATTGGGAAGGAAACATGATAAATATTTTTGCAGGGACAAGGTTGAAGGAACAGCTTTTCAAGCTCCATACAGCTCATCAGTTATAATCCAAGTCTCTGGAAGCCTGGAGTCCCCAAATTAATTTGAAAATACGCTATTTACACCCTTTTGAAAGCCTTTTTAAAGTTTCACTGTAGCCTGTAAACTAATAGCGTTAGCACACACCCTGTCTGAAGTGGTTGCACAGACTCGAGCAGACATGTGAATCGAGTCATTTGGTCCCAGACACATGCTAGTCATTTTTTTCTAGTGCAAGTCAAGTTGTTAGGTAAGTCTTACCTGCATTATTCAGTCTTTATGAAGAGAAAAGACAAGGCATTAGCATCTAAGTAAAGATATAGTTGGCCATGCTACATTGTCAAAAGTAGTGAACAGTGGATTTCATTTATATCATAATTACTGCTTTGCAGTGAAAGAAATATAACCAAACAAAAAAATATATAATTTAAAAAGACTATGTCTGAATGTCTTCCCTCAGCATCCATTTTAAACAGTGAAATACTGACACACAAAAAAACTAAACAGAAAATGAGCACAGACACGTCATCATGTCGCAAATCAAGCCACTGGGTGAGTCTTTAACTTTTTATTTTCTGAAGTTATGCTGACTCGACTCGAGTCCATCACAATGACTTGAGTCCACAGATTTTGGGGGAGAGTCGACCACGCCCACTCAGGAGACAGAACTGTACAGAGAGGCTTCGCGTTACATTTTCGACAGACCACAGCGTCGAGGCTCATTCCTGAAGCGCCGACACACACACAACACACACACAGGGACACAACACACACACCATCATGGTCCGAGTGTGCTCTTTCCCTGGATGCTTCAACAGAGAGAAGCGTGTGAGATGTCGCGTGCGCTCTTCGTCGCAGGACGTCGGCCTCCCGGTGACTTTCCACAGACTCCCGCTACATGACCCTGAGAGGCTGTGGCTGTGGCTCATCGCTCTCCGCCTGGACCTCAACCCCTTCCTCAAATCGCTCCGTGCAGTGCGGGTGTGTAGTGAGCACTTCTCACCGGAGGACTACCGTCCAAAAATGCACGGGAGGAAAACAGAGCTACTTCTACTGAAGCCGACAGCTGTGCCGACCGCATCACTACAGCGGGCTGAGGTGAGTGCTCGCGAGTTCCGGCTCGTGCACCCACTCGCGCGCTGTCGATTTAATCCTCGTGGCTACAGTGAAGCTTTAATCTTAACAAACTGCAAATTATGTCTTTACAAACCGGGGTGGGATCTCGGGGCCTGTGCAGTCGCCGGACTAGCTGTGTGGAGCCATTTTGTTTTTTTCTTTGGTTGTTTACGTTTTAGGAGAAGACACTACAGGTGCACTGGATAACATTTTAAACTACATCACCAGGATTACTTACAGTAAAATATTTTTTTATGACAAGTTTTCTGAAATGTTTACTTTTAAATTAAATTGAATTTTAATGTCAAATTCACTAATTTGTATAGAACATAAATCTGAACACTGGATAAAGGTACATTTAAAATTCTTGTTACATTTGGTTGACATACTACAAATGTCAGCATCCATCATAGCCCGAATCTTTAGGATTAACATGGTATATAACTCCAGATCTCTCTTCACAATATAGACAGGAATTAAACTGGAAAGTTATTATGTAGCCAACTGATTGCTACTGAGGTGGCATTCAGTAGCCTACACAATAACTTTCCAGAGCATTTAAAGGGATATTCCGGCGTAAATTTAATCCATGGTCCAACACACCGTGACACCGATTAAGTTTGCCGGCCGCTAGTTTATCTAGTTGTAGCAACTTCAGAAAAGACCGCACGATAACAATACACTGCAGTCTATGCCTCCTCCAAGAAACCGTCATCAAATAGCCACAAATAATGTTCAGAACAGCACCAAACTTCAGTAACAGTATATGTGGGGTCCCAGCACACAGTACGAGAAATCAAACATCTGCTAGCTTTGCCTGGTTTCTGTTGAAAAGAGACGACAGCACAACTCTCCTCCAGCAGCTTGCTAGTTGTGGGAGCCCTGATGAGTCGATTACCGAGTGCAGTAGAGTTCCGCAGCTCAAGGATGCAAATGTATGATAATTACTCCATGGAAATGCAATCAAAGTTCCTATGTGTCTTGCCTACCAGTTTACAGCAGTTATTATCGATAGCTGACAGGGAAAAGAACAGAAGTGAGCATTTCTAACTTTAGATATTTGGAGGAGAAAATCACGTAAACAAACGCGAGACTAGACGTGACGTCAAACCTCGCGTTTGTTTCTCTCATGAAGAGTGAGGAGACAGCAAGAAGGTGAAGGCAAATCAGTCACGACGGATTACCTGAGGCAAAGAAGGACACAATGGTTAATATCTGTAACTATCCCGGTTGCGGAAGGAAGCAAAAAAAGTATAACCCGGACTCATTTCACAGATTGCCGTTGAGATACGGCCGGGCTATAGTGGACCAGTGGCTTGTTGTATTGAACATAGACATCAACACGCCGACCGAGACACTAAGGCAGAAGAACTACCGCGTCTGCAGTGCACATTTCAACGAAGACGACTTTATGTTACCTAAAAGTGCCACCGACCCCAAGAACCCATTAAGAATATTCCTGAAGAAGAATACCGTCCCACGAGTGGAGCAGCTGGCTACAGATGGCGCGGAGGTAACTTTTTCAGTTGGGTGGTGGTGGTGGTCTTGCTGCAGCCTAAGCCACAGACATAAGTTGTTGTAGTATGATCGTCTTATAATGAACGAAAGTTTGGCTATCCACTTATATAATGTATACTCCTTTTGAAACTTTTGAATTGAATATTTTGATATTAATATTTTAATTTGAATAAAGTAAAATTACAGATCAATATTAGAAAATTAATCCACCAATTTGTTGTAAATCGTCAACCTTCGTGACTGATTTGTCTTCACCTTCTTGCTGTCTCCTCACTCTTCATGAGATAAACAAACGCGAAAGTCACATTTCTTCATATTCTGTTGATTATTATTATTATTTTTTAACGTTGTATTTACAATTGTTTAAACTAAAATTCTAAAATTGTTTTAAAATTCCGCGCGGAAGATCAGAGTAATTTTATACTTGGGAAGTCTAGCTTTATCATTCATGCGCCACTTAGCAGCTTTCATATGAATGAACACGGCTCCGCCTCAGAAGCATCCAGGTTGTAATTGTTACATCCAGGTGTGCTACTAAGACTGGGCAGCTACGTAGATCAGGTAGTGACAGCTCATCTGGCTCATACGCCAAAATAAGCTTCAGGTTTTATTTACTGGGTTTGCAGCCGACTGAATATGCATAGCAGTGTTTCTTCTGCACGGCCCATACACTTAACATTGTGACTACATCACAGATTCCTTTTTGTTTTTTGCTCAAGAAAAGTTTTACAAATAAACTTCAATGAATCAAAAGTTCATAATAGAGTCTTAATTGACACTGTTTGCAGTCTGAGGTGAGCTGCAAACATTTTAAAAGGCATTGCTTTCCTAGTGGTGGTGTAAGTAAAAATACTTTTTGGGTCGCAGGGAATTTTTTATAATGTATTTTTTAAATATTTGCAATACATATGAATTTGTAGGCCTTCATTATTTGCTATAACGCGAGTGACCACTGGGCAAAATTGGAAGCAAGGCTGCGCTGTATCCAGTTATCCAGTAATACATTCATGGATTAGCTGCTGCTGAGGCAGAAAGGAAGGCTGAGAGAATAGAAATGGCCAATGACTGGAAAGGACGTGCAGGCCAGACTGTTGAGAGAGGCTTTCAGGCCCTCTCAGAATCTAGATTGAATTTATCATAGAATGGGTTTACTGGTGCAGTGGAGGTTTTTTTTGGTTAGATAGGAGAATTAAAACTTTTTGCAATCCAGTCATAGTTGGTAATGCAAATGTTGGTTGCAAACTGGCTTTAAAGAATAGGAGGAGGCCTCTAATATCCACATACACAAGGTTAGACTTGGCTGTTGTTGGGTGTATAAGTGAGGGACAGGAGAGAGAGTACAGAGCCCTGGTGGACAACTTTGTGGAGTGGACCGGACATAATCACCTGCGGCTGAACATCAGCAAGACCAGAGAGATGGCGATCGATTTTAGGAAGAAGAGGAGGATGGCTTCCCAACTGCTGCACATTCTGGGAAACGATGTGGAGGCGGTGGAGGATTATAAGTACCTGGGTGTTACCATCAATCACAGATTGGACTGGAGATCTAACACTGAAGCTGTTTACAAGAAGGGGCTGAGCAGAGTATACTTCCTGAGTAAGATGAGATCCTTCAACGTGTGCAGCAAGATGTTGGAGATCTTTTATCAGCCTGTGGTGGCCAGTGTACTTTTCTTTGCTGTGGTTTGTTGGGGGAGCATTATCGGAGCCAGTGCCACCAACAGACTCAATAAACTCATTAAGAAGGCTGGCTCTGTGATTGGCTGTAAACAGCAAACTCTGGAGGCTGTGGTGGAGAGGAGGATACTGAAAAAACGTATCCATCATGGATAATCCTCTCCACCGTCTCCACCTCAAACTGGTCAGACAGCGGAGCACCTTCTCCAAAAGGCTGCTTCAGCTTCGTTGTTGTAGCAACAGATAAAAGAAATCATTCTTGCCACAAGCCATCACTTTACACAGTAACTCTCTCCCCTCTGCCTGACAGAGAGAACTCTGATCTCTCTACTGTTTTATATATACATTGTATATATCTTGCTTTCTATTTATGTTATGTACAGAGTGTTTTTGCGGACCCACTGCTGCTGTGACAAAATAATTTCCCAGTCTGGGATCAATAAAGCTATTCTATTCTATTCTATTCTATTCTATTGTTATATAGCAGGGTGCAGCAGGTGGCGGTATGCACCTACAAAGTCATTTACTGCAATCACCCATAAAAACGAAGAGAAGAAGAAGAAGACTCGGCTTCCTGCATAAAGTAAAAGTTCACTTAGAACACTTTCGTCGCAATGGTGTCGGCCTGCATCGTTCCCAAGTGCAAGGCAGTGAAGTGGAAGCGGGGGGCTGGAGTGAGTTATTACCGGCTGCCATTAAAGGATCCAGTGCGGTGCAGGCAGTGGCTGAGGGCAGTGAATAATCCTAAATATGGAGAGAACAGCGCCATGGAAACTCTACACAACCTCCGAGTATGTAGTCTCCATTTCAAAGCGGAGGACCTCGAACGCAATGTTTTGGACAAAGCCGAGGGTTACGTGTATGGGAAAAGATTAAAAAACACCGCCGTCCCGTCTGTTAACTTAGACGGAGAGAAACAGGCTGTTGCTCAACCCAGCGGAGTAAAGCGCAGACACATGGGAGTAAAGGTACAGAGGTCCCCTGTCGTGTGTTGTTGCTTTGGTGTTGAGATAATTGACAAACCACGATACCATTTTTCAGTGTTAAAGCTCCTTTTGTGTGCGAGTTTTAACGATACCTTCGTGAGCTCGTGGACTTTGGCTCATGTGGTTTAGAGATTGTGGTTTTAAGTCACTGAGGATAAACAAACGAGGTGTCTGCAAGTAATATGAAGTAAAAGTGTGATGTATTTTTCATAGGACGTGGAGATTCTGATATTCATCAGAAGGTGACCGAGGATGCCTCATGCAGTCGGATTGATGAGTCATGTGTGATGAGTGATGTGTTAAAACTAATATGAGCTCATAACACACAACACCGAGCAGCAGTTGCCTTTGCTATGACAGTGCTGGCTAGCTAATGTTAGCTGCTAGCTTAGCTGGCACAAAGTGTTAAAACTGTGTGTAGGCAGATGATGAGACAGGATTACACTCTGGGTGTGTAATGGCTGTCCTGAGGAACATGGAGTAGATTGGTTGGGTAGTTTATTGTAGTCATACTTAATACTTAAACTCATTTCTGCCATCAGCTGTTAAGAGTGTGTCTGTGTTGTGTGTTGTTATACAGCAGCAGGACACCTTGGAAATGGACAGACCACCGGGCCAGATCGGAGACACAGGTGAGTCAGTGAGTGACTTTCACTATTAAGTGAAATTTACAGGTGCATGCAGCATTAATTAATGACATGTGTGCTATAAGTAGCCACAACTGTGTGTGATGGTCGTGTGTAAAGATGACTGCTATGGTTTTCATTTGGGACATTTGTTGATGTCGGGGCGGCTGTAGCTAAGGAGGTAGAGCGGGTCGGAAGGTCGCTGGTTCTAATCCCGGCTCCCCCCAGCTGTATGTCGAAGTGTCCTTGAGCAAGATACTGAACCCCAAATTGCTCCTGATGAGCCTCCGCCATTAGTGTATGAATGTGTGTGTGTGTGTGTGTATGAATGGGTGAATGTGGCAAGTGTTATAAAGGGCTTTGAGCAGTCAGTAGACTGGAAAAGCAGCGTAGAAATGCAAGACCATTTACCATTTTGATGCAACACAGACGATCAGTAAACCACATTGTTAAATGATAAGTTCACCCACATATGTCAATTCAATTCTATTTGCCTCTGTGCCGATGGAAAGTTGGGCGGTCCAGAAAACATTTCTGTAACTGCCAACAAAATAGCGTTGCACTATTCTCATATACAAGTAGATGGGAAAGGTAAAAAACAAAGAAAAAACTGGAAGGACAGCCCCCCATCTACCCCACTTTTTTAGGAGAATGCTGCCATTCTGTTTTCTGTAAAGCTCCAGAAATGTTTTGTTGACGACAGCACTTCACCCGACTTTCCATCAACATGGGGGTGAGTAGATAATGACTAAATTTCCTTTTTGAGTAAAAAAGGAATTTTTACCCAAAAACAGATATGCCAAGTGACACAAATCTGCCACAGTTTATACTGTGTGCCTTGAACTTTTAACTGGCAACAGTTGGAATTGCTCAAAGTCTCCACCTTTGCTATTTTACTGTGATATAAACAATGCAGTGCATGAATCCTGCTTGAAAACATTTTATCTTCCCCTAAGTTTCCGATATTGTCCAGCCTGGTGAAGACAGTTTGTTCGAGTCCACCTATAATACACCTGAGACGTCCACTGCAACAATGGAGAAGTAAGTCTGCAAATAACATTTGTCATTATTCTTTCCAATGTACCAAGTAAATTATGTAGCTTAAAGTGAGAACTCTTTGATACAGCGTATTGTTTACCACCGTTGGACCTGCAAAAATGTATCCACGGTGAGATTTGAGTTTCCACCTCTTGCCGGCTCCATACAACCTGTGTGTCATATCTCTTCTGTCCTGTAACAGAGCACCTCTGCAGCACATTGTTGACGAGGAGGCCATCCTGCAGCTGATGAAGAACTGCCCGATGTGCGACAGAAAGTGCCGCTGTACCAAACACAATCGAGGTCCTTACTTCATAGTCTACCAGAGCTGTTACTTCTGCAATTATCAACGCAAGTGGGCCAGCCAGCCTGAAGCTCTAAACATGAACATTAATAAAGCACACACAGCGCCCAAGAGGAAACATTAGCCAAAGGAGAAGGTTTGTGTAAATGCCAAGACTCAGTCATCGTAGCTAAATAAGATAAGCGATCTTCAGTCTCAGAGTTACATGACCCATTAGAGACTTGAGGAGCCCAATGTTAACTCTGGCTTACATGAATCTTGGGCACAGAACTAGTGTCAGATGTGCCTTAAAGTGGAGCATTATTAAGCAGCTGGATATGCTTAATGATGACAACAAAACTATAAAGAAGAATCACCCCTGAGTCTACTTACTCAGTCAGACAAAAAGCTGCCAGCTGGTGCCAACAGTGCAGGACACACAACAAGAAGAGTGGGGACAGACAGCCATGATGTTGACTGACAGCTGACTGTTGTCCTGGTGTATCAGGATGTTCAGCAAACTGGGAGGAAATTGTTCAACAGTCACAAGCACTTAGTATTTCACTTTAGTATGTTTATGCTCACTTTCATCCAAGCTGGAAGCATTATTGTTAGGGTTAATACCCTTATATTGTTGGTTGTTAAAGTGACAATCTCTGTATACTTTTATTTCAATAAAGCTGCAGTCTAACTTTTTTTTGTTAAATTCGCTAAAATTGTCATTATGATCTGACAATAGAATAGATAGGGATCAATAAAGATCAACTGCGGAAAAATCCACTGTCTGTGGGTCTACCCAGTGGCCGTAATGTGGTTTGCAAGGATCTGCCGCTCCCGAATCAACAAAGGCAATCAGAGCCAAGGGGAGTGTCTGAGAAGTGTCGATCATGCTCGTGCACACGCTGGTGGCAGTGCCCCTCCCCCGCGCAGCGCGTACTCTAACCTGGTCAGATGGGTTCAAACTCAAACTGCGAACGATGGCGGAGAGTCGGCAAAGCGGAAAGATAGCTATCCCACGGTTGGCACCACCATGGCCCACGTCAAAGAGAAGAAAAAAGAAGACTGCTGAGGAAAAGCACTGTAAAAAGAAAGAATTGGACCGAGCCAGAAATAAAACTAGGGTAAATATCGGAGAGTCATTTCAGAGGTGGAGGGAGGTGCAGGATTTGCAAGGACTCAAAAGCGACGCAGAGTTGGCCGCTCTTCTGCTAGACAAGTAAGGACCCCTGTTTGATGTGTTTCATTCTAATTTTTAAGTCACAAGGCTAAGATGGCGGCGGTTACAGTAATACTCGCGATAGCGCATGTCGCCTTGCGATGTAACGTTAGCAGTTGAGCTACGTAGCTTGTTGGTAAATCTAGCTTGTTAGCTTGTATGCTAACTCCGGTGTTTAGCTTTGTCTTTATGGCTACTGGTTAGTAAAAGTGTCTTTCAAGTGATCAGGTACTTATAACGTTAGTTTGTGTTCCGTACGCTCTAAAGTGGTTGAATTAGTTTAGAGAAATAAGGTTATTTATGCTCCAGAAAGGCAGCATGGCAAAAATGTTGCACCGGGTAATGATTAACGTTACCTGGTAACTCCGTGTACTGCTGTCGGTGTACCGTGTACCGCTATGTGAAGGTTATTGTTTGTTACTCGAGATATCTACAGTGACTCGGCATGGGGCACTCGTCATTGTAGGGCTTATTTAGTTGCCAATGCCCTACCAAAGCAAATAGCTTTCGCCATCTTGGTTATCTGGCTTGCTCTGTTACCGTGGTTACAAGCCTGCTCGTGCATAGCTGGCTCCTCTGTGGGGAGGTAACGCTAAAGTTTATATAGTCAGATATAAAATCTACCCTACCTAAATTGTAGACCATGTTTTGGGGTGATTGAGTTTGTTACCTCCCCCAATGAGATTATATTTTTGGTGCTGTTTGTCAGTGGGATTGTGGATTTGGCCCGATTTGTGGAAGTTTTAGGTTTGTAAACAACGAATGGGAATGTTTGAGGGCTTATTTATTTTCTCTGTTGGCGTCCTAGCAAAAATACACCTGCAATTGCTGCCTATCGGTGTCGCCAAAGAACGAAACGGAAATCTTCGAGATTAAGGAAAAGTCCCTCTTTTGGCATTACAGTGGATATAGGAAAATAAGGGAATCTGGAGAATTTAATTAGAATCGGTGTCAATAATTTATTTTTTTCCATCCAGTCAGAAAAGACAGTGGGTGGCGGTGTTGCACTTAAACGCCGGCTGTCGGTCGCCATTAAACAGAAAGAAGAGAAGAAGAAAGTTGACAGTGAGTAAATTTTCCAGTTACAAGGATGTAGGAGGGGATTTGTCGTTAGTTTTAAATGTTCACGTTATTGTATGGTCATAGCTGATACTGATACAATATTGTCAGAGAGTAAAAGAGTAAAGTCATTAACGTTATTTGAACAACAGCGGGCTAAAAGGGAATGTGATAGAAGACGGCCGAAAATACGAGTGAACATCGGTCATTTCAGAAATGGAGACAATTGCAGGAATTTGAGGGATTCAAATCCGACCCTCAGTTAGCCCACTTCCTCACTGAAGGGTATGTCATGTGTTATTTATGAAATCCACGGCGAGATGTCGGTTTACATTTGATATATGAAATAACGTGTAACATTGGTGGCTAAAACAAAGCTAGCTAACACTTCAGCTGTAGAGCAAGCCAACACTTCAGCTGTAGAGCAAGCCAACCAAATGAACAGGGACCATCCTACGTGTTAAAGGTACAATAGGCAAGAAATCTAAAGCAACTGGCCATAAAATAATTCTAATATGTCACAGAGACTAGGGAGTAATGTTTATATAACATACTGAACTCACCAACAACAACAGCACAGCCAAAATATTCGCATTAAAGAAAATCTTTTGCAGACCGCAAATCATGTTGATTTTTTAAATCATGTTTTTGCATGTGGCGCCACCCACCACCGTCTAGAAATCAGTGCAGTCAGTAGAGTCTCAGCTGCTATGCGACCAGAGGTTGCCAGTTACGACTGAGTTGCAATGGCGGAGGCAACGAAACCCAAAAGGGCTCGTTATGAATCGCAAAAACAACTAGATAAAAAGAGAGGCAAAGCGAGGGTCTATGTAGGAGAAGAATTTAAACGATGGAGACATTTGAAGGCTGAGAGGAATTTGCGAACGGATGCCGAATTGGCGACTCTTCTCCTAGACAGGTAAGTTACGCTTGGCTAACTAAGTTAGCATCATAGCTTGCCGGGGGGTACGACTCGCTGCAGTATTTTGAATTTGAGTGTAGTAACCGTTTTGGCCACATTCTTGCATATGGCGCCGTTAGGGTTGGTGGCGCATAGTCTTCTCAAGAGCCGTGGCAACGTTTGCTACATTTCCCATATCTCCTGTAACGGCTTTTAGAAACAACTAGTGGAACAGACTGCCCTGCGTTTATCTATTTGAAGTAGTGTGTCACCTGAGAGTTGCCGTAGGGCAGCCGTAAAGCGGTTATTGTTGTCGTGGTGGCTGTGGTTGACATGAGTGTTGCTATGTTTAACAGAACCGTCCATGAATATGGTGTTGATTAAATGACTATAAATCATATATTTAGTTATCATTTTTAAACCACTGCACATGTGTTACACCATATTCTGTAACCGGTTTGATTCTACGACCCTGGACGTGATGTCATAACGCGGTGATAAACAAACATGGCGCCCAAAACTCCTCAAAAAACAGCTGTTGCAGGCTCTGCAATACAACTGTTTGAATCTTTATTGATTCACCAGCAAGCTAACTGCCGTGTGTTATAATTGTAGTTTTCTTCGGACCAAGTCAGGGAATCAAGCTGCTCGACCAGCCTATGAAACAAGTTCCCCTGAATCCTGGTGAGATTGCCTGAGTGTTACTGCTATGTCTTTTTAAACCATTAAGTAATGATGAATAATAGTATAACATGTTAATCACACAACCCACTGAAATAGACTCATGCAAAGGTAGAACTTAATTTACACTCTTGTGCTTCTTGTTCTGTATATTTAGTGAAAGCATGGGTGATGGATATCCAATAATGATGAATTCACCAATTGAAGTGAAGCAGGAAGTTTCTCCTTCTCCTTCTGTCCAGTCATCTGAAAACGGCAAGGTAAATGATTTGCTAAGTAACAGTATAAATATCATTTATAAAATCTTGAAGGTTGTTGTTATGAAACGTTTTATTAATGCGCACAAGACGTGGCTTTATCTTTATCCGTTCGGCTTCCATCTCTTTCAACATTTCAGCTGCAGACAGTCTGCTTTAGTTTTAGATTTACTGCACGCATCTTTAATACAAACTTGTTCTTTTGTTACAGATTTAAACGTATTCTCTTTAAACTGTATTAATCTGTATTTGTTGAGCTGCAGTTAATGAAATGTGCTAAATAAATGAAATGATGGTGCCTGTTTTAACTAAGCTTTGTGCTTACGGGTTGCTGTTCCATGTCCTATTTGAAGGACTCACAGACAGAAGATGTGGCCTCTCAAATACTGAACAGTCAAGACGAGTCGACGATAATCAACCAGACAGAATATAACGGAGATGGTGGTGAGTCCTTTCACATCAGCATTGTCTCTCACCAGCAAAACAAATCCTTAAGATTGCAAGCTAATTGACTACAGGATAACTGAAGTAATGATGGACACGTTGAAATGGATCCACACACAGATATGCCAGAAGATGAGGATGATGAAGTCAGCATCTCATTAAGTGTGGGGGACGGACGCTACCTGGTGGATTTGGGGAGGTATGTTGTTATTATCAATAATCACAATCCCATTTGAAGCTTTTGTTGTTAAATACTACCCCCAGCTGTACATATAAATAAGTCAGAACAAGAAGTCATCATTCTATTCATGCATCTTTTCTGATTTCCTCAGCTCATCAGAGTTCATCATTGACGAAGAGTGCATCCTTCAGCTGTTCAAGTCATGTCGGGAATGCAACAGACAATGTACCGTTAGAAAACAAGTCAAAGGACTAAAACTTGTTGTCTCCCAGAAGTGCTGTTTCTGTGAAAGCAGCAGTAAATGGACTAACCTGCCAGATGAAGACGATGATTTTTGAAAGTAAAAAATGCAGCATGGACCAACTCGGCGATGTCACAAAGCAGGACTACTACTTTAGATAGCATCATGTCTTAAATGACGCTTCAAGTGGACAGTGGTTGTATGGAGATTTCGTTAAACAATGAATGTCCCATTTATTTTTCTGATATTAAACCCGGGAGACGTTACACTATGCTGCCTCTGTGGAGTTTGGTTGTTTGTTGCTAGAATATCATGAAGTCATCATCAACTTCTTTTTATGTGATCAGTTTTTCCCTGATGCAAGGAAGAGGGTGGTTTTCTCAGCTTGCCACATTTGTCTGTTAATATGCATTCAGCAAAGGGAGCAGGAGGGAGAATACTTAGTTTTGATTGGCAGGTAAGTAAAGGAAGGAAGGTAAGGAAAGTTATTTTGTCTTTCCAGGAAAAGGAAAAGATTTTTATTTTGTTCAGGTGTCTTTGTTCAAGAAGTCAATGTTATGATGCTGTGCCATCCTCGTGCCAATATGTATTTTCAAAATCAAAATTCACTCAAAACAAGATTTGTTGTCATATTTTCAAGTAATAAACAATGTTAAAGTGACTCACTGTTGGTAGTAGATTTCAAGACCACACGTACACTCCTATTAACATGATTGGATCTCAGCTAGATGCAAGTGTTGTGTAGCACGCTCTGTTTGCTGAACGCAGCGAAAGGTTGCCGTGGCATGGTGCAAGCCATTGAAAATAATGGGTTTCAGAGCTCAGTGGTGCCATTATCGCATTGTGCCTAGTGACCAATTGTGATCGGATCTCACTTCAACAACTCAATACGGAAATAAACACGTTCATTATGACAGACGCAATGTGTTTTGCTTAAAGAGAACTTTATATATAACATTTGCAGAAGTTGCAAGAAGGCTCAAATAATTGAGAATCTGTCAGAGAGCGATCACACAGTTAATAGTTCTAACTCAACACACAAAATTGCACCTTTTCTTTTTTTAAGGGAGTCTGGAGTGTATTTCTACAGGCAACAAAGAAGTTTCTTATATTGGCTACTACTTTCTATTTGTAAAATTCAACATTCTTTCTGTCTTCTTTTGTTAATTTGAAATTTGTCTTGGGGCCTTAATGCCTGCACTGAGAGAAGTCCACTTTTGATCGAATCTCTCTGAAAGGATCTTAATGCCAGGGGCTCAAAGTTCAAGATTCCAGTTAAACCACATACATGCCATATGAGAGCCAAGACTATACTGTTAAAAAAAAGAGAAAAGGATTACCATATTGTTGCTTCTGTCCTTATCCATAATCTAATCAGTATTTTTTTATGCAAATGTAAGCCTTCATCCTTCATGTTGATTTGTGATGCTACAGATGAAACTGCCTCATTACAGACTTTGTTCAGTAGATTGTATAACAATCAGCTTTACACTTCAGGAAATGAGTGAGCCCACACATTTAATAAATGATGGCGGGGCGATGTGTGGTCATTACATACAATGCACAATATCAGTAGACAGTGTTTTAACATTGCGTCTCTTTGTGTATTGGTTTAAAACGACCGTGTCTTAAGTTCTGGCTGAAAATTAAAAAAGATCACAACAGAGTGGAGGAAACAGAGAAGTCATGACAGACTGATTATCATCGCCCCTGGTGATCAGACAGCAGGACACCAGGTTAAAAATTTAAAAAATAAATAATCCACTAGAATGGTTAAAACGTTAAAGAAAGATGTAGCACATATAAGGGACAAAGGGAGGTTAAAAATCAGTCAGTGTGACATTGATACTTATTAATTTTGCATCTGTGCTCTCTTTTTGGCAAAAGGAAGAACATTTTTACTAGTTGTTTGCTACAATATCAGCACACAAAGACTGCACACAGTGAGGGAGCCACTTTAAAACATTCTTAGGTATCAAGTACTAAAACCCATGGAAGAAGGGGACTTGGTCCAAGGTGTCATTAAGTTCAGGTATAGCAGCTGTGGTGAGAAGAGGAGTTAGCTAAATAAGCTAGCAGCTACATATTATTGGAGTGTGTTCAGTTCATTAGTAATGAAAATTCAGGATTTGTGTAAGTTCTTACAATGTGAATTTCCGCTTCCTGTGCAAATGTCTGAAAGAGGATGCCGAGGAGACTGTACTGCTCAGCCATCAGAATGTCGTACCCTTAATGGAGAATGGCAAAAACAGTTTTTTCTACAACATCTTCCTCTGATGTAAATCCAGCCTTAATCGAGTGGAGCTTAAAACAGCCCTTCATCTTGCTTCTCAGGTCAGTGCAGATAGCTAGTGTTGTACTGGAAGGAAGCCATCTGGACCCGACTGCGAAGCCTCTGGACCTCCAGATCCTGGAAGTAGTCATCCTCGTCGTTCTGGACGATGATCTTCTGCAGTTCACAAATCTCTCGCTCCATCCTGGAACGCAGCTCTCGCTTCATCTTCAGCAGAGCCTGCAAACAATGGGAACGGTCAATGGTCTTGTTTTTGAAATGGTTCAGGGAAAAGAAAATAATCTGGACAATTCTGCTTCATAGTTATTGCAATGATATACACTCCGGTTTAAGGTGCATGTTGTATGTGGTTTGAAACCAAAGATGGGCTTATCGATTTAACAACTGCAAAAAAAAAAAAGTGTTGGCCTTAAAAGTTGTTATGCATAAACTTCACACAGTGTACATTTAACTCTTTTAGCTCAGAAACTACAGAGAAGATTTCAGATTAAAAAGGGTGCAAATAACTGTGTTGTTCCTGACATAGTTGTTGTTTAGGAAAATGTTGCAACACTGTTTTGCTTCCGTGAAGCTCAAGAAAAGTTGTGGACTACAAAACATTCTTCCTTTATTAGATAGTGATTCAACTTACATTTTAGAGTGAATTCATCCTTAAATTAACAGCAGTAGTAAGGGGAGGTTTTACCTTTTCTTGAGCTTTTTTCCGAACCTGGATGTCTTGTCGTTCTTGTGCAAGTTTTTCAGCTAGTAGTGAAAACTGAAAGCGAGAAAGCATGATGTGAGTCAATTGTGAAGCCCATTTATTTTATTGTTCTTAAACACGGCACTCTGTACATGTGTTTGTGTCCTACCTGGTCTTTGTAGTAGTTCTCCATGGACTTGATCTGGTCCTGGTGCCGTCTCTGATGTTCTTGTCGCTGCTCCCTGGCGTAGGCTTTTTGTTCTCTCAACCGGACTTTCTGTAGCTCCAAACCCTCCTCAAACAGTTGCCGAAACATCTAAGACACAAACACAGCCACACTTGGCTCATCATGTCACCCAACAGACTAACATCCAGATAATCACATGGACTGTGTTTAAATCTTAAACTTAGTAATATTAGTTAACATCTGACTGAAATTGTCAACAACTAGGAGGAGATGGGTGACAAGACAATGACAACTACTCTAAGTCCATGATTCCAGCTTCTAAAATGTGATTATTTGCTTTGATTCTTTGTTTAATGTCAATGAAAATGTCATCTATTTTGGTTTTGACCTGAACTTTTGGTCAGACTGAATAAGAAAAAATATAGAAAGACAAATAAATAATGTCACTAAACATTAGTCGTGGCCTTAATCCCTGAACTGGAGCACAAAGTCATCACTACCCACCCTCTCCTCCTTGGTGCGTGCCCTCATCAGACGGGCTCTGTGCTGGACATGGTAGTCGCTGTGGTACTTCTTGGCGCGTGCAACCTGCTGCCTCTGTTCCCTCAGTCTGTTCTGGGTTGACTTCTGCTGCTGGACACGCTCTTTGAAGTCCCTCTGGAAGATAAACATTTTAGCTTGAAACTGGCAGGTGGAATGTGATTTATAAAGGAAACGCTGCCTGAAGGTGTGCACATGCAAGTTTTTGGCATGTCTGATTTTCAGCTTTTGTGAACTCAAACACTTGGTTCGGACCTTATTCCCTGCATTTTAAACAACAACCCACAACAGGTAGGCGAGGTCCGTCTGCAGGTAGGTGCATGCAATGTGATGTTATTGCTAATGTTAATAGATGTGAAGGGATCTTCTGAGTTTGTGTTGATGCTCACCAGGCGCCTGCCGTGCTCTTGGTCTTTGCGGACGATCTCCACCAGCAGGTCATGTTTCCTCTGGGCTTCCTCCACCTGGCAGACAAGTGATGCTTTTTTCATATTCATTTATCAATCCATCCACCAAATCATACAGTCCAGACTATATAGGGCACAGAGGTTTAAGCCTTAAGTCAGGCACTCTGTACATTTAACTGCACTGTCCTACCTGGCTGGGGAGTTTACTGCGACGTTGGCTATGGGAGGATGACAGGGCATGGAGTCTGTCCACCTGCTGCATCTGCTGCTCCCACATATGACCCAGGGCGTGGGGGGAGATGTGAAGGTGGGGCAACTCTTCAAGGAGCACAGGGAGGAGATCATTCTCCTTTACTTTCACTGGAGAGAGACAGCAGGGACGCAAACCAGAAGATTACCGGTTTAATCTACACTACTACTACATTCATATTAAATCATTTCTTTTTTGCTTGTGAAAATAAGTTGAACACGTGTGTGACAAAAAAAACAGGAATTTCTTAATATTTGTATTGTCATGTCATGTGACAGTTGATTAAGTTATCTGAAGACATGCTGGTTTCAGCAGTAGTTTAATACAACCATTTCTATGGTTTCATAGAAAAGGTTAATTTGTGGATGCCTGATGCTTTAAGGGCTGCTCACTACACTGATGCTTAATAGTTTTGTTACTCTCAAAGCCCATAACTCACCAACTGACTGGCTGTGGACAAGTATCAAAACAGGTACGGTTAGGTAACAGGTTAGGTTTTTTGTTGATGGGTTGTATGAGGTAGTTAGTCCTAGTCAGTGTTTTGCCTGCTGGGTTGGCAGTAAAACGTATTTTAGCCACCTAAAAATAGGCCCATTAAAAATATAATCTATGTCAGTTTAGTGTACGCAATTTCCAGAATATTTCAGTGTATTACCTTGCTGTCAGACACTTCTTTCCTCTTGCAATACTTCCGTATTCCTATGCAAATCTTGAGAACAATTTTGGTTCATTAAGTTTCTGATGTTTGTCAGGCTGCTATTGACTGCTGATGTTGTATAAGTTGTCCAGTATAGAGTCCATTCTATTATAGTTTATGTTTTTAACCTTGTTTAAAATGACTTGAAATACTACATCTTTTTATTTATTTTTTTATTTTTTTATTTAAGTATTCCAACTCTCAACTAAGAATGATCCTTTTGACTGACCATACTGATGTTAATTCACAGGCCTTCAAGTAAATACACCTGAGGAATTCACTGCAACCATGGAGAAGGCAACATTAGCCAAAGGAGAAAGTGTGTGTGTAAATGCCAAGGCTCTATCATCGTAGCCTAATAGGATTAGTGTTTCTGAATCTCTAGTCTCAGTGTCACATTACCCGTCAGAGACCTGAGGAGAACTGTGCCGACTCTGGCTTATACAATTCTGAATTTGGGCAAAAAAACAATGTCAGATGTGCCTTAATGTAGATTAATAGAACACAGCAGGAGATGCTAGAAGATGACAATTCTGTAAAGTTTTCTTTGGGGCTATAGCTTCAGACCACAATAACGACATTTACTTTGATAATAAGTAACACGGTTACAGCAGAGGAGATATGCATAGATTTACTTGCCAGTTGTGACAAAATACTGTAAAGACAATATTTAAGTACAAGTTTTATAAAAATTATAATCTCTGTAAAGGTAGTCATAATCCTGCAGCACACTACGGATGTATTACACCACTACCGAATGCTACTACATATTATATGGCTTATATGTCAGCATGTCTCAGCATGACTGAAAGGTCCATGTAGTAAATATAACTTAACCTACTTGACTGAATTTTCCTGGGGGACTCCTGCGACCTCCGTTCTGGTTTGGCTTGTCTGTTACTTTCCGATCTGTGCTGGGTCTTCGTTCTAGCTGGCGATGGTCTAGCTGCTTGGGAAACATCCCCTAGTATGGCCTCTCTGTACTGTCGCTCCTACAGAAAGAGACACACACACTGTGGGAGTAAACTGGGAGGCCCATTTTTCCTCCGAGTGTAAGGGTTTGAGGTTACTAATGTTAAGATTACTTTTTGTTAAATAGTTGGTATAAAATGGCAGAGGGGAAATATCAACCGCTATGTTAATTGATTAAGTTGATGTTTACAGATTAGAGAAAAGTTTGTCAGTTTACAATACAATATACCAACAATTGAGATAGTCAGTATTTTCTTCGATTTTCTATCTTTACTGCATTGTGTCCACATTTTTTTGTAAATACATTCAAGTTTGCATTCAACAAATGCGCTTTCACAAACTGCTAACTGAGCAACCATGAACAAGAACAGAGCCGACACAACAACACATACTGAAACCATTTCTTTTAAGTAGTAGCTCCAGTGCAGAAATAAAATAGATTCAACACAGTCACAACAGTATATATTCTTAAATGAATGAGAAACTGACAGAGCTCTACTTCAGTGTCCTAAATGCTGATGTAATGTAATAAACAGAGAAGGGCTGAGAGGCTTCCCCATTGTACTCAGACTACACAAGACATCATAATAATGACTTACGGCTTCCTGAGCTTTGAGGCGCGCCTTGTCTAGTTCTGCTCGTTCCTTGTCTTCATATCTTTTCAACTCCTCCTCATACGCCTTATTCTGCATGGTCTGAAAGAGAGATTAATTTCATAATTTAAAAAAAAAATCTATTTCTC
The DNA here is from genome assembly GCA_039737535.1 of Lagodon rhomboides. Classification (NCBI taxonomy): domain Eukaryota; kingdom Metazoa; phylum Chordata; class Actinopteri; order Spariformes; family Sparidae; genus Lagodon; species Lagodon rhomboides. The sequence goes on from CM077786.1 coordinate 16,051,067, forward strand.
ATGTACTTCTTGATGATAAAACTCATCATCAAACTTCCTCATTTACAGGAAAAGAAAATAGTGTTAATACCTTGCTATGTTTCTTGTGTACCTCTTTTCGCTGTGAATGACCAGGAGGTGTGAGGTTGGTTTGTCTCCCGTCATCCACGCTCAAGGCCTCTGCCATGGCGTCTTCCAATTGTCCCTGCAGGGAGCGGCGTGCCCTTGGAGGGGAGGGGGATAATGAACGAGTCCGGTGGGTGGATTCAGCGTTGGATGTTCCTGAAGATCCTGAGAAAATTTACAATTCAATACAATTATCAGTGTTGATGCAAAGCACCAATTAAATCTTTGTTGTGTTTACAAAATTCTCACGTGGAGGGGCTGTGGTTCACAGTTCCTGTCTAAATGAAGGATACACTTGACCAAAATCTGTCACATCATGTGATCTTTAATTTAAAACTTATGCAGTACTTTTGTTATAAATAATGTTAATATGACACAACTCTGTATAAAATGTGTGTGTACCTGCGTGTTGTCTGGTGGTCCTGCGACACTCCATGATGCTGTCACTGTGGTGGGACTGCTTGTCCTCTTCTTTAACGTCACTGGACTCTCCACTTTCACTCAGAACTCGTTTAAGCATCTACAGGAATTACACATTGCACATTGTTACAGGCATTAAAAGGATAACACAAAAACGTCTTAAGATACTTTAAAGGGATAGTTCGGGTTTTTTGAAGTGGGGTCATATAAAGTACATATCTATAGTTGGTCTGTTCCCTACCGTAATTGCCGATCAGCGCAGCCTCAGTTTGGAGAGGCAGAGATCCGCTCCAGCCCAGACGCTCAGCTTTGTACTGCAGTGAACGGAGACCAGATGCAAAGCAAATTTTAACCACCTAAACAAGGCCCACCTAAAAAAAATCTATATCAGTTCAAGTGTACACTGTATAGAGAAAATTCACACCGCTTTACATCGCCATCAGACCGCCCGATCTTTTGGCACTACATTTTCTCAACCGTAGATTCGCCTCTGCGAGGGGCGAAATACAGTGTGAGGAACAGTTGCACTAATGCGTAGGGATACGGAGGTTCTACGGTTGAGAAAATGTAGTGCCAAAAGAACGGGCGGTCTGACGGCGATGTAAAGTAGTGTGAATTTCTCTATACAACGTACACTTGACCTGATATAGATTTTTTTAGGTGGGCCTTGTTTAGGTGGTTAAAATTCGCTTTGCATCTGGTCTCCGTTCATTGCAGTACAAAGCTGAGCGTCTGGGCTGGAGCGGCTCTCTGCTCCAAACTGGGGGCTGCGCTGATCGGCAATTACAGTAGGGAACAGACCGACTATAGATATGTAGTTTATATGACCCTACTTCAAAAAACCTGAACTATCCTTTTACCCAACCTGAATAAAACAGATATACTGGTAGGATTAAAATACAAAATCCACACACCTGATCAAGTTCCTCAAGTCGATGTGAGAGCTTCTCGGATATGTGATGTAGCTCCTCTTCTGCTTTCTTGTTCCTCTGCCTACGATACGACAGAGGCTCTTCAAAACCTTCCTCCTCCAATCTGCTGCTGCTCAGAGATATTTAGACAGTCAGAAAAATGTAAAGAAAAAAGTAATGTTACTTTTTCCCTGCATAAAATAAGTTCTATGAGGACATCTTTCTGACAGGACCTCCACACGTCTTACCTGAGGTCTGTCCTTTCCCTGTGACCCCTCCTTCTCTCTGGTTGTCTTCGTGTATAACTCTGATCCTCCTCATCATCTTCAGTGTCTGGTGGAGAAGGAGTTGTGGCCGCCATCTCATCCTGCAGGGTGAGGAACAGCACATCTGGCTGGGTGCGGAATAAAACCCTCCTGGGGCCCCCGTTAGTCGGCTGAGATTAGACAAAAAGAGAAACGAGTTAATCAACATAAAATAACACAATGTAGTGACAACACAATTGTCACATAGACAATGTTGTGTGATTTGCACCAGGGTGTCAAGTTTCCATCACAAACGATCAGAGCTGGAGCCGATAAATACTGTATATTGTACTGAAGTTATAAATTCCAGTATCATGACAACATTACCTGTCACCACTAAAACCAAGTGTGTCTGCATGGGTTAGAAGTGGTACAGGTGAAGACTTGTTGCTCTCTTACCTCTAGTGCCTCCCCCTCCACTTCTGTCCTGGCTCTTTGCTGACTGGACAAAGACTTCTCACTCCCAGCTGGAAATTGAGCAAAACATGCACTAAGAACTAAGTTACACTCCACACTGCTGGGGGATTTTCACTTGTTAGCTGTCACACAGACGTAGCAGATATCAACAATATGATTTGGAAATCCACTGCCAACATTTGTTTTACTCACCAGGAGACTGTAGTCCATTGGTGACAACTGTTTCAGGTTCTGGTTTAGAGGTCTGTGTGAAAAGGATGAGTGAGTGAGAAATTAAAAGGAGGAAAAAGCAGGAAAAGAAGAGTTCTTGTTGCCATAAACACTGACTACAGAGGGGCAGTTTAATGGACATAGTCCAAAGCTCATAAAAGTTAATTTTCTAAAATCACCACCAGAGACCAGCAGACACAAGACATTAAGAACATATTAACACTGGTGATGGGTCGAGTCACTCGAAAGAAAGAAAAGAGAAGAGGGAAATGTTCTGCAGGTTTGAGCTTGGTGGCTGTTGTTGTCGTCGTTGTGTACTTTCAGTTACGGGAGCGAGCCACAGGGTTAAACTGTGTCAGCAGCCAACACCAAGCTCTTGTCAGGGCCTGCTTTTAAGAACGTGTGCAGACCCTTTTTTCAGTAATTGTCTTAATGACTATGGAAAAAATCTCAATAAAAAGGGGAAAATATTATAAAATCACTTCATCTTGAATAAGGCAGTACTCTCCAATGTTTGGAGACCTTTCTTTCTTCCTTTCTTTCTACCAATAAACTTTAAATGATCAGTGAACTGTTAAAAACTGTAACTTAACTCTTCAGCTGGGTATGGACACAGACTTAAGTGCATCTACTTTTATCATCTAACAAGATGTGGGTGGTGATTTGGGTGCATAAAATAATAGTAATAAAGCTTAGGAGGAGGTTTAGTCACACACAGAGAATGTGGTTGGTCAGAGTTGTTGGTGACCCATAAAACAATTCCATACATAGAAACGTGTTTCCTCCAATGTAATGGATAGCTGACATTCAAAAGACTTTCCCTTAAAGCAGCTCTTCAGAGGTTTTTTTTTTTTTAAGTGACTCTTACTCTTGTATTGTTATGAATAAAATTGAGGAAGACTGAAAAGTCTGCCATTTTCTTAATGAGTCAGCATACACTTGTCCTTCCTGTATTGTCCTCAAATCACTAAAATAGGAAGTGCAAGCATATAAGTAAAAAACACAAAGAGAAAGTCTTGCATTGCTGGCACTGCAGTAAGTTACCCCACTACCCCTCAAAGATAACAAGTTTCCAAACTCAGTGCAAATAAAAGGAAACTGACTATTAAACACTTGAACATCTTCAAGCTGTATTATAAGGATACCTCTGTAATGACAGGAGCGGCTTCCTCCTCGGCCTGTCCTTGGCTGAGGCCAGCAGCTGTGGAGGGTTGGCTGGGTGGCTGTGGGTCTGTATCCAGCCTCTGGGGGGTGTTGCTCTGGTTGGGTGGCTGCAGGGCGATGGCTGAGTGCAGCGGTTCAGACTGTGGAGCGTTCTTGGCGTCCAGAGGACCAGAGTTGGTGACTGTGTCTGAGGTTTGGGGAGGGGCATCAAGTCCCAGCAGATTAATCATGAGGATTTATTTAAAGAGTTATTCCAGTAATACGTTGAAAAATTAATGATAATAAACAAATCAAAATATGAAGGAAAGTTGAAGGCAACGTGACTCGATAGAGCGGACACATGACAACTTTTTTCTGATTATTGGAATCTGTGTCTTTGTTAAAATGTATTAATTCAAAAAAATGCTAAATAGTTGACTAATATTTGGTATTAATAATCTGAATCTGCAAAGAAACGATTTAAAGTTATCCAATAAATGGAGTAAAAAGTACAATATTTGCCACCAAAGGTATATAATTTCCATATACTGGTTATCAGTTTCCTTGATAACAAATAATCAGTCCCTGAAAAAATTAAACAAACAAAAAAAACAACAACATATCGGTCGATCTCTACTCTATCTTGGAAAACCTTGTGGATTGGAGCAAGGCCACGTGACTGATCAGATAACTTCTGTTTACTGTTACAGCTACACCAACAACTTTAATCAGTGCTAGAAACAACATATGTCTTCTCAGTTGCTTGAAATTGTTCCAGACAAAAAAAGAAAATGAAAAAGAAAGAAAAAAGAAAAAAGAAAGAAAAGAAGCATGAGCATCTTAAGAAATCTTCAACTTTAAAACATCTGGACACCGAGAGGGAAAAAACTGACATGGTTGATAGTAGGAACATACAGACAGACAGGCCCATACACAGTAAAGAACAAGTAAAGATGGGTCGTGTTTCCCATCTTACCTTCTTGTTTGGCTGTGAATGTGCGTGCAGAGACTCCCAACCCAATGAGCTCACTAGTGGATCCGATTTCTTCAGCATTCCAGGAATGGAGGGAATGTTTACTGGAGTGGACTGAGGACCTAAACAATAAGAAATTATTATCAACAAAAAGTACTGTATATTAAAATGAGGGAGGTTAAATTGATATACTTGCTCTGAATTCATCAAACCTCTCAATTACTGTGAGATGTTGATAAGCTGCCGCTGAAGACATAAACATCATAACACTTGCATGTCAAAAATTTTACTTTGTGATTTTTCCAAATCTGAGCCATGTCCAAGACCGTTACAGTGTTGTTGTTGAAAGACTTGCAGCTTTACTCATACACAGGAGTGTCATATTGTTGAAATAATCACAGCAAGAGTCGACTAACTGATTACACAATAGCTACAAAGACATACGCTGTAGCAGTGGTCCTTCTGGTACTTAAAGCAACTCTATTGTATAAATTCATTTTGTATTGTGGTAGTGCTGTAAGTGCCTACAAAATGTAAATATTAACATATAGTTTCAAAATTCACTTTTAATATAAGCAGTGCCACAACCTACACCCATACAAACAAATAATTAAATGTAATTCAGAAGCACACCCAGCTACAGGCGCTCCTGTCACTCCTGAGTTCATGTGTTTGACACACACCTCACCACACCTTTTTTGTATTTACACTCCTGCTAGGAAATTAGCCTGGCTAGCTGTTGTGCCAGCAGGATGTACAGGCCGGACCTGCACTACAGCTGAATGATACAGTCAAGGTCATGTGGAACAAACGGGTTGATTTGTTTTGGTCTATGGGAAAGAAAGAGGAGTTGGTATTCTTTTATTTTGAGGTTTTTATTCATTCTACAATGTGCTGCGTTCTAATGATAAAATAGCAATGGGTGTGTGACTGATGTCTCCTGTTTCAGTTGACATACACTGTTTGTCACATATCATCCCCCCATTATTCCTTTGTCAGTGAAGTTTTCAACACTCTGGTGCACTCCTCCACTCAAAATAAATAAATATGACACTGACTTTAACCAGCTGGAGTAAAAAAAAAATATGACTGTATATATGGCCTTTTGCTATCGAAAACCCCTATTGTCTGTCATGTGTTCCCAAAGAAAATGTTCTCGTACACAGGAATTAGTGGATTTTCACATTTTAAGGAGTTGCAACAGTACCAATGTTTGGAACTAACAGAATAACTGCACAGCTGTCAGAAACTGTGACAACCTAAACAGAAATACACAAAAAGAGTCACATCACTCACACTATTAAGCATGGTGATCTCTGGGGAAAGAAGTGCAAAAATCACTACTGCAAGTAAAAGGACAGCATCCAAGATATAACCATGATTAAAAAATTAAAAAATAACAGTTCATAGTCTTCAACTTTTGACCAATATGTTTTTTTTTTGTTTTTTTTAAGAGTATTTAACATACTCATCTAGAAGAAAATCTTACTCTCCACTGGAAGACAAAGATGCTCCATCCAGTTCAGCTTCCTTGTTATCTGTGGCATTGCAATTTGCCGTCTCCTTGGTTTCACCAGGCACATCCTCATTCAGACTGTCATTCAGGTCCTCTGAAAAATGTCATAAACAGTACAAATGACCCAGAGGAATGCTACAACAACAACAAAACACTTTTGAAGAATCATGGGAAAACAGAACTAATGACAGAGAGAAACCAACAATTGTGATTACAACATGAAATGACCTCCATGGAATTTAAAGAGGAACAAAATCATATGACCTCATCAATTGAAATTCTCTGTTTGAAAAGATAAGCGACAAACCTAAAAGACTCACAGCCGAAAAAAGCCTGACAAACAGCCATTTTGTAGCTTTTAGCACAGACATAAACTCGGACCAGTACAGCAACTACTAACTAAACTAAGTACTAACAGCAGTGGCGCAACTTGTACAGTGTCACCACAGCTCAGATTAATGAACCTTTCAGCCCCAACGATCTGTATTCACAGCAAACGGACCACTGTTAGCTTCTATTGAACTCGTTACCAACTTCATTATTGTACATGCAGGAAGTTTGATTAAGCCTTTTAGAAACTCTCATCATTGTGGAAACACAGTCATTAACTACTAATTGGTGTTTGGCAGCAGTATGAGGGACGGCCCACTCACACAAAGGCATGCTCAGTTCTGCCAAACGAAAAGGCGTGACTGTTCTCTATACAGTCCTTCACCAGCTGGTCTTGAACTGGGTTTAGGACACATTATGTCCAGTTCATGCTGAGGGACAGACACGCAATATCACCTCAATGAGCACTTATGTCTCAGTCAGTAAAAAAAAAAAAAGAAGAAGTGGTGGTTTCAAGCCCTCTGAAACCTGCTCTGCAGTTTAAAGCTGTGTATTAATGGTAAGGCTTAAATATGTTAAGATGATTTAAATCAAATATCAGATCTGTTAATTTGATTTTTTGGTTTTTAAAATCTGTTCATGTTTTGTTGTTGCATTGGTGTTAATATTCTGGCTTTAGGAATGACTAAAGCGGAAATCTTCCTGAAAAATCAGTTCTGATAAATGATAAAGCTTTAAATTATGTAGTTAAAAATGGTAACGTGCCAATTTGTATAGTTGATGAGGAAAAAGTGACAAATTAATCTGCCTACCACCATTCTGTGACTCTTCACTTATCTCCTCCTTGAGATATTCCAGGAGGCCATCGAAGATTTCCAGGAGGTTGTGGATAGACTCTTTGTCCCCTCTGACAACATTTTCTCCTGCGAACACACAGCCATCCTCAGTATTACACTTGGTACTCATTAATTTTACTGCTGAAGACAAAAGGGGGATTGTTTTGCCCTCGCGTTTCAGCAAACACCCTCAGGAAGAGAATAAATGTGACAGTGACTTGTTGGAGAAATGTTTTAACATCTCCAGTTGATCCAAGTGAAAGTTCAGTTTCTCTTCTCTTACACATGCAATGTGTTTACTATTATACCTGTAATGTGTGAGAGACTGATCTGAAGGTAGTCCAGAGACAGGGAATCAATCACAGACTGAACGTTATGGATGTCATCTTCTTGACTGCATGGTGCTGCGATGTAATCTAGAAACACACAGAGCATGTATGGGACCACAGAATTAGTGAAATGCACGCTTCACAAACTTAAAAAAGCATGTGTTCACAGACTTCCGGCAACACTTTGGACCTTCACTTTACAAACATGCCATCATGAGGCTGTTAATGTCGCTGAGCTCTTTCCTGCTCTGTTAAGTACAGGAAAAAGCTCAGCGACATTAACAGTCTTGTGATGGCATGTTTGATGGTCTTAGGAAGCATTCCTGACATACTAAGCACACTCATGAGATCATGCTCTGAACTAAAACCTCACAGCTTGTTCACTATCAGCGTTTGTGGCCTTATGATTAGAATTTAAGCAGCCCTGTTAGAGCTAATAATAACTTTTTTTCACTGATTATTTGCTGAATGGATTAATTAACCACATCTTTAAATGTCTGGTGATGAAACTTTAAAAAAGTGTTATTGCTCATACAATAAAGATTTTGTTTTTTTTTCTGTCTGACTTTGAAATCTTAAGATTTTCAGTTTATTATGTCATAAGACAATCATCACAAGGGAGAAGCTGAAACCATATTATTTGTAATATTTGTCATTTTTGCTTTAAAAATAACCCAAAAGATACATTTCTCATAAAGTAGTTGCCTACTATTGTTGATCGACTAATCTGAAGTTGCAATTATTCGATGATCAGAAGGAAATTAAATGTCATCTTTCTGATCATCGATTAATCAAAAGTCATTTTTCAAAACATTTGCTGGTTCCAGCTTCTTAAACATAAATACTTTCTGCATTTATTTGTCATTTTTTGACAGTAAATGAAAAAGCTTTCAGTTTTCAACAATTGGTTCGACAAAAAAAGCTGTCACACTTTGGGCTCTGTGAAAATGTGATGAACATTTTTCACAATTTTTTGGGGGGACATCTTTTTAAACTAAACAATTCATCAGTTAATTGAGAAATAATCTGCATATTAGTGACTAATGAAAATGACTCTCAGTTGCAGCCCCAGACTAATCAATAGTGTTGACTTTCAAGGTTTAAGATTCAAGCGTTTATCGTCACTCCGGTTGGAGAAGTACAATCATCTGAAAATCTTTTGCTTCGAGCCTCCACTAAAGAAATGGTAAATATTTATTTGTAAAAACAACAAATGACAACAACAATGAAATAAACAATAAAAAGTAAAACAAAAGCAGAGCATGCAAAACAAAAATATGAACAGCAGGGATAAGGTGCATGACTTTTGTATGATCTCCAGTTTTCTCTTACCTGGAACTTTTTCCCCCAGGATGTTCTCATACAGGGCAATGAAAACATTTGCATCACAGTCAGTCAGTTTCCTCAGCCTCAGGTTTATGTGACACTTGCTGAGTAGATCATTTGCCACATCTACCCAATCTGTACAAAAGAAAAACAATGGTTCATGTCCAACAGTAAAGTCCTTAAGTGGAAATTTCTATAGAATGATGATAAAGGCAGAGAGTAGTAAAAGAGTTAAACAAGCAAAATTCGGCATCTTTGGTAAGTTTGCTTAATTAATACACCCAGGGGACATTGCAACGTGAATGAATTTACATTTAGGGTTATCAGTATGTGACATCAACTTGTTCTTCATTCACAAGTCAGTTTCAGAACCTCCTCTCAGTGTGATAATGTTAATTCAATCATGAATACCCATCCGCGGCAAATTTCAGTTAGAGAGCGGGGAGTCATCGCTCCCTCATACACACTGAACTACTACTACTACTAGTAGTACACAAGCTACTGTTACACATACATAACGCTTTTAATAAATAACACCGGTGGCCATGGATTTGAGAAGAATAAACAGCAAGCAAACTTTTGTCTAAAGTTACCTGCCACCTTTAAGTCAGCTCTAACGTGTTGCGACACAACTTTACCGGTTAACTCAAATTTAGCTAGCTAAGGCTGCTAATTCTGCTTGCTTGCTAACGGGAACATTATCAGAGGACGTTAAACTGTGAGCTCTCGTACTTCAATTAAAACGTGTCTATAAAATGTATACTCAAGGTCAATCTCTGTGGTAACAGGAAGGCAACAATAGCTAACGTTAGCAGTTCACTATAAACGTTACGTGTCGTTAGCTTTCTCCGGACAGGAGCGCAGTATCGGCTGCCTTACCTCTCTCTCCCTCCTGGGTTCCCATGAAACAGCTGTCGACGAGAAGCGGCTGGAGCTCAAAATCCACTGAATATCAACAACAGGGTCCCGTATAACCCGGAAACCCGACCCTGGCCTGAGAATATGGGTCCGTTTTTTGTTGTTGTGGGTTTCAGTATCAGGGAGAAGGAACTATCGGCTCTTATTTAAAATTGAAGTCTTGTTTGATTGGACGATACGCTCGTTCTTTGTTTCCGGAAGTTCCCGTTGATGGGTGCGTGCCGCCCCCTGCTGGTCACTGTGTGCAATGCAGGCGATAATAATGTGTACAGCGTCAACCAAAACTGGATGTGTTTGAGCGGCTATTAAACACTAAGGTCTCCTGGTATGTATTGCTATTTTACCAATTAGTATAACTAATGATATCACATTGGCTGACGGGGCACATCTCCATCTGTATAAACAATACCTACACATACAGTGTACACACACACACACACACACACACACACACTCTCTCTCTCTCTCTCTCTCTCTCTCTCTCGTGAAAGATATGTTTACATTGTCAGAACAAGAGAAAGAAACAACAACAACACAAATAAATAAAGGACATGTACAACACGTGTGAAATACAAATCACAAGAAATATAAACCACATTGAAGAAGAAATGTGTGTTTATTCTTTGAAATTTATTTAGCCCTTTATATACAAATGGGTACAAAAATGAGAGTTATATAAACACTGCAGTCTCTCTCTCTCTTTGCAGCTTTTTAATCAAAGTTATGGAACTCTTTTTTCAGTCAACTCAAGAGATAATACAATGGTGGCCAAACCGTTTTCCCTTGGAAAACTGAAATCCTAAAGTGGGCCACAGGCTAAAAGGAAGCACATTTGTATTGTATTATTAATACATAATGGTGCTAGGAACCCACGTTTACTTAATTGTCTGATTTCCTGTGCAAAAGATCACTGTAAACTGTCATTCTCAGATTACGATAAATAAATAATAATTATGGATCCTACATATTCAAAGAGCACTTTTACCTCCATACCACCATACAAAATGTTACATATTTTTTAAATAAAAAAAATAATAAAATAAAAATTGCTTGAAAATATCTTGAGGGCCAAATTGCACCTATTGGTGGTCCGGTTTTGGCAACCCTGAGGTAATATCAAGGCTGGAAAGCTTCACACCCACTGCTCAGTTCATCTCCAGAGGGGGTAAGAGGAAATGTCTTATAGCCCAACACCAGCAGGGTGAGCCACACCTGCTGAACTCCTTATCGCCACTCTAATTTTGTATTTATTTATCCATTGTCTACAGATGATAATTTTGTCAAATAAAACCTTTAACTCTCTTTTGAGTAAATTAGAAAAAGGGTGTGTAGAATTATTTTCATCTTTAAAGTAAATTCAATTTATGTTTCAATGTTATTCTCTAAGAGTGGATTTTTAATTTTACATCAGCCCAGTATAAATGTGAACTTCACCTCCACATTGTCTTTTATATTAGTTTTACTACAACTCATACACCACAATATTCAGGGATTAAAATGTGGAGTTCTCATTTAATTATACAGTGTACAGTGCACACAGCAAACTACACATGGTGGCTCAACAGGCATTTTTCAAAGCAGTAAGTTTGACTTGTCATTGTAGGAAAAACACTGGTGTTACTAATAACATTACCAATATCTGTGTTCTTTTAAGTTTACCAGTAAGCCAAGACAGTGTGACAATGAGTCCGCACGAGCAATACCTGAAACTAAAGCAGCTAAAAGGAATTCAGCTATCATTAATAATATATTTACACCTTTACACCCTCTCCGCTGTCCTTCATACTCAATGACTCATTAAATAAAAGTCCTGTGAGGTCCATTTGAATCAGCCATATAGCAGGTAAAGCTGTAATAGTGTGAACAGTATCCCAAATAACCATCCATTTCCTAAAGCAGAGGTGAGATTAAAAGGTCATAGCTGTAGCTCTACATACAGGATATGTAATTAAAGGCTGAACTTTACCTAGCTCTTGCACCTATCAGATATACATTTGTGTGCTCGCAGTTTTCTCTTAGCAACAACACAGCAACAAAAATTGCTGAAGATGTTAGAGGAAATATAAAACAGCAGCCTAGTACAGTAAAGATGATGCAGATGACAGATAATAATCTGATACTCATCTAACATCAGAATAGAAACTGGATGTGAAACTGTTGTTTAGATAAGGACATCACATATAATTAGAAGTAAGGAACAACATGAAAGAGAGAAGCTGAAATGAGATTCATCTACGCTTCAGTTTTTTTTTTTACAGTGAACTCCAAATACAGCAGCCTCGCCAGTGGCTTAACAACACTTAATTTGTAGCTTACAGCCAATGACCAAGCCAACGTATTTGACGAGATGGGAGTGAGAAATGTGTTGCTGTACCACACTTCCCCCATTTCCTGTCACTCTTTGCCTGTCCTACACAAATAAAGCCATCAAAAGGCAAAAAACAAATAAAACCCAACAGGTAAAGCATCTAAAAAAAGATTACAGGGCACCCTGAAGAAACTGAGTTTAAATTCAAACTGGCAACCAATAAACCAGACACTATATGAGTCTATCATTTTTGATCCTTTTGATATTTAAGATCAGCATATCAGTTTTAGTCACTGGTTCAGTTGTTTTAATATTAAAATGTGTTACTGCCATAAATTGAAATTAACAATGTGTAAAATACATTGTGAGGAACATGAGTCCACTGATTTTAGAAACAGTTTGTTTCCAGAAATGTTTTAGCTTATTTAAGTGAATACAGGTATAAGGTATATAAGTAGGTAGAACATAGAGGTGTATGAAATATATGTTAACCAAAATGTTATTTAAGAGAGGACTTTTAATAATTTATATTTTATTATTAATTTCTGTATGCTTGTAAAATATTATCATGGCTGTTGTGATATTGTATAATGCATCACTGATAGTTTTTGTTAAACATTTTTAAAGCACAACTACAGATCTGGCTTAATAGCATCATAATCATATCATGATTTAAAAGGTTCTGCACTTTTCCTTAAAAAAGTTACGATTTATTCATAACACATTGTGTCCTAATGAACATAAAATGATCAATGCTGCAGTAAATGCATGAAAAACCTGTCTCTTACACGGCATGTGATTTTAAAACACAGCACTCATAAATAAGGAAGGTTATTTCAATAATAAGTGTGTGCATATATGGTGACACCCTAGGCAAGACTAGCTCATCACAGGGCTGACACATAGAGACAAACAGCCTTTCACGCTCACATTCACACCTACGGGCAGAAGAGAATATTTTGGTATTTGTGTCTTTAATCTGATATCTGTGGTGGACATGGAGATGTCAGGCCATATGACTTCCACAAAAGTGTGGACATACTGTATGTTCTCCTTTGAGACATTTATAACCGGCTGTGTGAACAAAGTGACAACTGATTCTTTTGACAAGTATCTGCAATAGCCAGCAATAGCAAGCAGACATTAAGAGACAAAAACAGTAATGTCACATACGAAAACACTTAATAATAATACATTTTGCAGGTATCTTTTGATGTGATTAAATTGCCATTACAGTACTGCATTTTGATTACAATAAGAAAGATAATAAAAGAGCACATTAGGCTACATAGACACTCATAGATTTGAATTCAGTCAGCATGATGTCGTTATTTTTTTTGCAACTAAAGGTGTGACCTTAATTGGATTTTTGTCTCTTCCCTGTTGTGCAGCAATAACCAGGTTTAAATTATATCCACACCAAACTGAAAATCTAAAAAATTCTGTCTACACCTGAAAATAATGTGCATATGAGCAAAACCAGAGAAACAGCTAAATGGCTTCTTCTTTTCATGTGAAACTGAGAAAGGCACTTCAAAAGTTTTCTGTACTGTCCGGTGGGTTTGGATGCAGGGTCATGGAAACATTCTTTTCACAGATCCAGAAGAGAAAGGTGTCACAGGCTTCATCATTCCAGCTGTTTAGAGCATCATAATTCATTATTTGCCCACAGTTTTCTTGTCTGGGCTCCGCAGAACTCCAGTAACTGAAATAAAAACATTTAAAAAAACTTTCACTGGAGAACACAACCCAAGAAGCACGAGGCAGTGATTTAATTTAAATTTAAAAAAAGTGTGAACTTTCGGCTCACCGGAGTCCCATCCACCCATTTCCATGTCCACTCTGTCTCTGAGTCAGTCAGGCCGATCCACATGGGCCTCTTGAACTGGTTTACAAAGTTCTTGTTTAAACAGAGAGACACAAACTATAAACAGCATAATCAGAAATGTAAGCTTTTTAATTAAAGTCATATCAATGTATCCTCCACACTGACGTTTGCATATATTCAATTAATTTCATCCTCTTTATTCTATACTACTTTTGTCAGAAAATCATTTCATTCAATCATTTAAGTCCTTATGCTAAACTCTAATTTCAACACCGTTGATTGCTAACTCTATATTTTGCGCCCTTATCTCTTTCCTACTATTTCAACTCTACTGGATGCCTTTGTTGTCTGTTTGGCACATAGACAACAAACACTGCTAGCCAGTATCGCCTGCTTTGAGCTTCATCAGCATGCTAACTAAGTACTCACACATGACAACCAGAGTTATCAGACACAGCAGACCCAGAATCACTGCAGCAGCTCTGAGTGAGCTCTTCTTAACTCTACTACTACTATCTACAGCAGCTGGAATTAGAAGACAATATTTGTAATATTCTTATGTTTCTCAATCAGTTCATAACTTTAAACAGATCTGGATGCCTGTCAGATGGAGCAAGACTGACAACTTCACCATCTTCATGCCGTGACCACTCACCAATCTCATGCTCTCATCAGTCAGCCAGAAGTGAGAAAATCGAGCGGGTCTGAACTTCCCCTTCAAACTTCCTTTTTTCATTCTGTGCAGAATTTCTCTTACATTTATTGCAACACTGTGAAGAACTTCTAGGAAATCCTCTTTCAATATGTGTACTGTACCATATTTAAATGACTATTCTTTCTTTGTATGACAGCAATCTTGCCTTTGAGCATTGCCTTTTTTGAACAGTAACAAATACTTTCAAGAAGGAATAACCTGGACATGACCTAGCTTTTAATTCTGTTTTGAAAGCTACTGACACTGCAAAGTCGGTCGTCGGAGATGGTGCCCTCGACTTTACAGTTATGAAAATACCAGATGCTGGTATTGTGAAGCTCCAGAATTGCCATTACAGTGGTGTAATGTAATTACAATTGAAAATAGAATAATATCTAAATCAAACTTCAAATCAAACTTCAAAATGCAAATCATGCACCACTGGCTTGTGTTGTACAAAGTTCAATGTCCATTCAAAGTTCCTTTGGTTGTCATAGTTTATTTCTCCAAAAAGCAAGCAAGAAAAGAACAAAGAAATCTGGCATGCCTCTCCTGCTCTGGTAAAAAACCATAGGCCCACCCAGGTGCATCATGGTCTTACACCTATCCTTCTACCTATATAATCCAAGGTGCCCTCAGTGTTACCAAAATTCCCAAACTAAACAAAATACTAAACAAAATACTAACTAGACAAAACTAAACAAAACTAAACAAATAACTAGAAAAAGAAAATGTTATCAAACTCTTATCTGATTAACCTAAACATTCTTCTTCTTCTTCTTCTTCTTCTTCTTCTTCTTATATAATGTATTGTTCACTATGTAATTAAAGCAAAGTTTTAATGTTGCAGAGGTGCCATTTTCTTATAATTAAAATGATAATTTCACCAAAAAATTATCAGGGAACATAACATACAGTGCAGTATTAACCAGGTTCAGATTCTATCCACTCTAAAACAGAAAATCTAGAAATGCTGTCTACACTTGAAGATAATAAAAATGTCCACACGATCATAATCTGACTACTTTTGTGAAGGTCTGAGTTCACAATAAAATGTCACAACAACAACAACAACAACAAAACAGTTAAATCTTTTGTTATGTTCAGATGAAACTGAGAGATGCATTTATTAATCTGAGTTTTCTGTACTGTCTGATGGGTTTTGGGTTATTGTGGGACTTTCTTTTCACAGACCCAGTAGACTGAATGATGACAGCCTTCATTATTCCAACTGTTTTCAGCAACATACTTCTTTATATTCCCGCAGTTTTCACGTGTTCCACCGTTAGGCTCCTTAGAGGCCCAGTAGCTGCAATCAAACAAATAAACTTTTATCAGAGAATGTAATCCAAGAAGCTCAAGGAAGTGATTTAATTTGAAATAAACAAACAGCAAACAAACAATAGTCTACACCTTTGGGTCACTGGAGTCCCATCCACCCATTTCCACGTGCCATCTGTCTCTGAGTCAGTCAGGCCGATCCACATGTACTTCTTGAACCGGTTTGCGTAATCCTTTTTTTTTATAAAAGAGAAAGACACAAAGTATAAACAACTTAACTGAAATTGAAGTTCCATTAAACTCATTTAAATGTCCACCTGATGTAGACTTGACAGTACTTCAGTATTTTCACTCGAAGCTTTAACCTGTTCTTCTTTGCTGTTGATAATCATCAGGTCTGCAGCTTTTTGAAGACAGTCATCTCGACTCTGTTGCCAAGTTTTGTTGGTAGGAGACAAGTAATAGACACGACCTCTGAAATATCCCCATCCTTGTTGAGCATGGTGAGAAACAGAAAGAACATCAATATGTTTATGATACTGACTGGCCTCAGTATCTGAAACATAATGACCATCATCTGTCGCATTAGTCTATACAGTGTTTCTTTCAACCTTAAACAGAATCATTAGCTTTCTTGTTAACGAGAATGAGAAACAGAGAGCATGTTAGTATCTCATTCACAGCAAAAATTATAATAGAAACAAAATGATATCTGAGAAACTGACATGTTTGCTGTATCCTGACTCAAGAGTTTTATTTCACTTGTAATCACAATGTATTTGATCATCCTACATACCAAAGTTTTTCAGAAACTTATAAAGGGGAATCTTTCTATTATCTATTGCACAAATCTATGAAGGATGCAGTGTCTGCTTCCTCTATCTTGGCCCTGACACACCAGGCCAACGTTTGGCCATTGGCTAATGTTGAAGTTATTCATGAGCGTCTGTGTCCCTGTTGTTGACGCGTGTCCCGCACCGTTAGCATTAGTCGGCCCTTGTCAAAGCTTTTAAGCTAACTGAGTGTGTGAAATTGGTGGAGGAGCCCATCAATGAGAGAAATCACTCTGACTGGCTGCCCTGCTAAGTAAATCAGTTCATGAGAAGAGAGATGGAAAAAGAAAAGGAAACCCGCTTTAGAATGTGGCTGTGGTATTATTTTTGTCAGACATATTCTTGATTAGAAGTGGCTGATGTTAGATGTTAGCAAGTGCTGTGAAAAAAATCATCATGCTTTATCGTAACAGTCTGTTTATCCGCATTCTCATGTCTTCTGTTATTGCTTTTTCAAAGACAAATACAGACTACTGCCACCTGGTGGTATCGAGAAGTTTTCCTCTTGGCTGCAGTCTTGGTTGTGGTGTGTTCAAGTACAGCTTTTTGGCTGGGACACAGGTGATGTGAGGCGACGCAACTGTCAACCTCCATCGCCACTGCTCTTTGAAGTGGGTTTGGTGTGTCTGGGCCCTTATTCTCCGTACACAGAAACTAATTTAAGTACTCATACTAAAGGCACCTTACTTTGCATACACAATATTTTGCCCCCTTGATACCTTTCCTGCTATTCTAAGTCTTCATAAAGTCAAAAAGACAGATGTACTATTTAGCTCCCAGCTATACAATAAAGCAATACAGCTCAGCATCAGCTATAGCAGCCAGCAATCACATCACATTCTCTCCAGAAATTGCATTCTCTGGTTACCTTCGGTCAGGTTGTTGTAACTGGTCTGTAACCTGACCATCTTCATTGCATGCATTTGATTGCACTTGGTTACTATGTTTGACACAAAAACAGATTTAAAAATATTTGCTGAGATAATTTAGTTTTGAGTGATGAAATCATATATGAACATATATGAACTTAGACCACAATTAATAATAACAAAGAAATACTGTTAATCAGTATCACCTGTTGCTTCAGCAGCATGTTAACTAAGTACTCACACATGACAACCAGAGTTATGAGTCCAGTCAGGAGGAGAAGACACAGCAGACCCAGAATTAGAATAGATTGCAATAATGAAGTAAGAAAGGCTATAAAATGACAAAACAGAGATTATTCATAACATTTTTGTTATGAACTTTAAACAGATGCAGATGCCTTCAGATGGAGTGAAACACCAACTTAACTTTGTGATTCAGCGGTCGGCAGAAGTGAAAAAAATCAGCAGGTCTGAACTTCTCTGAATTTCTCTCACATTTCTTGCAACACTGTGAAGACCCTCCAGGAAATCATCTCTCAAAATGTGCACTGTTGTTAAAATGATTATTTAGTCTTTGTATGACTGAAAGCTTACTTGTATAGATGAGAGAAGAGAGTATAGAACTGCAGCCCTCAGAGCACACACAGATACAATTATAAACATTTTGCAGCCATCAACTACAATTTGCCACATTGTAACTCACTCGAAACACTTAAAGGCCCCCACACACTGCCCAAGGCCGACTTCCTTGTCCGACCACTTCGTCGCCTCCTTTCTGACCCGTTCGGCAGAAAAGTTGCATTGAAACTCAACGCCCGGCTACACAGTAGCGTATACGTTCTGCGCCTGTGCGAAATGTAATAAGTCTCCTAAATATCGGGTGGCGCTAGTCTCGTGCCAGTCACCCAAAACATAAAAACAGGAAATGACGGAACAGAGTGCGGACCGTAGTTATCAAAACAAAGCACACGCAAGCCCCATTCACAGTGGCGTTTGGGTGCGGCTTCAGTACGCATCCGTCCCAGTGTGAATCTCTTGAATGCGGCGAGGGGTGAAATTTCGCTCCGCCGCTGATATGCCTCTAGAGGTAGCCTAGTATCAGGGCCGCATTATTGGCGAACCGAACCAGTAGGCGCGTTTCTGATCAAGCATGCGCATGCATTTGCCTCGCATAACCGTGCATTCTGGGATTAAAACGTCAGAAATGCTGGTGACAACTTCCCTTTGCGACATGTCACATGGCTTTAAAATCTCGTGGAATCTCCAGGTTACCTCCTTCCGTTTGCTTTTCTGTGCAGATGGTCTCAAATAAGTGCGGACATAAGACACTCCCCTCAACGTTGCCCCAGTTGGTTAGAATTACCACGTGGAATTTCCCACGTGAGAAATGAAATAACTCCTTCCAAAGAGGCGTGCCCTCTCCCAAACTATGCTTAATCAAATTACACGACTTCGTGAACTTTCACTTCGTCACCCAATTTGTTATGAGGGAAAGGGGCTTCAGACTGTTTTCAATGAAACTACAGCTGGCAAACTTTTGCTGACCCTTGGTTGACTTCCATTGTGATTACTTATCTATCTACACACCATTCGGTAATGTCTCTGACGTCAGTGTAGTGGGTTGGCCATAGTCTTTGTGCAAGTTCCGTGAAGTGCACCTGTGTCCGACTTGAGGTGGTGGGAACTTGACGTGTTTATGACGAGTTCCGGCGGATCCTCTCAAGTCTCATGCATGCATATGCGCAAATGCATGCGATCACGAACGCAGCCAGTGTGAACGGATAAGCCGGCTTCGTGTATCGAGGGCGTGTCGATTAGATGGTCGGTTAACTACACAGGTCCCTCACTAAACTTAATACAGAGAAATGTCCCACAAAGCAACGTTACATGACCAAACAAAAGTAACGTAGTAACTGTAGGCCTAACTGTCTTTGGCAACTTATATGAGGAAAAAAATACCGCAGATATAGGCTACGTGGAGAAGCCTCTGTCCTCCCGTTTGACCGGCACATTTCTGCCAGAAAAACAGCATCTGTCACCGCCAAAAAAATTAAACTCACCGAGTGTTTGTGATGAAAATAAATCACCGCGATGGTCAGACCTCCAAACCGAAACTTTAGTGAGCTTTCCCCCGGAAGACAACCTCCCTCCCCGCGTCATACAGCGTCCAGTTTATTGATGGTGATTATGTAATTATGTAATTTAGAGCGAAAAACGTAATTTTCACTTGGATGTTTGGTGGGTCAGGATCTCAATCACAACACATCATAACAGCATCCATATGATTATAAACTATCCGCGGGTTTAGATTGACAGGGGGACACCGGGGAAACACCTTGAAAACACACCGACGTCATCATCATGACGTGTACCGCCACGCCTCTTTAGGAGCCGCAGCACCGGATTTCTGTGTGAATTCACGTTGGTTCGTCTTTAATGCGGAGCTGCTTCGCTCTGTGTGAATCGCTATCGGCGGAGAATTGCCGAACCGCCGCTGCGGAGATAATGCGTCTTCTCCTGTGTAAAAGGGGTTACAGTTAGCTCGGCATTAGCCTACTTGCATAATGTCGTATAACGGTGGTCTCTCTTCCACCAGGGCAACCAGCTGCTCCTCAAAGTCCTCGGTCCACACAGCCATAGCTTTCAAAAATACGTTGGTTTATCCCCAAAATAACGAACGGCAAAGTGTTGTTTGTAACTCTGTGCCGTCTCTGTTTATGTGGTTTGTTTATCATCGTCACTTCCACCACCCCTCCCACACGCCGCGCTGATTCGCTGGCACACCGCCAATCAGAATGGTCACTGAACAGCTAGCTAACAACCAATCAGAGTATCCGATGGCGTCCAAACTCAGACGGCTGACTTCGCATGTTCAGTCGGAGCAGACGCCGTCCTTGCGCTTCTGCGCGGCTCCGACACAGCTGAACACACCGAACAGAGCAGCTCCCGAACTCGTCCGACTCTCTTCTAACGCTTCCAACGTTTTAGCCGGTGTGTGTCGACCTTAAAGCTGCTGTCACAACTGAGGGTGTGCTTGAGTAAAATACATAAATAACAACATAACCCTCCTGAGACCTCTGTCTAGAAAACCCACCCAACACCCGTCCTGGGGGCAACACAACCTTCTCCACCACAAACGTGATAACCTGCTCTAACAACAGCACACACCTGAGCCGGCACAGACCCCACAAGTCTGCGCAAAACCCAATGAGTCATGCCACCCCAGTATGACCCGCAGTGACTGCAGAGGAGAGCCCACAGCCATGAGTCCCCAGCACTCCTGGCCCCCAAGCAGCAGCAACAAAGCTCCTAGGGAACCAGTCATGAAACAACCCGACTAATCAGCACATCCCTTCCACCAGGGATTCGAGGCAGTAGAATGACTCAGGAGTTGAGTGTATAACATTTCTGTATTTCATCTCTCATTGAGCACCTTGCATGGCAGCCACCGCCATCAATGTATAAATGTATTAATTACTGTAAATTGCTTTGGACAAAAGCGTCTGCTAAATGTAAAATAAAAAAATGTAAATAAATATGCATCATATATAACTCAAATAGCCTACCATTTTTTGCTGTGGATTACCCTGTGTAGTTTTTTTCAGCAATTAAAAATCAACCAGGTATAATATAATCCTGTATTGTAGCATTATTGACACATTTCTTTTGTATTATTTAGGACTTATTTAGCAAAAGCTCCTTTCAGGGTAGAGGATTTATTTTTTTCTGTTAATAGTGTTAGATATGAGTGTATTTAAAAAACGATTTTTCTAGAAACATTTTAAATGAAATAATGGGATTAATGTTAAAGGATCTAGATTAATTTATATAAATGTGTACAAAGCTGGAAACATGTCAAAGGTATGCCTAGTTGAGAGATGTTTTTGCTGGAATTTCAAATAACAATTCAAATATTTCATTAAAATTAGCCCTGGTAAACAGGATTGTCGGGAATATCTGTTAAAATGATTTCCTGTAACCCAAGAACAGAGACCTACACGTTTTGACCTTGACACTATTTTTTCTATATTTAACCCCTTGTATTGGCTTAATCTTGTAATTGTTTGAATCTAAAGTAAATAATGTATTATATTAATTTTAGCTTTGCTTGTCGGCCTATAGTATTTCTCAGTTTGACTTTGTTTTATAATAAAGTGTTTCATGGTCAACTTGTGACAGGCAATTTATAAGAGCCTGGCCTGTATCTATCATTCTTATCGATAATTACTATGTTGATAATAGTGTTGCACTGAATATAAATGTAACGTCATGTTTAATTGTAAAATGATAAGTTACAGAACAGAACCATAGAATACTATGAAGGTTAGAAGGCAAACAGAATAATCTGTACAATGAGTCATAGCTGTTTTATCAAGTGAACTTCATACTGATGAAAATATTCATACCAATCTCTGAGACCAAGTGATTCAGACTGTGGTGGTAGTCAATTCTGTACTGCAATCTTCTATGATAATAATGAGATGGTAATGTTTAGTGTCTGTGGAAACACAAGTCGAGACCAAACTAAACTTACAGAGAGCCAGGCGCAGTGAAATGTTGAGACCAGCTTGTAAGATACACAGGAGTCCAAAGCTCACAGCAACCAGCCTGTAGAGATTTCTCTCTGTGTGCAGAAGTAATTATTATCAAACATTACTGACATTATTAATATTATAGGCAGCCAGGCGTGATGATTGTTATGTGATTCAAGACAGTGGACAAAGAGTATTAACTTCATCTTTGTAGTGTTATTTTAATTTGATAAAAATGACTAAAATCTATCAGACAAATTATCCAGCATTGTGTTTATTTTGTATAAATCCATACAAGTTGCATTTTTTTAAGGCTGTGACAAAAACACATGTATGGTTCTGAGCCTTGACAGAGGTGGCTTCTGAAATCCGGATGCTCAGCAAGATAATATTTACAGTAATGATAAGGTAATAATACAAACTCAGAAATATGTATTATTTTTTTTATAGCTGAATAAGCAAGCGGTTCTCAGAGGAGAATAAGGTCGCCAAGACTCTCTTTAAAGCTAGGAAGGTGGCAGGGTCCGCCAAATATACACAAAGTAAAAAAAAAATTTTTATCAAGGTAAAATTGTGTTTATTAAGTTTAAACAGTCATTAAAAAAAGTGAAGATAATTTGTTTATTCAGTTTGTTTAGGCAAGAACAATCAATCAATTAAGATTTTTGTCTTCTGATTAAAATTTCGACCCCAAAACTACATAGTGCACCTTTAAACGATAGTACGATAGTACGATAGTAACGAAGTACGATGTGGTTACAGGCGACTTTGCATCAAACCTAACTTAGCTGATAACATCTCTACACGAGACCAATCTTTCAACTTGAGGAGAAAAATGTTCAGCTTCAACTGAGCAAAAAAGTCAGAACAACATGAAAATAAAGCATTGCCAAACCTTTTTTAAAGTCATTGTACCTCATGTATATCCTTACCTAAAGGTCTTTTCTGACTGTTGTTTAACATTCCAACGTTGTCATGAAAGTCACAGCCATATATTTAATTTAGTTTGTTTCCATGATTAAAAATATTTCCGAAGATTTCCTGCCTAGTTGCATTTGCTATGATGGTGCGTCTCTTCCTCACACCTCCAAAGAAGTGTGAACTTCAATCAACATTATCTTTGTGACATCCTCCGTGGTTTACAGTCTTTAATTAGATGGCTTGTACGCTGAGTCACATGTATGTGAATATTAAACCTTCACTTCTGTTTTTTAAGAAATGGAGGTTATAAACTGGTTTGTCAATCTTGTACAATCTGTATGTATTTAACATTTCTGCAAGTGTTTTAGTTAAGATTCTTCATAACTGATGGGGGATATTCTGAACTCTGAGAAGACCCAGGTTAGTTGAACAGGAAAACAGGATGTCTGTATAAATCATGCAGTTTTTAAAAGAAGAATAAAAGTGACAACGATGATGATAAAATACTTTTATTGACTTTTCAAACCAGAAATGCAAAATGCTTTAAGATAGAAGAAACATCAAATGCAAAAACAAGATGTATACAACACAAAAGTAGTTAACACAACAATATATTTAGACCCAAAAAATAAAACTACATCTGTATTCGCAGATTAAAAATGAAAGGAGAGAAAAGGGGGTTCTATGACCACCTTTTGATTTTAACCTTGAGAGGAAACATTATTACCCAAAGAAACGTCTAAATCAAATGGAAAAATAAAT